>OZ053301.1:3112354-3762254 GCA_964056655.1 Arabis hirsuta
GGAAGAGCCCGGCGAATTCGCTGATCGAGGAAATCAGCCCACCACTGTTGTCCCTCCAACAACAGCCTATCTTTCAACTCGATGAATCCCTCTGGGAATGGACGACCAACGAAATGACGAACTGCAAAAACAAAGGCAAAGATCAGACGTCAGTCGATCAATCTAGAAAGAAAATACGAGAGGAAACGTAAATACCAATCCGGGAGTTCCACCCAGCTCGGATTTCCCAGTTCGGATTCCCAACCGAAGCCCGGTCGATCTTCACAAAGAAGTAACCAGCCTCCCAGTTCGGAGTTTTATACCCCTTAGGACGCTCAACGAGGCACTTCTTCATGCTAAGATAGAACCGACCCCCAGTCTTTGTCATCCGGGTAATCCTCGTCAGCTCCTCAAGGGCGTTGCAACAGACCCTCCGTCCGAGCTCAGCTGCCATAATCAGCAATCCAACAAAATTGCTGATAGATGTGACCGACAGCTGAGAAATCGCAAGTTTCCGCCGAGCACAGTACTCGACCAAGACCCTCGGGAGGGGAAACCAGAGCCCGCCTTCATAAAAGAAGGATTCATAAAGGCACATATACCCCGGAGGGGGATTCCATGGTCGATCAGTACTCGTCGGGAGGACGAACTTGACCCCCGATGGGATGTTGCACGATCCGCGGAGAACGTTGAGCTTCTCTCTGGTTGTCGTCGTCCCCTTATCGTCAAGACGTTGCAGAGTGATATCCACATCAATCCCGGGACCGGGATGCCGACCTAAGTCACCAAAGTCCTCCAAAACAAATTGAGCAGTCTCGAAGGTCGGATCGTACGGGCTCGGCGTCAGAGCCAGGCTCTTTCCGGCCCTGGAACCACTCTTATCTTGGGGATGCGATGAGCTAGATCCAACCCTAGGATTCGATGGGGGAAACCGACCCGAGCGCGAAGCAGCTCCGCCGCGGTTCGCGGTCGGAACCTTCTGATTCTTCTGAACCAGTTGTCCCTGATCGGAAGGAGAAGTCCCCGAAGATCTGCCACCTGACGAACTGGAGGAGGATCGTAGATCTCGCGAGTTACCGGAATAAACAGAATCAGATTCCTCGCGAGCGTTAGAGTCCGAAGACATGGCGAAGAATCAATGAACTGGATACGGAAACCCGACTGGGAAACTTGAAGGCGAGTAAGAAGATCGGAACAGAACTAAAAAGAGAAATCGGAAAGAGAAATACCTTGGCAAGAAGGAGGCAGGAAGCAAATAAGGAAAACCTAGATCTGGGTCTCGTTTATTTAGGAGGAGGTCGGGAAGACGAATGGCCTCCTCGGCGCCCGCACAAACCCTAAAGCGATAGCCAATCAGAAGCGAGAAGGGAGCGGGCCGAACGACTCATAGGCCTTGAAACCGCATCGACGAGCCCATCTACTCGCCGACTGGGGGGGCTACTGTTGGGCATGGGCTTTGTAATTATAAATTATAAAGCCCATTTGTCCGAGCTCGGCCCAGCAGCAATCAGGGTCAGTCCGTCTACGGCCCGAGCCCGAACCAGATCCCAAGGAAACCTTAGTACCTTATTCTCCCTTCCTTTTAGTATAAATAGGGGACCCCTTCCCATGAATTGTGGAGGACTTTTCCTCTTTGAGACAAGCACAAGGGACTTGAAAACTAACAGTTTCGGGACTCTAACTTAAAAAGGGAAAAGGAGAACTTCAGTTCGTACACTTCCGCCGGAATTGTACGAGTCATCTGTTACAGTCCGCTTCCGAGCTCATACCCGTAGAAAAAGAATCCGATCTCAAAAGGTTCCGACCTCACATTCAACACAATACCGATCTCGTTACCCAGTCCGTCAGCAAGCCCGCATCAGACAGGATCCATCCCCGACCATAGCTTCCGAGCTCATCACCCAGTCTTTTTCAGTTCGAATTAAACCTTATATTGTAATCCGTTTCCGATATCGAATCAATAAACGAGAATTTCCGACCCTTTACTGTTTCATAAATTTATTGTCGAACTCCTGGATCAACAGAGCCTTATCCCGAACCCATTCTTCCGGAGGTCACCAGAAATTCAGTAATGAAAACCCAACCCCGAGCAGAGAAAACTCTTTTAACTCCCACCGATCCGCTTCACCAGCTCAAAACCCGAGACGACCTAAACAAGGCGTAGATTTTCATCCGGTCGAAGAGAGACGATGTACAACCGACGAGCGAAAGGAGAGTTTCCCAACGAGGAGAGAACGCGGAGAAACTCCACCTTACCACGATGACCACCAGAAGGATCGCCTGATTCTCTGAAGACAAGCAATGCTCTCCACACCACCGGCACTGGAACCAAGACGCATCTCGGAGGCTCACGAGATGTCGCAGCCATATCCCTTCCAAGCCTCTCCGCCATCCTCAAACAGAGAGCAACCTGCAAAAGAAAACAGAGGCAACCAATTGCCAACGCCTCGCCACACCGGAAGAGCCATAGCACCGCCGGTCTAGATCTAAACCATCCGATACCTCCTCCGAAGATCCCTAACCCAGCGTTGAAGAACTAGAACTGAATTAACGGACTATGGAGGCCCTCTCACGACACCGGCGGTGAACGCCGAAGCCGGATAAGGCCTCAGAGACGAACGGACGGGAAGCTTGCTCTTGAAGACTAGAGAGAGAAAAGACAGAAAAGACACTTGTTGCCAAATCAACCTAGATATTTGTTAGATATATACCATGATAATCAAAGTTATGCTTCCACAAACTTCGCCAGTTGCTCCCAAACAATCTTCACCATCGTCTTCCTCAAAGTTTTTTGGTGTGGTAAAGATGACGATAATTTAGATTTGAGATTCGAGGATTCATTTTATTCCTTTTCTTGACTGGGAGTAACATGTTATGTGCTCAGGTTGCTTTCATCGTTGAGCATTTCGTTTTCCTTTTACCGTAGTGTGAGGTCCGAATACTACTTAGATATTTTTCACCGCAATGTTTACAGTCGAACTTCTCAATTTCTTCGATCTGGCTTTGCATCGTTTTTGGGAACATCGTAAACGTAAGACCAAATTTAGACTTGATATTTAAGTATAATATATTTTTAATATTTTAATATTCCAATGGTTCGGTAGGGGGATGTGATATTAGTTGCGAATGCATGATCAATGTCCAACCCATTACTCTATTTTTTACTTTATAATAAAATAACTCTAAAATAGAGATAGTTTCTCTTCAATCCATTACTCTATTTTGTACTCTAAAAATAATATTCGAAATATATTCCATTCTTAATTAGTTATAAATTTTAAATAACACTCTTTATTTTTTAAAATTGTAAATTTTTCCCAACTATTTTTTTAGGCAATAACATACTAAAATTACAATATTATTTTAATTTAAATTGTATTAAACAATATTATTTAATAAAACAAAGAAGGCGACGACGACATGATTGAATGGTCGTCATTTTCTTTGAATTTAGATGACGACAACATGATTATTGGTGAAAATTTTTCTCAACGACCAAGTGGGATGAAAAAATCCAAATTGAAAAGAAAAATTGATGATCAAACATCTACGGTTATCAACGTACTACAAGAAGGCAATAGACAACTTTTGGAGCAATTAAAGAAGACAAGTTCACAAAGACAACACCATTTGGAGATTCAAAGTAGAAATTGTGCTTTGAAAGAGCTTAAGGAAGAAAACAAGATTTTACTTCAGGACGTGACTTCCATACCGGATCCGAATATCCGAGCATATATCCAAGCAGAACAAAAACGGGAAGTTCAAAAACAAGATCCGCAAACTCCTCCCACATTTAGTTTATATGGGCAATATTTCAATGATCTTGGTGGATCCGGAAGTGGCTTACCGGATTATTAAATCATTAGTCTTGTTGTATCAAATTTCTAATATGTTCTTTATCTTTAATTTATCTTTAATTTTAGTGTCGATGATCTATTTTTAAGTTTATTGTGGTTGTGTATTTTTAATTAAATCTCTGTTATTGTTGCATTTTGAGTTTATTTTTGTTATTCTTGCATTAATATCTTCTTAACCAAATAACAATTTTTTAGTTATAAAAATTATTTCATTATTATTTTATTTTATAACTTATTTACTTTATAAAACTGTTTTTATATTGTTATTATAGATTAATCAACTTAATAACTAGAAAAAACTGTTTTATAAAATGAAAGTATATGAAATTTAAAGGACCATTTTGTAAAAGACAAAAATTCAACTTTAAAATAGAGTGATGAATAGTGTTACTCTATATTTAGAGTAATACTTTTCATTTCTCTAGTGTAGAGTGAGATATAGAATGAGGTTGGAGATGGTTTTACTCTATAATAGAGTTTAGAGTGGAAAATAGAGTGGAGTTGAAAATGCTCTTAGTTACTATATTGAGAGTTTGTCATCTCGTGCATAACTTCTTGGTCCCTGATTCACCTGTACTTTGAAATATTTTTCTTAAAAACAATTTCTCCTTTGGCAAACTGACGAGGTTTCACTTTTGATTTACAATAATTATGTATTTGGAGTAAAAACCAATCTCTTCGCTCATCAATTAGGTCTAGTGTATCATCTAATATATCACTATTATTTTCCTCATTTTTTGGACATACTTCGCGATGTAGGTTAGATACCAATGCTTCGGCGGGTAACAATGCCTCAATTCCATATATACTAAAGAGAACGAGGTTCCATTAGTTGCATAGTTCGACATGCTCGAAGGATAATTGGAAGTTCACTAACTCATCCGCCCTTAAAAGAATCCAGTCTCTTCTTTATATTATTTAAAATGGTTTAATATATAGCCTCGACATGTCCATTTTTGGAGTCGACTTACTTAATCGAATTTTTTTATTTCTCACATAACTTCTCAAATTCCTTTGATATGAGTTGTGAGTCGTTGTCATCTTGTATGGTATGCCATCCATCATGTATTATTTTGCATGATAAAATTTTTGACCACTCGGCGTTAATTTCGTAATAAGTTTTGGCTTTCATCCACTTTTTGAAGTACCCTGTCAAAACGAATAGAGGTTTTACACTTCCGCCCGATTCATGCATATATAGGCTCTACCAAATCCGTAGACCAACGCATGAATGAGTAGGATTTTAACACCATTAACCATATATCCGCCGATTGGTGAATCTTTGATGTACGCCTTTGATATTTTTCTTATTTCTAAGAATATTGCTTTCAATCTGCGCCATTGTGGACCAATAATTTCCCTTGCAATGTTATTCTTAATAATTTTTTTTTAAAAGAAAATATCCTAAGAATCCATAACCAAAGTGATTTTCTCCATAATCATGAATATAAATCATAATATAACGACTGATAACTGGGTGAAAGTGTTTGTATACCCATCTTCCAATTTCTTAAACCAAGATAAGATGAAAAACACGAAGTGTTTTGCAAGAGCTTCCAAACCCCATCCCACTATCATCTGGAATGCGGTCATATAAGTTTTTAGACCCGAGTTTTCCTCACAAATTGGTATTTGAGCTTTCCAACGTCTTTTAATTATGTGAATATTGTAAATTTATTTCCAAAAAGAAATTTATTTTGTCTCTTCGACTATGCAATTGATTTTATGATCGATGCTTACCGCTTGATGATTGTGAAGGTCGAAACCAACTCAATTGAATTTGTAAAGGGTTTTTAAGGAAACAAGATATCTGGAAAGAATTCACAAGAACAACTAAGAACAAAGACAAAAACACAAAAATAGCGTTAAAAAAGCTTTCTTGATTTGTTGCTAAAGTGTTTGTACGAAAAGTTGCGGCTCCCCCTTTTGGATGAGTACAATGAGCTATATATAGTGAAATATCCAAAATAGGCCAGCTAATAAAATGGGTTTGGCCCATTAAGCAATAAATCTAATTTAGACCAATTATTCCATTAAGCCTATTTTGTTTATTGGCTTAATGTCATTTTGGGCCTAGATTGACCTCGTCGCTATATCGATCTCACAGGGGTGAAATCTGACCCCAACAGTTAGCCCTCCAGCTTGGTAGTATCGAGTTATGATGATGCCAAGGTAAAGGTTTATGGAGTCTGAGATCGATATGCTGGACCGCGAAATTGCCAGGCGTGGACGTCTTGTCATCGAACTCGGGAAGTTCTTGTTATTCCACGTCGAGCTGATGTCTGCGTGTTTTCCTGGGCTTGTTTTATTTTTCATTGTCTTAGGAGACTGTGGAGGTTGATGGTCTTGTTGCTTTAATGGGCTTTGAGGCTTGCTGGAAGATTTTAGGAATTTTTCCAAAAACAAAGTGATTTTGGGAAATTCTCCAAATATAAATAAGTCTGCTTACCTGGAGTTATTTTCCACCAATTCACTTTTTCCCTAAGCACAAGGTAAAAATCATCTCCCTTCCCTTCTGCCTCTTTATTTTATAGTTATTTTTCTTGTAGGTTTTTTTTTTCCCGTCGAAGGATTGGCGAATCAAGAGCTCCGGCGGCGAGAGTCCGACGCGTATTCATCTCCGATGCGTCTCGATCTCCGGCGCTTCCAGTTCACGTCGGGACGGAGAGGCGGCGACAAGCTTCGGCAGATCGTGAACCCTCGCATAGTTTCTTCCGTCGAGATCGTGAACTTTCACGGCGTCGTTGAGCTCCATAGTGGCGAGCTTGCGTCGCGAGGAGAGAGAGAGAGCAGCTGCGTGTGACCGTCGGCTCGAGATGAGATTCCGGTGAGATCTGCCTGTTTTACGATCTGGCGAGTTGACTTGCTGAGTTGACTCGGCCGAGTTGACGCACTGAGTTGACTCGGTCGATTTTTTTTTTTTTTACTCAGTGGTTCAAGGACTTGGTAGCTAGGCTGGTTTTGTGGAGCAAAATTGATTCAGATCGTTGACCTTTGGTACAGCGGAGAGGTGAATTTAAGAGGATGGTTTCTGATTCCGCGGACTCGCAGGTTGACAGTTCGCGCGCAAAGGACACCACAGAGGCTATTTCAAACTTAGACGATTCCGGAGAGATGGTCGCTGATCCCTTCCTTCTCGAAAAGAGAATGGTTCTTTCGCCAGCATCCGACACTGGTAGTTTGTCGAGACCGGTCTACTCTGATGCTCTAGTTGCGGTTGATGAGGTTACTGATGAGATTGCTTTTTGTCCGGTTGCCAAGAAGCCGAGAGCAAAGCGGAGAGAAAACGATCCACCTGGATCCACCATGTCAACTCTGAAATCTTTGGATTCCCTCAATGCTTGCTTTGGTTTTCCCGACGGAGTCGAGCTAGTTGTTCCCTGCTCAGATGCACGGGCAGATCATCTTCCAGATGGCTATTTCACTCTGTATGAAGCATACTTTTATGCGTGCTTCCTGTGGTTCCCGATCCCTGGCGCTATTTTTGACTTCTTATGGAGGACCAACCTTGCTGTTGCTCAGATCACGCCTAGCAGGATACGCCACTTGGTTGGGATTATGGTACGCGCTATGAGTGTGGCTACGAAGTCGGAGTTGACCATCTGTTGAGTTTTCTGGAGGTTAGAAAAACTGGCTCCAAGGACAAACTCCTGTATTTATTTAAGGGCAAACCGGATCTCCAAGTCGTCGAGGAATTTCCCAACATAGATCGCTTTTGGTCAGAAAAGTTTTTCTTTATGAAAATCAATGAAGCATCTGTTGGTTGCGATCATCTAGACATGCTTCGAAAGAGATGGAGGACTCGCGGTAGCAGATCCTGCCGCGCTTTTGTGTTTAGCTTACCATTCGTTGATGGTTTTTAAGTCATCGTTTCTTTGCTTGCCTACATACGGAGGTTCGCGATTCTAACCATTTTTTCTTGTTGTTATTTTTGCAGCTTTGAGTCGCATTGAGAGGTTGCGGAGTGACTTATTCGTTATTCGCGATAAACTTGCTGCTGAGAAGTGTAGCTGGAAGGAAAACTTTTCTTTACGCAGAGTCAGAGAAACTCGTACTCGTCACTTCGGAGTTACTCCGCAGATTTCTTTGCCAGAGAAGCCGGACAACGTGAGGAAACCCTCTGCTCGTGAGAGGAGAGCTGCCGAGGCCAGGAGAGAATATAAAGTGAGAGTGTCAGTTCCAAGAGCAAGCACTGCTGGAACCCTTGCACCCAGGCAGCGTCGTCCAGCGTTGGATTAAATGATGTCGTCATCACTGATCGTCGATCTGAACCTTCGTATAGGCGTCATGATGATGCGCAGGAAAGGGATGATGATGCTGGGGCAAGTCGTAAGTGTTCCCGAGAAGACAGGGGCAAAGATATTGCTGGCGGAGAAGATCTAAGCAGATCAAAGCGCGCATCGACTTCTCGACGTGATCACATGGCGACGGACTCATCCTTTCCTTCAGGTTCAAAAAGATCTTTTAGCAGTGCCGAGCTGGCGGCGTCGCATCTGTCCAAGATCGTCTTCCCAGGCACTAAGTTTCCCCCTCCAGAACAAATGTCGAAGAAGAGTGCTTACTCAAACATGGCCCTCGACTGCATGGCGGTAAGACTTCGCGGCTACTCTTGTGGGATAACGATTTCTTTCTTTTTGATTTTCTAACTTGTTTTGCGTGATTTGTTTCTCTGTTTGGCAGTTCCTTTCTTCGCTTAATAAGGTCGCGATTGACTACGAGGTGACTGCTCGCTCACTGACTCATCAGCTTGCTAACGTTCAGAAGGCTTGTGACGATTACAAGAAGCATAAAAAGGTCGCGAAGGATCGCATTGTTACTCTCGAAGTTGCTATGAAGGAAATCGAGGATAGGCGTCGCGAGATGGATGAGACATTTACAGAGTCTGAAAAAGAGAGTAAGCATCTTCAGAAGGACGTCTCTGACCTTACCACTCGCTTAGATGTTGCTGCCAAACTTCAAGATGCGGCTGTGCAACGAGCTGTTAACGAAGCGAAGAGCGAATCAGTGGCGAAGTATGAGGCGGGGATCATCCGTGCTTTCTATCACTAAAGATCATCCGTGCTTTCTACCACGGTCATAAACACCTGACCCACCTGATCAGTATCACTAAAGATTAACTCACATGATCTCTGAGGTTTACATCCAGTCCTATGCCATAGCCACGTTTCAGACATTGACTACTCTCAACTCATAACTCATATCACATAACCACACCACTCACACTCTCAGGAACACGTCCCTTGAGCTATTGGTGCACTATACCACCGACACTCTCAGAATACACATTCCAATGAGCTAGCAGTATCTGCAGGGGAATACCCATTCCAATGAGCTAGCGACGGACTCATCCTTTCCTTCCGGTTCAAAAAGATCTTTTAGCAGTGCCGAGCTGGCGGCGTCGCATCTGTCCAAGATCGTCTTCCCAGGCACTAAGTTTCCCCCTCCAGAACAAATGTCGAAGAAGAGTGCTTACTCAAACATGGCCCTCGACTGCATGGCGGTAAGACTTCGCGGCTACTCTTGTGGGATAACGATTTCTTTCTTTTTGATTTTCTAACTTGTTTTGCGTGATTTGTTTCTCTGTTTGGCAGTTCCTTTCTTCGCTTAATAAGGTCGCGATTGACTACGAGGTGACTGCTCGCTCACTGACTCATCAGCTTGCTAACGTTCAGAAGGCTTGTGACGATTACAAGAAGCATAAAAAGGTCGCGAAGGATCGCATTGTTACTCTCGAAGTTGCTATGAAGGAAATCGAGGATAGGCGTCGCGAGATGGATGAGACATTTACAGAGTCTGAAAAAGAGAGTAAGCATCTTCAGAAGGACGTCTCTGACCTTACCACCCGCTTAGATGTTGCTGCCAAACTTCAAGATGCGGCTGTGCAACGAGCTGTTAACGAAGCGAAGAGCGAATCAGTGGCGAAGTATGAGGCGGGGATCATCCGTGCTTTCTATCACTAAAGATCATCCGTGCTTTCTACCACGGTCATAAACACCTAACCCACCTGATCAGTATCACTAAAGATTAACTCACATGATCTCTGAGGTTTACATCCAGTCCTATGCCATAGCCACGTTTCAGACATTGACTACTCTCAACTCATAACTCATATCACATAACCACACCACTCACACTCTCAGGAACACGTCCCTTGAGCTATTGGTGCACTATACCACTGACACTCTCAGAATACACATTCCAATGAGCTAGCAGTATCTGCAGGGGAAAACACCATCCCCACGAGAGAACAACCATCTCTCAGTATAACACAGGAGAACCACCATCCCCTAGTGAAATACTATACAACAGGGGAACCACCTTCCCCTCAGGAGAACTAAACATCTCCCTATGAGTTGTTCGGAAAAACATTCCCTAGAAAAATTAATTCTTAACGTCCATGGCATCCATGACTAGAACTACCTCACTTGATCTCCAAACTACGAGAACTACGGCGCTTCCACATATTCTCCACTATCCTAAGATAAGATGGAAATCTCATCCATAATTGCGACCCACGGTTGCACCCTCGCCGTACCCGGCTATCCACCAGCCATACCTGACTGTCCACCAGTCATACCCAACTGCCCACCAGCCCACACGGCTGCACACCAGCCCACACGGCTGCACACCAGCCCACACGGCTGCACACCAGCCCACACGACTGCACTCCAGGAGCTTGTCCCCGAGCCGGTACCCCACCTGGTAACCGCTCAAGAGCAACTACGACAGACCCGCCAGACGATCCTCCCGGTCTGAGCAACACCTGCGACGACACCCTCACCTGGTCCCGCCGCACTACTGGCCACACACGGACCCCCACTAGGCCCACCAGCACTCAAAACGACACCCACTGTGTCCCCGCTCACTGACCCCCGAGGCGCCTACGACTCTGAAGCTTGCTCCTGCGTGGTCTCCTGAGTCCCACTCGACTCCACAGGATCGACCACTGGTCCACGACCACGCCCTCGGCCACCACGGGCACCACGACCTCTGCCTCTATCTCCTCTAGCCACTCTAGTACCTCTACTCAACAGACTCTGCACTACTACTAGCAGAAAATGACAGTTCCTCTTCACTACCAGAAGCAGAAACAAAACATACTAGAAAGCCAGAAAGTCAAACAACACATACCGTGGAATCTCTTTGAAGGCTCGGAGATGATGATTTAGGACTCCAAACCCAACAACAATCAATTGCCTATTCACTAATCAATCAATCACCATTCCACAATTACATCACACGCAATCACTACGTTCTCCCGCCCTAGAACCGTAAGGGCTCTGATACCAAATTGAAACAACCCGACCCGTTTTTATTTATTTATTTTTATATAGCAACGAATTAGCATTCCCATAAATGTTAACTCTCAATATGCTAAATTCACAATCACAACAAACCAGCGGAAACAATGACAATTGCCAATAAACCATGCAACATCAATCAATAATCAATTCCACTTAACCATTCTACACCATTCAACAATCCATAATTACTAACACCCTAGCAATTCTAACAAACTCAACAATGACACAAGCAACCGAGCCCCTAGATCATCCATCTCGTCCTCGCCTTGATTCTACGATCACACTATATCTTTACCTGCATCACATGGCAAAACGAGATGCGTAAGTATTATCATAAATACCCAGTGAGACGGTCCTCCCATCTACAGGCCAATTACTCAAATGCAGAATGAATAAAATACCAGGGTTATCAATCAGCAAGGCATAGAACAAGCAACAACATAAACCAAACAGCAGTATCGATGTCGATCAACACAACCACTAGGTGTCGATCGACATGATGTTGTGTCGCTCGACACACCAGCATGGAGTCGCGCACACAGATGTCTGTGTCGATCGACACGAAGCAATCATGTCGATCGACACGCACCTGCAGATCATGGAGATCGAGCCTAATCCTCTCATGGCTCGAACCACACGATCTCAGTCGATCCCTGCACCAATCCAGTGACCAAAACACAACAATCCACACCAAAACACAGCAAACAATCGCACTCTATCCAATCCTACATCCAATGACCTATGGTCTTACACTCACCTCGAAGGATCGAAAAGAAAAGGATGAACGACGTTCACAAAAACCCACGCACACGACAAACCACTGATCCAATTCCGAAACAGGCGACTGTTCTGGAAACTAGACACACACAGATTCACAATGGTATATAGAACGTCTTCTAACTCCAAACAGATCGATGGGAAAACAGCCCGTAATCTCGCTAATCGAAACTGGAAACACAGCGATTTCAGAACCGACACCCTGAAATCAAACGAACACAGAGAAAGGAGTTTACCTCCAAATCAGGATCTGAAACCTGATCTAAACACTAGAGATAAAGATATTTCCAAAAGCATAAGGATCATCTCCTGATTCTCTCTGGTTCGATGGGAAACCACCCTCGAAGTGGACTGATCGCAGACTCGAGACTGCAGAAACCTCACACAATCAAACGGCCATAACTCAACGAATACTCAACCAAATCACAAGAGGTTTCTTCTTACATCAAGACCAGAGGACGAAGAACTTACCCTCAAAGTTTTGTCTGAAACCGAGCTGATCTCCCTAGCCGTTCGTCCTCTCCAAAATCAGCAAAAGAACTTGCCCTCAAACCTCCACACTTTCAAGGATCAACAAGGATCCTTCTCTCCTCCTCTCAATCCTTCTGATTTTGGCCACAACTCTCCAAAAAAAAACGCAGCCCTAAACCTTTCCCTTGGCTTATATACGAACCCCCTAGGGTTTCCTTAAATCGACGCCAAACCGCGCGATTAACAAATCAAACACTCGGTTCGATTTAACCCCGTGTCGATCGACACGCACAGACCGTATTGATCGACACAACCTTCACTGCCCGACTCCTCGCGAGTCAAAACACCCGTGTCGATTGACACACTGACCTTGTGTCGATCGACACCCTATCCAAAAATCCACTTTTTGGATCACGGGTGTTACAATTCTCCCCCACTAACAAGGATTCGTCCTCGAATCACGCGACACCGCCACACCACGGTCTCAACCAACTTACCCGCACCCGGCCAATATCCTTTGAGATCACACTCGAATACCACAACCCGTCCTGCTAAGGCTAACACTCTCGCCTAAAATTCGACCAGATTCACCCGGAGCAGCAACGATGCACGCCCCATGGTCCGGATTAAGGCTGCCCGATTGACCGTCCAACAATCAAACAAGAACATGTCCGACCAACCGTTGACCCCGCATTGGACCAAATGATCGTACAACAATCAAACAAGAACATGTACGACCATCGGCGTAACATATGCTACCAGGATTGTCCGAACCAAATTCCAGACTCTAATAATAACCCCAGACTCGACGTCCACAACACAACCCTGGCCCTCAGCCAACACCACTCGGGGTCATACCTGAACCCCGAGTTCTACTAGGCTCACACTAGCCTCATTGCACCGTCTCACCACGGCTGCAATCCTGACCCAACCCGGTCAGCACCACCTGAGATCCACCTGATCCCCAAGCCCTACCAGGCTCATACTAATCACAATGCGCCGTCTCACCACGGCCCCCACTCCTGGTCAAACCAACCAGGATTATTCGAGATCACCCTCGAATCACAAGTTAGTCCACACATGATCCCTGCTAAGGCTACCACTTCCGCCCAGAAACCCGACCAGATTTCCTCGGAAACCCCCAGAATGTACCGTTATAGTTCCGACCAGGCCTGCCTGAGTGATCGTACAACAATCAAACAAGAACATGCCCGACCAACCGTAGGCCCGGCAAAAGAATCAATCGATCGTACAACAATCAAACAAGAACATGCACGACCAAGACGCTACATAAATCCAGAGTCGTCCGAACCAAGGTTCCGAACACAAGTAGCCACCCTAGACTAGACCCCAACACAACCAACCCCTGGCCCTACCCGACCAGCACCACCTGAGATCCATACTGATCCCTGAAGCTCATCCAGTCTCATACATATAGCCACATCACAGAACGCATTGTCCCAATACTCAATATATATACACACCCTTCACTCCCAGAGTCATCACTCCAAGATCGGGGTGTATAACATCCAATCACCTTCCGGGCGGCCACCCGTCAAGCTGGTCTGCTCCTCGCTGACACGTCTTCGGAACACACAGTTCGTCCAACGCTCCACGAGCAGGTGACACCAAATGTCCCCTGGGGAGATCTCCGTCCCCCGAGATATATACAAGAGGCCCGTACTGGTCCCCCGGAGAGAATCTCTGTTCCCTCGAGTATGCCCGGACACCTTCTGTAACGTGACTACCAATACCTATTGACTCGGATTCCTTCACGTGGCTCACATGACATTCCGTACTGGAATATCATCCATGACATGTACGCGGTCATGTGGAACAACCCGTGTTCCTGGAACAACCCGTGTTCTTTGGGACAACCTGTGTCCCCTTAGAGCAACCCGTGCTCTCTGAGCAACCCGTGCTCTCTGGAGTCCCTGGAACGGACAAGTCCAGCAGAACCTTCCTTCCAGACCCCCTAGGAAATAGACCAATCCTAATACCGCATAAGATCTCTATTCCCCAGCCAACTGGAGTCCCGGGACAGACAAGTCCTAATACCACATAAGACCTTCTTCCCAACTCCTCTAGAAAATAGACAGATCCCAATACCGCATGAGACCTTCTATTCCCCAGCCAGCCCCCTAGCAAACGGACGCAACCTGACTACCCAAGGCTCGCCGCTTCTAGAGGTCCCAGCCACCGGCAAGCTCTAACTCCCATAGAACTCCCATGCTGCCAGGCAACACAACACGCATGACCATACTGGTCATCCACCACACATGACCTCCACCGGTCATCTACTATAGGAACTCACATCCTATAACCCAACCCAATGACACTCCCGTCATGACATAGGAACTCCCCATCCTATAACTCCTCATAAGGAAACACATCTTATGAAACACAAGACTAATAAGAATACCACATCTTATTACTCATCAAAAATGTAAAACGTACAACAAAACGAAATACATCACGCGTAACCACATGCTACAACAACTCCAAAAGACTAAAACCAAGAAAAGAAAGACTCCTCAAGCCTCCGCTTGCTTCTCAAACCACTTCGAGAACTAAGTCTACATCTTTGCCTCTGGCTCCCAAGTCTCCTCCTCAATACCATCATAGTCCCACACGACTCTCACCAACGGTATCCTCTTCCGGCGCAGCACCTTGACTCTCCTCTCGAGAATCCTCATAGGCCTCGCTGCCAACATCATGTTGGGCTGAAGATCCTCCGGGATCCTAGCCAACACCTCCTCAGACTCATGTAGACACTTCCGCAGCATCGACACATGGAAGACTTTGTGAAAAGCCTTCATACACTAAGGTAACTCCAGTCTATAAGCTACCGATCCGACCCGCTCCACAACTCTGAACGGTCCCATAAACCTCGGACTTAGCTTATTCTCAGAAGTTAGGACCCCTCAACATAACTGCCCTGAGATACACTATATCTCCCAGCTCAAACTCCAACTCTTTTCTCCTCTTATCGGCATAACTCTTCTGCCGATCCTGAGCTTCCTTCATGTTCAGCCTCAAGACACGGATCTTCTCCGTCGGCTCCTGAACAAAACTCGCACCAAACATTCTCATCTCCCCCACTTGAGTCCAGCATAGAGGTGTCCTGCATGGCCTTCCCTACAACGCCTCACAAGGAGCCATACCAATACTCGCCTGATAGCTGTTGTTATAAGCAACTCTACCAGGTTCAGATGATCCGCCCAATGACCACCATAATCCAGCACGCACATCCTCAGGAGATCCTCCAGCGTCTGAATCGTCCTCTCCGACTGTCCATCTGTCTGAGGATGATAAGCTGTACTCATATGCACCTTCGTGCCCATCTCAGCCTGAAATGCTCCCCAGAACTCTGAAGCAAATCTCGGATCTCGTCTGATACTATTCTAGCTGGCACCCCATGCAGCCTCAAATCTCTCGCACATATTTCCTAGCCAACACCGCAGCTCCATCGGTCTTCTTGATGGCAAGAAAATGTGCTGACTTAGTCAGACGATCCACAATGACCCCAAATCGCACCGTACGTCCGCGAAACCGGTAATCCTGTCACAAAATCCATGGTAATCATGTCCCACTTCCACTCCGGAATGGGTAAGCTCTGCAACAAATTGCTCAAAACCTGATGCTCAGCTTTCACCAGCTGACACACGTTGCACGCTGCAACCCAACTCGCTACATCCTTCTTCATCCCGACCCAATGATAAGAACGCCAAGTCTTTAGGATGAAGATCACTGCAGCTAACTCCAAGTCATGAGTAGGGTAATTGCACTTGTGCTTCCTCAACTGCTTCGAAGCATAAGCAATAACCTTCCCTTGCTGCATCAGAACACATCCCAGACCAATACCATATGCACTATGCACCGTCCCAGTCAATCCATCCCAAGAATGACCTCATCCAACACAATCGGTTCGTAATCCACTCCGTGGCATCGACAGAAACAACACGAATGTAACGTCCCTGATGCGGAGTAGGTCACATTGGCTTGATTGGTCGCACAACAATCAAACAAGAACATGTGCAACCAACCATGGACTTAGACCAGACCAAAGATGTCATATAAAACTAATTCACAGCTACCCCGCCCAAGAGTAGCTAAACTTCATCCCCAAACTTTAACCCTGCCTGGCCGCTCGCCAGACCTGCTCCGGATACCGCTCCTCTCGGTATACCTCGCAGTAATGAAGCAATTCACAGCTTCCACATCAAGCCCACGATGGACTTCAACCGCCACAATTAGGATCCTTGCACAAACCTCCATGTGCCAAGGAACCTTAGCCGTTATCCCAGACACACCACTTCCAAAACATATGGGACTCCACACCCGATTCCCATAACTTGTCCCTACTAGGACAACTTCCAAGATTGTGATCCATGCTTCCACACCCGAAGCATTCCGGACCACCCTGAACCTTCTGACTCGGTTCCGAAGTGCTCTCCCACTTCTTCTTTTGACCCTGAGCAGGCTTACCGCCCCTGCTCGAACCCGAATGCTGCTTCCTCTGCTGCTGCACCGGTGGACTAACCACCACCGCCTGCTCCCTGAGATCCTCCTTGAACGCAGCAGCCGTCTCTACCAACTCCGCCCTCATGGCGAATTTACTCATCATGCAGCGAGTCCTCATACCAGCTCGAAGTACCATGAGGAACCTCCTCACCTGGGCATGTTCGCCCTCCAAGCCCCTTCCAGCATATAGCAAAAAGCCGGGTGAACTCCAAATCGAACTCCTTCCCAGTCCGACCTTCCTGAGTCAGCTTCAGAAACCCCGACTCCATCCTATCCACCGCCTCCTGCGGAAACATACTTGGCGTTAAACTCCGCCAAGAATCCTCCCAGACCATCTCGGCCTGCATCCTCCTGGACACCATGCCACTTTACCTGAGAGGTGCATCACCCCCTCCCCCAGATATTGCACTCCCAGGTCTGTTCGGTTAAGTACTGGGTGACACTTAAACCCAAGTACACGACCATACCACCACGGTCATAAAAACCTGACCCACCTGATCAGTATCACTAAAGATCAACTCACATGATCTCTGAGGTTTACATCCAGTCCTATGCCATAGCCACATTTCAGACATTGACTACTCTCAACTCATAACTCATATCACATAACCACACCACTCATACTCTCATGAACACGTCCCTTAAGCTATTGGTGCACTATACCACTGACACTCTCAGAATACACATTCCGACGAGCTAGCAGTATCTGCAGGGGAAAACACCATCCCCACGAGAGAACAACCATCTCTCAGTATAACACAGGAGAACCACCATCCCCTAGTGAAATAATATACAACAGGGGAACCACCATCCCCTCAGGAAAACTAAACATCTCCCTATGAGTTGTTCGGAAAAACATTCCCTAGAAAAATCAATTCTTAACGCCCATGTCATCCATGACTAGAACTACCTCACTTGATCTCCAAACTGCGAGAACTACGCCGCTTCCACATATTCTCCACTATCCTAAGATAAGATGGAAATCTCATCCACAATTGCGACCCACGGTTGCACCCTCGCCGTACCCGGCTGTCCACCAGCCATACCTGACTGTCCACCAGTCATACCCAACTGCCCACCAGCCCACACGGCTGCACACCAGCCCACACGGCTGCACACCAGCCCACACGGCTGCACACCAACCCACACGGCTACACACCATCCCACACGGCTGCACTCTAGGAGCCTGTCCCCAAGCCGGTACCCCACCTGGTAACCGCTCAAGAGCAACTACGACAGACCCGCCAGACGATCCTCCCGGTCTGAGCAACACCTGCGACGACACCCTCACCTGGTCCCGCCGCACTACTGGCCACACACGAACCCCCACTAAGCCCACCAGCACTCAAAACGACACCCACTGTGTCCCCGCTCACTGACCCCCGAGGCGCCTGCGACTCTGAAGCTTGCTCCTGCGTGGTCTCCTGAGTCCCACTCGACTCCACAGGATCGACCACTGGTCCACGACCACGCCCTCGGCCACCACGGGCACCACGACCTCTGCCTCTATCTCCTCTAGCCACTCTAGTACCTCTACTCAACAGACTCTGCACTACTACTAGCAGAAAATGACAGTTCCTCTTCACTACCAGAAGCAGAAAACAAAACATACTAAAAAGCCAGAAAGTCAAACAACACATACCGTGGAATCTCTTTGAAGGCTCGGAGATGATGATCATGGACTCCAAACCCAACAACAATCAATTGACTATTCACTAATCAATCAATCACAATTCCACAATTACATCACACGCAATCACTACGTTCTCCCGCCCTAGAACCGTAAGGGCTCTGATACCAAATTGAAACAACCCGACCCGTTTTTATTTATTTTTATATAGCAACGAATTAGCATTCCCATAAATGTTAACTCTCAATATGCTAAATTCACAATCACAACAAACCAGCGGAAACAATGACAATTACCAATAAACCATGCAACATCAATCAATAATCAATTCCACTTAACCATTCTACACCATTCAACAATCCATAATTACTAACACCTTAGCAATTCTAACAAACTCAACAATGGCACAAGCAACCGAGCCCCTAGATCATCCATCTCATCCTCGCCTTGATTCCACGATCACACTATATCTTTACCTGCATCACATGGCAAAACGAGATGCGTGAGTATTATCATAAATACCCAGTGAGACGGTCCTCCCATCTACAGGCCAATTACTCAAATGCAGAATGAATAAAATACCAGGGTTATCAATCAACAAGGCATAGAACAAGCAACAACATAAACCAAACAGCAGCATCGATGTCGATCGACACAACCACTAGGTGTCGATCGACATGATGTTGTGTCGCTCGACACACCACCATAGTGTCGCGCGACACAGATGTCTGTGTCGATCAACACGAAGCAATCATGTCGATCGACACGCACCTGCAGATCATGGAGATCGAGCCTAATCCTCTCATGGCTCGAACCACACGATCTCAGTCGATCCCTACACCAATCCAGTGACCAAAACACAACAATCCACACCAAAACACAGCAAACAATCGCACTCTATCCAATCCTACATCCAAGGACCTATGGTCGCGCACTCACCTCGAAGGATCGAAAAGAAAAGGATGAATGACGTTCACAAAAACCCACGCACACGACGAAGCACTCATCCAATTCCGAAACAGGCAACTGTTCTGGAAACTAGACACACACAGCTTCGCAACGGTGTATAGAACGTCTTTTAACTCTAAACAGATCGATGAGAAAACAGCCCGCAATCTCGCTAATTGAAACTGGAAACACAGAGATTTCAGAACCGACACCCTGAAATCAAACAAACATAGAGAAAGGAGCTTACCTCCAAATCAGGATCCGAAACCTGATCTAAACACTAGACAGAAAGATCTTTCCAACAGCATAAGGATCATCTCCTGATTCTCTCTGGTTCGATGGGAAACCACCCTCGAAGTGGACTGATCGCAGACTCGAGACTGCAGAAACCTCACACAATCAAACGGCCATAACTCAATGAATACTCAACCAAATCACAAGCGATTTCTTCTTACATCAAGACCAGAGGACGAAAAACTTACCCTCAAAGTTGATCTCCCTAGCTGTTCGTCCTCTCCAAAATCTACAAAAGAACTTGCCCTCAAACCTCCACACTTTCAAGGATCAACAAGGATCCTTCTCTCCTCCTCTCAATCCTTCTGATTTCGGCCACAACTCTCCAAACAAACGCAGCCCTAAACCTTTCCCTTGGCTTATATACGAACCCCCTAGGGTTTCCTTAAATCGACGCCAAACCGCGCGATTAACAAATCAAACACTCGGTTCGATTTAACCCCGTGTCGATCGACACGCATAGACCGTGTCGATCGACACAACCTTCACTGCTTGACTCCTCGCGAGTCAAAACACCCGTGTCAATTGACACACTGACCTTGTGTCGATCGACACCCTATCCAAAAATCCACTTTTTGGATCACGGGTGTTACACCTGGCGCTATTCTTGACTTCTTATAGAGGACCAACCTTGCTGTTGCTCAGATCATGCCTAGCGGGATGCGCCACTTGGTTGGGATTATGGTACGCAGCTATGAGTGTTGCTACGAAGTCGGAGTTGACCATCTGTTGAGTTTTCTGGAGGTTAAAAAAATTGGCTCCAAGGACAAACTCCTCTATTTCTTTAAGGGCAAACCGGATTTCCAAGTCGTCGGGGAATTTCCCAACATAGATCGCTTTTGGTCGAAAAAGTTTTTCTTTGTGAAAATCAATAAAGCATCTGTTGGTTGCGATCATCTAGACATGCTTCGAAAGAGATGGGGGACTCGCGGTAGCAGATCCTGCCATGCTTTTATGTTTAGCTTACCCTTCTTTGATGGTTTTTAAGTCATCGTTTCTTTGCTTGCTTACATACGGAGGTTCGCGATTCTAACCATTTTCTCTTGTTGTTATTTTTGCAGCTTTGAGTCGCATTGAGAGGTTGCGGAGTGACTTATTCGTTCTTCGCGATAAACTTGCTGCTGAGAAGTGTAGCTGGAAGGAAAAATTTTCTTTACGCAGAGTCAGAGAAACTCGTACTCGTCGCTTTGGAGTTACTCCGCAAATTTCTTTGCCAGAGATGCCGGACAACGTGCGGAAACCCTCTGCTCCTGAGAGGAGAGCTGCCGAGGCCAGGAGAGAATATAAAGTGAGAGTGTCAGTTCCAAGAGCAAGCTCTGCTGGAACCCTTGCACCCAGGCAGCGTCGTCCAGCGTTGGAGCAAAATGATGTCGTCATCACTGATCGTCGATCTGAATCTTCGTATAGGCCTCATGATGATGCGCAGGAAAGGGATGATGATGCTGGAGCAAGTCGTAAGTGTTCCCGAGAAGACAAGGGCAAAGATATTGCTGGTGGAGAATATCCAAACAGATCAAGGCGCACATCGACTCCTCGATGTGATCACATAGCGACGGACTTTTCCTTTCCTTCTGGTTCAAAAAGATGTTTTAGAAGTGCCGAGCTGGCGGCGTCGCATCTGTCCAAGATCGTCTTCCCAGACACTGAGTTTCCCCCACTAGAACAAATGTTGAAGAAGAGTGCTTACTCAAACATGGCCCTCGACTGCATGGCGGTAAGACTTCGCGGCTACTCTTGTGGGATAACGATTTCTTTCTTTTTGATTTTCTAACTTGTTCTTCGTGATTCGTTACTCTATTTGGCAGTTCCTTTCTTCGCTTAATAAGGTCGCGATTGACTAGGAGGTGACTGCTCGCTCACTGACTCATCAGCTTGCTAACGTTCAGAAGGCTTGTGATGATCACAAGAAGCAGAAAAGGGACGCGGAGGATCGCGTTGTTACTCTCAAAGTTGTTATGAAGGAAATCGAGGATAGGCGTCGCGAGATGTATGGGACGTTTACAGAGTCTAAATCCGAGAGGAAGCGTCTTCAGAAGGAAGTCTCTGACATTACCACCCGCTTAAATGTTGCTGCCAAACTTCAAGATGCGGCTGTGCAACAAGTTGTTAACGAAGCGAAGAGCGAATCGGCGGCGAAGTATAACACGAGGATCGTCCGTGCTACAGAGAAGGATTGACATAATTGATCTTGCCGATGTCCTGAGTAACAATGAGTTCGTAAAGTTGCTTCAGAGTGACAAGGCGCCTGATCTTGGTGAAAAGCAGGAGGTAGACCTATCACTCGCAGATGAGGTGTTTGCTAAGAACGTGCGCAAACTTGAAAGGATCCTTAAGGATTTGCCGGTTATCGCGACTGATGATTGAGTTGGACGCTGATGCCGTTGAAGAGGAGGCTGACTCGGATTCGAGTTCTTCTAATTCGTCAAGCGGTGATGATTTGTCAAACTCTGTGGCAGCAATTCCTGCTGAGCAGAGCATCGAGATTGTTGACGATGTTAACGAGACCACGCCTTAGTTATGTATGCTTGGATTTTGTATGCTTGAATTCTTATTTTATTTCGAAAGGGATGATATACGAGTATGGTTTTGAGGCATGCTGTCGTTGAATTGTTCGTTTCTCAAATTCAACTATAATAGAGTTAGGACCAGCGATAGGTTAGCTGGGTTTTCTGATAAACTTTTTGGTTTACGGGCGAGCCTCCGTCGACACACCCGCTTCGAGAATGAACACGTTATTGCAAAATGACCAACGATTAAGTTATTGGGTTTTTAAGATGAGTATTTTGGTTTACGGATATGTTCCTGTGAACAAGTCCGCTCCAGCAATGAACACCTAATTTAGACCAGCGATTTGTTGTGTGCTGGGTTTAGAGCTAAGTATCTTGGTTTACGGACGAGTTCTTATTAACAAGTCCGCTCCAAAAATAACTTAGATGTTTGAGGCGACCAATATTCTGGTTTCGGGCTAAGTATTTTGGTTTACAGACGAGTTCTTGTTAACAAGTCCGTTCCAAAAACAACTTAGATGTCTGACTTGTGATGCAACCAACGTTTTGTGAATTGGGTTTTATTCTGTGAATTGGGTTTTATTCTGTGACCCCAAGTTTCGGTTTACAGGCGAGTTTCAATCAACGAGCCTGCTCTAGAAAATGAGCACGTTTTGCGGGTAGGACCAATAGTCAGATTATTGGGTTTTTGGATGATCATTTTGGTTTACAGACGAGTTCCCATTGACAAATCTGCTCCAAGCCGAACATGTATCGCATAGCGACCAACATTTCTTTTGTTGGGTTTAAGGTGAACATTTTGGATTACTCACATGTTTCTCTTTAAACATATCTGCTCGATAATGAACATATAAGCGATAGAACCAACGATTTGTGAGTTGGGTTTTGAGAATGATCATTTTAGGTTACGCATAGGTTCCTCTTGAAATATATCCGCTCGATAATGAACATTTTTATTTGTATAGCGCGCTTTTAATCCTGCGAAGGATGTGTTTGTCAGATCTGTAGTATTTGGATAGTTTTGTCACTGTGGCCAGCAGCACGAGAGTAAGTGTAAAACGTCTGATTGTAGTTAAGATGATAACTGATCCGTATAGGATGTGATAAATGTATGTCTGTTTTTATGAGACTTAAAGAATCCGATAAGGATGTAGACGATTTTAGTCGAAATCATGCTTTTGATTAATCATGAAAACTGGTTACAAGAATTGGGAGTATACGAGTATACGTACCCACTCCTCCCCTTTTTAAGAGCAGCTGAACCCACCCGAAGATGAGCTGCCTACGTACCCTATTTTAGGGATTAAGCCGTCTCGTAGTTCATGTTGTGAATGTAAAGTATCCTAGTGAAAATACTTTTTCAGATGTCGCGCATTCCAGGAACGCGGGACTGGTTCGCCAGTCATGTGGGGAAGTTTGTAGACGCCTGGTTTGACCACTTCGGTGACGATGTAGGGTCCTTCCCAATTAGCTCCGAGTTTTTCGGCGTTACGTTCTGCTATGTTTTGGAAGACTTTGCGTAGCACTAAGTCCCCTTCAGAAAACTTGCGAGGTCGGACATTGGAGTTGTAGTATTTTCCTATGGCGTGTTGGTAATTTGCGATGCGAACCAAGGCTTGGTCGCGTCGTTCATTGACGAAGTCGAGTTTGTCAAGCATCAAAAGGTGATTGAGTGCTTCGTGACCCGATAAAAATCTTCGGCGAATGCCAGGAAATCGCATTTCAAAAAGAATGACGCATTCAGTGCCTTAGACGAGAGAGAATGGAGTTTCTCCAGTCACCAGCCGTGGAGTCGTTCGATGGGACCAAAGCACACCATCGAGCTCGTCTTCCCATAGTCCCTTCTTTTGGTCCAGGCGTTTCTTAAGGCCGCCTATGATCAGTTTGTTGATGGCCTCAGCTTGCCTGTTTCCTTGTGGGTAGCGTGGGGTAGATTTGGTCAAACGAATCTTCCATTTTTCGCAGAAAGCTTCGAATCTGGCGGAGATGAATTGAGAGCCGTTATCCGTGACAATTTCGTAGGAGATTCCGTGCTGGCAGATAATGTTGCGCCACACGAAGCTTTCGACTTGAGCATCGCGAATGCGAACGAACCCTTCAGCTTCCACCCATTTGGAAAAATAGTCTGTCAAGACCAATATGAATTATTTCTGGCGAGATGGGTGCAAGGGACCAACGATGTCCATAGCCCATCGCATGAATGGGTGGGGCGATGTGAGCGAAGAAAGGAGTTCGGCGGGCTGGTGGATTTTTGGGGCGTGACGCCGACATTTCTCACATTTCGCAGAAAAAGCCTCACAGTCCTTGACCATAGTCGGCCAAAAATGTCTGTGACACTTGATTTTAATAGCAATAGCCTTGCCACCGGAGTGGTTTCCACAAGAGCCACTGTGGACCTCCTTCATTATTTCGTGCGCCTTCTGTCCTTCAACACAGGAAAGCAATGGTCCTGAGAACTTCCACTTGAAGACATTGCCGTCGAGGAGAATGAAACGAGCGGCTTGAGCCCGAAGTTTGCGAGCCTCCCATTTGTCTGTTGGCAATGTGCCATCGGAGATGTACTCTCTGATTCTGTCCAGCCATTTGTTATCGCAACAATATTCGGTGGCTTCGGAGTCGTCGTTCGCGATGATGATATCGTCATCGAGTGGAGGGGTAGAAGTAGTTGTGTCGTTGTTGGAAAAGGGAGGTGTCGTTTGGGCTGCAGGTGGCTCTGTATCTACGAGCTGTTTAGCGGGGACAATGGCCTCAGGAGTTTTTGGACGTGTGCTGATATGCTCAAATTTACCCTGAGCTACTCTCTCAAATTAAGAGATCGATGTAGTACTTAAGGATCGAATCCACAGGGAAAAGATTCACACAATCAACTAAAGAGTTCGATTTAGGCTAAGCAAATATATATATGAATGAAATAAAATAGTAAAACAAGTGAATGGTGATAAACGATCTAGAAATTCAATGAGACAAAAAGCTAGGCGATGGGTAATTCTTCGGGTATGAATCGAAATCAAGGATAAACTACTGTCAGGGTTTGATTAGGCACCGTTCTAGAACTCAAACACGAAGGTAAAGCCAATCAACTTCCGTTGCAGAGACTATCTATGACTAGAAACCTAAATTCCAAATTCCTTTGCAAACCTAGAGAATCAAGTCAAGCATTAATATTCAGGTTCAATTGTTCACAGAATCCCTAAACCAATTCCTTTGCGAAGAGGTAATTCTGCTCATCTAAGACTAGTTCAAGTTGTTAATAACACTTCCGTGTCTATTAAAGCAACCTAAGATCTAGATTCTAGGTGTACAGGCTAGATCTAGCATTGGAAACAATCTAGATGAAGAACCAGAAGATAAACCCTAACAGATTTAGATTCCTAACAATTTCTCATCAAAACCCTAGAATTCCCACAACCTAACAAACAAACTACTCAGACATAGATGATGAAATCATAATGAAAGAATAAGATTGCATAAAAGATAGAGTTAGAGATACAGAAAAAGGGGTTTGAAAACCCTGTAGAAATCTCTCTCAAAGCTCTCTCTCTCAAAGTCTAAGTTAAAAACAAGATGTTCCACATAAAACCTAAGGGAAAACTATATATAGGGTATAAAAATCGGATTGGGCTTTAGGGAAAACGTCTGGAAACTTCAGGCCCGCGAAGGATTTTTCTTTATTAAAGCTCGTGTCGATCGACAGCATTGATCACTGTCGATCGACAGCCATGCCTCTGGAGAACTTCTTCGATTCGTCAAGTCCCGTGTCGATCGACAGCATTGATCACTGTCGATCGACAGTCACCCTTCTGTTCGCTTCTGACTAGATCTTTTCGGCACTTCCTTCCTCGAAGCTCCAAAATGCTCCAAAAGGCACAAAAACACCAAAAAGACTCTACAAAGATGACTTTATATCATGGTTGAAAATGGGTAAAAACCATGATATATCAACTCCCCCAGACTTAGCCTTTGCTTGCCCTCAAGCAAAACATAAACCAAAACTGTGGAAGAGGTTTGAAAACACAGAACATACCTTCCCTTGATGCAGCGAATTGGCCCTTCCAACTAGTGAACCACATAATCCAGAACCAAACAGAATCAGACCACCATGTACTTCTCTGCAGACTTTCGCAGCCTTCTAAATTCATCCACAACTTCACAGCATAATCCGTTAGTCTTCATCGCTTGGTCTCAATGTTCTCAATGCTAAGAACCTTCTAGACTCATTCCCAGACTATACCATGACAAATCAACCTATACAACACTTGATATTTCTCCTCTCCCCCAGACTTATTTTGTTCTCTATTCATATTGTTTCATGATTGCTGAACTCAAAGCAGTGCATATTTCACTAATGTTGTTCCTTGTTAGGAGACAGGGTCGTGACTCACTACTATTGTTCCTTGTGAGGAGACAGGCTCGTGAGATTGCTCGTCTTCTTCATCCGTTTTACGGGACTCAGACTGCTGCTTTTGAGCTGGGTGATCACCTCTTGAGTACAGACTCACTGGATTTTATTCCTCATCCTATACTCAGGAGCTATCATTTCACCCCAATCACTGGATTTTTCTCTCTTTTTTTTTTTTTTTTTTTTTTTTATTATTGAGATGAATAGAGGGAGAGGAGTACCATTACTTTCAACAGGAGATTGCACTTGTCAGGTACGAATGAGGAGTCAAGCTCTATGAACATCGATCCCAAAGAGAACCGTGCAGTAGCTCTGACTTGGCGGATTATACCGGAAGTAGCAGACTTCTCTAGTCAACTGGTCAATCCTAGGATTTCCCATTAGTCTGACTCTGAAATCGTTCCTGGAAGAATGGTCACATGCTGGCAAAGACAATCCACTGAACCAAAAGAAGGGTTCCTAACTAGTTTTGACTCAATAAAAACAAAAATTTGACTCAAAATAAACCAAAACAAAAAGAAACACGTTAGTAGTTTCCTCCCCCAGACTTAACCAACACTGTTCCCAGTGTTGTCAAGCCTGAAGTTGGCAAAAAGAATCAAAGGAAAATTGAACTTGATTGAAAAGAACAAGATTTACCATTGTGGGGACCCTGTCGATCGACAGAAACAAGCCCTGTCGATCGAACGAGTTTGTTCTGTTTCAGACCGTTGTGTTGTCGAGAAATTTTGAAAAATCAAGCCATGTCGATCGACACAGAGAAGCTATGTCGATCGACATGGACCTTGCTGTCCCAGATCGCAAATTTTGCATCAAGTTCTAAATCTGCATCACTCAACAAACATGATCAAAGCAGAAGACACACAATGCAAATCCTTAAGATGATCAAGTTTAAGCTCCTAAGAAATCAAAGACTAACTGACTCAAAGTTCGAAAATAGAAGATAAAATAGAAAAACTTACAAGTGGGTTGCCTCCCACTAAGCGCTTGTTTTCAGTCATTAGCTCGACTGTGTCAGGCTCAGGTCTTTCGTGGAATGGTGCAGGGAACAACACCTGGAAAGAGCTTTGTAGTGTTCTGCAGCATCTCCTGGATCACTTCCACTCCTTTCTCCCTTAACTCCATAGGGATGATAATTCTGAACTTGGAGAATGGCTTGGAAGTCGTCTTGCTTTTGGCCTTAGCTGGTTTGGGTCCTCCATCAGAACGCAAGGGTGGTGGAATAGAGGGCGGTACCTTCTTGCACTTGGGCTTTACTGGCTTGGTGTCTCCATGATATGCTGTGGAAGGGATAGGAGTTGAAGTTTGAGCACAAGGGATAGTCTTCTTTTCTTGCAGTGGCTTCTCTCCAGTAGTGACGGTCAAACAAGAGATCTCTTTGACGTGGACAGCGGGATAGTAGACATCTTTGTTGATCCTCGAGAAAGAGATTCGCTCATTGGTAAAGTCCACCAACGCACCCACTGTGGCAAGGAAGGCTTGCCCAAGAATCAATGGGTCATCATTGTCCTCTTTTCTCTCCATCACATAAAAGTCTGTAGGAACAAGACAATCTCCTATTTGAAGCTTTAGATCCCGAATAAAACCCTTTGAACTTGTAGAGGAAGCGTTTGCAAACTTGAGAGATGCCTTTGTAGGTTCAAAATCCGAAATCCCCAGCCTCTTTGCCACAGCCATGGACATGACATTTGCATTAGCACCTGTATCACAGAGAGAATCCGTTAGTTCTATACCATTGACTACACATGGAACAACAAACCTCCCCGGTGTTGCTAGTTTAGTCAGCTCCCTCATTGGTGGTTTAGTAGGTTCCTTTGGGGTCATGTCCTCAATCAATGAGCATACTTCTACGGAAAGTATAGCGCTGAACTGCTCTGAACTCAAGTTCTTGATAGCCATCCTCTGCAAACACTTTCTGACCACCGGAGAGAGCTTCTCAGCACCTATCAATGGAAACTCCACAACAAGCTTCTCCAGGATGGCCTTGCATTGGGCATCCTCTAGCTCTTGCTTAGACTTCCTCCTCGGAAAGGGTAGCTTAGGCTTATACACCCTATCTTCTGAGCGATTCGATGATTCTGAAGAAAACGGGCTGTTTTGGGCAACGTGTCGATCGACATGAGCATTGTGTCGATCGACAGGAGGCTTTCTGTCCGAAGCATCAACGATTGCGTAACTTCCTGTCGATCGACAGGCTCCTGTGTCGATCGACATGACCTCTGCTGTCTCCAAATCAGCGCTTTCTTCCTCATTCCCCTCAGTGATTGCATTGATATGCAACCTTGGGTTCATCTCAGTCTTAGCCGGTAGAAATCCTTCCTGCCTTTTCACCGACTCCGCCGTTTGAGCTACCTGAGTGTCCAGCTTCTTCATGTGGATATTGATTGCCTCAATTTTGCCATTCAGATCTTGGTACATAGCATCCATCTTCCCATTAAAGCTCACGGTCATCTTCTGTTGACCCTCTAGAATCTGCTCCAACATTGATTTCATCTCGCTGCTCTCTGTTGTCTGAGGAGGAGGTGTCTGATAAGAAGAAGAACCGTAGTTCCTGGAGTAGTTGCTCTGAAACGGCTTCTGAAACCCTTGCTGATTACCGAACCTCTGACCTTGATAACCAGCCCCACCAATGTAGTTGACATCCTTCTCTACTAGCAGATTGTGCACCGAGTCTAACTTGGCTTTCACCTCAGCAATCTGACTACCATCCACGTCTCCCCCCAGCTTCTTCCTCTCGAAGTCTGCATTCTTTGCACTGTTGCTAGAAGCTAAGTTATCAATGAGAATCAGTGCATCTTCCGGATACCTGGTGTTGAAGTTTCCATTGCTAGCTGAATCGAGGGCCACCTGATACCTCCAGTCAATCCCTCTGAATAAAATGCCCAACAGCTGAACATCACTGAACCCGTGATGAGGGCAATCTCTCTGGTAGGCCTTGAACCTCACCCAAGAATCCTTAAATGCTTCAGTTGGACCCTGCTTGAAGGTGGAAATCTTAGTTCTCAGATCCTCTGATCTCACCTCATCAAAGAAATTGTTGAGGAATGCATTCTTGGTGTCCTCCCAAGTAGTCAGAGAACCAGGTGTCAACTGCTTCAGCCAGTAGGATGCTTCTCCACTGAGGGAGTACGGGAAAAGCTTGCAGAAGAGGTAGTCGCTAGAGACGCCATTAGCCTTGATGCTAGAGGCTAAGTCCTCAAATCTCTCTATGTGATCCATGGGGTGCTCAGATGACAGACCGTGGAAGGGATGCTGAGCCACAAGGGAGAAGAAGGCAGGCTTCAACTCAAAATCACTCCTCTGGAAAGCAGGAGGTCGAATTGCAGCCCTGTTGGCATAGAACTCGTCAGGCCTGTTGTACTCTCCCAGAGTACGCCCACGCGCAGCAGCTGCTGCTGGCTCTTGGCGCTGCACAACCTGCTGTTCCTCTTGTATCACAACCCCGTTCTCATCCAGTCGCTGACCCTGAGCGTTGCGTCTGCGACCCTCAGTGTCCTGATAGAACCCATCATCACCTCTGATAAGCACTAGCGGATTCATGTTGGCTGCCTTTCTTGCTGCCCGGTTAGCTCGCTCTAAAGCTCCTAACTCAGAAACAAAATCTACTAACTCTTGATTCTTGTTGCTTCTGGTTTTGCGATGAGGCATGCACCTGAAACACCCAAGAAAAAGAGAAAATAGCTAGTATGTAAAATAAAACAAAAATAAAAACTTAGACAAAATTCTACTAACAATAATCGAATGGTGAAATCTAATCCCCGGCAACGGTGCCAAAATTTGATATGCTCAAATTTACCCTGAGCTACTCTCTCAAATTAAGAGATCGATGTAGTACTTAAGGATCGAATCCACAGGGAAAAGATTCACACAATCAACTAAAGAGTTCGATTTAGGCTAAGCAAATATATATATGAATGAAATAAAATAGTAAAACAAGTGAATGGTGATAAACGATCTAGAAATTCAATGAGACAAAAAGCTAGGCGATGGGTAATTCTTCGGGTATGAATCGAAATCAAGGATAAACTACTGTCAGGGTTTGATTAGGCACCGTTCTAGAACTCAAACACGAAGGTAAAGCCAATCAACTTCCGTTGCAGAGACTATCTATGACTAGAAACCTAAATTCCAAATTCCTTTGCAAACCTAGAGAATCAAGTCAAGCATTAATATTCAGGTTCAATTGTTCACAGAATCCCTAAACCAAATTCCTTTGCGAAGAGGTAATTCTGCTCATCTAAGACTAGTTCAAGTTGTTAATAACACTTCCGTGTCTATTAAAGCAACCTAAGATCTAGATTCTAGGTGTACAGGCTAGATCTAGCATTGGAAACAATCTAGATGAAGAACCAGAAGATAAACCCTAACAGATTTAGATTCCTAACAATTTCTCATCAAAACCCTAGAATTCCCACAACCTAACAAACAAACTACTCAGACATAGATGATGAAATCATAATGAAAGAATAAGATTGCATAAAAGATAGAGTTAGAGATACAGAAAAAAGGGTTTGAAAACCCTGTAGAAATCTCTCTCAAAGCTCTCTCTCTCAAAGTCTAAGTTAAAAACAAGATGTTCCACATAAAACCTAAGGGAAAACTATATATAGGGTATAAAAATCGGATTGGGCTTTAGGGAAAACGTCTGGAAACTTCAGGCCCGCGAAGGATTTTTCTTTATTAAAGCTCGTGTCGATCGACAGCATTGATCACTGTCGATCGACAGCCATGCCTCTGGAGAACTTCTTCGATTCGTCAAGTCCCGTGTCGATCGACAGCATTGATCACTGTCGATCGACAGTCACCCTTCTATTCGCTTCTGACTAGATCTTTTCGGCACTTCCTTCCTCGAAGCTCCAAAATGCTCCAAATGCTGCTCTTAAGCTCCAAACGACCATTTACCTGCAAAAGACTCTAAAAGGCACAAAAACACCAAAAAGACTCTACAAAGATGACTTTATATCATGGTTGAAAATGGGTAAAAACCATGATATATCATGTGCGTTGGCGAGGGTGGCCAATGCGTCGGTGTTGCTGTTCTGGCCCCGAGGAATCCTCATCAATTTGAACTTCTTAAAGTGTATTGCTAACTCCTTTGCTATCAAGAGATATGCTTCCATGCGATCATCTTTGGTGGCATACTCCCCATTGAACTGGTTGACAACCAACTGTGAGTCGCAAAACGTTTCAACCCGGTCAATTTTAAGGCCCTGGGAGAGCTTCATGCCTGTGATGAGGGCTTCGTACTCAGCCTCGTTGTTAGATGCTCTAAAGCCCAGGCGAAATGACTGTTCGAGAATTTCGCCTGTCAGGGAGGTTAAGCGGATGCCGACTCTAGAACCACTTTTGGAGGAGGATCCGTCAACATGTAACTGCCAAGTTAGATTTGGATGTTCGATGACGTAATCTTCGTTCGGGAGTTCGATGAGAAAATCGGCTAACATTTGAGATTTGGCAGCGGCCCTGGCGCGATACTCAATGTCATACTCACTGAACTCAATAGCCCATTTCGCAAGTCTGCCGGATTGACTTGGACTGTGCAAGATAGAGCGAAGTGGGAAAGTGCTCAGAATAACGATTGTATGGAACTGAAAATACGACCTCAATATTCGAGCAGACATGAGGACAGACCGCGCCAACTTCTCCATCTGAGGGTATCGTGTCTCGGCGTCTGTTAAGGTCTTCCTAACGTAGAAGACAGGCTTCTGCTCGCCGTGTTTGTCTCGAATAAGCACCCCGCTAACTGTTGTTTCAGATACGGCCGTGTACAAGAACAGAGGCTCGCCTTCGACTGGTTTGGCAAGGACGGGAGGACTGGCCATGTACTGTTTCAGCTGCTGGAAAGCGTCTTCACATTTGTCCGTCCATTCGAATTTTTTGTTACCGCGAAGAGTATCGTAGAAAAGCAGACATTTTTCGGTGGAACGAGAAATAACGGTTAAGAGCAGCCACCCTTCAGGTCAATTGCTGCACTTCACGGGTGTTTTTGGGTGAGGCCATTTTGATGAGGGCATCGATCTGCTTTGGATTCGCCTCGATGCCGCGGTGGGTCACTATATAACCGAGAAACTCCCAGAAGTTACTGCAAATCGGCATTTTGCCGGATTAAGCTTCATGTTATGTTGGTTGATTTGCTGAAAACATTCCTCCAGGTGGGCTATGTGGTCCTCCTCTCTTAATGACTTGATGAGCATATCGTCGAGTACACTTCCATAGTTTTGCGGAGTTGATGAGCAAACATCTTGTTCACCAGACGCTGATAAGTAGCTACGACGTTCTTGAGTCCGAATGGCATCACCTTGTAGCAATATATTCTGCAGTCCGTGATAAACGCCGTTTTCTCGCGATCTTCGGGGTTCATGAAGATCTGATTGTACCCTGAGAATGCATCCATGAAGGACAGGAGTTTGTTGCCAGCGGTTGCCTCGACCAGATGATCGATGTGTGGTAAAGGAAAGTTGTCCTTAAGACAAGCTTTATTCAGGTCGGTGAAATCCACGCAAACGCGCCACATGCCATTTTTCTTTTTTACGATGACTGGATTTGCGAGCCAGTCGGGGTACTTGGCCTCCATTATCGATTCGATGCGCAGAAGTCTTTCCACCTTGTCATTTACTATCTTGGCCCGCTCAGGTCCTAGCTTCCGTCGTTTTTGCTTGAAGAGTTTGAAGGTTGGATCTACATGCAATTCGTGGTTAGCGATGCCAATATCGATGCCGGGCATATCTTCGGCGGCCCCATCAAAGGAGTTGATGTTCTTTTTGAGGAAGGAAACAAGTCCAATCTTGATTTGGTCATCGAGTTTGGCGCCTATTTCCACGCATCGTTCTGGGTGGTCATCGTTGATGCAGACTGAGACGACGAGATTGCAAATTGGCACAGGACCCTCCTTTCTGCGATCCTCGTCGATCTGTAGTTGCTATAAGAGGCGGGCTTGTTCCTTGAGTTGCTCGCCGTCTATCTTCATGTTCTTTCGTTTTCCTTCCTTCGTAGGATCGCCGGTAGGATTCCTGAATTTGTGCTCAGCGAGAAAGCAGATACGGGATTCTTTCTGGCTGCCCCATATTGTTTTGATGCCTTTAGGAGTTGGGAATTTGATGCACAGATGGTAAGTTGACGGTACTGCTCGCATCAAATTGATCCAGGGTGTTCCCAGGATCATGTTATAAATAGCTGGTTTATCAAAGACGAAGAACTTAACAATTTTCGTAAGGTTGCCAGCTCGAACGGACAGGTTAATGGTCCCCATAGTCATTGTGGTTGCGCCAGAGAACCCTGTGATTGGTTTGGGTGAGGAACGGATTCGGGAGAGGTCGATACACATCCGTTGGAGGGTATCTCAGAAGATCACGTCAATGGAACTGCCTGTATCAATCAGTATGCGTGCTATGTCGCGATCATCGACGATTAGTTGAATGACGAGAGGGTCGCTATATGGCCGATCAATGCCTTATGTTTCCTGTTTTTCGAATGTGATTATGTCGTTGGCGAATGTTAACGGTGTAGACCAGTTTGCGCTGACGTCGGCACGTCACTGGTATGCCTTAATTGCGGACACTGTATCGGCACAGTGGCGAGATCCTCCCATGATAAAGTTGATTCGTTGGCGAGCACCGCCGTGATCCTGGTCATCGTTCCGTCTTCCTCTCTTTGGGGCCTCGTTATCATTCTGGTTAGGATGTTTCGTGTCTTCTTCTAGTTCAAAGTCCTTAAGACTTATATCTTCTTTAAGTGTGCCGGCTGCTAGCTTTGAAGCTAATTTTTTGCCTAGGACACGGCAGTTGGCAGTCGAATGTCAAAATATACGGTGGAGATCGTAGTATGCAGCTTCGTCAAAGTTGGTTTGACCTCTCACCCATGTGTTGCTCCAAGGACCTCGTCCGCGGCCTCGGCCTCATCCTCGACCTTGACCGGCGCTCGTCAAGTAGACTTGAAAGTTGTGAGCTCCTTGGAATCCTCCTTCTGCTCGAAAAACCCGAACCTTGATTGGTTTTCTTTGTCGCTGGTGGGTTTGCTGTCGAGACGGGATTGTTGGCATGTTTCGACTTGCTTCTCCCAAACTCCTCTTCGTTCTTTGCGAACCCCGTTGCCCTATGGAGGGCATCCTGGATTGTTGATGGTGCGTTGACATACATTTCCTTTCGGAAATCTGATTCGTACCATAATGTGTTTCTCAAGGCGTCCAGTGCAGATTTGTCGGTTACTCCTTCTATCTTGGACAGGACGGATTTGAGCCTTTCGATAAAGCTCCGAAGGGTCTCTTGCTGTCCCTGTAACATTGGCCAGAGGTCGGCATCAGAGGTTACACGCTCCATGAATATACCATAATGCTTTAGGAAAGCAGCAGAGAGTTGTTCGAAACTGTCGATCAAATTTCTTTCAAGTCTTGAGAACAATTGGAGAGCTGGTCCCTTGATACTTTCGACGAATAAGAGACACTGGCCAGTGTTTTTCTTGTTTGCTCTGAAGTTGACCCGTCCTATGGCAATCGCAAATGCCAGTAGCTGTTCCTTAGGGTTGGCGTTTCCTTCGTAAGTCGGGACTTTCACCCTTCCGTAATATGTTTGCTTCAGCAATCCGCGCCATGAAAGGAGTGGTCTGGGCTTCCTCGAGAACTCGGTCGATCTCAGGTGCCCTACTAGATACTCGATGTATCTGCGATCGCATGTCCTTCATCTCCGATGCATTTCGTTCAATCGCTGCTTGCACCTTGGCCAACGCCTCCAGTTGGGCTTTGATTAGCGTTGCACGCTCGTCGTCTTGTTGCAACTGCTCCACCCAGAAAACATTCTTTTCTTCTTCGTCGGCGAATTCTTGGTCGCGTCCAAGTCGAGTGTTGCTTTGTCTGAATGGGGCACGCGTTCCAGGTTCGCGATGGTCTAATGAGGCGTATTCATTGCCCTGGTTGTCGTCTAGGTTGATCACCGGGGGAGACTTGTCGCTGTAGGGACGTCAGCGGTCGGGCTATGTTTGGTAGGGCAATGATTTCGCTTTCTGAAAAGTGGTCACGAACCTTCAAAGCTTTAATTAATCATGAGGTTGGTATTTACCTCATCAACAAATTTTCTAAGAATCTCGAGTTATGGGTGTAGGAACCGCAAAAACCGAATTGAAAAATCCGAATGAAATACGAATTAAGAAGAAGACGAGTTGTTGATCTTAAAATGAACACGAAGTCGAGATTGCCCGTAGTGTGACGGTTTGATACAATTACGAATCCGAGGATAAAACCGTGTGTAAAACGATTTGCAACACTCAAATTGTAGTATGACGAACAAGATACCAATGATACTCTCTAGACTTACTTTGTTGGGGGAGATTTGGACTTTGAATTTCTAGGTTTTGAAATTCTGGGAAAAGAATCATCGAAAAGATGAAGATGCGCGCGCGATTTTATAAAACCGGCAGATGAATCGCGGATACCACACTACAAGAAAACACGTTTTTTGCTACTACAAATATAGTTGCAAAACAGTCGCTAAACGAAGAAATGCGACTAATTAGCGAGTAAAACGGATAGTAGCTAATAATTAGTCGTTGAATTTATCAGTCGGGAATTAGTCGCAAAGTTGCTACTAAATGGCGACTAAATACGCGTGGACGCAAAAAGGTCACTAATTAGTCGCTATATTTAGCGATTGGTGTGCGACTATGTTACGACTATACTGCGACTATCTTAAGTAGTTGCCAAACAGTAGATATACCAGTAGTCGCAATATAAGCACAAAATAGACGCAAAAAGCATTGGTCGCAATATAGTCGCTAACGTCCGTAGTCGCTAAATGGTCGTTAACGTAGGTAGTCGCTATATAGTCGTTAACTATGAGTAGTCGCTATATAGTCGTTAACTATGAGTAGTCGCAAAATAGTCGCTAAATACTACGACGTTTGCTACCAATTTGCTACAAAATAGCGACTAATTGATATTTGATTATTAAGATTTTGGTTTTCCTAGTTGACATTTGGTTGTTTCAGATTATGGTTTTCAATTTATTTTTTAAATAATGCAATGTGAAAATTTAAAAATAAAGATTACTAAGAGAAGTTATAAGTTATTACCTTACACATCCATGAACACAACAAAAGAAATTGCAAATATATTCAAACAACAAAAGACGGTTTCTGCAAAAAAAAAACAACAAAAGACAGTTTGCAAACTTAATATTCAAACAACAAAAGACAGTTTGCAAACAAAATAGTTAAGTTTGAGATTGCAAAGAAAAAAAAACTAAGGAGAAGAGGGATTTGGACCAGATTGGAAAGCAATGAAGTCAAGGTAGGCTGGGTCAGTTTTGCAAAGATATTGCTCTATCAAGGTGAAGTGTTGCTGCGATGCCACCTGTTGAGATTGGTGAGTGTTAATGCATTCTTCAAGGCGCGCACGTTCGGTTTCCTCAGTTTGAAGGCGCTCTTCAAGGCGCGAGTTATGAGAGGCTTGTGCTTCAAGTTGGCACTGAGTTTCCTGAAGCTGGAGTTGGAGCGAGTTAAAAGTTGAGGAAGAGCTACCAGGGAACTTGCGTTTGCGTTTGCCACATCTAAAAGTTGAGACTCAGCGAGACTGCCAATTCCATAAGGACGGCCTCTTTCATCTACGATTGAGGACTGGAAAACATGGAAAAAGGGAGATAGTTAAGAGATAGATCGAACATAAACTACTAAATCTATATATAAGATAAATATATAAATCACTTGCAATAAACAGCAGCAATTAATACTATGTAAGAGAACTTAAACAGAAACAAGTTAACATAAGAAGTTACAAAAACTTAGAATTTTGGCAAATTGTATATATAAGATACATAAATCATTTGCACAAAAACAAACAAAATAGAGGTTTTGTCATGTAATCACATAACTGAATAAGACAAGAGCTTAATCTGAAGCAAGTAAATCTATATAAGAGCTATGTTAAGTAGTTTCATGCAAAATTTATAGAGGAGAAACTAAGCCTATTAAACAAGAAGCAAGTAAATCAAAATAAGAACTTACAAAAGCTAGACTTTAGGTAAATCCATATATAAGAGAAATAAACAAATCAGATGCATGAAAAGAATGAAAACGCAAACACTTAATAAAAGATCAGATGCAGAGTTACCTTTAAAAAGAGGTCGTTGTACTCATCTGTACTTAGCTCTTGATTGCGCGAAGTCCCATCTTAAGTTTCTGGGTCGACCTCAGCCAGCTTGGCTTGTAGGTTCTTCTCATAACTCTCTGCAACTTACTGCGCCTTCCTATCCACATATGTCCCATCTGATTTTGTGTAGGTCTTTAGAAAAAGTTCACCAAAACTAACTGGTCTTCCCAACTCCTCTTCCTAAACATATAAGAAAAACAAATGTAAAGGAGAAAACAAAACAATCATAGAAGTACTAGACAGAGAAATGTGAATTACCATTTCTTGGTGGATTTGTAGAAACGACTTTTGACCAAGACCCCCACCGTCAGAATTACGAGCCATTTAGTATATCTCACTCCTTTGTACACCTTCTTCAGTGTCCCAATAGGCGCACATTTGCTGCCAAATTGTATCTATGATCCAGGTAGGGCGCAGACAAGAGCTCACCATATCTTTCATCCTTTTCTGACAAATAACCTCGAAATGCGCTTGTACTGTCCCTGTTATTAAGGGATCCCAGGTATGCGTTTTCTGTAATACAGAAGAAGAGTTAAGAGTAAGTGAAATAGAAGAGTAAAAAATAGAACATATAAAAGTAAAGAGAAGAAAACACTTACAGCAAATTCCAAGAACATTCGATCCGCTCTGTCGCGAGGCACACAGCTCAAACTATAGTATGCTTGGTCAAATTTGTTGAAGAAGATCTTTGTAATCTTCCGGACTAAAGCAGACTTGTCACGGCCAAACCTACACACGGAGAGCAAAGGTGAAGATAATAGCTTTCATTAATAATCTGAATATAAGAAACAGAGACTAAATGTGAACAACGATAAGAACTTTGACAAAAAGAGGACAATTTATTAACTTACCAAGTGGTTTTTGGCGGCTGAGGGAACAGGGGAGATAGGACAGTTGTAAATTGGTCCCGGTTTGGCATCATAAGCTGCCTCTCAAGAAAGCGGAGTTGTGCTTCTGGGAGATTGGGTTCAATCCATGCATTGTCGTCAATCTCATCAACCCCTTGGTCTTCAAATTCGTTTGACAGTTGAGCTTCAGACCCCTAATTAGATTGACTATTGGAGTTGTGCAGGGGAGAGAATCTTGTTGGTTGAGACACGTGAGTTGGAGAAGGATTTGATGAGCTTCTCCGGTGAGTCATGTGAGGTTCAGGATGCGGAGTGGTTTGAGGATGAGGGTGAGGGTGAGGGTTCGGAGTGGTTTGAGGTTGACGGTTCAAAGAGGTCTGTTGTTGAGACATGTGACCTGGAAACATTAAAAAAGAAGAAGTCAGATAGTTGTAACATTTAGACATCAAGAAGAGAGAAACATGAAACAAACAAAAACATTAAACAAATATATTACTTTATAAATCCAACAGCTTACGGAAGCCATTAAAGAAAGACTATGAATCAAAACAAGTTCTTGACTTTACACCACAACTTATAGGTCTTTAGACAAAAGAGTATAATTAAAGACTAACTAATTCTGATTTTTTTTTCAAGGTATGTGTTTCAGAAATTGGTAAAAACTTTAAGACCCTAATTAGTTATGAAATTCACAAGTAGGACAAACATATATGAATGAAATAAATGCTTAAATCTTATTTCCACAGGACATGTGCATCCAAAATTGAAGGAGATCTATAAGTTTAACAACATACTTCTGTAACATCTTCAATTATAGAGATCTTACCTTGAGGATTCGAGGAGGGACCTGCCTCTTGGGTGTTGTTGAAGAGATTTGCTGGCGGTGGAAAGTCGCGAACGTGGAGTTGAGTTTGGATGAGAGGTTGAAGCGGTGGTGGAGATGCGTCCGTCGTAGGAGTGAAAGAGTATTGCGGCGGTAGCTCTACTGGTGTCCTCGGCGCCGTACCACGCCCTCTACCTCTTCCTCTTGCGATAGCTCTTCCTCTTGCGGCAACTCTTCCTCTTGCTCCACTTTTCTTGTCAGCCATCGGAAAAAGAGAGATAACGAAAGAGAGAGAAATCGAGGGAGGATTGAAGAGAAAAGGAGAGGAGAATCAAGAGAGAAGGAGAAGAGAATTAAGAGAAAAGAGGAATTGATTTGGGTTTGGGAGTATCGAAAGAGAGAAATGAGGGATTCGAAAGCGGCAATGAGAAGAGAATGAAAGAGGTCACGAGAGATAGAAGAGACTAGGGTTTTTTTCCTCTTGGGTTAAAGTAAGCGACACTTAGAATATTTTGGCTCCTCTCTTTGGCGGGCTCACTGAAAATTGGGCCAAAAGTTAAAAAATTTGAGCTCCAAATTTGGTTATAAAATGGGCGGTAGTATATAGTTTTGTGGACACTTAGAAATGTTTTTAACGTTTTTTTTACTTAATTAACATAATTCACTTTATTAACTTAATTAACTTCTAAATTAAAAAAAATCAACATAATAATGAAAAGTAAACATAGCAAATAAGGAAAATAAATAAATATTAAGAGAAAATCAATAATTTGAGCACATTAGTTCAGTTCATCATCACCCGTATCTTCATCATCAGAAGACGATACATTTCCCTCGAATTCGTCTTCTTATTCCGCATCTCCGATATTGTAATCGAGAATGATTGGACTTATTCGAATTACCAAATTGTCAACGGCGAGATCTTCAATTCTAGTCATCATTACAGGATCATCATTTTCTTGTTGCAAAAGAATCAGTTCGGTGTTGACATATTGTCCAGAAAGATTTTCTCTCGGGTTCACTTTAACAATACTGAGGTTTCTTCGTGTATGGGTACAAGATATAACAAACTTGATCTCCTTGAGAGGTTGTGTCAAATAAACATGTAGAAGTTATATGATATGCAGAAAAGTAATATATATATATATATTTATATTTTGATATATGTACGTACTGACCTAGAATAAATGGTTCGTATTTATTGTACTGTCTGGATGAAAGAACGTCTACAATGTCAGCATTACTCCGTTAAGATCCCGTGGAAATCAGCTGCATCAGATGCATCACTATAATTCTCTCCTTTCACACATACACCATAGTTACATGTCTTTCGTCCCTCACTGTGATTGAGCATATGAAACAAATATCTTCTTGTAAAATACATAGGCCAAGTTCTTGCCTTGTTGACGGGTCCATGCACTAACTCTTGAACCCAAGGAGGAAAAGGGTTTATGGTGTTCGTGTAAGTGACATGCCCATATAGATAGACAATATATTTCAAATATATAGAAATTTATATATATATATATATATATATATATATATATATACATATCTACATATATAAAATAAACATACTTAACAACATTATTTAGACATACATAATCTTTCACCCATATATGATATTCGCCAGCTCTTTTTGCGGAGAGTTCTTTTTCGGAAAGATACGGATATTTTGCAGAGATAAACTCCTCAAACATACTGTTTAAAACCAACACGGATATTGATCAACTTAGTGCATCAATATATATGTTAAAAGTGAAGTTAAGTATGTATTACCACATTATACCTCTCAAATGGCTGAAAATAAGCGCAATTTCTCAAAACATATGCATGTGCACATCTATAGTCTTCCTTTGAAAGCCATATTTCATTCATTTCCCCAATTGGACGACCAACGTGAGTAAATATGTCAGGTACTCCAGAGACATGATATATGGGGACTTCACCTTCAGGGAATCTGGTTAACCTGCCCAAAATAGTTAAAAGAGATTTACAATATTTAGCATGTGTGGTCTCAATATGTGAATAACTATAGCATTTCTTTTACGTACCTTGATTTCGTTTGTATATTCGAGGCAAAATAATGCTCCGTGAAATAAGCGACCTTATCAGTTAGATATGATTGAACAATCAATCCTGCTGGATATCTTTTGTTCTTTGCTTTTCCTTTCAACTTTTTGAAAAACCTTTCAAAAGAGTACATCCACCTATATTGGACTGGGCCACCTAATTCAACTTTATATGGGAGATGTATAGGCAGGTGCTCCATCACGTCGAAAAAAGATGGTGGAAATATCTTTTCCAAGTTGCATATGATCAAAACAATATTTTTTTAAAAAATTTCGACCCGATTTTTCTGCAAAGTTCTTGAACATAAGTCACGAAAAAATCCTCTGATCCCTACAATATTTATTTTATAAGTGATTGGTTAATATATATAATCTATAATCACATTTACGTTTTGCATATTCATATAACTATTTATTTATTACCTGCTAATGCGAGGTAGACGTTCCGGTCAAGGAGTTCTGTGAAGATAAATGGAAATAGCCGCTCCATAAAAATATGGCAGTCATGACTCTTCATCCCAGAAAACATTGCATTATCCATATCAGCACAATTAGCTAAGTCTGAAGCATAACCATCTGGGAATTTGATCTCATGTTTAACACATTCCAATAAACTTGTTCTGGCTTCATCTGTCAATGCGTAGGCAGGGAAAAGAGTGCTACCTTCACTATCAAGATGCAAGTGTGGTCGAGAACAAAATTTTTCTATATCCAATCTTGACGGGATGCTATCTTTTGATTTACCTTTCACACGTATAAGAGTTTTAATGATGTTGTCAAAAAAATTCTTCTCTATATGCATAAAATCGAGATTATGTCGAAGATTGAGGTCCCTCCAGTACGGCAACTCCCAAAATATGTTTTCTTTGTGCCAGTTATGCTTCTTCCCAAAGCCAGGCTTTTTCTTTTCATGACCGTTTCCACCAACATCTTTAGTTTTTGGTGGATTTACAAGACGCAACCGGTACGAATAAACTTGCTCACCAGTTAAAGACTCAGGTGGATACTCGTTCCTAGCATCTTTCCCCTTGTAGAAGTCTTTTTTATTTTTCCTCAGTGGATGATCATATGGTAGAAATCTTCGGTGACAATTGAACCAACACGTTTTTCTTCCATTCGGCAGATAAAAAGACTTTGTTTCTTCCATGCAAATTAGACAAGCCAATTTCCCATGTGTGCTCCATCCTGATAACATGCTATATGCTGGAAAGTCGCTTATCGTCCACAACAGCACTGCTTTTAGATTAAAATTTTGTTTCAAAGACACATCGTATGCATCAACTCCATTAGCCCACAATTCTTTTAACTCGTCAATAAGAGGTCGGAGGAATATATCAAGACTACCTCACGGATGATTTGGCTCAGAATTCAGAATTGTAAGAAACAAGTACTCTGTATTCATGCACATACTATGGGGTAAATTGTATGGAGTCAATATCACTGGCCACAACGAATGATTTTTAGACATGCCAAATGGAGTGAACCCATTTGTACATAATCCAAGATACACGTTGCGGGTTTCTTGGGCAAACCGGGGATGTCGATCTTGAAAATATTTCCACTCCGCTGCATCAGACGGATGACACATTTCTCCCTCCTTTGGTTGGTGCTCTGCATGCCATCTCATTGCCGCTGCAGTCTTCTCACTCTGATACATTCTCCTTAATCTGTCAGTAATAGGCATATACCACATACGACTATATGGTACATTGGTCCTACGACGTTGCTTGTTAGACTTCCATCTTGGTGAGTCACAAAACCGACACTTATCTAACATTTCGTCTTCTTTCTAAAATATCATACAATTGTTAATGCAAACATCAATTGCATGATATGGGAGACCTAAATTGCGCATCAATTTTTCTGTCTCGTAATGTGAATCGAGTGCCTGATTTCCTTCTGGTAAATACTCTGTAAGCATACCGAATCCACTAACCTTTCACTCATATTATGCTTTGCCTTATCTTGCATGACTCGAGCAGCTAAGGATACTGCGAGTGCCCTTCACGACAACCATCATATAATGGATTTTTCGCTCATACGAACAAGTAGAAAAAAAATTTTGAATGATTATGTGGAGGTTCTTCTACATTCTGAAAACTATCATACTGATTATAGTTATCAAAATTTACGTTATCACGAAATGCATCATTCACCATATCCACATATCTATCTTCTACTACATTACCCACTTCTTCATTCCCACTTGCCCACGTCGTATCAACATTATTACTCGTTCCTAAACTAAAATCAAATTCTTTTCCATGCATACACTAAACGTTGTGGGGGTCGAAACCCGCACAATCAAAACTTGTAGAGACTTTGTAGGGAACTGAATTTCTATGGATAAACCAACGCAAGCAACTACAAAGAAAATAGAGAATTTGTTCTTATTGCTGATTAGAAAGCTTTTGATACAAGTGTTTTTCTGTTCTTTTTATTTTCTGAGGTCCATGGACTTTATATAGTCACAGTTTGTTCAGAGTACTAGTGATGGTTAGTGGTTTGGTCATGCTCCACTTCCATCTACCCTAGTCTAGTATAGGTATATATGAGTGCTCAATGACATATGCCATGACATAAGTCTACATGGGTGTTCAGTGACATATTCCATGACATCACATTGATGTTGACGTGATATCGTCTTTGTTAAACTTATAGCGTCTTGGGACGTGACATCGTTACAATCGGGACGCGACATCGGTACCATCGGGACCCGACATCGGAATCATCACGTCGCGGTAAGGCCATGTCCTGCCGTGTCGTGGTAAGTCCATGTCGTATCGCGATATGGTTTCCCGCGTCACGACATCGGTGCCATCTTCTCGTGACATCGGCACCTCGTCGGGTCGCGGTAAGGTTTCCCGCGTCATGACATCGGTGCCATCTTCTCGTGACATCGGCACCTCGTCGGGTCGCGGTAAGGTTTCTCGCGTCACGACATCGGCGCCATCTTCTCGTGACATCGGCACCTCGTCGGGTCGCGGTAAGGTTTCCCGCGTCACGACATCGGTGCCATCTTCTCGTGACATCGGCACCTCGTCGGGTCGCGGTAAGGTTTCCCGTGTCACGACATCGGCGCCATCTTCTCGTGACATCGGCACCTCGTCGGGTCGCGGTAAGGTTTCCCGCGTCACGACATCGGTGCCATCTTCTCGTGACATCGGCACCTCGTCGGGTCGCGGTAAGGTTTCCCGCGTTACGACATCGGTGCCATCTTCTTGTGACATCGGCACCTCGTCGGGTCGCGGTAAGGTTTCTCGCGTCACGACATCGGCGCCATCTTCTCGTGACATCGGCACCTCGTCGGGTCGCGGTAAGGTTTCCCGCGTCACGACATCGGTGCCATCTTCTCGTGACATCGGCACCTCGTCGGGTCGCGGTAAGGTTTCTCGTGTCACGACATCGGCGCCATCTTCTCGTGACATCGGCACCTCGTCGGGTCGCGGTAAGGTTTCCCGCGTCACGACATCGGTGCCATCTTCTCGTGACATCGGCACCTCGTCGGGTCGCGGTAAGGTTTCCCGCGTCACGACATCGGCGCCATCTTCTCGTGACATCGGCACCTCGTTGGGTCGCGGTAAGGTTTCCCGCGTCACGACTCGCGACTCCGACAGTGACATCAGTGCCGTGCACTAACGTCCCGCGACATCGGTGGGATGTATCGATGTCCCGCGACTTTGGTGCCGCGTACCGATGTCTCGTGATTACGGTGTCGCGGACCGATTTCCATACTTAGTCATTTTATGACTGTTATTTTCTAGAGGGAGATCCGACTCCAACAGTTTGCCCCCCAGCTCGGTACTATGTAAATAGTGGCGAAGCGGTTTTTGTTAATCTTCTGGTGAATGATGTCTTGGTCCCGAAAACAGTCCTTTTGCTTTTGTCTGTTGAATTATTTCAGTGTCTTTAAAGTTACCAGTTTTTCTGACGCTTCTGCTACTGCCGGACGTTTCCCAAGAAATAGTAGTCTTTTTCTCCTATAAATACTTCACTCCTCTCTCATTCTTCCTTCACTTCTCCACTTCTCCACTCTCTCTCTAGAAGGTATTTTCTCCTTCTCTCAATAATCTTTTCCATTTATTTGTTTTTGAATTATTTTTTTTTTTTTTTTTTTTGGTGCTTCGACATCGGACCGAAGTGGTTCGTGGACCGAAGTCGGTCCGAGCCGAAGTGGATCGAGGCAGTTCGGGTCCGAGGTGGACCGAAGTCGGTCCGAGCCGAAGTGGATCGAGGCAGTTCGGGTCCGAAGTCGAGCTGAGTCGAAGTGAACCGAAGTGGTTCGGGTCCGAAGTGGACCAAAGTCTAGCCGAGTCGAAGTGGACCGAAGTGGTTCGGGTTCGAAGTGGACCGAAGTCGTTCGTGGACCAAAGTCGGTCCGAGCCGAAGTGGATCGAGGCAGTTCGGGTCTGAAGTGGACCGAAGTCGGTCCGAGCCGAAGTGGATCGAGGCAGTTCGGGTCCGAAGTCGAGCCGAGTCGAAGTGAACCGAAGTGGTTCGTGTTCGAAGTGGACCAAAGTCGTTCGTGGACCGAAGTCGGTCCGAGCCGAAGTGGATCGAGGCAGTTCGGGTCCGAAGTGGACTGAAGTTAGTCCGAGCCGAAGTGGATCGAGGCAGTTCGGGTCCGAAGTCGAGCCGAGTCGAAGTGAACCGAAGTGGTTCGGGTCCGAAGTGGACCGAAGTTGGTCCGAGCCGAAGTGGATCGAGGCAGTTCGGGTCCGAAGTGGATCGAAGTCGAGCCGCGGACAAAAATCGATCGGTACCGAAGTGGACCGAAGTTGATCGTAGGCCGAAGTCGGATCAGGACCAGGTATGACTTATTATCATGATCTGTATACTGTGAACCTTAGGAGAGCAAAACTTGAAGATGAATTTGCGGTTTCTTTGGCGGAAATGGCCAGACAAGCTACGGAAAACGAGATGCGTGCTGCTGCAAAACCTCCGAAGCATAAGGTTCCCAGAGTAAGGGTTAGACGTGACATTCCCGATCCTCCGGACTCCACTCTGTGCACTGAAGAATCTTTGCGGAAGTTGAGGCGTAAGTTCAACATCTCGGAGGAGGTTGCACTGATACTCCCTTTGTCTTCAGATCGAGTGTGGGATCCCCCTGCGGGTTGCTTTACCATGTATGAGAGCTGTTTTAACTGGTGCTTGTATTTCTTCCCTGTTCCGGAGGTCATCCTTGATTTTCTATGGACGTATCAGCTTGCCCTAGCGCAGATAAGCCCCCGTGGTCTTCGCCATTTGATGGGTATTTTTGTGAGGAGCATCGAATGTGATGAAGAGGTTAATGTCTACCACCTATTGAACTGGTTAGATGTCCGCGCGTCTCGCCCTAAGGAAAAACTCATCTACTCGGTTTCGGCTAAAGCGAACCTTTCGATCATCAGTGGTTTTCCGAGTAAAGATAGCTACTGGATCGACTATTTCTTCTATGTCCCGATAACTGAAGCATCAGTCGGTTCCCGGTGGATCGATAAGATAGTTAGAAAGTGGAGAAGAAAGGGTAGTTGAACTGGAGTCATGTCCTTGTTTTGTTGATCCGTCGGGCGTTTATCTAACACGATATATCTTTTTGTTGTTTTGACAGTTATCAATCAATTTCCGAAGGTTCCACCAGATTTTCTCTCGCTAGCAGAGTTACTAGCATCCGAGCGTTGCAACTGGCAGGAAGACTTTTCTCCCGAACGAATCGAAGTCGCTCGAGCCCGCTACTTCGTTGGTTCCGATTCATCAAATACTTCGTCGCAAGCAACCATGGAGAAGAGACCATCAGTTCGTGAAAGGATGGAGGCCGAGGAACGCCGTTTGGCCGGTGAGTCCGAAGGTGGCGTTCAGAACATGGTCGATGTCGCGGCCGCCCGTTGTCCTGGGCGTCGCTCCGAATCCTCTGCTGGAAACCGTCCCGGACGTCGCTCCGAATCACCCGCTGGAAATCTTCGTGGGCGTCGTTCCTTATCTATAGCCTCGGAACGTGACGCTGCCGAAGTAACCGAGCCTGTAATAAGGAGAAACATGGTTCCTCGGAAACGCACCTTGTCTGCCGCAGAGAAAGGAAAAGGGGTGATGCAATATACGGTTAAGGCTTCGTAGGGTGGCCTGATGACGCCCGATATTGCTGAGCAAGAAGCATATTCCGCCCCTCCAAAGGAAGCTTCGGACCCGGATAGGATATCGCTTGAGGGAACCAAGGTGATCCTTTCCTCCGTCTGAGCTTGCCTATATCTTTTCTGATTTTCTGACTTATATACTTGTCAATTTCCTCAGTTTATTGATTCCGTAACGAAGTTAGCGCGTAAGTACGACCGTCGCGCTAAGCGGGAGGCTGAACGGGCCGAACAGGCAGCCGAAGAGGTTCGAGCTAAATGGGAAAACGAAGTGGCTCAGAGAAAGGTGTTGGATGCTAACATGGTTTTGTTGGAAAGAACTCGTGATGAACTGCGTGATTCGGGTGCCCAAAAAGATTCGGAAATCGAGTTGCTCAAGGGTCAGCTTGAACTGGAGAAAAGCTCTGTCGACTCCAAGGTTAAAACGGCCACGAAGAAGATTGTGCGTTCTTTGATGAGCAAATTCAAGTCGAAGATAGAGAGGACCAAGGAAAAGTTCAGGGCTCTCGGAAAGTCGGTGAATAAGATGAATGACCTTGCTCAAGTTGATGCAAATCTTGAGCTCATCCGGAAGCTTCAACGCGAGGATGCTCCAACTTTGGAGGATGAATCCGCAAAAATTTCTAAGTGGAGAGGGGAATTTGTTGGCGGGGACACGGAGTACAATGCGTTGTTCACCGAGATTCAACAAGGTTTGGTTGTTTCTCCTTTCTCTTACGATGATTCTTCCACCTTTGACGCCAATCCGTTCGAGAATCAGGCAGCAGGGATTGGAGTTCACTTCCCCTCTGGGTCAAATTGGAACCCTTCTGGTGTGTTCTTGCTTGATCCGCGAGATATCGGTGCCGGGTTTGAAGGCGAACCAGATGGTACTGAAAACTATGGCTTCGACGATGGAAATGCCGTTGAAACCGGCGCCGATGAAGTTGCTGCCAGATCTGACGCTGGCGGAGGTGGAACCGATGTCGAGGAATATGAGTATGACGACGGTGGCGATGGAGATGCTGCATTCTAGTTGATTTCCCTTGAGCGGTTCTCTACCTCCGTGTTTTTTCAGTGCTTTAGTTCTTCTTTGTCTTGTTGCCTATATGGCCTTTATTTATGCAGACTTTGTGCTTTGATGGAGTTATTTATGCTTGGTTGTAAGATGTTTTCCTTGTGCAAGAAGTTTATGTTATGGTTTGTGTTATGCAAGACGTTTTGATTTTCAACCAACGTTTGGTATGTTGGGTTTTTCAGTGGATGCACTCGGTTCACGGGAGTCCTAAGTCTCCCGCTCCAACTACAATCACATTGTGACCAACGTTCAGATTGTTGGGTTTGAGACGAACACTTCCGGTTTACAGGCTGGTTTCCGTAAACGAGCCTGCTCCGTAAGTGACCGTTGCACGCTTATTATCCTGTCTAGGATGTGATAGTCAGATCTGTAAGTATTGAGGTTGATGCGTTACTGGGGCCAGCAGTAACTAACCAGTTGAGTGTTTGGCTAAGATTTGTTTGATCCGCAATGGATGTTCAAATACTTAGAATTTTTTTTTTTTTTTTTTTTAAGATAAATGGTAGTATACGAGTATACGTACCCCACTCCCCCCCTTTGTTTAAGGAGGGGGCAGCTGAACCCATCGGAAGACAGGTTGCCTACGTACCCTTTGCAGGGATCAAGCCGTCCCGTAGTTCGTTTTGGAAATGAGTTAGTGATAGTATTTCTTCAAATGTCGAGCGTTCCACGAACGCGGAACCGGATCCCCAGCTGTGTTGGCTAATTCGTAGACTCCGGGTTTGACTATCTTGGTGACTTGGTAAGGTCCTTCCCAGTTAGCACCAAGCTTGCCAGCGTTCAGTTCCGCTGTATTCTGAAAGACTTCCCGCAACACCAATTCTCCTTCTTGGAATCTGCGAATTTTAACCTTCGAGTTATAGTACCTTGCCGCTGCGTTTTGATAGTTCTGGATGCGAATAAGGGCTTGATCACGTTTCTCGTTGACGAGGTCCAACGTATCGAGCATCAGAAGATGATTCAAACCTTCTTGCTTTGGCAGGAGTCTTCGTCGCACACCCGGGAATTGTACTTCCGATGGGATAATGCATTCCGTCCCGTATACTAAGGCAAAGGGAGTCTCTCCCGTTGCTCGTCCCGGAGTTGTGCGGTGTGACCACAGTACTCCTTCTAACTCGTCTGCCCATCTCCCCTTCTTTGCTTTGAGCCGCTTTTTTATCCCTTTAAGGATTGATTTGTTGGCTGCCTCGGCCTGTCCGTTTCCTTGAGGATACCTCGGTGTTGACTTGCTAAGCCTAATCTTCCATTTTTCGCAGAACGCCTCAAACCGAACAGAAATGAACTGCGATACGTTGTCAGTGACGATTTCAAAAGGCACGCCATGACGACATATGATGTTTCGCCACACGAAACTCTCTACTTGGGCATCCTTAATGGATGCGTATGCCTCCGCCTCCACCCACTTAGAGAAATAATCGGTTAAGACTAGCATGAAACGTTTTTGCCGGGAGGGATGGAGCGGACCAACAATGTCCATAGACCATCGCATGAAGGGATACGGGGAGGTGATTGATGAGAGCATCTCCGTAGGTTGATGGAGCGTGTCGTTGGCATTGCTCGCATTTGGCCGAGAACATCTCGCAATCTCTTATCATCGTTGGCCAATAATACCCATGTCGTTTGATCCTTATTGCCAATGCTCGTCCACCGGAATGGTTTCCGCAAGAGCCGCTATGAACTTCCTCCATAATCTTTCTAGCTGTCTCGCCTTCCACACATTTTAGCAATGGTCCAGAGAAAGACCACTTGAAGACTTCTGCATCTAACAGAACATATCGCGCGGCCTGAGCCTTGAGCTTGCGGGCTGCCCATTTACCATAAGGTCGTTCTCCGTCGCAGATGTAACCGCGAATGTTACCAAGCCAAGATTTGTCGCATCCGTATTCCGGATTGGTTACGTTACCGTGGCCCCCCAGAATCTCCTCTTCGTCATCGGTTGGATCTGGATACTCGTCAGGATTATTGTGTGGATTGTCACTTGGATCATGTCCAGCTTCCGTCATAACTACGTCTTCTTGTCCCGGGCCGGGATCGCCGCAGGTGGTGACTTCGTATTCGGGTAAACCGAGATTCATTCCTGGTTCTGAAGTGGAAGGGCATTCTGGCGCCGAAGTGGATGCGTCTGTCTTTGTTCCATTTGACTTCGCAGACTGCGCCGAAGCGGGAATGTGATTTTTGCCGACATCGGATCCTGCTTGTCCTGATGTCACGATGTCGGTTTCATCTGCTGCTACAGAAGTCGTCTCCCGCAGATCCGAAGTCGATTTCGTTTTTGCCAAAACTTTCTTTGTGCTTCCGCTTGTGTGCTTGGCAGCCTGGGACCGAGTTACTGTGTTCACGGTTTCCGTTGTCCTGATGCTGGGATGCTCGATGAACTCGACAGGTATGATCCGCCTTAAATCCGGATCCGATGTCGAAGCGAGGACTGCTAATGCATCCGCCGAAGTGTTCTCGCCCCGAGGGACTCTCGTCAGGGTGAATTCTTTAAATTGTCCAGCCAAATCCTTCACAATCTGCAAATATAACCCCATGCGATCTTCCTTGACCGCGTACTCGCCGCTGAACTGGTTTACGACGAGCTGGGAATCACAAAATGCATGTAAGTTTTCGATTTTCAATCCCAAGGCTAACCTCATTCCAGCAACAAGAGCTTCATATTCCGCTTCGTTGTTTGACGCACGAAAACCTAAACGAAAAGACTGCTCCAGTAAGTCGGAGATACCATCTGTACTCCCACTCCTGATCCGTTTTTCGATGATGATCCGTCGACGTGGAGCTTCCAAGTTGGCTTTGGTTCGTCTTCCTCGGGACCTTCATCCGAGGTCTCGATAAGGAAATCCGCTAAAACTTGAGACTTCTTACAAGTCCGGCCTCGGTATTCAATATCGTATTCACTAAGTTCGATGGCCCACTTCGCCAATCTTCCCGATTGGCTCGGACTATGCAGGACAGATCTCAAGGGAAAAGTGCTGAGAATCACGATCGGGTGCGATTGGAAGTAAGGCCTCAATTTCCTGGCGCACATGACTACGGCTAATGCTAACTTCTCCATCAGCGGGTACCGTATCTCAGCGGCGACAAGACTCTTGCTGACGTAAAAAATCGGCTTCTGCTCGCCCATTTCCTCGCGAACAAGCACTCCGCTAACGGCTACTAAAGAGACCGCAATGTACAGAAAAAGTGGCTCTCCATCTACTGGTTTTGCAAGTATCGATGGGCTCGCCAAGTACTCCTTTAGCTGCTGGAATGCCGACTCGCACCTCTCGTTCCAATTGAAATCCTTCTTGCCTCTCAAAGTATCATAGAACGGCAAACACCTATCGGTCGAGCGTGAGATAAAACGGTTAAGCGCCGCGACTCTCCCGGCTAACCGTTGTACTTCTCGCTTGGTTTTCGGAGAAACCATATCCTTTAGTGCGTTGATCTGCTTCGGATTTGCCTCAATGCCGCGGTTGGTGACTAAGTAACCAAGGAACTCTCCCGACATTACCCCGAACCTACATTTCGTCGGATTTAACTTCATATTGTGCGAGTTCAGCTGCTCAAAACATTCCCGTAGATGCTTGACGTGGTCTTGTTTGTTCAACGATTTCACCAACATATCATCAATATACACTTCCATCGTCTTTCCCAACTGGTTCGCGAACATTTTGTTGACTAGGCGTTGATAAGTTGCTCCCGCATTTTTTAGCCCGAATGGCATTACTTTATAACAGTAAATTCCTCTGTCCGTGATGAATGCTGTTTTGTCCTGATCTTCTGGGTTCATAAGGATTTGATTGTATCCTGAAAAAGCGTCCATGAACGATAGTAGCTCATTACCGGCTGTTGCTTCGACCAGGCGATCAATATGAGGCAAGGGGAAGCTATCCTTTGGGCATGCTTTGTTCAAATCCGTGAAGTCCACGCAAACGCGCCATTTGCCGTTTTTCTTTTTGGCGACGACGGGATTCGCCAACCAATCGGGATATTTGACTTCTCTGATTGAGCCAACCTTGAGGAGTCTTTCCACTTCGTCGTTGATGGCTCTCGCCCTTTCCGGTCCGAGCTTCCTCCTTTTCTGCTTGACTGGTTTGAAACTCGGATCAATGTTCAACTCGTGGCTTGCCACGCTGATATCGATACCTGGCATATCTTTGGCGGCCCATGCAAAGGTACCGACGTTTTCTCTAAGAAGCGAGACAAGTTCCGTTTTAATGCCCTCGTTGAGCGTGGAACCGATCTCCACGCATCATTTCGGATGTTCGTAATCTACGCAGACCGAGATAACGGGATCGCAGACTGGTCTGTTTTCCTTTGCACGATCCTCCGTTATCTGTAACTGCTATAAGAGTTTGCTGAGCCCTTTTACCGGCTCTCTATCCGTCTTCATCTTCTTCCATTCTGATACTTGGTCCGTGATCGGTCTTCTGAGCTTATGTTCTGTCAGGAAACACATTCGTGATTCCTTCTGACTTCCCCTTATGGTTTTCACTCCGTTTGGCGTTGGGAACTTGACGCACAGATGGTAGGTTGACGCAACTGCCCTCATCGAATTCAGCCAAGGGGTTCCCAGTATCATATTATAGATTGCAGGATGATCAGAGACAGAGAATTCAACGTTTTTTGTTACTCCTCCGGCCCGAACAGGTAGTGTGATCAGCCTCATCGTCATCGTCGTTTCTCCGGAAAAATTTGTTACTGGTTTCGAGAATGGTTTGACCATGGCTAAATTGACATCCATTCGCTTCAGTGTTTTTTTGAAGATTATGTCCATTGTACTTCCAGTGTCAATCAGCACCCGGGCTACGTCACAATTGGCCACGATTAATTCGACCACGAGAGGGTCATCATGAGGCTTATCAATCCCAACAGTTTCATTCTCCTTGAAGGTAATGACATCGTTTGGAAGAGTAGATTGGATCTGGAGGTTTATACTAACGTCAGCTCGCCTCTGGAAGGCTTTGATTGCGGATACGGTGTCTCCGCAGTAATGCGATCCACCCATAATCATGTTGATGCGCCTTCGCGGTTCTGGTAGACCAGTGCCATCTTCATTCCCTGGTCTCAGACGTTTCTGTCCTTCGTTGCCTACCGGATTATTGCCATCTTCGTTAACATCTATAGCAAAATCGTCAATGCTAACATTTCCTCCAAGCTCTCCAGCCGCTAGTTTCGCAGCAAGCTTTAAACCCAGACCCCGGCACTTTGCGGTTGAGTGCCCAAAGACACGATGATGGTCGCAATATACTGTTTTGTCGTAACTGCTCTCTTTTCTTACCCACGTATTCCAGGGATCTTGGCCCCGGCCACGGCCACGGCCCTGACCTCTGCCTCGTGCTTGATTTTGACCTTGTCCTTGGCCTCGCCCAGCGGACTCCACTTGGAGATTGTGTGCTCCCTTGAATCCTCCTTCATGCTGGATGAAACGGGGAGGGTGATTGCCCCTCTTGGCATTCGGATGCTGTTGAGTTTGCGATTGCTGATTCGTTTGCTTTGCTTTTCCGTGCCTCTCGGCGCACAGTGTAGTCTCTTCCTCCTGATTAATGAACCCGGAAGCGCGATGCAAAGCATCTTCTATCGTTGAGGGGATATTCACAGTCATCTCCTTTTTAAAATCCGAAGTGTACCATAGTGATTTTCTCAGGGCGAGCAGAGCGGCTTTGTCGCTAACGTGCTCTGCTTTGGACATAAATGTTTTAAATCTACCGATAAAACTCCGAAGCGTCTCAGTCTGCCCCTGTGACATCGTCCATAAGTCCGCATCAGATACTCCAGGATTTATGAATATGGAGTAGTGCTTCAGGAATGCGGCGGTCAGCTGACCAAAGTTGTCAATAGAATTTCGATCAAGTCTGGAAAACCACTGAAGGGCAGGCCCCTTCAAGTGTTCAACGAACAAAAGGCACTTCCCTGCATCTGTTTCGCCTTCCCGGAAGTTAGCGCGGCCCATCGCAATTGCGAATGACGTTATGTGGTCTTTGGGATCACTGTTCCCTTCGTAGATCGGGACCTTAATCTTTCCGGGATCCGTAATCTGCATTCCGGTGATACGCGAGGTGAACGGAGTAGTTTGAGCCTCTTCCAAAACGCGATCGATTTCTGGTGCTTTGCTAACGGCCCTATGCATCTGCGACTGAACAACTTTCAAGTTGGCGGATGTGCGATCCATCTCGGCTCGAAGTGTGGCCATCTCCTCTCTCTGAGACCTGATCGCCGCGACATCGACTCTGCGACCTTACGCTGGATTTTCATCATCCAGATCTACCACAGGTCCTGAATCGGTTTCGTTCCGTGCGCCAACTCCTTGAACCTCGGGGTTTTGGTCACCGGTCACGGTTGTAGGGCGCATCGGCAGTAGCTCCGTTCTAGTCCTCTGCGGTGTTGTGAATCCGAAGGGGATTGGCTGTATCGGCCTCCTCGGTTGATCATGATCCGACCCCCCAGCTTGGTTCAGAGTGGCAGCCGCTAGGGTTTCAAGTCGGGCGTTAACGGTTGTGTGTTGCTTATCGTGATCTTCGATCCTTTTCACCAATGTTTCAAGCATCGCCTTGATCTGTGTCATGGCTTCGGGCATTGTGTCTACAGTTACTGGTGGTGCCGGCTGCTGCTCTCCTCCCCCGGTAGTATCCGCAGAGTTCGTTTCTTCATTAGACATCTTCTCCCGGATCGGTTTTGCAGTGGTTTTTCGTGTCAGAAATTTCAAAAGGTCCCCTTAGACGGCGCCAAAACTGTGGGGGTCGAAACCCGCACAATCAAAACTTATAGAGACTTTGTAGGGAACTGAATTTCTATGGATAAACCAACGCAAGCAACTACAAAGAAAATAGAGAATTTGTTCTTATTGCTGATTAGAAAGCTTTTGATACAAGTGTTTTTCTGTTCTTTTTATTTTCTGAGGTCCATGGACTTTATATAGTCACAGTTTGTTCAGAGTACTAGTGATGGTTAGTGGTTTGGTCATGCTCCACTTCCATCTACCCTAGTCTAGTATAGGTATATATGAGTGCTCAATGACATATGCCATGACATAAGTCTACATGGGTGTTCAGTGACATATTCCATGACATCACATTGATGTTGACGTGATATCGTCTTTGTTAAACTTATAGCGTCTTGGGACGTGACATCGTTACAATCGGGACGCGACATCGGTACCATCGGGACCCGACATCGGAATCATCACGTCGCGGTAAGGCCATGTCCTGCCGTGTCGTGGTAAGTCCATGTCGTATCGCGGTAAGGTTTTCCGCGTCACGACATCGGCGCCATCTTCTCGTGACATCGGCACCTCGTCGGGTCGCGGTAAGGTTTCCCGCGTCACGACATCGGTGCCATCTTCTCGTGACATCGGCACCTCGTCGGGTCGCGGTAAGGTTTCTCGCGTCACGACATCGGCGCCATCTTCTCGTGACATCGGCACCTCGTCGGGTCGCGGTAAGGTTTCCCGCGTCACGACATCGGTGCCATCTTCTCGTGACATCGGCACCTCATCGGGTCGCGGTAAGGTTTCCCGCGTCACGACATCGGCGCCATCTTCTCGTGACATCGGCACCTCGTCGGGTCGCGGTAAGGTTTCCCGCGTCACGACATCGGTGCCATCTTCTCGTGACATCGGCACCTCGTCGGGTCGCGGTAAGGTTTCCCGTGTCACGACATCGGTGCCATCTTCTCGTGACATCGGCACCTCGTCGGGTCGCGGTAAGGTTTCTCGCGTCACGACATCGGCGCCATCTTCTCGTGACATCGGCACCTCGTCGGGTCGCGGTAAGGTTTCCCGCGTCACGATATCGGTGCCATCTTCTCGTGACATCGGCACCTCGTCGGGTCGTGGTAAGGTTTCTCGTGTCACGACATCGGCGCCATCTTCTCGTGACATCGGCACCTCGTCGGGTCGCGGTAAGGTTTCCCGCGTCACGACATCGGTGCCATCTTCTCGTGACATCGGCACCTCGTCGGGTCGCGGTAAGGTTTCCCGCGTCACGACATCGGCGCCATCTTCTCGTGACATCGGCACCTCGTTGGGTCGCGGTAAGGTTTCCCGCGTCACGACTCGCGACTCCGACAGTGACATCAGTGCCGTGCACTAACGTCCCGCGACATCGGTGGGATGTATCGATGTCCCGCGACTTTGGTGCCGCGTACCGATGTCTCGTGATTACGGTGTCGCGGACCGATTTCCATACTTAGTCATTTTATGACTGTTATTTTCTAGAGGGAGATCCGACTCCAACAAACGTAATAATCAGCCATAAATCCATTTTTATACAAATGCTTCCAAACTCTACTTCCCAGCATAATAAATTTTTCGTTCTTGCAAACACTACAAGGACAGTGAAACTTACCGCCATTACCCTGCGCAAGAGGCTGGCTATTTGCAAATGTCATGAATTGATGATCCACCTCTGCTTTGAATTCTTCCGAAAAATTTCCTGTCGTTTCATCCCACCGCTTATACATCCACTCTCGAGTATTATAACTTCCGGACATTTTTTTTTTTTGAAAAATCTTTTTTTTATAAAAATTTTTAAATAGCTTTTTTTTTTCTCTGTGGATTTTTTTTTCGCTTCGTTATGAGCCGAATTTGATGTGAAGAGAAGGAACGTGAGTTGTGGGTATATATAGATTTTTTTGCGACTAAATTGCGATTAATTTAGCGACTAAATTGCGACACCGTATTGCAGTCACAAAAAGGTTACAACTACTTAACGTATAAAACGTGGTTTTGTTTGCGACTAAATCGCGACTATTTAGCAACCCGTCGAATTCAATCGCTAATATAGCGACTATTTTGCGACTAATATCTTGCGACTACTACTTAGTCGCTAAGTAGTCGCTATATAGCGACCCGCCAAATATAATCGCTTTTTAGTCGCAAAATGTGAGACTAAATTGCTACTACTGTGTTGCGACTTCAGTATAGTCGCTATTTAGTCGCTAAATGGCGACTAAATAGCAGCTTATTTATTTAGTCACTAATTAGCGACTATGTTGCTACTACTTTAGTTTAGTCGCACTATAGTCGCAGTTTAGTCGCATAGTAATCGCTATATTTAGCGACTACGTATGTAGTCGCTACTCGTAGTCACAGAAATCCTGTTTTCTTGTAGTGCCAATTGGTAAGTCGCAATTGTTCAATTATGGGCCGAGAATGGTTAATGGCGCGTGTGTGGTTCCCATTCCTCACATGCGTCATGCACCATGCTATTCATTTGTAAACATGATAAGTGAGGGTAATATATATACCACTCAACTCTTTTTTCTTTTAGCAATGTGGGACTTTAGTAAGTAGGTTGAATTTCATTATCACACACTCCACTTTGACCTCATATTTCTCATTAACTAATACTTCAATTTTAACTTATGAGCATTCCAAGTTGTAGTCTAAACAGCAAGCTTTCCAATGAATTCATAATCCGGTAATTCCGGGCAACGACCTAGCCGAAAAAGCTACCAGAAAATGATGATAATCACTTATTAAATTTTAGTTCCAACAATAGGTTCCTAAGGCGATTTTCACCACCTCGGGCATTATGCATCTATTTTGGGCTTTGTTCAGTATGATCTCTAAACTGGTTATCTTTGCTTCTTTCTATAGAGCTTTGCAGGATATATGGACTTCAATCTTACATCATGTATAACTAATTATAAGAAGGTTTAAGAACTTGCAAGGCATAATAACATATTATGTATACTCGACAAATTTCTATTTAAAATATCTAAGAAAATGATGGAAGAATAACAAATCTTTAAATTTAATTTTTTGTATCACAAATCTTTGATGATGGAAAAATGAGAATTTTTCCATTATTAAAGATTATGAATACTAAATACTATCTTTTTTTTTTGTCTAATCTAAGAATAGGAATAAATGTTTTTTAAATTTAGTTTTTATTGTGTAAGCCCCTTTGGTCCAATGGTTGATCAAATGTTCATAAAAGCTTCTACACCAGGAGGTCTGGGGTTCGAATCCCAAAATATGTGATTTATTAATATTTATGAAGATTAATGGAGTCTAGCTTACAAAAGATCTTCAGCATGGAACAAGATAAATGATGAATTCTACATGGATTCCTATTCCTATGTATAGCCATTTGACATTGCTATGGTTATATTTGATATATACTTTGTATTTATTTAGTATTTATATGCTTTAATTATAGAAAAAATGAGATTTTTTTAGAAATGTCATTTTTGAAATGCCAATTTTTTAAAATCATGTACTCAATATATCATTTATGTTTGGGTTAACTATGTTGTAATAGAGTTTAGTTTTGAGGGTTTAGAGCTTGTTTGGGGTCAAAACCTTTTTTAAGGTTTAAATTTTTAAGATTTAAGATTTAAAAATCTTTAGTTAGTGGCATTTTTTCAAATGGACAACCTATAGTGCCATTTTTTAAAATGAACACATCAAAAATAATATTTTTGCAATTACTCCTTGTTTATTTTACTTTTGTCAAATTATATATTCATTTTGTTTTAAGATTTAGTTGTGAGATTTAATATTAAATTTTGAAATAGTTATTTTTGGAAAATTTAATGTATTTGTCATTTAGATTTAGAGTAATGGTATGTATGGAAGCTGAATTCTGCACTAAATATGTGTATGTAAATTCAGAGAATAAACTTTGGTCCTAAGAAATGCCTATAAATCCGACGATCAAAAGAAGAATAAAGCGGAGTTGAATTTATATTGATGTTAATCGAATATACAATGAGATCTCGAATGAGATGTGTTACAAGCTGAAAATATAGTGTTAAGCTCTTGCATAACTAAAAATTTGGCGAAATATGCTATGAATTCGTGTATTTATAGCTCAATTCAGCTTCTGGATCCAACTCCACGTATCTAGGGCGCATCTGCGTATCTCGGGCACGTTCTTGGCATATTACCTGGAAATCTCGATCCTACGGCTGTGCTAGCCACCCTGTTGACTCGATCCTAGCTCGTCAGCTCTGCTTCCGTTGACTCAGCACTCGTAGGGCTGACATGTGCCTATTCGCTTATCTTATTTTTTCTCTCGGATTGGGCTGCAAGCCATCCCTTTTGTCTTTACTAAGCTAATTGAATTTGGATTTTTAGCAGGCCCAACAACAGTGTGTTTGGTAATTAATATAGAAAAATTAAATAAATAAATAAAAACTATTTTGGTCAATGATGAGTTGATCACCATCAATTGTCATTATTGTCCAATATACATTTCCATAAGGGTTTCTTAATTTTCCCATATATACATTGACATAGTTATCTTGTAGAAACACATTACCCCTAACAATCACATCGATCAATCACCTTGTTTGAAACGATGAATCACCTTTCTTGCTTTTTGTTTGTTATGTTATTGTGTGTTGGGTTGGGTAATGCGAAATTGTTTGGGCAAAACTATCTATATTTTACGAACTCTATGGGTCCAAACAAGGATCTCCATATTGGCTGTCAATTCAATAAAAAATCTCTATCCCCCATTTTTTTGACCCCTGGACAAACCTACGGTTTCAAGTTTCATGGTGAATTTGTTACGACGAACATAATTGATTGTACCTTTGTGGGGATATCAGTTGTGAGGATCAGGGCATATCGAGGTTCTAGTGGCGCATTTGATCATGGTAAGAAGAATTTTTGGGATGCTAGACCAGAGGGAATTTACTTTACACATGGTAAAGAAACGCCAAAATTAGAATATAAATGGAATTAAGATGTTTCAAATTGTGGACATAAAAATCTGTTGTTGCTCATATGAAGTGGAATTGGATGTTTCATTTTGTTTTAAATGCAGTTTTATATATTCGGTTATTGGAATGGATATCTAGTGAATAAAAGAATGCCATCACATTTGTTGTCTATGTGGCTACTAGCGGATTTCGAAATAATTTTATTAAGAACAGAAACAATTAAATAAAGACTCAAAGTACCATCATAAAATATGACGAAATTTTACAAATATATCTTAGTACAAAACAAGATAGATTAAATAAAGATTGATTTATGAATTCTTTCAAAATTATTTACGATTGTTTGCAACAAGACAAAGAGAGTATTGCAAAATACATATTTACTAGAATTTGACATGCGGTAAATGTGAGATTAGAGCACGACATTATATTACCAAGAAAAATGTATTAATATATAAAAAAAACAAAAAGGTAATATATGATACGTCTACAATATAGTTAAATATACTTTATTTTGCAAATATATATTTGGATAACATTTGATTTACATGTAAACATTTTTTGTATAAATTGAATTAGGCTAAGACTATGAATTCTCTCCAAATTATTTGTTATATAATATTAAAGATTGATTTGATCATTAAAATAATGCATACAAATTTAGAAGTTCAACCAAAAGAAAAAAATTATACTATATAATATATAAAAGTCTTTTTAATGTAACACATCAAATGAAACAATAATTTTTACATGTAATATCTCTTGGAAGGTTATTTTGTAATGTCATAAATTGTATATATGGGAGACATTCTTTATGAAGATATCAATTTAGATCTTTTTAAATATTTTATGCCACATCAGCTTTTCAGTTAATTTATTATGTGTTATATATATATATATATATATTTCTATTCTTTTTAAGTTTGTCCAGTTTGTAAAAAAACAAAAATTAAGGAAGCTTTTCATCTTTATGGGGGGTGTATTCGACTAGGGATTTTATAAGATTTTGATTTTCTTTTAAAATCCCCTGTTACAACTTAAGACTTTTAAATGTCTTTCTAAATCTCGTGTTATTGAAAATAGAATTTAGGAAAAGTCATTCAAAATCATTTATAATCCCCTGTTATTCAATTAAGAGATTTGAAAAATCATATCAAATCCACTGTTATTCAAACACTAACAATTTTTTAGAGAAAAATGGATAATGGGAATTTAAGAGATTTTGTTTATGATTTTAGTTGAAAATAAAGCCACAAAAGTTCACACCTCAAGAGGTGTTATTTGAGTGAGTTTATATAAACTTTAGAATTAAAAAATTTGCAAAAATCTTCTTCTTCTTCTCGTTATAATATTGTATAATTTTGGGCTGATGGTTTAGAAAATACAACTATGGGCTTTTTGTTTAATTTTTTTAGGGTTAATCTGGTAGCTTTACTTATATATATATATACACGATCATTAGCAGTCATCTCATATCGAAATTCAAAGGAGATGAGTTTACCCAATTGCTATTGATACTTCAAAGTTCATCTCCTTTTCTGTCAAACTGAGCGTACGTTTCGATTTACTTTTTCTTATTTTCATGTTTCGTTTCAATTTTGTTTTTTGTTTTTCATGTGTTTGGATGATGTTTGCCTTTGACTACTGTTCATATAATTTTGAGTTTATGATTCATTGATTTATCATCTTCTGATGGTGCATATCAAAATTCATCACGTATAGTTTTCTATCTTTGGTAAGCACTTATTTGTTTATATTTCGTTGTTTCAAATTTGTTTTTACAAGTTGTGTAAACTGGTTAATAGTTTAGTTCTAGTGATCTTAAAGTTGATTTTTCTTTCTTTGTATTGTATGTCTAGTATCTCCCACGCTACAATGGGAGATATACAACCACAAGAAGTGAAAAATAAGGGCGGAGGATACAATCATTGGTCAGATGCTGAACACAAAATATTATTGCGGTTACTAGTAGATGGAATCAATAAGGGTTTACGTGATGCTAATAATAAGTTCAACAAACTAATGGTGGAGACAAGAATATTATCAAAACTAAACCAAGAACTTGGATCAAAGAGAACCTATAGCCAGTATCGAAATAGGATGAAGATCTTGAAGGGTAAGTACCAAAGCTGGGCAGATTTCCTTCGTTGTAGTTCTTGGTTTGGCTGGGATCCTGTAACGAAGAAATTCACTGCAGATGAAGAAGTATGAAATATCTATTTGAAGGTAGAAAATCATAACATAAGATTTATGAATATATTAGTGTCGCCTATGTATGAAGTTATTATATTGATAGATATTTTATTCTTTTTAATAGGCTCATCCACGTAATACGCATCTACGTGATGAGTCATTTGAAGATTTGAAAACGATATTTGGACACAACATTGCAACTGGGCATAATGCTATGGGTTTAGGCGATACCGTTGATGCACGTACCTATGAATTTGGAGACACCAAGGTGTTGGACAATGTAAGTTTTGTCCAAATGACGAATGATACAGAGGGAATATTTTACGAACAAGCATCTGAACATGTGGTTTTCTCGTCATCAAGAACAAGCATTGGAGAAAAGTTTCCTCAAAGAAAGAAAGCTAGGACTGATGCATATAATTCGAACATGGTATGTGACGAAGTGACAGAAATCAGTAGTCAAATTTTTGGTATGATACAAAAAAGATGGGAAAAGGAAGCTGAAGAGAAAGAAGCTGAGGACAAAGCTAATAATGTGTGGGATGCTATCAAAGAAATACCTGATTTAGATGAAGATTTGTGTTATGAGGCGATGACCCTTGTTCACAACTTAGGTATAAAATTTGGATTCGTGAATATGTCCATAGCAGACCGTTGTGGATGGATTAAGCGAAACCTTCGTAAACCAAGTGGATGAAGTGCATAACCATGGATTGAAGTCTCGAAGATGGTTCTTACTTTATCTTTTTCTTTTTCAGTTTGTAGCTTACTTATGTTTACTTTTAAGGAACTGTTTAGTTTTGTTTTTTTTGTTTTTTTAGTAGCACTATTACGTTTTTTTAATTTAAATTTCATTTTCAATTTGAGACTATTCCAATTGTGTTATCTCCTTTCAAATAATCGATTCTTTGTTAACATGCAAATTGGTTCCCGGTAAAAAGATTTATTTTTCTTTTGGCGGGTCAAATTAGGCGGCTAATATTTTTGAGCAAAATTAAGCACAAATATATTCTAATTTTTTTGTTATCTTTGTCATTATTCCAGGGTTCTCTAGTAGTCTCCACCTCCGCCGTTTCCTCTCGAGTTATTTGTTTTCCATTGTGAGTTGCATTCATATGAATTATTCATCTATTTTTCTTTCATTATAAGCTTCATATGTTTCTCTTGTTTAGCAATCTTATAATATTGGCAGAATCATTAGCTTATATATTTCTTCTTTTTCTGTTATCGAGCTTTTATATTTCTTCTTTTTCTGTCATAATATCTCTCCGTCGTCGAGCTATCATTGAGTTTAATATATAGGCAATTTCACATTTGGTTATAAATTGATGATTGTTTTCATGTAGGTTTAATAATGGATCACATTGTTCACGAAAGTGAAGAGATACAAGCTAGGAAAAAGAGAAAAAGAATGACAAATTTCAAGACAGATGTTGAAATTTTGTTACTTGTTTTGTCAGCCATTGCGAAGATCCGTTATTTCCATGTTCCGCAAATACAACGCCAAATTAGAAGACCAACTACAAGACTTGGACATGAATACATACAAAATGCGTTGGTTGAAGATCCTCACCATTTTTGACATCTATATCGTATGTATCCGGATGTGTTTCTGAAGTTATGCTCTATTATTAGAGTAAAGATGGGAGTAAAAGATACGAGAAATATTTTGGTTGAAGAAATGCTTGCCACGTTTTTGTTTATCGTTGGGCAGAATTCTAGGTATATTCAAGCTCAAGATAGATTCAAGAGATCACGATTCTCAATAAGTACGAGTTTAAACACAATTCTTAAGGTTGCTCTAAGCTACATGGTTAAACCGGAGAATACGGTGTCCACAAAAATAAGAGACAGCACACGATTCTATCCTTATTTTAAGGTATGAGGTTGTTTTCTTATGTTATTTTTCAAGTATAATTAACAAAACTTTAACATAGAACTTTTATTTCTCTTAGGATTGTGTGGGAGCTATTGATGGAACACATATTCTTGCAATAATAACTGGAAAAGACTCGGTTATCGCGAAATGTTTTAGCTACTAGTAATTTTGATTTAGAATTTATATACGTTCTTAGTGGATGGGAAGGTTCCGCTCACGACGCAAAGGTATTACAAGATGCTTTAACAAGAAGTACGAACAAATTAAAAGTTCCAGAAGGTACATCTCTTTTACTATGATAAAAGTATGTGTTGTTAATTTGCTTTTCACTCATACTTTATAAAATTTCAGGAAAATTCTATCTAGTTGATTGTGGATATGCCAATCGTCGTAGTTTTCTAGCTCCATTTCGAGGTACTCGATATCATCTCCAAGAGTTTAGAGGACAAGGAAAAGATCCCGTAAATCAAAATGAGTTGTTCAACCATCATCATTCAAGCTTGCGAAATGTATTGAGAGGATTTTTGGCATCTTTAAATCAAGATTTCTCATCTTCAAGTCTGCTCCACCATTTCCGTATAACACACAAGTGCAGCTTGTACTTGCATGTGTTGTTTTACATAATTATCTTCGTAAGGAATGTCGTTCAGACGTGTTTCTTCCTGAAGTAACTCCTGTTGATCAAAATGGGAATGAAGAAAGAAACGACGAAGAACATAATGATGATGAAGTTTTTCAGGGTACTGAAGAACAACAAAGAGTGAATGCCAATAATTGGAGAACAAATATAGCAGCAACAATGTGGGCACATGCTATGCATATGGGAGATTGATGTTATTCTCTAGTTTAGTTTTTTGTCGTGTTTTTTGAAATCTTTGTTTTAAGCATTTGTATGGTTTGATTTAATCAAAATCTTTTATCTATAATGATGTTTTTGAGTTTTGTTGTTCTAAAGACGAAAACGTAGATGAATGTGCCGTAAGAGAGATCTCCTATATTTTCTTAAAAACCTTTTTCATATCACACAAAAAAAAAACTCCAATATCTCCTAAAATCTCACTATAAAGTCTCACCCAATTCCCCTTATTTATCTATCTTTAATTATAATTAATTTAGCAAATCCTCTAAACATCTTTCAAATCTCCTAAAATCTCTCCAAATCTAAAATTCATCGGATTCTTCAAAATGCCTAGGGGAATACACCCCCCTATGTGACCAACTAATATGTTATATCAGTTTTTTGAATTGTTAATATATTGATGACGTGTCTCTTACATTTTTTATTGACTAGCACATATAATTTTTTCACTTATGTCTTTTCAACTAATATATAAGTAGATGAATACTTATATTTGACCTATTTTTACTCGTTAAATTTATAAATTGCAAAAAACAAATCAAAATATGATTTTATTTTTATGTTTGATTTTTATACTAATTGATTTTCAATTAAATTACATCATATTTTCCAAATAATTAGATTTACTAATCCTATTTAAATTATTTACCTTTTTACTAATTTACAAATAAATATATTATTATCTTTAAATATTTAATTTTTTTTGACATATGGCTAAATCTAGTCAAAAAGAATTATTTTACACTTGTATATATTTGATCGATTGACTCAAATATGCGATGATAGATTAATTATAATGTGGATGAATCAAACTTTGCAAAATAAAATACTTTTACTTTATTAATATTTTATTATTCTTCAAATAAAACCAAAGAAAAAATGGGAAAATAAATTAGATCATCTTATATCATAGATCATATATTTTGTGCAAACAATAATATTCTATTATCAAAAAAGATAATAATCGTTGTTTTCCTAATAGAAAAGCCGAATTTTTTTTTATAAAATAATTTATTGAAGTTTTGAATTGTTTGGTGAGAAGATGGAGAGAACACAAAAGTGTTCGAATAAATGTGAAATATTATAATCCTTAAAGATTTGGGTATGTAAATCTAAGTCTTTTCAAACTCAAAAGATTTCTACATGTATTATATTATATTCCTATGGAAAAGGTATTTGATTTGTTGTATTATATTTTTTTTAATCCAAAATATATATGTAAATTTTTTCAAAAAATAAAATTGTTTGATATGTGGCAAAATTCAATTGGAATTTATTTGTAATGTGTGTCGAAATCTAATTCGTTAACTAACACGTGTCACGATCATGTTTGATATGTAGCAAAATCTAATTAGATTTTTTTTTAACATGTGTCAAAATCTGATTGGCCGATTGGACACATGTCACGATTGTGTTAAATACGAATTTGACGTGTCAAGCTTTATATAATAAGAAAGATAGATTTTCATATGTTTTAAACGTATTAAGTATGGCCATTCTAAAAATACCTTGCTTTTAAAATATAATAAAGTCTAGTTTGGTGATGATTTCATGTATTCTTTTATATTTTATAATAAGTATACATATTATATAGATATTTTTTTTTTTTTTGAAAACATGTATAGATATAGATTAGATACTGTACAAGTCGACTTTCGAATTCTCCAGACTGAATATCTCACGGTCGTATGCGTAGACCATGGCTGTTTTTGGGATTAGCATACGAGCATTTGATGAGATATTCATCCTCTAGGGGATCATAAATTAGACGAAATAAAAAAGAATCCTGTATAAACTATATTGAATCTAGTGAGCAATTTTTTTTTAAAACAAAAAAAAAATCTAGTGAGCAATAGCTCTGAGCCTCTGACTGTTCATTGTTTAAGAATTCTTTCATTTATAAGAATAATTTTCTTTGATAGACAATTTTTTATTTGGTCATTTTAAAAGTAGGAGGATAATTCGCCTAGCCTTAACTTTCACACTGAAAATGAACTACAACATATAACTCGTGTGTGTTATTTTTGAAATTGCCGATCAAATTTTAATCCAAAATCCTCAACATTTAAATGTGTTGGAACCTATACCGACGAGGCAAGATTAATCTTTCCATAGTGACATCGACTTAAACTTTTTCTTTTCGATTCAATAATACATAATAGACAGAGCTTTAATAAATTTTATGGTCAACAACAAGAAAAGCAGGAGTTTCATGACTCGTCACTTCACAACAATATCCAAACCACCGGCGTAAATGATTGCAGTAAGAGAGTCTACGTATACATGAACATGCATATTACCCAAACATTACGAAATTAATTTTAGTTTATAATGAGCAGGCCTAAAATGTGACACAAACATTCGCATAACTATATAATACGAGGCTTTTATTGATATAAATTGCATACGTAAGAAGAATAGATGGACCCTTGGACGATATTGAGAATATCTCAACCAACCCTGCAAAAAAAAAAAGCAATTCCAATAAATTGTCAAGTTATGTTTTATTAAGATTTTAAAGTTTATAGAGTTCAACCTAATTAAACATAAAAATTCAAAATTCAAAAGAACATATCAAACATACGTTTTACAGTCCACAGTAGGAGACGCATCAACTGGCAAGCTCGCACCACAATTGGTAGCTAGGGCTTGAGCCAATTCAGGCTTCACGGTGACACTATTAGCCACTGACTTGATGCATTGACAAGCCGCCTTCTTATCGGCGGATGTGGTGGTCGCCGCATCTAAACTTTGAACTCCGTCGCAGCAAGTCTTCGGAGGTTTTCCACTTCCGCTAGTCAAGTAGCTTACACATGGCTGCAAATCTTGTATAACAGTACTACAAGATATTGCGGATTCGGAATAACGAGGTATGAAGAATATTCCGAGAATGGAGGTAATCACTAGACTCTTGATAATGCTCATTGTACAGTCTTAGGGTTTTGTTTGGTTTTGTTTTTCTTTGTTTTTGCTATATATGTAGAGTGAAGACGAAGGGCTTATATATAAGTTGAATTAGGGACTGATTTTATTAAAATTTAGAATTATTTGATGTTGGTGTGGATTGTGATGGAGTGAAAGTAACTACTAATGTAAATGTAAACTTCAATATTTTGCTATGACTTTTTGGAATAAAATATATTACGTTGGTCTAGGTAATTAGGATATAACATTTCTTGTCATTTTGGGTTTGTGTATAGTAAATTTATAATCGTTTAGGTACAAACTGTGACTATAACAATGACGTGTTTGCTACTTATGCGTTGGAGGTTATGGTTGCGTCCAAAAGGGGTTCATTAATCACCGAGTAGTAATTAATCTATATACTAAAATGTGCGTAATCGTCAATTGCGTAGCTCAATAAATCATAATAAAATATTTTCAGAAAACCAATTGAGGATATCAATAAAAATCAACTTAAAAAAAAAAAAAAAAAATACAATCTTTGAAGAATATCGCTCACTTTTGATACAGTTATTTTGGCTCTACGTAGAACGTATATATGTCGCACACAAGAGTTGAATCGTAGGGCTCTTGAATATCGGAAATATTTAGCCAGAGGATAGGATTATCAAAATATGTTGACGTTCAAGTGTCATTATATATATAAGTGTCAAAATATGTTTATCAATATTAATAATGTGCCAAACTTTAAATTAATGTGAATATAGCATAGATCCATTATTATTATTAAGCGACTGAAAACATGATATATCTATGATGATTCATAAAACTATCAATTGTTAATTTAAAACATTAAAAAAATGTGAATATAACAAGATTCATAAAACTATCAATTGTTAATTTAAAACATTAAAAAATGTGAATATAACTAAACATATGTTTCTTTTTTTTGTTTGAAAATTAGTCTTAATCTTTGCTATATTTGCCAACAAAAAGTAATGAGAAAATAAAGTGCAACATACCGAACAGAGTTGGAAATCTAGATCTCCAACTTTGGACTATATTTAGAGATTTCGTACAAGCAAGTAAGATCCACCCCCAATTATCTTACATGAGGCGCTATTAATCAAAAAGGATTTTTTTGCATTTCAATAAAAGTGCAGACTTACTAAATATGCAAAGTTATTATGCTATGTTGCAAGTTATCAATCAAAACTAGCCTGACAAGGTAAATCTAAAATGTAAGATAAGAAATGGTTGGATGAATTTAAATAAGAACCCAACACCAAATACATTATAATTAATCCTAATTCAAAAGTTTTAAATCTATACATTTCCATTTGCTAATTTCATCGTCAAACATCTCTCTCCCTACAAAGTCCAAACAAATCAGAAGAAGGAAAATAAAAATTCATTACACAATGGTGAACTTGGTAGAGTCACCAAAGCCATTGTTGTACGGTCTCATGAAACTAGCCGGCGTTGTTCCATACACCTTAGAGATCGAACCAGGGACAAAGATGAACTTCTGGATCCCAAAAGAAATCCTTAAAAAACCCAAAAATTCCGACAAAAAATCTGCCGTGGAACCCAAGAAACCCATTAAACCAGCCATCTTGTTCATCCACGGCTTTGCAGCCGAAGGAATCGTGACGTGGCAGTTCCAAGTCAGATCATTAGCCAAGAAGTATTCAGTCTATATACCGGACCTCCTCTTCTTCGGTGGTTCCTACTCAGATAGCCCGGACCGGTCTCCAGCGTTTCAAGCCCACTGTTTGGTCAAGTCTCTTCGTATCCTTGGCGTGGATAAGTTTGTCCTCGTAGGGTTTAGTTATGGTGGCATGGTGGCTTTCAAGATCGCCGAGGAGTACCCTGAGATGGTTCGAGCCATGGTTGTGTCAGGTATTTACCATATTTTGGATACCCAATAATTATTATGGGATGGTCAAAATGGGAATACCATCAATGGTAGTATACAATTATCACTAAGAAATTTATCAAAAACAAATTATCACTAAGAACTTCTTTCTATATCAGGTTCAGTTCTTGTGATGACTGATACAATCAGTGAGGCTAATTTGAACCGGTTAGGGTATAAGTCGTCGGCGGATCTTTTGTTACCAACTTCGGTTAAGGGACTCAAGACTCTATTCACCATTGCTGTTCATAGACCCATGTGGTTCCCGAACCGGCTATTCAAGGACTATATTGAGGTGCCTACACAATGTTTCAAAATTTTAATTTGTGAAAAAATATTTATCATTTATGGGTTCCAATATTATATTCTAATTTTAAAAGGATATTAGATGGAGTTCAAGGAAGTAGATTTTGCTCTTTATTCTATGCGACAACCTCTTAGGAAATTAGTCGACCATTGCTCTTTGTTGCTCAATTTTTTATGTTTTTTTTTTCAAAATTCGTTGTTGCTCATTTTTTGTAAAATGTGAATTAGGTGATGATTACCAATAGGAAGGAAAGAGCAGAATTGTTAGAAGCTCTGGTCATCAGCAACAAAGATGTGACCATCCCTCGTTTTCAACAGGTTTTTTATATAACATATTTAAAAAGTCTCATTTACAAGAAATTGCATTCGTTTAGAGTAATTACTATATTATCCGTACAATACACATAACCTTTTTTTTTTGCTTTTAACTTGTAGAGAGTTCCTTACTTGAAGAATTATTTGGTTATTATGTTAACATTTCATCTTAGGTCTTTTGTTACTTTGTGGTTTGGACTAAAATTGTTTACAGGAATCAAATCCAAACATATGAACAGAATCAAATAATTGCTAAAAAAAAAATTTTAAACGTGCTAAAAATGCTTATTATCTAAAAATAAGTTTACAAAAAATGGAATTGCTTTTTAGGAATAATTCGACACATGTTTTTTCCTTAGTTTTAAAGGATTTTATCTTAGAATATATCTTTTTCAATATTTTAGCTGAAAAATTACTAATACGGTAATACCGTCTTTTTTTAGCATTGACCTTAAATATCAAATACACTTAAATACTTAACAAACAAATACATTAGAACATGACCGCCTAACAAATCAGTTGATTATGCAGAAAATACATCTTTTATGGGGCGAGAGTGATCAAATCTTTAACCTCGAATTGGCGAAGAACATGAAAGAGTAAGCTTCAATAGAACAATTATTATTACTGAAATTATTAGGCAGTATACTATTATTATCTTTTTGCTAAAAGGCAGTATACTATTATTGATATATATTTTCTCAATTCAATTATGTTTTAAAGGCAACTAGGTGAAAATGCAACAATGGATTGTATTAAAAAAGCAGGTCACTTGGCACATTTGGAGAGACCTTGTGTCTATAATCGACGTCTCAAAAAATTTCTTACTTCAGTTTACTCCGAAAACTAAAATTTGTCTATGTAATTGAATTTCTATTATATTAGTACACATATGATCGGGGCCAGTCCTGAGATAATGGGGTCTGAAATAAAAACTGAAAAAGGACCACTATACCGTAGCCTTGTCTTCTTCTTGGAAAGACTTGTCAAAAGAGTCGGTGATTGACTCCGTGACGGCGAGGTAAAAGAGTCGAAAACAAAAAAAAATTTACAATCGACAAAAGAAATTGTAACCTTTTTCTATTAATTGGGTCTGTTATGAATTGGTTTTTTTATTGAGCCATACAAATAAAAAAACGTGAGCCTACAAAACAGCAAAACAATTTATGTATATATAAAAAAAAAATTTCTTGTTCAGCAAAATAGCAAAATAAGTCTCTAAAGCAAATGTTTCATCGGGCTTTGTTCAGGCCGGCTTTGCATATGATCCTCAACATCAACACCGAATTGTTTAGCAAAAAAAAAACATCAACACCGAATATGTTCATTCATATTATTTTTCTTTGGTTCTAATTCTTTCTATGATAATTTTGTTTCTTGGGGTCAAACCTATGTAAAAAATTATGTAACCGGATATGTTCCTTAAAATAATGTATGGGTTCATTAATTGCTATAATATTCCTCTCGATAATTTTGCAATTCTATGTCACTAGTCAACCTGTTATATCTCTTAAGATAATATATGGCTCGTTGCAAATTTGCAATGGTATTTCTCTTGATGATTTTGCAATTTTATGTCACTATCAGACGTTTTTCCATGAATCAAGAGAATGAGAGGATCTTTTTATCAATTGGCCTAACTTCCATTACGGCTCAGTTACCAAAGTGTCCATGGATCAGAAGACATATTGCGTACACGAAAAATGTTTTATTTTTGTTTCCTATGATCCTATTTGACTCGTTAACTAGATTACTGTATGCACCGTGTGCGGGTATAAATTTTTTTAGCAAAATAAGTTAATTTTCATATTTAAAATGCATAGTTCTAGTTTTAAAACTTATATGCGTATAAACAAATTAATATGCATATATAAAACAAGATTTTGTGTTTAATAACACGATTATATATATATTTCATGATTTTTGTGTCCGTCTCTTCTTCCATTAGTCTCTCCGACGAAGGTTTTTTTTCTTATATCCCTTTAATATATTTTCTATCTTCTATTTTTTCTTGAAAAATTACTAATACCTACATTTCAGCCTCATACTTTATTAGAGAAACCATGATAACCGAAATAAATCTCAGAATGTTCTTCACACCATTCATCTATAAAGTGATGACAATCTGTATAAAAAAAAAAATATTGCTAACACTACTGAAATATTGCCAAAATATAGAAACTTGATAAAATTGTTAACACTACTGAAATTTGTTAATTTACAAATAATATCTTAAATTTTCGACATTAAAGTTAGAATACTATTTAGAAATATATGCATAATTATGCCGGATACTCTTAACCTTCCTCTTTACATCCTCAATCTCTCCACATAAACGATTTTTTTCCAAATTAAAGCATTCATGACTTTTCTAAACCACGATAAAGAGCCAATATAACTTCTCAAATATGTTCCTCACATATAACATTTGCCGAATGTATTCGTCATGGCATGCTTTGGAACACAATCAATCATAACATGCTCAAACACCTATCAAGTAACAAAGAGAACACATCGACATCATAAAAAAAACCAACACAAAGAAAACTTCAGAAACAATCGCTTATCCTAGTCCTAAAAAAAAAACATATTAGAAAAAAATAGATTACTCGAAATAATTTCAAAACTAAAAAAATGAATCTTAAATAAAATTCAAATAATCGCAAATCCTTATCCCTATAGACAATTCAAATAAATTACACTAAAAATAAAGACTACAATCAAACAGTTTATAGGCTTCTACATTGATGAAAATAAAAAACAGTCCTTTATCCGATTTCAAAGATTAAAACCTAGATTCACTAATCCGATGTAGAATAGTTCAGGTTCGTTAAAGGACCAGCAATACGCTCTAATTCTATGGAAAACAATATCAGCTAAGCGATTCAAGTTGGGTTTAAATGTCACGATAATTAAAGCAAAACAAAATGTAAAATCGGTTGTAAACAATAAAGGAAAGGCGTTAGGTCAGGGATAATTCTCAGGGATTCGAATATCAAGAACCAAGCAATTATTCAGGTATGCGATTACGACCAAGTCTCGAACTCAACCATAAATATAAGGAGATCCACTTTCGTGGCATCTACAACTTTAACAATCAATCTAACACCCTAACTGTCGTTGAGGTTACAAGGATTATCAAGCATTAGACGATTAGGGTTGATATGTTCACGAGATGCCCTAACTTCAACTTTCGTTGGCTACGGATCAAATCGCCCATCTATGTCAATTCCAGCAATTTATAAACTTTTGATAAGTAAATTCAACCTAAAATCAAAGGCTAGGTGATCAATCTAACCTAGGCAATATGATCGACAATAGATGGAGACTATCGAATGATTATTTAAAAACCTATCTATGCTTAGTTCATGAATCAAATCCCATCGAAAAACCCTTAACCTAACAGGTGGATTACTCGCTCATACTCAGAGAAACAATAGCAGTAAGAGACATGATAAACTGCATTGAAATCGATATATAAAAGAGTAGGGTTTAAGAAAACTTCGATAAGTATTGAAGACCAATCTCCAAGCTTACAAACTCTCTCAAACTAGTGTATATATATATATATATCTCTCTCTCGTTGTGATGTCTCTCTGCTGCCTCTTCTTGTGATGTCTGTGTCGCGATGATCCCAATCTCCAAAGATGAGTATCGAATCTCTCTCTCACTTTCGATCTCCCTCCTTCGATCTCTCTCCCTTTTTCGTGTGTTGCAGCTCTCTTGATCTGATCTCTGTGTTATGTGTCCACCCTTTGTGGCTGCGTGATCCCCTTTTTATATGCCTTAGGTGGCTGGCCAAAATTAGGGCTTCTTAGGTTTAATGAACTTTCCATATTGAGATTTTCCAGTAAGCGAGAGCACCACGTTTGGTGTAGGTGCTCCTTCTGGGCAACAAGTGCTCCTTTTGGGCAGAATCTTTCAAAAATATTCTATTTTCCTTCTTTTTCGCCAAGTCCATTTGCAAGATTCCAATCTTTGTTTTCAACCACTTTTGTACCTACAAAGACTCAAAAGAGAACGAAAGACTCGATAAAGACCTACAAAACAAGGGTCAAAACGTGCCAAAAATGCATTATATCATACATCATCAATCACATAAAGAAACTGAATTACATAATCTCCATACCCTACTTTATGCTTTCTTTCTAAAACTGAGTCATTTTGTATGATCATAATACCTCTACAACTAATAAGAAAGAAATGATAAAATCTTTTTATAGTATAAATAATATATAAAAAGAAATTGTAAACAATGTAAACCATATCAAGTAATTTGAATTCGATTCGCTATATTTGATCAAAACATAAGATCGTAACCTTTGTTTTCCAGATTATACTTCCTTCAAAATAATGTTTGTATTTATTCACATTAACCAAAACATATTTAGTTTAGATCGTATAAATCTTAACAAATAATTTAAAACAGATTACTTAATTCGATCAAACTTTTCTAAAATATTGCGTGTGTTATATTCAAAATTATTAGATCATGACCAATTTAATAGTTTTGGTATTAATTCAACACAATAAATTTGTTGTGACTTAACTAAAATTAAAAAAAATTATGGTATAATATTTTTTTTGTTTGAATTAAATTAAAACATAGTTATTATATAATTTAAGATATGTAATTACTTTTTCACAATATTCAAAATAGTTCAACCTTAAGATATTTTCAAAAGAGAAATTGGCATTTGAGTTAACCTTAATCGCTTCTCCAATCACAAAAAGCTCTTCCACTTGCTTCTCCAATTTATTCTTAGCATCTTTAATTAAAAACACGAGTTTCTCTTACAGCCTAAATCAATAAAAAAATTCATGCACTCTATGTTTGTAAGTAAATATCACAAAGTAACCAAATCGTTTAAATAAAATAAAATATATTGTTTAATTCAATAAATAAAATATATATTTTTCAAATCGTTTAAAATTTTATAATAACACATTTAATTTAAAATCATATTTTTTATGTATACTAAAAAAAATGGCTAATATATATATCAACTTATTGGAATTAATTAACATTAATATTAGTTATTAAATTGTTTGAATTTATTGTCAAATTTATTAAAAAGAAAAAAATAAATAAATAAATTAAAAAAATATGTGACACATGATAATCTCTCATAATTGAAAAAACTTTATTATATTATCATACTAGTACAAGCGATCTTACGATCTAACTATTCTGAAAATGTATAAAAAATTACATTAATAATTTTAACGGAATACTACAATACTTTTGATAAAACTTCACAAACCAATAAATCTTGTTTGAGAGACCAAAAATACAAGGACGTAGAGTGCATATTCATTTTTAATGCTGTCTCGACAACGAAATTTGAGATCAAAGTTAATCAATTGACCTATCCAAAAAATTTGGTCGAATGATCATATAAACAAGAACAATTCAAGGAACCCCTACAGATCAAGAATTGGGATCGAAACTATATTTGATCTCATTCATTTTACCATGAACTTGGATCGAAACCTGATAAAATTCATCGATTAATCCATTTTTACTGCCGAGAAATACAAAAGTTGGATTGAGAACGAACAAAAATCAGATAATTACTTTGGTGGTCACGATTCACGAACCATATATAGAAAAGTAATTAAAAAAAAAAACTCGATCAAAAGGCTGGGCAATTGCCACGTGGTATATTCATGAGCAAGTCCTTTTTGCATGCCCAATTGCCACGTGGTATACTCATTACACGAAATACAGCTATTGGCTAGGTTAGAATAATCAATTCTTCATATCTATATAATAAGTATATGAATACTGCGGGACATCCGATCCTTTCTATTAAATTATGTAAGGTATATAATAAACATATTACTCTATGATTATTTGAATATTTGTCCTAGCTAATTACTCGGAAATTGTTCCATAACAAAGTTGTCAATGCCGACAGGTTTAGAAAAAGAAAGGTTAGAAAGAGATTCAAATCCATTCAAATTAATACAGAAAATATTCTGCTGCGAGAGTTCTTCCAACAACTGTTAATCGTGATGCATTCCTCCTAGTCATCTATTTCTTTTATTTATGTTTTTACGTTAATTCATATATATTTAAATATTGATATTTCTTTTTTTCTTAATTTGCCGATTTAATTTTTTAATCAATTTATTATAAACTATCAATTTACATTTTGGTTGATTGATTTTTTACTTTGTCGACTTATTTAATCAATTGACCTAATTTTAATGTTCATCGACTTGACATATTATCATATAAATAAGTTAAATTATAAATTATAAAATTAATTCGTAATTTTATTTTATAAAAATATTAATTGGTAATTTTATTTAAATTATATATTGTAATTTAACTTAATTCTTATCTAGAATATTTACAAAATATTATAAATCAATTTTTAAATAATATATTAATATTTTTATCCTTATTTACGTTATTATATTAATATTTTTTATCCTTATTTTTTATAAATTAATTTTTAAATAATATATTAATATTTTTATTTCTTTTAGTTCTTACTTTATCAACCAATTTAGATTATCAATCCAATTTCGAATTTCACATGTAATTTGAAATGTAAAAACTAGGTACAAATAATAATTATCAATCCAATTACGTTCTCCGCTAACACTTTCATCGATTGGTAAGCATATCTTAATCATCAGGGTCATATCATATCTAGTTTTTTCTAAGTTTGTGATGACAGTTTAGTTCGTCGGAGAAGTGGAGTTTCTCTCGGTGGGCTCTAATGGTGTTTTGACAATGAGGATATATATCTAACAGATCTACTTTTTTTTGTGGTGTTTCTAGAAATTTGTTCATGTGGTTGCCGCTCAGCTCGACCTTGTTTAATTATCACTAGTTTTGCTCTCACAGCTCACGATGGAGACATGTCATAGTATGAGTTTTGGTCCTTTGATGCAGTGTCGATCGAGTGGCTATTTCGGTTTGTCGAGCTTGGTCTCTCCTAGATCTGACCATATTATCTCCTTGTATATGTGTCACAAATTTGTCTGAAATCTGAGTTTCTCAATAGGTTTCTATCGAGACTTCTTTTGGTCTTTAATTAAGTTCACCGCATGTGAAAGAAATATTCAACTACTAAATAGAGGATTTTGCGGGGTTATGAAACTTAGAAAGTTTACACTACAAGAAAATATGCGAGTTTCCGTCGAAATCCCGACAACACGACGGTCTGAAATCCGTCAGAAATTTCCGACAAAAACACGTTTGTCGGAAAATCATTGGTAAATTCCAACGGATTAGCATCCAATTCCTGACGGATACAACCGTTAATATAGTCGTTTGAAATTTTTTAATTTTCGACGAATTTCGGACAGAAATTAATAATTCTGTCGGAAAATATAGCCGTTAAAAATTTAATTCCGTCGAAAATCTATCGGAAAATATAGCCGTTAAAAATTAATTTTCGTCGAAAATCCGTTGAAAAATTAGTAACATTCACTTATAAATATAAATACTCATCCTCTCATTCACAACATTGGACACAAACAAAACAATAGATATGTCTTCTTCAAATTATTTTCGCTCATGGATGGACAAACCTAGATTGGATCCGGAGATAACGCTACTTGTTCAAGAATATGCAGAAGGAATTGTTGAGTTTGTGAATTTGGCGAAGGCACAACCACAAACAAAGAAAACCCGTAAATGTAAGTGTCCATGTTCTAATTGTCATAATGTGATAAATATTAACATTGATGAAGTCATGAGTCACTTATATCTTAATGGGTTTATGCCGGGCTATAAGATTTGGTATCTACATGGGGAACGACCAGATTATGTTAGTACTAGCGAACCTTATACCGTGAATAGTTTAGAAGAATGTCGAAGGGATGTAGATTTTGGTGTAGGTACTGTTGAGATGGTTAATGATGCGTATAGAGAAACTATGCAGTCTGTTGGTGAAGATCGAGTTGAGGAACCCAATTTAGAAGCACGTAGGTGGTACACATTGATAGGGGGAAGAAGCCATGATGTGTCGATTATAGCTTGGAATCCAACGTAAAACAACTTTCAAAACAGCCAAAACGGAAAAATCAATCTAATCCAAAACTCCTATACGAATTCCAAACGTAATTCCAGCATGATACAACTCAAATCACTTTGCAATGAAGATCACATGGTGTATAATCAAATCTGAAATCCAAATAAGACATGTGAGAGTTTCCTAGTGATTGAATCTTCTAGGTTGATTGTGTTTTAGTTTCGTGGAGTTTCTAAGAGAGAAATCAAATGACTGAAGTCATGTTTGTTATTGAGGCTAAACTAGATGTGAAACGAGGTCTAGCAACGCAAACACATAGTTCTCAGAAAGTTACTAGCAACCATTCACATCGTTTGTAAAGGAAAGATCGTGGTTGAGGAATCTAGATGAACGGAGTGTTACGAATAGAGGTGGGCATGACGTGGTACACATTGATAGGGGGAAGAAGCCATGACGGGTCTATCATAGCTTAGAAGCCAACGTAAAAGAACTTTCAAAACAGCCAAAACGGAAAAATCAATCTAATCCAAAACTCCTATACGGATTCCAAACGTAATTCGAGCGTGATACAACTCAAATCACTTCGCAATGAAGATCACATGGTGTATAATCAAATCTGAAATCCAAATAAGACACGTGAGAGTCTCCTAGTGATTGAATCTTCTAGGTTGATTGTGTTTTAGTTTCGTGGAGTTTCTGAGAGAGAAATCAAACGACTGAAGTCATGTTTGTTATTGAAGCTAAACTAGATGTGAAACGAGGTCTAGCAACACAAACACATAGTTCTCACAAAGTTACTAGCCAACATTCACATCGTTTGTAAAGGAAAGATCGTGGTTGAGAAAACTAGATGAATGAAGTGTTACGAATAGAGGTGGGCATGACGTGGTACACATTGACAGGGGGAAGAAGCCATGACGTGTCTATCGTAGCTTGGAAGCCAACGTAAAACAACTTTCAAAACAGCCAAAACAGAAAAATCAATCTAGTCGAAAACTCCTATACGGATTCCAAACGTAATTCGAGCATGATACAACTCAAATCACTTTGTAATGAAGATCACATGGTGTATAATCAAATCCAAAATCCAAATAAGACACATGAGAGTCTCCTAGTGATTGAATCTTCCAGGTTGATTGTGTTTTAGTTTCGTGGCTGAGAGAGAAATCGAATGAGTGAAGTCATGTTTGTAATTGAGGTTAAACTAGATGTAAAACGAGGTCTAGCAACACAAACACATAATTCTCACAAAGTTACTAGCCAACATTCACATCGTTTGTAAAGGAAAGATCGTGGTTGAGGAAACTAGATGAACGGAGTATTACGAATAGAGGTGGGCGTGACGTGGTACACATTGATAGGGGGAAGAAGCCATGACGTGTCTATCATAGCTTGGAAGCCAACGTAAAAGAATTTTCAAAACAGCCAAAACGAAAAAATCAATCTAGTCGAAAACTCCTATACGGATTCCAAACGTAATTCGAGCATGATAAAACTCAAATCACTTTGCAATGAAGATCACATGGTGTATAATCAAATCCGAAATCCAAATAAGACACGTGAGAGTCTCCTAGTGATTGAATCTTCTAGGTTGATTGTGTTTTAGTTTCGTGGAGTTTCTGAGAGAGAAATCAAACGACTGAAGTCATGTTTGTTATTGAGGCAAAACTATATGTGAAACGAGGTCTAGCAACACAAACACATAGTTCTCACAAAGTTACCAGCCAACCTTCACATCGTTTGTAAAGGAAAGAACGTGGTTGAGAAAACTAGATGAATGGAGTGTTACGAATAGAGGTGGGCATGACGTGGTACACATTGACAGGGAGAAGAAGCCATGACGTGTCTATCGTAGCTTGGAAGCCAACGTAAAACAACTTTCAAAACAGCCAAAATGGAAAAATCAATCTAGTCGAAAACTCCTATACGGATTCCAAACGTAATTCGAGCATGATACAACTCAAATCACTTTGTAATGAAGATCACATGGTGTATAATCAAATCCAAAATCCAAATAAGACACATGAGAGTCTCCTAGTGATTGAATCTTCTAGGTCGATTGTGTTTTAGTTTCGTGGCTGAGAGAGAAATCGAATGAGTGAAGTCATGTTTGTTATTGAGGCTGAACTAGATGTGAAACGAGGTCTAGCAACACAAACACATAGTTCTCACAAAGTTACTAGCCAACATACACATCGTTTGTAAAGGAAAGATCGTAGTTGAGAAAACTAGATGAACGGAGTGTTACGAATAGAGGTAGGCATGACGTGGTACACATTGATAGGGGGAAGAAGCCATGATGTGTCTATTATAGCTTGGAATCCAACGTAAAACAACTTTCAAAACAGCCAAAACGGAAACATCAATCTAATCCAAAACTCATATACGAATTCCAAACGTAATTCGAGCATGATACAACTCAAATCACTTTGCAATGAAGATCACATGGTGTATAATCAAATCTGAAATCTAAATAAGACATGTGAGAGTCTCCTAGTGATTGAATCTTCTAGGTTGATTGTGTTTTAGTTTCGTGGAGTTTCTAAGAGAGAAATCAAACGACTGAAGTCATGTTTGTTATTGAGGCAAAACTATATGTGAAACGAGGTCTAGCAACACAAACACATAGTTCTCACAAAGTTACCAGCCAACCTTCACATCGTTTGTAAAGGAAAGAACGTGGTTGAGAAAACTAGATGAATGGAGTGTTACGAATAGAGGTGGGCATGACGTGGTACACATTGACAGGGAGAAGAAGCCATGACGTGTCTATCGTAGCTTGGAAGCCAACGTAAAACAACTTTCAAAACAGCCAAAATGGAAAAATCAATCTAGTCGAAAACTCCTATACGGATTCCAAACGTAATTCGAGCATGATACAACTCAAATCACTTTGTAATGAAGATCACATGGTGTATAATCAAATCCAAAATCCAAATAAGACACGTGAGAGTCTCCTAGTGATTGAATCTTCTAGGTCGATTGTGTTTTAGTTTCGTGGCTGAGAGAGAAATCGAATGAGTGAAGTCATGTTTGTTATTGAGGCTGAACTAGATGTGAAACGAGGTCTAGCAACACAAACACATAGTTCTCACAAAGTTACTAGCCAACATACACATCGTTTGTAAAGGAAAGATCGTGGTTGAGAAAACTAGATGAACGGAATGTTACGAATAGAGGTAGGCATGACGTGGTACACATTGATAGGGGGAAGAAGCCATGATGTGTCTATTATAGCTTGGAATCCAACGTAAAACAACTTTCAAAACAGCCAAAACGGAAACATCAATCTAATCCAAAACTCATATACGAATTCCAAACGTAATTCGAGCATGATACAACTCAAATCACTTTGCAATGAAGATCACATGGTGTATAATCAAATCTGAAATCTAAATAAGACATGTGAGAGTCTCCTAGTGATTGAATCTTCTAGGTTGATTGTGTTTTAGTTTCGTGGAGTTTCTAAGAGAGAAATCAAACGACTGAAGTCATGTTTGTTGTTGAGGCTAAACTAGATGTGAAACGAGGTCTAGCAACGCAAACACATAGTTCTCACAAAGTTACTAGCCAACATTCACATCGTTTGTAAAGGAAATATCGTGGTTGAGGAATCTAGATGAACGGAGTGTTACGAATAGAGGTGGGCATGACGTGGTACACATTGATAGGGGGAAGAAGCCATTACGTGTCTATCATAGCTTGGAAGCCAACGTAAAAGAACTTTCAAATCAGCCAAAACAGAAAAATCAATCTAGTCGAAAACTCCTATACGAATTCCAAATGTAATTCGAGCATGATACAACTCAAATCACTTTGCAATGAAGATCACATGGTGTATAATCAAATCCGAAATCCAAATAAGACACGTGAGAGTCTCCTAGTGATTGAATCTTCTAGGTTGATTGTGTTTTAGTTTCGTGGAGTTTCTGAGAGAGAAATCAAACGACTGAAGTCATGTTTGTTATTGAAGCTAAACTAGATGTGAAACGAGGTCTAGCAACACAAACACATAGTTCTCACAAAGTTACTAGCCAACATTCACATCGTTTGTAAAGGAAAGATCGTGGTTGAGAAAACTAGATGAATGAAGTGTTACGAATAGAGGTGGGCATGACGTGGTACACATTGACAGGGGGAAGAAGCCATGACGTGTCTATCGTAGCTTGGAAGCCAACGTAAAACAACTTTCAAAACAGCCAAAACAGAAAAATTAATCTAGTCGAAAACTCCTATACGGATTCCAAACGTAATTCGAGCATGATACAACTCAAATCACTTTGTAATGAAGATCACATGGTGTATAATCAAATCCAAAATCCAAATAAGACACATGAGAGTCTCCTAGTGATTGAATCTTCTAGGTCGATTGTGTTTTAGTTTCGTGGCTGAGAGAGAAATCGAATGAGTGAAGTCATGTTTGTAATTGAGGTTAAACTAGATGTAAAACGAGGTCTAGCAACACAAACACATAATTCTCACAAAGTTACTAGCCAACATTCACATCGTTTGTAAAGGAAAGATCGTGGTTGAGGAAACTAGATGAACGGAGTATTACGAATAGAGGTGGGCGTGACGTGGTACACATTGATAGGGGGAAGAAGCCATGACGTGTCTATCATAGCTTGGAAGCCAACGTAAAAGAACTTTCAAAACAGCCAAAACGGAAAAATCAATCTAGTCGAAAACTCCTATACGGATTCCAAACGTAATTCGAGCATGATAAAACTCAAATCACTTTGCAATGAAGATCACATGGTGTATAATCAAATCCGAAATCCAAATAAGACACGTGAGAGTCTCCTAGTGATTGAATCTTCTAGGTTGATTGTGTTTTAGTTTCGTGGAGTTTCTGAGAGAGAAATCAAACGACTGAAGTCATGTTTGTTATTGAGGCAAAACTATATGTGAAACGAGGTCTAGCAACACAAACACATAGTTCTCACAAAGTTACCAGCCAACCTTCACATCGTTTGTAAAGGAAAGAACGTGGTTGAGAAAACTAGATGAATGGAGTGTTACGAATAGAGGTGGGCATGACGTGGTACACATTGACAGGGAGAAGAAGCCATGACGTGTCTATCGTAGCTTGGAAGCCAACGTAAAACAACTTTCAAAACAGCCAAAATGGAAAAATCAATCTAGTTGAAAACTCCTATACGGATTCCAAACGTAATTCGAGCATGATACAACTCAAATCACTTTGTAATGAAGATCACATGGTGTATAATCAAATCCAAAATCCAAATAAGACACATGAGAGTCTCCTAGTGATTGAATCTTCTAGGTCGATTGTGTTTTAGTTTCGTGGCTGAGAGAGAAATCGAATGAGTGAAGTCATGTTTGTTATTGAGGCTGAACTAGATGTGAAACGAGGTCTAGCAACACAAACACATAGTTCTCACAAAGTTACTAGCCAACATACACATCGTTTGTAAAGGAAAGATCGTGGTTGAGAAAACTAGATGAACGGAGTGTTACGAATAGAGGTAGGCATGACGTGGTACACATTGATAGGGGGAAGAAGCCATGATGTGTCTATTATAGCTTGGAATCCAACGTAAAACAACTTTCAAAACAGCCAAAACGGAAACATCAATCTAATCCAAAACTCATATACGAATTCCAAACGTAATTCGAGCATGATACAACTCAAATCACTTTGCAATGAAGATCACATGGTGTATAATCAAATCTGAAATCTAAATAAGACATGTGAGAGTCTCCTAGTGATTGAATATTCTAGGTTGATTGTGTTTTAGTTTCGTGGAGTTTCTAAGAGAGAAATCAAACGACTGAAGTCATGTTTGTTGTTGAGGCTAAACTAGATGTGAAACGAGGTCTAGCAACGCAAACACATAGTTCTCACAAAGTTACTAGCCAACATTCACATCGTTTGTAAAGGAAATATCGTGGTTGAGGAATCTAGATGAACGGAGTGTTACGAATAGAGGTGGGCATGACGTGGTACACATTGATAGGGGGAAGAAGCCATTACGTGTCTATCATAGCTTGGAAGCCAACGTAAAAGAACTTTCAAATCAGCCAAAACAGAAAAATCAATCTAGTCGAAAACTCCTATACGAATTCCAAATGTAATTCGAGCATGATACAACTCAAATCACTTTGCAATGAAGATCACATGGTGTATAATCAAATCCGAAATCCAAATAAGACACGTGAGAGTCTCCTAGTGATTGAATCTTCTAGGTTGATTGTGTTTTAGTTTCGTGGAGTTTCTGAGAGAGAAATCAAACGACTGAAGTCATGTTTGTTATTGAAGCTAAACTAGATGTGAAACGAGGTCTAGCAACACAAACACATAGTTCTCACAAAGTTACTAGCCAACATTCACATCGTTTGTAAAGGAAAGATCGTGGTTGAGAAAACTAGATGAATGAAGTGTTACGAATAGAGGTGGGCATGACGTGGTACACATTGACAGGGGGAAGAAGCCATGACGTGTCTATCGTAGCTTGGAAGCCAACGTAAAACAACTTTCAAAACAGCCAAAACAGAAAAATCAATCTAGTCGAAAACTCCTATACGGATTCCAAACGTAATTCGAGCATGATACAACTCAAATAACTTTGTAATGAAGATCACATGGTGTATAATCAAATCCAAAATCCAAATAAGACACATGAGAGTCTCCTAGTGATTGAATCTTCCAGGTTGATTGTGTTTTAGTTTCGTGGCTGAGAGAGAAATCGAATGAGTGAAGTCATGTTGGTAATTGAGGTTAAACTAGATGTAAAACGAGGTCTAGCAACACAAACACATAATTCTCACAAAGTTACTAGCCAACATTCACATCGTTTGTAAAGAAAAGATCGTGGTTGAGGAAACTAGATGAACGGAGTATTACGAATATAGGTGGGCATGACGTGGTACACATTGATAGGGAGAAGAAGCCATGACGTGTCTATCATAGCTTGGAAGCCAACGTAAAAGAACTTTCAAAATAGCCAAAACGGAAAAATCAATCTAGTCGAAAACTCCTATACAGATTCCAAACGTAATTCGAGCATGATAAAACTCAAATCACTTTGCAATGAAGATCACATGGTGTATAATCAAATCCGAAATCCAAATAAGACACGTGAGAGTCTCCTAGTGATTGAATCTTCTAGGTTGATTGTGTTTTAGTTTCGTGGAGTTTCTGAGAGAGAAATCAAACGACTGAAGTCATGTTTGTTATTGAGGCAAAACTAGATGTGCAACGAGGTCTAGCAACACAAACACATAGTTCTCACAAAGTTACCAGCCAACCTTCACATCGTTAGTAAAGGAAAGAACGTGGTTGAGAAAACTAGATGAATGGAGTGTTACGAATAGAGGTGGGCATGACGTGGTACACATTGACAGGGAGAAGAAGCCATGACGTGTCTATCGTAGCTTGGAAGCCAACGTAAAACAACTTTCAAAACAGCCAAAACAGAAAAATCAATCTAGTCGAAAACTCCTATACGGATTCCAAACGTAATTCGAGCATGATACAACTCAAATCACTTTGTAATGAAGATCACATGGTGTATAATCAAATCCAAAATCCAAATAAGACACATGAGAGTCTCCTAGTGATTGAATCTTCTAGGTCGATTGTGTTTTAGTTTCGTGGCTGAGAGAGAAATCGAATGAGTGAAGTCATGTTTGTTATTGAGGTTAAACTAGATGTAAAACGAGGTCTAGCAACACAAACACATAATTCTCACAAAGTTACTAGCCAACATTCACATCGTTTGTAAAGAAAAGATCGTGGTTGAGGAAACTAGATGAACGGAGTATTACGAATAGAGGTGGGCATGACGTGGTACACATTGATAGGGGGAAGAAGCCATGACGTGTCTATCATAGCTTGGAAGCCAACGTAAAAGAACTTTCAAAATAGCCAAAACGGAAAAATCAATCTAGTCGAAAACTCCTATACGGATTCCAAACGTAATTCGAGCATGATAAAACTCAAATCACTTTGCAATGAAGATCACATGGTGTATAATCAAATCCGAAATCCAAATAAGACACGTGAGAGTCTCCTAGTGATTGAATCTTCTAGGTTGATTGTGTTTTAGTTTCGTGGAGTTTCTGAGAGAGAAATCAAACGACTGAAGTCATGTTTGTTATTGAGGCAAAACTAGATGTGCAACGAGGTCTAGCAACACAAACACATAGTTCTCACAAAGTTACCAGCCAACCTTCACATCGTTAGTAAAGGAAAGAACGTGGTTGAGAAAACTAGATGAATGGAGTGTTACGAATAGAGGTGGGCATGACGTGGTACACATTGACAGGGAGAAGAAGCCATGACGTGTCTATCGTAGCTTGGAAGCCAACGTAAAACAACTTTCAAAACAACCAAAATGGAAAAATCAATCTAGTCGAAAACTCCTATACGGATTCCAAACGTAATTCGAGCATGATACAACTCAAATCACTTTGTAATGAAGATCACATGGTGTATAATCAAATCCAAAATCCAAATAAGACACATGAGAGTCTCCTAGTGATTGAATCTTCTAGGTCGATTGTGTTTTAGTTTCGTGGCTGGGAGAGAAATCGAATGAGTGAAGTCATGTTTGTTATTGAGGCTGAACTAGATGTGAAACGAGGTCTAGCAACACAAACACATAGTTCTCACAAAGTTACTAGCCAACATACACATCGTTTGTAAAGGAAAGATCGTGGTTGAGAAAACTAGATGAACGGAGTGTTACGAATAGAGGTAGGCATGACGTGGTACACATTGATAGGGGGAAGAAGCCATGATGTGTCTATTATAGCTTGGAATCCAACGTAAAACAACTTTCAAAACAGCCAAAACGGAAACATCAATCTAATCCAAAACTCATATACGAATTCCAAACGTAATTCGAGCATGATACAACTCAAATCACTTTGCAATGAAGATCACATGGTGTATAATCAAATCTGAAATCTAAATAAGACATGTGAGAGTCTCCTAGTGATTGAATCTTCTAGGTTGATTGTGTTTTAGTTTCGTGGAGTTTCTAAGAGAGAAATCAAACGACTGAAGTCATGTTTGTTGTTGAGGCTAAACTAGATGTGAAACGAGGTCTAGCAACGCAAACACATAGTTCTCACAAAGTTACTAGCCAACATTCACATCGTTTGTAAAGGAAATATCGTGGTTGAGGAATCTAGATGAACGGAGTGTTACGAATAGAGGTGGGCATGACGTGGTACACATTGATAGGGGGAAGAAGCCATTACGTGTCTATCATAGCTTGGAAGCCAACGTAAAAGAACTTTCAAATCAGCCAAAACAGAAAAATCAATCTAGTCGAAAACTCCTATACGAATTCCAAATGTAATTCGAGCATGATACAACTCAAATCACTTTGCAATGAAGATCACATGGTGTATAATCAAATCCGAAATCCAAATAAGACACGTGAGAGTCTCCTAGTGATTGAATCTTCTAGGTTGATTGTGTTTTAGTTTCGTGGAGTTTCTGAGAGAGAAATCAAACGACTGAAGTCATGTTTATTATTGAAGCTAAACTAGATGTGAAACGAGGTCTAGCAACACAAACACATAGTTCTCACAAAGTTACTAGCCAACATTCACATCGTTTGTAAAGGAAAGATCGTGGTTGAGAAAACTAGATGAATGGAGTGTTACGAATAGAGGTGGGCATGACGTGGTACAAATTGACAGGGGGAAGAAGCCATGACGTGTCTATCGTAGCTTGGAAGCCAATGTAAAACAACTTTCAAAACAGCCAAAACAGAAAAATCAATCTAGTCGAAAACTCCTATACGGATTCCAAACGTAATTCGAGCATGATACAACTCAAATCACTTTGCAATGAAGATCACATGGTGTATAATCAAATCCAAAATCCAAATAAGACACATGAGAGTCTCCTAGTGATTGAATCTTCCAGGTTGATTGTGTTTTAGTTTCGTGGCTGAGAGAGAAATCGAATGAGTGAAGTCATGTTTGTTATTGAGGCTGAACTAGATGTGAAACGAGGTCTAGCAACACAAACACATAGTTCTCACAAAGTTACTAGCCAACATACACATTGTTTGTAAAGGAAAGATCGTGGTTGAGAAAACTAGATGAACGGAGTGTTACGAATAGAGGTGGGCATGACGTGGTATACATTGATAGGGGGAAGAAGCTATGATGTGTCTATTATAGCTTGGAATCCAACGTAAAACAACTTTCAAAACAGCCAAAACGGAAAAATCAATCTAATTCAAAACTCCTATACGAATTCCAAACGTAATTCGAGCATGATACAACTCAAATCACTTTGCAATGAAGATCACATGGTGTATAATCAAATCTGAAATCTAAATAAGACATGTGAGAGTCTCCTAGTGATTGAATCTTCTAGGTTGATTGTGTTTTAGTTTCGTGGAGTTTCTAAGAGAGAAATCAAACGACTGAAGTCATGTTTGTTGTTGAGGCTAAACTAGATGTGAAACGAGGTCTAGCAACGCAAACACATAGTTCTCACAAAGTTACTAGCCAACATTCACATCGTTTGTAAAGGAAAGATCGTGGTTGAGGAATCTAGATGAACGGAGTGTTACGAATAGAGGTGGGCATGACGTGGTACACATTGATAGGGGGAAGAAGCCATTACGTGTCTATCATAGCTTGGAAGCCAACGTAAAAGAACTTTCAAATCAGCCAAAACAGAAAAATCAATCTAGTCGAAAACTCCTATACGGATTCCAAACGTAATTTGAGCATGATACAACTCAAATCACTTTGCAATGAAGATCACATGGTGTATAATCAAATCCGAAATCCAAATAAGACACGTGAGAGTCTCCTAGTGATTGAATCTTCTAGGTTGATTGTGTTTTAGTTTCGTGGAGTTTCTGAGAGAGAAATAAAACGACTGAAGTCATGTTTGTTATTGAAACTAAACTAGATGTGAAACGAGGTCTAGCAACACAAACACATAGTTCTCACAAAGTTACTAGCCAACATTCACATCGTTTGTAAAGGAAAGATCGTGGTTGAGAAAACTAGATGAATGGAGTGTTACGAATAGAGGTGGGCATGACGTGGTACACATTGACAGGGGGAAGAAGCCATGACGTGTCTATCGTAGCTTGGAAGCCAACGTAAAACAACTTTCAAAACAGCCAAAATGGAAAAATCAATCTAGTCGAAAACTCCTATACGGATTCCAAACATAATTCGATCATGATACAACTCAAATCACTTTGTAATGAAGATCACATGGTGTATAATCAAATCCAAAATCCAAATAAGACACATGAGAGTCTCCTAATGATTGAATCTTCCAGGTTGATTGTGTTTTAGTTTCGTGGCTGAGAGAGAAATCGAATGAGTGAAGTCATGTTTGTAATTGAGGTTAAACTAGATGTAAAACGAGGTCTAGCAACACAAACACATAATTCTCACAAAGTTACTAGCCAACATTCACATCGTTTGTAAAGGAAAGATCGTGGTTGAGGAAACTAGATGAACGGAGTATTACGAATAGAGGTGGGCATGACGTGGTACACATTGATAGGGGGAAGAAGCCATGACGTGTCTATCATAGCTTGGAAGCCAACCTAAAAGAACTTTCAAAACAGCCAAAACGGAAAAATCAATCTAGTCGAAAACTCCTATACGGATTCCAAACGTAATTCGAGCATGATACAACTCAAATCACTTTGCAATGAAGATCACATGGTGTATAATCAAATCCGAAATCCAAATAAGACACGTGAGAGTCTCCTAGTGATTGAATCTTCTAGGTTGATTGTGTTTTAGTTTCGTGGAGTTTCTGAGAGAGAAATCAAACGACTGAAGTCATGTTTGTTATTGAGGCTAAACTAGATGTGAAACGAGGTCTAGCAACACAAACACATAGTTCTCACAAAGTTACTAGCCAACCTTCACATCGTTTGTAAAGGAAAGATCATGGTTGAGAAAACTAGATGAATAGAGTGTTACGAATAGAGGTGGGCATGACGTGGTACACATTGACAGGGAGAAGAAGCCATGACGTGTCTATCGTAGCTTGGAAGCCAACGTAAAACAACTTTCAAAACAGCCAAAATGGAAAAATCAATCTAGTCGAAAACTCCTATACGGATTCCAAACGTAATTCGATCATGATACAACTCAAATCACTTTGTAATGAAGATCACATGGTGTATAATCAAATCCAAAATCCAAATAAGACACATGAGAGTCTCCTAGTGATTGAATCTTCCAGGTTGATTGTGTTTTAGTTTCGTGGCTGAGAGAGAAATCGAATGAGTGAAGTCATGTTTGTAATTGAGGTTAAACTAGATGTAAAACGAGGTCTAGCAACACAAACACATAATTCTCACAAAGTTACTAGCCAACATTCACATCGTTTGTAAAGGAAAGATCGTGGTTGAGGAAACTAGATGAACGGAGTATTACGAATAGAGGTGGGCATGACGTGGTACACATTGATAGGGGGAAGAAGCCATGACGTGTCTATCATAGCTTGGAAGCCAACCTAAAAGAACTTTCAAAACAGCCAAAACGGAAAAATCAATCTAGTCGAAAACTCCTATACGGATTCCAAACGTAATTCGAGCATGATACAACTCAAATCACTTTGCAATGAAGATCACATGGTGTATAATCAAATCCGAAATCCAAATAAGACACGTGAGAGTCTCCTAGTGATTGAATCTTCTAGGTTGATTGTGTTTTAGTTTCGTGGAGTTTCTGAGAGAGAAATCAAACGACTGAAGTCATGTTTGTTATTGAGGCTAAACTAGATGTGAAACGAGGTCTAGCAACACAAACACATAGTTCTCACAAAGTTACTAGCCAACCTTCACATCGTTTGTAAAGGAAAGATCATGGTTGAGAAAACTAGATGAATAGAGTGTTACGAATAGAGGTGGGCATGACGTGGTACACATTGACAGGGAGAAGAAGCCATGACGTGTCTATCGTAGCTTGGAAGCCAACGTAAAACAACTTTCAAAACAGCCAAAATGGAAAAATCAATCTAGTCGAAAACTCCTATACGGATTCCAAACGTAATTCGATCATGATACAACTCAAATCACTTTGTAATGAAGATCACATGGTGTATAATCAAATCCAAAATCCAAATAAGACACATGAGAGTCTCCTAGTGATTGAATCTTCCAGGTTGATTGTGTTTTAGTTTCGTGGCTGAGAGAGAAATCGAATGAGTGAAGTCATGTTTGTAATTGAGGTTAAACTAGATGTAAAACGAGGTCTAGCAACACAAACACATAATTCTCACAAAGTTACTAGCCAACATTCACATCGTTTGTAAAGGAAAGATCGTGGTTGAGGAAACTAGATGAACGGAGTATTACGAATAGAGGTGGGCATGACGTGGTACACATTGATAGGGGGAAGAAGCCATGACGTGTCTATCATAGCTTGGAAGCCAACTTAAAAGAACTTTCAAAACAGCCAAAACGGAAAAATCTATCTACTCGAAAACTCCTATACGGATTCCAAACGTAATTCGAGCATGATACAACTCAAATCACTTTGCAATGAAGATCACATGGTGTATAATCAAATCCGAAATCCAAAAAAGACACGTGAGAGTCTCCTAGTGATTGAATCTTCTAGGTTGATTGTGTTTTAGTTTCGTGGAGTTTCTGAGAGATAAATAAAACGACTGAAGTCATGTTTGTTATTGAAACTAAACTAGATGTGAAACGAGGTCTAGCAACACAAACACATAGTTCTCACAAAGTTACTAGCCAACATTCACATCGTTTGTAAAGGAAAGATCGTGGTTGAGAAAACTAGATGAATGGAGTGTTACGAATAGAGGTGGGCATAATGTGGTACACATTGACAGGGGGAAGAAGCCATGACGTGTCTATCGTAGCTTGGAAGCCAACGTAAAACAACTTTCAAAACAGCCAAAATGGAAAAATCAATCTAGTCGAAAACTCCTATACGGATTCCAAACATAATTCGATCATGATACAACTCAAATCACTTTGTAATGAAGATCACATGGTGTATAATCAAATCCAAAATCCAAATAAGACACATGAGAGTCTCCTAGTGATTGAATCTTCCAGGTTGATTGTGTTTTAGTTTCGTGGCTGAGAGAGAAATCGAATGAGTGAAGTCATGTTTGTAATTGAGGTTAAACTAGATGTAAAACGAGGTCTAGCAACACAAACACATAATTCTCACAAAGTTACTAGCCAACATTCACATCGTTTGTAAAGGAAAGATCGTGGTTGAGGAAACTAGATGAACGGAGTATTACGAATAGAGGTGGGCATGACGTGGTACACATTGATAGGGGGAAGAAGCCATGACGTGTCTATCATAGCTTGGAAGCCAACCTAAAAGAACTTTCAAAACAGCCAAAACGGAAAAATCAATCTAGTCGAAAACTCCTATACGGATTCCAAACGTAATTCGAGCATGATACAACTCAAATCACTTTGCAATGAAGATCACATGGTGTATAATCAAATCCGAAATCCAAATAAGACACGTGAGAGTCTCCTAGTGGTTGAATCTTCTAGGTTGATTGTGTTTTAGTTTCGTGGAGTTTCTGAGAGAGAAATCAAACGACTGAAGTCATGTTTGTTATTGAGGCTAAACTAGATGTGAAACGAGGTCTAGCAACACAAACACATAGTTCTCACAAAGTTACTAGCCAACCTTCACATCGTTTGTAAAGGAAAGATCATGGTTGAGAAAACTAGATGAATAGAGTGTTACGAATAGAGGTGGGCATGACGTGGTACACATTGACAGGGAGAAGAAGCCATGACGTGTCTATCGTAGCTTGGAAGCCAACGTAAAACAACTTTCAAAACAGCCAAAATGGAAAAATCAATCTAGTCGAAAACTCCTATACGGATTCCAAACGTAATTCGATCATGATACAACTCAAATCACTTTGTAATGAAGATCACATGGTGTATAATCAAATCCAAAATCCAAATAAGACACATGAGAGTCTCCTAGTGATTGAATCTTCCAGGTTGATTGTGTTTTAGTTTCGTGGCTGAGAGAGAAATCGAATGAGTGAAGTCATGTTTGTAATTGAGGTTAAACTAGATGTAAAACGAGGTCTAGCAACACACACACATAATTCTCACAAAGTTACTAGCCAACATTCACATCGTTTGTAAAGGAAAGATCGTGGTTGAGGAAACTTGATGAACGGAGTATTACGAATAGAGGTGGGCATGACGTGGTACACATTGATAGGGGGAAGAAGCCATGACGTGTCTATCATAGCTTGGAAGCCAACCTAAAAGAACTTTCAAAACAGCCAAAACGGAAAAATCAATCTAGTCGAAAACTCCTATACGGATTCCAAACGTAATTCGAGCATGATACAACTCAAATCACTTTGCAATGAAGATCACATGGTGTATAATCAAATCCGAAATCCAAATAAGACACGTGAGAGTCTCCTAGTGATTGAATCTTCTAGGTTGATTGTGTTTTAGTTTCGTGGAATTTCTGAGAGAGAAATCAAACGACTGAAGTCATGTTTGTTATTGAGGCTAAACTAGATGTGAAACGAGGTCTAGCAACACAAACACATAGTTCTCACAAAGTTACTAGCCAACCTTCACATCGTTTGTAAAGGAAAGATCATGGTTGAGAAAACTAGATGAATAGAGTGTTACGAATAGAGGTGGGCATGACGTGGTACACATTGACAGGGAGAAGAAGCCATGACGTGTCTATCGTAGCTTGGTAGCCAACGTAAAACAACTTTCAAAACAGCCAAAATGGAAAAATCAATCTAGTCGAAAACTCCTATACGGATTCCAAACGTAATTCGATCATGATACAACTCAAATCACTTTGTAATAAAGATCACATGGTGTATAATCAAATCCAAAATCCAAATAAGACACATGAGAGTCTCCTAGTGATTGAATCTTCCAGGTTGATTGTGTTTTAGTTTCGTGGCTGAGAGAGAAATCGAATGAGTGAAGTCATGTTTGTAATTGAGGTTAAACTAGATGTAAAACGAGGTCTAGCAACACAAACACATAATTCTCACAAAGTTACTAGCCAACATTCACATCGTTTGTAAAGGAAAGATCGTGGTTGAGGAAACTAGATGAACGGAGTATTACGAATAGAGGTGGGCATGACGTGGTACACATTGATAGGGGGAAGAAGCCATAACGTGTCTATCATAGCTTGGATGCCAACGTAAAAGAACTTTCAAAACAGCCAAAACGGAAAAATCAATCTACTCGAAAACTCCTATACGGATTCCAAACGTAATTCGAGCATGATACAACTCAAATCACTTTGCAATGAAGATCACATGGTGTATAATCAAATCCGAAATCCAAATAAGACACGTGAGAGTCTCCTAGTGATTGAATCTTCTAGGTTGATTGTGTTTTAGTTTCGTGGAGTTTCTGAGAGAGAAATAAAACAACTGAAGTCATGTTTGTTATTGAAACTAAACTAGATGTGAAACGAGGTCTAGCAACACAAACACATAGTTCTCACAAAGTTACTAGCCAACATTCACATCGTTTGTAAAGGAAAGATCGTGGTTGAGAAAACTAGATGAATGGAGTGTTACGAATAGAGGTGGGCATAATGTGGTACACATTGACAGGGGGAAGAATCCATGACGTGTCTATCGTAGCTTGGAAGCCAACGTAAAACAACTTTCAAAACAACCAAAATGGAAAAATCAATCTAGTCGAAAACTCCTATACGGATTCCAAACGTAATTCGATCATGATACAACTCAAATCACTTTGTAATGAAGATCACATGGTGTATAATCAAATCCAAAATCCAAATAAGACACATGAGAGTCTCCTAGTGATTGAATCTTCCAGGTTGATTGTGTTTTAGTTTCGTGGCTGAGAGAGAAATCGAATGAGTGAAGTCATGTTTGTAATTGAGGTTAAACTAGATGTAAAACGAGGTCTAGCAACACAAACACATAATTCTCACAAAGTTACTAGCCAACATTCACATCGTTTGTAAAGGAAAGATCATGGTTGAGGAAACTAGATGAACGGAGTATTACGAATAGAGGTGGGCATGACGTGGTACACATTGATAGGGGGAAGAAGCCATGACGTGTCTATCATAGCTTGGAAGCCAACCTAAAAGAACTTTCAAAACAGCCAAAACGGAAAAATCAATCTAGTCGAAAACTCCTATACGGATTCCAAACGTAATTCGAGCATGATACAACTCAAATCACTTTGCAATGAAGATCACATGGTGTATAATCAAATCCGAAATCCAAATAAGACACGTGAGAGTCTCCTAGTGATTGAATCTTCTAGGTTGATTGTGTTTTAGTTTCGTGGAGTTTCTGAGAGAGAAATCAAACGACTGAAGTCATGTTTGTTATTGAGGCTAAACTAGATGTGAAACGAGGTCTAGCAACACAAACACATAGTTCTCACAAAGTTACTAGCCAACCTTCACATCGTTTGTAAAGGAAAGATCATGGTTGAGAAAACTAGATGAATAGAGTGTTACGAATAGAGGTGGGCATGACGTGGTACACATTGACAGGGAGAAGAAGCCATGACGTGTCTATCGTAGCTTGGTAGCCAACGTAAAACAACTTTCAAAACAGCCAAAATGGAAAAATCAATCTAGTCGAAAACTCCTATACGGATTCCAAACGTAATTCGATCATGATACAACTCAAATCACTTTGTAATAAAGATCACATGGTGTATAATCAAATCCAAAATCCAAATAAGACACATGAGAGTCTCCTAGTGATTGAATCTTCCAGGTTGATTGTGTTTTAGTTTCGTGGCTGAGAGAGAAATCGAATGAGTGAAGTCATGTTTGTAATTGAGGTTAAACTAGATGTAAAACGAGGTCTAGCAACACAAACACATAATTCTCACAAAGTTACTAGCCAACATTCACATCGTTTGTAAAGGAAAGATCGTGGTTGAGGAAACTAGATGAACGGAGTATTACGAATAGAGGTGGGCATGACGTGGTACACATTGATAGGGGGAAGAAGCCATAACGTGTCTATCATAGCTTGGAAGCCAACCTAAAAGAACTTTCAAAACAGCCAAAACGGAAAAATCAATCTACTCGAAAACTCTTATACGGATTCCAAACGTAATTCGAGCATGATACAACTCAAATCACTTTGCAATGAAGATCACATGGTGTATAATCAAATCCGAAATCCAAATAAGACACGTGAGAGTCTCCTAGTGATTGAATCTTCTAGGTTGATTGTGTTTTAGTTTCGTGGAGTTTCTGAGAGAGAAATAAAACAACTGAAGTCATGTTTGTTATTGAAACTAAACTAGATGTGAAACGAGGTCTAGCAACACAAACACATAGTTCTCACAAAGTTACTAGCCAACATTCACATCGTTTGTAAAGGAAAGATCGTGGTTGAGAAAACTAGATGAATGGAGTGTTACGAATAGAGGTGGGCATAATGTGGTACACATTGACAGGGGGAAGAATCCATGACGTGTCTATCGTAGCTTGGAAGCCAACGTAAAACAACTTTCAAAACAGCCAAAATGGAAAAATCAATATAGTCGAAAACTCCTATACGGATTCCAAACATAATTCGATCATGATACAACTCAAATCACTTTGTAATGAAGATCACATGGTGTATAATCAAATCCAAAATCCAAATAAGACACATGAGAGTCTCCTAGTGATTGAATCTTCTAGGTTGATTGTGTTTTAGTTTCGTGGCTGAGAGAGAAATCGAATGAGTGAAGTCATGTTTGTAATTGAGGTTAAACTAGATGTAAAACGAGGTCTAACAACACAAACACATAATTCTCACAAAGTTACTAGCCAACATTCACATCGTTTGTAAAGGAAAGATCGTGGTTGAGGAAACTAGATGAACGGAGTATTACGAATAGAGGTGGGCATGACGTGGTACACATTGATAGGGGGAAGAAGCCATGACGTGTCTATCATAGCTTGGAAGCCAACGTAAAAGAACTTTCAAATCAGCCAAAACAGAAAAATCAATCTAGTCGAAAACTCCTAGACGAATTCCAAACGTAATTCGAGCATGATACAACTCAAATCACTTTGCAATGAAGATCACATGGTGTATAATCAAATATGAAATCTAAATAAGACATGTGAGAGTCTCCTAGTGATTGAATCTTCTAGGTTGATTGTGTTTTAGTTTCGTGGAGTTTCTAAGAGAGAAATCAAACGACTGAAGTCATGTTTGTTGTTGAGGCTAAACTAGATGTGAAACGAGGTCTAGCAACGCAAACACATAGTTTTCACAAAGTTACTAGCCAACATTCACATCGTTTGTAAAGGAAAGATCGTGGTTGAGGAATCTAGATGAACGGAGTGTTACGAATAGAGGTGGGCATGACGTGGTACACATTGATAGGGGGAAGAAGCCATGACGTGTCTATCGTAACTTGGAAGCCAACGTAAAACAACTTTCAAAACAGCCAAAACAGAAAAATCAATCTAGTCCAAAACTCCTATACGGATTCCAAACGTAATTCGAGCATGATACAACTCAAATCACTTTGTAATGAAGATCACATGGTGTATAATCAAATCCAAAATCCAAATAAAACACATGAGAGTCTCCTAGTGATTGAATCTTCTAGGTTGATTGTGTTTTAGTTTCGTGGCTGAGAGAGAAATCGAATGAGTGAAGTCATGTTTGTTATTGAGGCTGAACTAGATGTGAAACGAGGTCTAGCAACACAAACACATAGTTCTCACAAAGTTACTAGCCAACATACACATCGTTGGTAAAGGAAAGATCGTGGTTGAGAAAACTAGATGAACGGAGTGTTACGAATAGAGGTGGGCATGACGTGGTACACATTGATAGGGGGAAGAAGCCATGATGTGTCTATTATAGCTTGGAATCCAACGTAAAACAACTTTCAAAACAGCCAAAACGGAAAAATCAATCTAATCCAAAACTCCTATACGAATTCCAAACGTAATTCGAGCACGATACAACTCAAATCACTTTGCAATGAAGATCACATGGTGTATAATCAAATATGAAATCTAAATAAGACATGTGAGATTCTCCTAGTGATTGAATCTTCTAGGTTGATTGTGTTTTAGTTTCGTGGAGTTTCTAAGAGAGAAATCAAACGACTGAAGTCATGTTTGTTGTTGAGGCTAAACTAGATGTGAAACGAGGTCTAGCAACGCAAACACATAGTTTTCACAAAGTTACTAGCCAACATTTACATCGTTTGTAAAGGAAAGATCGTGGTTGAGGAATCTAGATGAACGGAGTGTTACGAATAGAGGTGGGCATGACGTGGTACACATTGATAGGGGGAAGAAGCCATTACGTGTCTATCATAGCTTGGAAGCCAACGTAAAAGAACTTTCAAATCAGCCAAAACAGAAAAATCAATCTAGTCGAAAACTCTTATACGAATTCCAAACGTAATTCGAGCATGATTCAACTCAAATCACTTTGCAATGAAGATCACATGGTGTATAATCAAATCCGAAATCCAAATAAGACACGTGAGAGTCTCCTAGTGATTGAATCTTCTAGGTTGATTGTGTTTTAGTTTCGTGGAGTTTCTGAGAGAGAAATCAAACGACTGAAGTCATGTTTGTTGTTGAGGCTAAACTAGATGTGAAACGAGGTCTAGCAACGCAAACACATAGTTTTCACAAAGTTACTAGCCAACATTCACATCGTTTGTAAAGGAAAGATCGTGGTTGAGGAATCTAGATGAACGGAGTGTTACGAATAGAGGTGGGCATGACGTGGTACACATTGATAGGGGGAAGAAGCCATTACGTGTCTATCATAGCTTGGAAGCCAACATAAAAGAACTTTCAAATCAGCCAAAACAGAAAATCAATCTAGTCGAAAACTCCTATACGAATTCCAAACGTAATTTGAGCATGATACAACTCAAATCACTTTGCAATGAAGATCACATGGTGTATAATCAAATCCGAAATCCAAATAAGACACGTGAGAGTCTCCTAGTGATTGAATCTTCTAGGTTGATTGTGTTTTAGTTTCGTGGAGTTTCTGAGAGAGAAATCAAACGACTGAAGTCATGTTTGTTATTGAAGCTAAACTAGATGTGAAACGAGGTCTAGCAACACAAACACATAGTTCTCACAAAGTTACTAGTCACCATTCACATCGTTTGTAAAGGAAAGATCGCGGTTGAGAAATCTAGATGAATGGAGTGTTACGAATAGAGGTGGGCATGACGTGGTACACATTGATAGGGGGAAGAAGCCATTACGTGTCTATCATAGCTTGGAAGCCAACGTAAAAGAACTTTCAAATCAGCCAAAACTGAAAAATCAATCTAGTCGAAAACTCTTATACGAATTCCAAACGTAATTCGAGCATGATTCAACTCAAATCACTTTGCAATGAAGATCACATGGTGTATAATCAAATCCGAAATCCAAATAAGACACGTGAGAGTCTCCTAGTGATTGAATCTTCTAGGTTGATTGTGTTTTAGTTTCGTGGAGTTTCTGAGAGAGAAATCAAACGACTGAAGTCATGTTTGTTGTTGAGGCTAAACTAGATGTGAAACGAGGTCTAGCAACGCAAACACATAGTTTTCACAAAGTTACTAGCCAACATTCACATCGTTTGTAAAGGAAAGATCGTGGTTGAGGAATCTAGATGAACGTAGTGTTACGAATAGAGGTGGGCATGACGTGGTACACATTGATAGGGGGAAGAAGCCATTACGTGTCTATCATAGCTTGGAAGCCAACGTAAAAGAACTTTCAAATCAGCCAAAACAGAAAAATCAATCTAGTCGAAAACTCCTATACGAATTCCAAACGTAATTTGAGCATGATACAACTCAAATCACTTTGCAATGAAGATCACATGGTGTATAATCAAATCCGAAATCCAAATAAGACACGTGAGAGTCTCCTAGTGATTGAATCTTCTAGGTTGATTGTGTTTTAGTTTCGTGGAGTTTCTGAGAGAGAAATCAAACGACTGAAGTCATGTTTGTTATTGAAGCTAAACTAGATGTGAAACGAGGTCTAGCAACACAAACACATAGTTCTCACAAAGTTACTAGTCACCATTCACATCGTTTGTAAAGGAAAGATCGCGGTTGAGAAAACTAGATGAACGGAGTGTTACGAATAGAGGTGGGCATGACGTGGTACACATTGATAGGGGGAAGAAGCCATGACGTGTCTATCGTAACTTGGAAGCCAACGTAAAACAACTTTCAAAACAGCCAAAACAGAAAAATCAATCTAGTCCAAAACTCCTATACGAATTCCAAACGTAATTCGAGCACGATACAACTCAAATCACTTTGCAATGAAGATCACATGGTGTATAATCAAATCCGAAATCCAAATAAGACACGTGAGAGTCTCCTAGTGATTGAATCTTCTAGGTTGATTGTGTTTTAGTTTCGTGGAGTTTCTAAGAGAGAAATCAAACGACTGAAGTCATGTTTGTTGTTGAGGCTAAACTAGATGTGAAACGAGGTCTAGCAACGCAAACACATAGTTTTCACAAAGTTACTAGCCAACATTTACATCGTTTGTAAAGGAAAGATCGTGGTTGAGGAATCTAGATGAACGGAGTGTTACGAATAGAGGTGGGCATGACGTGGTACACATTGATAGGGGGAAGAAGCCATTACGTGTCTATCATAGCTTGGAAGCCAACGTAAAAGAACTTTCAAATCAGCCAAAACAGAAAAATCAATCTAGTCGAAAACTCTTATACGAATTCCAAACGTAATTCGAGCATGATTCAACTCAAATCACTTTGCAATGAAGATCACATGGTGTATAATCAAATCCGAAATCCAAATAAGACACGTGAGAGTCTCCTAGTGATTGAATCTTCTAGGTTGATTGTGTTTTAGTTTCGTGGAGTTTCTGAGAGAGAAATCAAACGACTGAAGTCATGTTTGTTGTTGAGGCTAAACTAGATGTGAAACGAGGTCTAGCAACGCAAACACATAGTTTTCACAAAGTTACTAGCCAACATTCACATCGTTTGTAAAGGAAAGATCGTGGTTGAGGAATCTAGATGAACGGAGTGTTACGAATAGAGGTGGGCATGACGTGGTACACATTGATAGGGGGAAGAAGCCATTACGTGTCTATCATAGCTTGGAAGCCAACATAAAAGAACTTTCAAATCAGCCAAAACAGAAAATCAATCTAGTCGAAAACTCCTATACGAATTCCAAACGTAATTTGAGAATGATACAACTCAAATCACTTTGCAATGAAGATCACATGGTGTATAATCAAATCCGAAATCCAAATAAGACACGTGAGAGTCTCCTAGTGATTGAATCTTCTAGGTTGATTGTGTTTTAGTTTCGTGGAGTTTCTGAGAGAGAAATCAAACGACTGAAGTCATGTTTGTTATTGAAGCTAAACTAGATGTGAAACGAGGTCTAGCAACACAAACACATAGTTCTCACAAAGTTACTAGTCACCATTCACATCGTTTGTAAAGGAAAGATCGCGGTTGAGAAATCTAGATGAATGGAGTGTTACGAATAGAGGTGGGCATGACGTGGTACACATTGATAGGGGGAAGAAGCCATTACGTGTCTATCATAGCTTGGAAGCCAACGTAAAAGAACTTTCAAATCAGCCAAAACTGAAAAATCAATCTAGTCGAAAACTCTTATACGAATTCCAAACGTAATTCGAGCATGATTCAACTCAAATCACTTTGCAATGAAGATCACATGGTGTATAATCAAATCCGAAATCCAAATAAGACACGTCAGAGTCTCCTAGTGATTGAATCTTCTAGGTTGATTGTGTTTTAGTTTCGTGGAGTTTCTGAGAGAGAAATCAAACGACTGAAGTCATGTTTGTTGTTGAGGCTAAACTAGATGTGAAACGAGGTCTAGCAACGCAAACACATAGTTTTCACAAAGTTACTAGCCAACATTCACATCGTTTGTAAAGGAAAGATCGTGGTTGAGGAATCTAGATGAACGTAGTGTTACGAATAGAGGTGGGCATGACGTGGTACACATTGATAGGGGGAAGAAGCCATTACGTGTCTATCATAGCTTGGAAGCCAACGTAAAAGAACTTTCAAATCAGCCAAAACAGAAAAATCAATCTAGTCGAAAACTCCTATACGAATTCCAAACGTAATTTGAGCATGATACAACTCAAATCACTTTGCAATGAAGATCACATGGTGTATAATCAAATCCGAAATCCAAATAAGACACGTGAGAGTCTCCTAGTGATTGAATCTTCTAGGTTGATTGTGTTTTAGTTTCGTGGAGTTTCTGAGAGAGAAATCAAACGACTGAAGTCATGTTTGTTATTGAAGCTAAACTAGATGTGAAACGAGGTCTAGCAACACAAACACATAGTTCTCACAAAGTTACTAGTCACCATTCACATCGTTTGTAAAGGAAAGATCGCGGTTGAGAAAACTAGATGAATGGAGTGTTACGAATAGAGGTGGGCATGACGTGGTACACATTGACAGGGGGAAGAAGCCATGACGTGTCTATCGTAGTTTGGAAGCCAACGTAAAATAACTTTCAAAACAGCCAAAACAGAAAAATCAATCTAGTCGAAAACTCCTATACGGATTCCAAACGTAATTCGAGCATGATACAACTCAAATCACTTTGCAATGAAGATCACATGGTGTATAATCAAATATGAAATCTAAATAAGACATGTGAGAGTCTCCTAATGATTGAATCTTCTAGGTTGATTGTGTGTTAGTTTTGTGGAGTTTCTAAGAGAGAAATCAAACGACTGAAGTCATGTTTGTTGTTGAGGCTAAACTAGATGTGAAACGAGGTCTAGCAACGCAAACACATAGTTTTCACAAAGTTACTAGCCAACATTCACATCGTTTGTAAAGGAAAGATCGTGGTTGAGGAATCTAGATGAACGGAGTGTTACGAATAGAGGTGGGCATGACGTGGTACACATTGATAGGGGGAAGAAGCCATTACGTGTCTATCATAGCTTGGAAGCCAACGTAAAAGAACTTTCAAATCAGCCAAAACAGAAAAATCAATCTAGTCGAAAACTCTTATACGAATTCCAAACGTAATTCGAGCATGATTCAACTCAAATCACTTTGCAATGAAGATCACATGGTGTATAATCAAATCCGAAATCCAAATAAGACACGTGAGAGTCTCCTAGTGATTGAATCTTCTAGGTTGATTGTGTTTTAGTTTCGTGGAGTTTCTGAGAGAGAAATCAAACGACTGAAGTCATGTTTGTTGTTGAGGCTAAACTAGATGTGAAACGAGGTCTAGCAACGCAAACACATAGTTTTCACAAAGTTACTAGCCAACATTCACATCGTTTGTAAAGGAAAGATCGTGGTTGAGGAATCTAGATGAACGGAGTGTTACGAATAGAGGTGGGCATGACGTGGTACACATTGATAGGGGGAAGAAGCCAGTACGTATCTATCATAGCTTGGAAGCCAACATAAAAGAACTTTCAAATCAGCCAAAACAGAAAAATCAATCTAGTCGAAAACTCCTAGACGAATTCCAAACGTAATTCGAGCATGATACAACTCAAATCACTTTGCAATGAAGATCACATGGTGTATAATCAAATATGAAATCTAAATAAGACATGTGAGAGTCTCCTAGTGATTGAATCTTCTAGGTTGATTGTGTTTTAGTTTCGTGGAGTTTCTAAGAGAGAAATCAAACGACTGAAGTCATGTTTGTTGTTGAGGCTAAACTAGATGTGAAACGAGGTCTAGCAACGCAAACACATAGTTTTCACAAAGTTACTAGCCAACATTCACATCTTTTGTAAAGGAAAGATCGTGGTTGAGGAATCTAGATGAACGGAGTGTTACGAATAGAGGTGGGCATGACGTGGTACACATTGATAGGGGGAAGAAGCCATGACGTGTCTATCGTAACTTGGAAGCCAACGTAAAACAACTTTCAAAACAGCCAAAACAGAAAAATCAATCTAGTCCAAAACTCCTATACGGATTCCAAACGTAATTCGAGCATGATACAACTCAAATCACTTTGTAATGAAGATCACATGGTGTATAATCAAATCCAAAATCCAAATAAAACACATGAGAGTCTCCTAGTGATTGAATCTTCTAGGTTGATTGTGTTTTAGTTTCGTGGCTGAGAGAGAAATCGAATGAGTGAAGTCATGTTTGTTATTGAGGCTGAACTAGATGTGAAACGAGGTCTAGCAACACAAACACATAGTTCTCACAAAGTTACTAGCCAACATACACATCGTTGGTAAAGGAAAGATCGTGGTTGAGAAAACTAGATGAACGGAGTGTTACGAATAGAGGTGGGCATGACGTGGTACACATTGATAGGGGGAAGAAGCCATGATGTGTCTATTATAGCTTGGAATCCAACGTAAAACAACTTTCAAAACAGCCAAAACGGAAAAATCAATCTAATCCAAAACTCCTATACGAATTCCAAACGTAATTCGAGCACGATACAACTCAAATCACTTTGCAATGAAGATCACATGGTGTATAATCAAATATGAAATCTAAATAAGACATGTGAGATTCTCCTAGTGATTGAATCTTCTAGGTTGATTGTGTTTTAGTTTCGTGGAGTTTCTAAGAGAGAAATCAAACGACTGAAGTCATGTTTGTTGTTGAGGCTAAACTAGATGTGAAACGAGGTCTAGCAACGCAAACACATAGTTTTCACAAAGTTACTAGCCAACATTTACATCGTTTGTAAAGGAAAGATCGTGGTTGAGGAATCTAGATGAACGGAGTGTTACGAATAGAGGTGGGCATGACGTGGTACACATTGATAGGGGGAAGAAGCCATTACGTGTCTATCATAGCTTGGAAGCCAACGTAAAAGAACTTTCAAATCAGCCAAAACAGAAAAATCAATCTAGTCGAAAACTCTTATACGAATTCCAAACGTAATTCGAGCATGATTCAACTCAAATCACTTTGCAATGAAGATCACATGGTGTATAATCAAATCCGAAATCCAAATAAGACACGTGAGAGTCTCCTAGTGATTGAATCTTCTAGGTTGATTGTGTTTTAGTTTCGTGGAGTTTCTGAGAGAGAAATCAAACGACTGAAGTCATGTTTGTTGTTGAGGCTAAACTAGATGTGAAACGAGGTCTAGCAACGCAAACACATAGTTTTCACAAAGTTACTAGCCAACATTCACATCGTTTGTAAAGGAAAGATCGTGGTTGAGGAATCTAGATGAACGGAGTGTTACGAATAGAGGTGGGCATGACGTGGTACACATTGATAGGGGGAAGAAGCCATTACGTGTCTATCATAGCTTGGAAGCCAACTTAAAAGAACTTTCAAATCAGCCAAAACAGAAAATCAATCTAGTCGAAAACTCCTATACGAATTCCAAACGTAATTTGAGCATGATACAACTCAAATCACTTTGCAATGAAGATCACATGGTGTATAATCAAATCCGAAATCCAAATAAGACACGTGAGAGTCTCCTAGTGATTGAATCTTCTAGGTTGATTGTGTTTTAGTTTCGTGGAGTTTCTGAGAGAGAAATCAAACGACTGAAGTCATGTTTGTTATTGAAGCTAAACTAGATGTGAAACGAGGTCTAGCAACACAAACACATAGTTCTCACAAAGTTACTAGTCACCATTCACATCGTTTGTAAAGGAAAGATCGCGGTTGAGAAATCTAGATGAATGGAGTGTTACGAATAGAGGTGGGCATGACGTGGTACACATTGACAGGGGGAAGAAGCCATGACGTGTCTATCGTAGTTTGGAAGCCAACGTAAAACAACTTTCAAAACAGCCAAAACAGAAAAATCAATCTAGTCGAAAACTCCTATACGGATTCCAAACGTAATTCGAGCATGATACAACTCAAATCACTTTGCAATGAAGATCACATGGTGTATAATCAAATATGAAATCTAAATAAGACATGTGAGAGTCTCCTAGTGATTGAATCTTCTAGGTTGATTGTGTTTTAGTTTCGTGGAGTTTCTAAGAGAGAAATCAAACGACTGAAGTCATGTTTGTTGTTGAGGCTAAACTAGATGTGAAACGAGGTCTAGCAACGCAAACACATAGTTTTCACAAAGTTACTAGCCAACATTCACATCGTTTGTAAAGGAAAGATCGTGGTTGAGGAATCTAGATGAACGGAGTGTTACGAATAGAGGTGGGCATGACGTGGTACACATTGATAGGGGGAAGAAGCCATTACGTGTCTATCATAGCTTGGAAGCCAACGTAAAAGAACTTTCAAATCAGCCAAAACAGAAAAATCAATCTAGTCGAAAACTCTTATACGAATTCCAAACGTAATTCGAGCATGATTCAACTCAAATCACTTTGCAATGAAGATCACATGGTGTATAATCAAATCCGAAATCCAAATAAGACACGTGAGAGTCTCCTAGTGATTGAATCTTCTAGGTTGATTGTGTTTTAGTTTCGTGGAGTTTCTGAGAGAGAAATCAAACGACTGAAGTCATGTTTGTTGTTGAGGCTAAACTAGATGTGAAACGAGGTCTAGCAACGCAAACACATAGTTTTCACAAAGTTACTAGCCAACATTCACATCGTTTGTAAAGGAAAGATCGTGGTTGAGGAATCTAGGTGAACGGAGTGTTACGAATAGAGGTGGGCATGACGTGGTACACATTGATAGGGGGAAGAAGCCAGTACGTATCTATCATAGCTTGGAAGCCAACATAAAAGAACTTTCAAATCAGCCAAAACAGAAAAATCAATCTAGTCGAAAACTCCTATACGAATTCCAAACGTAATTCGAGCATGATACAACTCAAATCACTTTGCAATGAAGATCACATGGTGTATAATCAAATATGAAATCTAAATAAGACATGTGAGAGTCTCCTAGTGATTGAATCTTCTAGGTTGATTGTGTTTTAGTTTCGTGGAGTTTCTAAGAGAGAAATCAAACGACTGAAGTCATGTTTGTTGTTGAGGCTAAACTAGATGTGAAACGAGGTCTAGCAACGCAAACACATAGTTTTCACAAAGTTACTAGCCAACATTCACATCGTTTGTAAAGGAAAGATCGTGGTTGAGTAATCTAGATGAACGGAGTGTTACGAATAGAGGTGTGCATGACGTGGTACACATTGATAGGGGGAAGAAGCCATGACGTGTCTATCGTAGCTTGGAAGCCAACGTAAAACAACTTTCAAAACAGCCAAAACAGAAAAATCAATCTAGTCGAAAACTCCTATACGGATTCCAAACGTAATTCGAGCATGATACAACTCAAATCACTTTGTAATGAAGATCACATGGTGTATAATCAAATCCAAAATCCAAATAAGACACATGAGAGTCTCCTAGTGATTGAATCTTCTAGGTTGATTGTGTTTTAGTTTCGTGGCTGAGAGAGAAATCGAATGAGTGAAGTCATGTTTGTTATTGAGGCTGAACTAGATGTGAAACGAGGTCTAGCAACACAAACACATAGTTCTCACAAAGTTACTAGCCAACATACACATCGTTGGTAAAGGAAATATCGTGGTTGAGAAAACTAGATGAACGGAGTGTTACGAATAGAGGTGGGCATGACGTGGTACACATTGATAGGGGGAAGAAGCCATGATGTGTCTATTATAGCTTGGAATCCAACGTAAAACAACTTTCAAAACAGCCAAAACGGAAAAATCAATCTAATCCAAAACTCCTATACAAATTCCAAACGTAATTCGAGCACGATACAACTCAAATCACTTTGCAATAAAGATCACATGGTGTATAATCAAATATGAAATCTAAATAAGACATGTGAGAGTCTCCTAGTGATTGAATCTTCTAGGTTGATTGTGTTTTAGTTTCGTGGAGTTTCTAAGAGAGAAATCAAACGACTGAAGTCATGTTTGTTGTTGAGGCTAAACTAGATGTGAAACGAGGTCTAGCAACGCAAACACATAGTTTTCACAAAGTTACTAGCCAACATTCACATCGTTTGTAAAGGAAAGATCGTGGTTGAGGAATCTAGATGAACGGAGTGTTACGAATAGAGGTGGGCATGACGTGGTACACATTGATAGGGGGAAGAAGCCATTACGTGTCTATCATAGCTTGGAAGCCAATGTAAAAGAACTTTCAAATCAGCCAAAACAGAAAAATCAATCTAGTCGAAAACTCTTATACGAATTCCAAACGTAATTCGAGCATGATTCAACTCAAATCACTTTGCAATGAAGATCACATGGTGTATAATCAAATCCGAAATCCAAATAAGACACGTGAGAGTCTCCTAGTGATTGAATCTTCTAGGTTGATTGTGTTTTAGTTTCGTGGAGTTTCTGAGAGAGAAATCAAACGACTGAAGTCATGTTTGTTGTTGAGGCTAAACTAGATGTGAAACGAGGTCTAGCAACGCAAACACATAGTTTTCACAAAGTTACTAGCCAACATTCACATCGTTTGTAAAGGAAAGATCGTGGTTGAGGAATCTAGATGAACGGAGTGTTACGAATAGAGGTGGGCATGACGTGGTACACATTGATAGGGGGAAGAAGCCAGTACGTATCTATCATAGCTTGGAAGCCAACATAAAAGAACTTTCAAATCAGCCAAAACAGAAAAATCAATCTAGTCGAAAACTCCTATACGAATTCCAAACGTAATTCGAGCATGATACAACTCAAATCACTTTGCAATGAAGATCACATGGTGTATAATCAAATATGAAATCTAAATAAGACATGTGAGAGTCTCCTAGTGATTGAATCTTCTAGGTTGATTGTGTTTTAGTTTCATGGAGTTTCTAAGAGAGAAATCAAACGACTGAAGTCATGTTTATTGTTGAGGCTAAACTAGATGTGAAACGAGGTCTAGCAACGCAAACACATAGTTTTCACAAAGTTACTAGCCAACATTCACATCGTTTGTAAAGGAAAGATCGTGGTTGAGGAATCTAGATGAACGGAGTGTTACGAATAGAGGTGGGCATGACGTGGTACACATTGATAGGGGGAAGAAGCCATGACGTGTCTATCGTAGCTTGGAAGCCAACGTAAAACAACTTTCAAAACAGCCAAAACAGAAAAATCAATCTAGTCGAAAACTCCTATACGGATTCCAAACGTAATTCGAGCATGATACAACTCAAATCACTTTGTAATGAAGATCACATGGTGTATAATCAAATCCAAAATCCAAATAAGACACATGAGAGTCTCCTAGTGATTGAATCTTCTAGGTTGATTGTGTTTTAGTTTCGTGGCTGAGAGAGAAATCGAATGAGTGAAGTCATGTTTGTTATTGAGGCTGAACTAGATGTGAAACGAGGTCTAGCAACACAAACACATATTTCTCACAAAGTTACTAGCCAACATACACATCGTTGGTAAAGGAAAGATCGTGGTTGAGAAAACTAGATGAACGGAGTGTTACGAATAGAGGTGGGCATGACGTGGTACACATTGATAGGGGGAAGAAGCCATGATGTGTCTATTATAGCTTGGAATCCAACGTAAAACAACTTTCAAAACAGCCAAAACGGAAAAATCAATCTAATCCAAAACTCCTATACGAATTCCAAACGTAATTCGAGCATGATACAACTCAAATCACTTTGCAATGAAGATCACATGGTGTATAATCAAATATGAAATCTAAATAAGACATGTGAGATTCTCCTAGTGATTGAATCTTCTAGGTTGATTGTGTTTTAGTTTCGTGGAGTTTCTAAGAGAGAAATCAAATGACTGAAGTCATGTTTGTTGTTGAGGCTAAACTAGATGTGAAACGAGGTCTAGCAACGCAAACACATAGTTTTCACAAAGTTACTAGCCAACATTCACATCGTTTGTAAAGGAAAGATCGTGGTTGAGGAATCTAGATGAACGGAGTGTTACGAATAGAGGTAGGCATGACGTGGTACACATTGATAGGGGGAAGAAGCCATTACGTGTCTATCATAGCTTGGAAGCCAATGTAAAAGAACTTTCAAATCAGCCAAAACAGAAAAATCAATCTAGTCGAAAACTCTTATACGAATTCCAAACGTAATTCGAGCATGATTCAACTCAAATCACTTTGCAATGAAGATCACATGGTGTATAATCAAATCCGAAATCCAAATAAGACACGTGAGAGTCTCCTAGTGATTGAATCTTCTAGGTTGATTGTGTTTTAGTTTCGTGGAGTTTCTGAGAGAGAAATCAAACGACTGAAGTCATGTTTGTTATTGAAGCTAAACTAGATGTGAAACGAGGTCTAGCAACACAAACACATAGTTCTCACAAAGTTACTAGTCACCATTCACATCGTTTGTAAAGGAAAGATCGCGGTTGAGAAATCTAGATGAATGGAGTGTTACGAATAGAGGTGCGCATGACGTGGTACACATTGACAGGGGGAAGAAGCCATGACGTGTCTATCGTAGTTTGGAAGCCAACGTAAAACAACTTTCAAAACAGCCAAAACAGAAAAATCAATCTAGTCGAAAACTCCTATACGGATTCCAAACGTAATTCGAGCATGATACAACTCAAATCACTTTGCAATGAAGATCACATGGTGTATAATCAAATATGAAATCTAAATAAGACATGTGAGAGTCTCCTAATGATTGAATCTTCTAGGTTGATTGTGTGTTAGTTTCGTGGAGTTTCTAAGAGAGAAATCAAACGACTGAAGTCATGTTTGTTGTTGAGGCTAAACTAGATGTGAAACGAGGTCTAGCAACGCAAACACATAGTTTTCACAAAGTTACTAGCCAACATTCACATCGTTTGTAAAGGAAAGATCGTGGTTGAGGAATCTAGATGAACGGAGTGTTACGAATAGAGGTGGGCATGACGTGGTACACATTGATAGGGGGAAGAAGCCATTACGTGTCTATCATAGCTTGGAAGCCAACGTAAAAGAACTTTCAAATCAGCCAAAACAGAAAAATCAATCTAGTCGAAAACTCTTATACGAATTCCAAACGTAATTCGAGCATGATTCAACTCAAATCACTTTGCAATGAAGATCACATGGTGTATAATCAAATCCGAAATCCAAATAAGACACGTGAGAGTCTCCTAGTGATTGAATCTTCTAGGTTGATTGTGTTTTAGTTTCGTGGAGTTTCTGAGAGAGAAATCAAACGACTGAAGTCATGTTTGTTGTTGAGGCTAAACTAGATGTGAAACGAGGTCTAGCAACGCAAACACATAGTTTTCACAAAGTTACTAGCCAACATTCACATCGTTTGTAAAGGAAAGATCGTGGTTGAGGAATCTAGATGAACGGAGTGTTACGAATAGAGGTGGGCATGACGTGGTACACATTGATAGGGGGAAGAAGCCAGTACGTATCTATCATAGTTTGGAAGCCAACATAAAAGAACTTTCAAATCAGCCAAAACAGAAAAATCAATCTAGTCGAAAACTCCTATACGAATTCCAAACGTAATTCGAGCATGATACAACTCAAATCACTTTGCAATGAAGATCACATGGTGTATAATCAAATATGAAATCTAAATAAGACATGTGAGAGTCTCCTAGTGATTGAATCTTCTAGGTTGATTGTGTTTTAGTTTCGTGGAGTTTCTAAGAGAGAAATCAAACGACTGAAGTCATGTTTGTTGTTGAGGCTAAACTAGATGTGAAACGAGGTCTAGCAACGCAAACACATAGTTTTCACAAAGTTACTAGCCAACATTCACATCGTTTGTAAAGGAAAGATCGTGGTTGAGGAATCTAGATGAACGGAGTGTTACGAATAGAGGTGTGCATGACGTGGTACACATTGATAGGGGGAAGAAGCCATGACGTGTCTATCGTAGCTTGGAAGCCAACGTAAAACAACTTTCAAAACAGCCAAAACAGAAAAATCAATCTAGTCGAAAACTCCTATACGGATTCCAAACGTAATTCGAGCATGATACAACTCAAATCACTTTGTAATGAAGATCACATGGTGTATAATCAAATATGAAATCCAAATAAGACACATGAGAGTCTCCTAGTGATTGAATCTTCTAGGTTGATTGTGTTTTAGTTTCGTGGAGTTTCTAAGAGAGAAATCAAACGACTGAAGTCATGTTTGTTGTTGAGGCTAAACTAGATGTGAAACGAGGTCTAGCAACGCAAACACATAGTTTTCACAAAGTTACTAGCCAACATTCACATCGTTTGTAAAGGAAAGATCGTGGTTGAGGAATCTAGATGAACGGAGTGTTACGAATAGAGGTGGGCATGACGTGGTACACATTGATAGGGGGAAGAAGCCATTACGTGTCTATCATAGCTTGGAAGCCAATGTAAAAGAACTTTCAAATCAGCCAAAACAGAAAAATCAATCTAGTCGAAAACTCTTATACGAATTCCAAACGTAATTCGAGCATGATTCAACTCAAATCACTTTGCAATGAAGATCACATGGTGTATAATCAAATCCGAAATCCAAATAAGACACGTGAGAGTCTCCTAGTGATTGAATCTTCTAGGTTGATTGTGTTTTAGTTTCGTGGAGTTTCTGAGAGAGAAATCAAACGACTGAAGTCATGTTTGTTGTTGAGGCTAAACTAGATGTGAAACGAGGTCTAGCAACGCAAACACATAGTTTTCACAAAGTTACTAGCCAACATTCACATCGTTTGTAAAGGAAAGATCGTGGTTGAGGAATCTAGATGAACGGAGTGTTACGAATAGAGGTGGGCATGACGTGGTACACATTGATAGGGGGAAGAAGCCAGTACGTATCTATCATAGCTTGGAAGCCAACATAAAAGAACTTTCAAATCAGCCAAAACAGAAAAATCAATCTAGTCGAAAACTCCTATACGAATTCCAAACGTAATTCGAGCATGATACAACTCAAATCACTTTGCAATGAAGATCACATGGTGTATAATCAAATATGAAATCTAAATAAGACATGTGAGAGTCTCCTAGTGATTGAATCTTCTAGGTTGATTGTGTTTTAGTTTCATGGAGTTTCTAAGAGAGAAATCAAACGACTGAAGTCATGTTTATTGTTGAGGCTAAACTAGATGTGAAACGAGGTCTAGCAACGCAAACACATAGTTTTCACAAAGTTACTAGCCAACATTCACATCGTTTGTAAAGGAAAGATCGTGGTTGAGGAATCTAGATGAACGGAGTGTTACGAATAGAGGTGGGCATGACGTGGTACACATTGATAGGGGGAAGAAGCCATGACGTGTCTATCGTAGCTTGGAAGCCAACGTAAAACAACTTTCAAAACAGCCAAAACAGAAAAATCAATCTAGTCGAAAACTCCTATACGGATTCCAAACGTAATTCGAGCATGATACAACTCAAATCACTTTGTAATGAAGATCACATGGTGTATAATCAAATCCAAAATCCAAATAAGACACATGAGAGTCTCCTAGTGATTGAATCTTCTAGGTTGATTGTGTTTTAGTTTCGTGGCTGAGAGAGAAATCGAATGAGTGAAGTCATGTTTGTTATTGAGGCTGAACTAGATGTGAAACGAGGTCTAGCAACACAAACACATAGTTCTCACAAAGTTACTAGCCAACATACACATCGTTGGTAAAGGAAAGATCGTGGTTGAGAAAACTAGATGAACGGAGTGTTACGAATAGAGGTGGGCATGACGTGGTACACATTGATAGGGGGAAGAAGCCATGATGTGTCTATTATAGCTTGGAATCCAACGTAAAACAACTTTCAAAACAGCCAAAACGGAAAAATCAATCTAATCCAAAACTCCAATACGAATTCCAAACGTAATTCGAGCATGATACAACTCAAATCACTTTGCAATGAAGATCACATGGTGTATAATCAAATATGAAATCTAAATAAGACATGTGAGATTCTCCTAGTGATTGAATCTTCTAGGTTGATTGTGTTTTAGTTTCGTGGAGTTTCTAAGAGAGAAATCAAATGACTGAAGTCATGTTTGTTGTTGAGGCTAAACTAGATGTGAAACGAGGTCTAGCAACGCAAACACATAGTTTTCACAAAGTTACTAGCCAACATTCACATCGTTTGTAAAGGAAAGATCGTGGTTGAGGAATCTAGATGAACGGAGTGTTACGAATAGAGGTAGGCATGACGTGGTACACATTGATAGGGGGAAGAAGCCATTACGTGTCTATCATAGCTTGGAAGCCAATGTAAAAGAACTTTCAAATCAGCCAAAACAGAAAAATCAATCTAGTCGAAAACTCTTATACGAATTCCAAACGTAATTCGAGCATGATTCAACTCAAATCACTTTGCAATGAAGATCACATGGTGTATAATCAAATCCGAAATCCAAATAAGACACGTGAGAGTCTCCTAGTGATTGAATCTTCTAGGTTGATTGTGTTTTAGTTTCGTGGAGTTTCTGAGAGAGAAATCAAACGACTGAAGTCATGTTTGTTGTTGAGGCTAAACTAGATGTGAAACGAGGTCTAGCAACGCAAACACATAGTTTTCACAAAGTTACTAGCCAACATTCACATCGTTTGTAAAGGAAAGATCGTGGTTGAGGAATCTAGATGAACGGAGTGTTACGAATAGAGGTGGGCATGACGTGGTACACATTGATAGGGGGAAGAAGCCATTACGTGTCTATCATAGCTTGGAAGCCAATGTAAAAGAACTTTCAAATCAGCCAAAACGGAAAAATCAATCTAATCCAAAACTCCTATACGAATTCCAAACGTAATTCGAGCACGATACAACTCAAATCACTTTGCAATGAAGATCACACGGTGTATAATTAAATTCAAAATCCAAATAAGACACGTGAGAGTCTCCTAGTGATTGAATCTTCTAGGTTGATTGTGTTTTAGTTTCGTGGAGTTTCTGAGAGAGAAATCAAACGACTGAAGTCATGTTTGTTGTAAAGGCTAAACTAGATGTGAAACGAGGTCTAGCAACGCAAACACATAGTTTTCACAAAGTTACTAGCCAACATTCACATCGTTTGTAAAGAAAAGATCGTGGTTGAGGAATCTAGATGAACGGAGTGTTACGAATAGAGGTGGGCATGACGTGGTACACATTGATAGGGGGAAGAAGCCATTACGTGTCTATCATAGCTTGGAAGCCAATGTAAAAGAACTTTCAAATCAGCCAAAACAGAAAAATCAATCTAGTCGAAAACTCTTATACGAATTCCAAACGTAATTCGAGCATGATTCAACTCAAATCACTTTGCAATGAAGATCACATGGTGTATAATCAAATCCGAAATCCAAATAAGACACGTGAGAGTCTCCTAGTGATTGAATCTTCTAGGTTGATTGTGTTTTAGTTTCGTGGAGTTTCTGAGAGAGAAATCAAACGACTGAAGTCATGTTTGTTGTTGAGGCTAAACTAGATGTGAAACGAGGTCTAGCAACGCAAACACATAGTTTTCACAAAGTTACTAGCCAACATTCACATCGTTTGTAAAGAAAAGATCGTGGTTGAGGAATCTAGATGAACGGAGTGTTACGAATAGAGGTGGGCATGACGTGGTACACATTGATAGGGGGAAGAAGCCATTACGTGTCTATCATAGCTTGGAAGCCAATGTAAAAGAACTTTCAAATCAGCCAAAACAGAAAAATCAATCTAGTCGAAAACTCTTATACGAATTCCAAACGTAATTCGAGCATGATTCAACTCAAATCACTTTGCAATGAAGATCACATGGTGTATAATCAAATCCGAAATCCAAATAAGACACGTGAGAGTCTCCTAGTGATTGAATCTTCTAGGTTGATTGTGTTTTAGTTTTGTGGAGTTTCTGAGAGAGAAATCAAACGACTGAAGTCATGTTTGTTGTTGAGGCTAAACTAGATGTGAAACGAGGTCTAGCAACGCAAACACATAGTTTTCACAACGTTACTAGCCAACATTCACATCGTTTGTAAAGGAAAGATTGTGGTTGAGGAATCTAGATGAACGGAGTGTTACGAATAGAGGTGGGCATGACGTGGTACACATTGATAGGGGGAAGAAGCCAGTACGTATCTATCATAGCTTGGAAGCCAACATAAAAGAACTTTCAAATCAGCCAAAACAGAAAAATCAATCTAGTCGAAAACTCCTATACGAATTCCAAACGTAATTCGAGCATGATACAACTCAAATCACTTTGCAATGAAGATCACATGGTGTATAATCAAATATGAAATCTAAATAAGACATGTGAGAGTCTCCTAGTGATTGAATCTTCTAGGTTGATTGTGTTTTAGTTTCGTGGAGTTTCTAAGAGAGAAATCAAACGACTGAAGTCATGTTTGTTGTTGAGGCTAAACTAGATGTGAAACGAGGTCTAGCAACGCAAACACATAGTTTTCACAAAGTTACTAGCCAACATTCACATCGTTTGTAAAGGAAAGATCGTGGTTGAGGAATCTAGATGAACGGAGTGTTACGAATAGAGGTGGGCATGACGTGGTACACATTGATAGGGGGAAGAAGCCATGACGTGTCTATCGTAGCTTGGAAGCCAACGTAAAACAACTTTCAAAACAGCCAAAACAGAAAAATCAATCTAGTCGAAAACTCCTATACGGATTCCAAACGTAATTCGAGCATGATACAACTCAAATCACTTTGTAATGAAGATCACATGGTGTATAATCAAATCCAAAATCCAAATAAGACACATGAGAGTCTCCTAGTGATTGAATCTTCTAGGTTGATTGTGTTTTAGTTTCGTGGCTGAGAGAGAAATCGAATGAGTGAAGTCATGTTTGTTATTGAGGCTGAACTAGATGTGAAACGAGGTCTAGCAACACAAACACATAGTTCTCACAAAGTTACTAGCCAACATACACATCGTTGGTAAAGGAAATATCGTGGTTGAGAAAACTAGATGAACGGAGTATTACGAATAGAGGTGGGCATGACGTGGTACACATTGATAGGGGGAAGAAGCCATGATGTGTCTATTATAGCTTGGAATCCAACGTAAAACAACTTTCAAAACAGCCAAAACGGAAAAATCAATCTAATCCAAAACTCCTATACGAATTCCGAACGTAATTCGAGCACGATACAACTCAAATCACTTTGCAATGAAGATCACACGGTGTATAATTAAATTCAAAATCCAAATAAGACACGTGAGAGTCTCCTAGTGATTGAATCTTCTAGGTTGATTGTGTTTTAGTTTCGTGGAGTTTCTAAGAGAGAAATCAAACGACTGAAGTCATGTTTGTTGTTGAGGCTAAACTAGATGTGAAACGAGGTCTAGCAACGCAAACACATAGTTTTCACAAAGTTACTAGCCAACATTCACATCGTTTGTAAAGGAAAGATCGTGGTTGAGGAATCTAGATGAACGGAGTGTTACGAATAGAGGTGGGCATGACGTGGTACACATTGATAGGGGGAAGAAGCCATTACGTGTCTATCATAGCTTGGAAGCCAATGTAAAAGAACTTTCAAATCAGCCAAAACAGAAAAATCAATCTAGTCGAAAACTCTTATACGAATTCCAAACGTAATTCGAGCATGATTCAACTCAAATCACTTTGCAATGAAGATCACATGGTGTATAATCAAATCCGAAATCCAAATAAGACACGTGAGAGTCTCCTAGTGATTGAATCTTCTAGGTTGATTGTGTTTTAGTTTCGTGGAGTTTCTGAGAGAGAAATCAAACGACTGAAGTCATGTTTGTTGTTGAGGCTAAACTAGATGTGAAACGAGGTCTAGCAACGCAAACACATAGTTTTCACAAAGTTACTAGCCAACATTCACATCGTTTGTAAAGAAAAGATCGTGGTTGAGGAATCTAGATGAACGGAGTGTTACGAATAGAGGTGGGCATGACGTGGTACACATTGATAGGGGGAAGAAGCCAGTACGTGTCTATCATAGCTTGGAAGCCAACGTAAAAGAACTTTCAAATCAGCCAAAACAGAAAAATCAATCTAGTCGAAAACTCCTATACGAATTCCAAACGTAATTTGAGCATGATACAACTCAAATCACTTTGCAATGAAGATCACATGGTGTATAATCAAATCCGAAATCCAAATAAGACACGTGAGAGTCTCCTAGTGATTGAATCTTCTAGGTTGATTGTGTTTTAGTTTCGTGGAGTTTCTGAGAGAGAAATCAAACGACTGAAGTCATGTTTGTTATTGAGGCTAAACTAGATGTGAAACGAGGTCTAGCAACACAAACACATAGTTCTCACAAAGTTACTAGCCAACATTCACATCGTTTGCAAAGGAAAGATCGTGGTTGAGGAATCTAGATGAACGGAGTGTTACGAATAGAGGTGGGCATGACGTGGTACACATTGATAGGGGGAAGAAGCCATTACGTGTCTATCATAGCTTGGAAGCCAACGTAAAACAACATTCAAAACAGCCAAAATGGAAAAATCAATCTAGTCGAAAACTCCTATACGGATTCCAAACGTAATTCGAGCATTATACAACTCAAATCACTTTGTAATGAAGATCACATGGTGTATAATCAAATCCAAAATCCAAATAAGACACATGAGAGTCTCCTAGTGATTGATTCTTCTAGGTTGATTGTGTTTTAGTTTCGTGGCTGAGAGAGAAATCGAATGAGTGAAGTCATGTTTGTTATTGAGGCTAAACTAGATGTGAAACGATTTCTAGCAACACAAACACATAGTTCTCACAAAGTTACTAGCCAACATACACATCGTTTGTATAGGAAAGATCATGGTTGAGAAAACTAGATGAACGGAGTGTTACGAATAGTGGTGGGCATGACGTGGTACACATTGATAGGGGGAAGAAGCCATGATGTGTCTATTATAGCTTGGAATCCAACGTAAAACAACTTTCAAAACAGCCAAAACGGAAAAATCAATCTAATCCAAAACTCCTATACGAATTCCGAACGTAATTCGAGCACGATACAACTCAAATCACTTTGCAATGAAGATCACACGGTGTATAATTAAATTCAAAATCCAAATAAGACACGTGAGAGTCTCCTAGTGATTGAATCTTCTAGGTTGATTGTGTTTTAGTTTCGTGGAGTTTCTAAGAGAGAAATCAAACGACTGAAGTCATGTTTGTTGTTGAGGCTAAACTAGATGTGAAACGAGGTCTAGCAACGCAAACACATAGTTTTCACAAAGTTACTAGCCAACATTCACATCGTTTGTAAAGGAAAGATCGTGGTTGAGGAATCTAGATGAACGGAGTGTTACGAATAGAGGTGGGCATGACGTGGTACACATTGATAGGGGGAAGAAGCCATTACGTGTCTATCATAGCTTGGAAGCCAATGTAAAAGAACTTTCAAATCAGCCAAAACAGAAAAATCAATCTAGTCGAAAACTCTTATACGAATTCCAAACGTAATTCGAGCATGATTCAACTCAAATCACTTTGCAATGAAGATCACATGGTGTATAATCAAATCCGAAATCCAAATAAGACACGTGAGAGTCTCCTAGTGATTGAATCTTCTAGGTTGATTGTGTTTTAGTTTCGTGGAGTTTCTGAGAGAGAAATCAAACGACTGAAGTCATGTTTGTTGTTGAGGCTAAACTAGATGTGAAACGAGGTCTAGCAACGCAAACACATAGTTTTCACAAAGTTACTAGCCAACATTCACATCGTTTGTAAAGAAAAGATCGTGGTTGAGGAATCTAGATGAACGGAGTGTTACGAATAGAGGTGGGCATGACGTGGTACACATTGATAGGGGGAAGAAGCCAGTACGTGTCTATCATAGCTTGGAAGCCAACGTAAAAGAACTTTCAAATCAGCCAAAACAGAAAAATCAATCTAGTCGAAAACTCCTATACGAATTCCAAACGTAATTTGAGCATGATACAACTCAAATCACTTTGCAATGAAGATCACATGGTGTATAATCAAATCCGAAATCCAAATAAGACACGTGAGAGTCTCCTAGTGATTGAATCTTCTAGGTTGATTGTGTTTTAGTTTCGTGGAGTTTCTGAGAGAGAAATCAAACGACTGAAGTCATGTTTGTTATTGAGGCTAAACTAGATGTGAAACGAGGTCTAGCAACACAAACACATAGTTCTCACAAAGTTACTAGCCAACATTCACATCGTTTGCAAAGGAAAGATCGTGGTTGAGGAATCTAGATGAACGGAGTGTTACGAATAGAGGTGGGCATGACGTGGTACACATTGATAGGGGGAAGAAGCCATTACGTGTCTATCATAGCTTGGAAGCCAACGTAAAACAACATTCAAAACAGCCAAAATGGAAAAATCAATCTAGTCGAAAACTCCTATACGGATTCCAAACGTAATTCGAGCATTATACAACTCAAATCACTTTGTAATGAAGATCACATGGTGTATAATCAAATCCAAAATCCAAATAAGACACATGAGAGTCTCCTAGTGATTGATTCTTCTAGGTTGATTGTGTTTTAGTTTCGTGGCTGAGAGAGAAATCGAATGAGTGAAGTCATGTTTGTTATTGAGGCTAAACTAGATGTGAAACGATTTCTAGCAACACAAACACATAGTTCTCACAAAGTTACTAGCCAACATACACATCGTTTGTATAGGAAAGATCATGGTTGAGAAAACTAGATGAACGGAGTGTTACGAATAGTGGTGGGCATGACGTGGTACACATTGATAGGGGGAAGAAGCCATGATGTGTCTAGTATAGCTTGGAATCCAACGTAAAACAACTTTCAAAACAGCCAAAACGTAAAAATCAATCTAATCCAAAACTCCTATACGAATTCCAAACGTAATTCGAGCATGATACAACTCAAATCACTTTGCAATGAAGATCACATGGTGTATAATCAAATCCGAAATCCAAATAAGACACGTGAGAGTCTCCTAGTGATTGAATCTTCTAGGTTGATTGTGTTTTAGTTTCGTGGAGTTTCTGAGAGAGAAATCAAACGACTGAAGTCATGTTTGTTGTTGAGGCTAAACTAGATGTGAAACGAGGTCTAGCAACGCAAACACATAGTTTTCACAAAGTTACTAGCCAACATTCACATCGTTTGTAAAGGAAAGATCGTGGTTGAGGAATCTAGATGAACGGAGTGTTACGAATAGAGGTGGGCATGACGTGGTACACATTGATAGGGGGAAGAAGCCATTACGTGTCTATCATAGCTTGGAAGCCAACGTAAAAAAACTTTCAAATCAGCCAAAACAGAAAAATCAATCTAGTCGAAAACTCCTATACGAATTCCAAACGTAATTTGAGCATGATACAACTCAAATCACTTTGCAATGAAGATCACATGGTGTATAATCAAATCCGAAATCCAAATAAGACACGTGAGAGTCTCCTAGTGATTGAATCTTCTAGGTTGATTGTGTTTTAGTTTCGTGGAGTTTCTGAGAGAGAAATCAAACGACTGAAGTCATGTTTGTTATTGAGGCTAAAGTAGATGTGAAACGAGGTCTAGCAACACAAACACATAGTTCTCACAAAGTTACTAGCCAACCTTCACATCGTTTGTAAAGGAAAGATCGTGGTTGAGAAAACTAGATGAATGGAGTGTTACGAATAGAGGTGGGCATGACGTGGTACACATTGACAGGGAGAAGAAGCCATGACGTGTCTATCGTAGCTTGGAAGCCAACGTAAAACAACTTTCAAAACAGCCAAAATGGAAAAATCAATCTAGTCGAAAACTCCTATACGAATTCCAAACGTAATTCGAGCATGATACAACTCAAATCACTTTGCAATCAAGATCACATGGTGTAGAATCAAATCTGAAATCCAAATAAGACACGTGAGAGTCTCCTAGTGATTGAATCTTCTAGGTTGATTGTGTTTTAGTTTCGTGGAGTTTCTGAGAGAGAAATCGAATGAGTGAAGTCATGTTTGTTATTGAGGCTGAACTAGATGTGAAACGAGGTCTAGCAACACAAACACATAGTTCTCACAAAGTTACTAGCCAACATACACATCGTTTGTAAAGGAAAGATCGTGGTTGAGAAAACTAGATGAACGGAGTGTTACGAATAGAGGTGGGCATGACGTGGTACACATTGATAGGGGGAAGAAGCCATGATGTGTCTATTATAGCTTGGAATCCAACGTAAAACAACTTTTAAAACAGCCAAAACGGAAAAATCAATCTAATCCAAAACTCCTATACGAATTCCAAACGTAATTCGAGCATGATACAACTCAAATCACTTTGCAATGAAGATCACATGGTGTATAATCAAATCTGAAATCTAAATAAGACATGTGAGAGTCTCCTAGTGATTGAATCTTCTAGGTTGATTGTGTTTTAGTTTCGTGGAGTTTCTAAGAGAGAAATCAAACGACTGAAGTCATGTTTGTTATTGAGGCTAAACTAGATGTGAAACGAGGTCTAGCAACGCAAACACATAGTTCTCACAAAGTTACTAGCCAACATTCACATCGTTTGCAAAGGAAAGATCGTGGTTGAGGAATCTAGATGAACGGAGTGTTACGAATAGAGGTGGGCATGACGTGGTACACATTGATAGGGGGAAGAAGCCATTACGTGTCTATCATAGCTTGGAAGCCAACGTAAAACAACATTCAAAACAGCCAAAATGGAAAAATCAATCTAGTCGAAAACTCCTATACGGATTCCAAACGTAATTCGAGCATTATACAACTCAAATCACTTTGTAATGAAGATCACATGGTGTATAATCAAATACAAAATCCAAATAACACATGAGAGTCTCCTAGTGATTGAATCTTCTAGGTTGATTGTGTTTTAGTTTCGTGGCTGAGAGAGAAATCGAATGAGTGAAGTCATGTTTGTTATTGAGGCTAAACTAGATGTGAAACGATTTCTAGCAACACAAACACATAGTTCTCACAAAGTTACTAGCCAACATACACATCGTTTGTATAGGAAAGATCATGGTTGAGAAAACTAGATGAACGGAGTGTTACGAATAGTGGTGGGCATGACGTGGTACACATTGATAGGGGGAAGAAGCCATGATGTGTCTATTATAGCTTGGAATCCAACGTAAAACAACTTTCAAAACAGCCAAAATGTAAAAATCAATCTAATCCAAAACTCCTATACGAATTCCAAACGTAATTCGAGCATGATACAACTCAAATCACTTTGCAATGAAGATCACATGGTGTATAATCAAATCTGAAATCTAAATAAGACATGTGAGAGTCTCCTAGTGATTGAATCTTCTAGGTTGATTGTGTTTTAGTTTCGTGGAGTTTCTAAGAGAGAAATCAAACGACTGAAGTCATGTTTGTTATTGAGGCTAAACTAGATGTGAAACGAGGTCTAGCAACACAAACACATAGTTCTCACAAAGTTACTAGCCAACCTTCACATCGTTTGTAAAGGAAAGATCGTGGTTGAGAAAACTAGATGAATGGAGTGTTACGAATAGAGGTGGGCATGACGTGGTACACATTGATAGGGGGAAGAAGCCATTACGTGTCTATCATAGCTTGGAAGCCAACGTAAAACAACATTCAAAACAGCCAAAATGGAAAAATCAATCTAGTCGAAAACTCCTATACGGATTCCAAACGTAATTCGAGCATTATACAACTCAAATCACTTTGTAATGAAGATCACATGGTGTATAATCAAATCCAAAATCCAAATAAGACACATGAGAGTCTCCTAGTGATTGATTCTTCTAGGTTGATTGTGTTTTAGTTTCGTGGCTGAGAGAGAAATCGAATGAGTGAAGTCATGTTTGTTATTGAGGCTAAACTAGATGTGAAACGATTTCTAGCAACACAAACACATAGTTCTCACAAAGTTACTAGCCAACATACACATCGTTTGTATAGGAAAGATCATGGTTGAGTAAACTAGATGAACGGAGTGTTACGAATAGTGGTGGGCATGACGTGGTACACATTGATAGGGGGAAGAAGCCATGATGTGTCTATTATAGCTTGGAATCCAACGTAAAACAACTTTCAAAACAGCCAAAACGTAAAAATCAATCTAATCCAAAACTCCTATACGAATTCCAAACGTAATTCGAGCATGATACAACTCAAATCACTTTGCAATGAAGATCACATGGTGTATAATCAAATCCGAAATCCAAATAAGACACGTGAGAGTCTCCTAGTGATTGAATCTTCTAGGTTGATTGTGTTTTAGTTTCGTGGAGTTTCTGAGAGAGAAATCAAACGACTGAAGTCATGTTTGTTATTGAGGCTAAACTAGATGTCAAACGAGGTCTAGCAACACAAACACATAGTTCTCACAAAGTTACTAGCCAACCTTCACATCGTTTGTAAAGGAAAGTTCGTGGTTGAGAAAACTAGATGAATGGAGTGTTACGAATAGAGGTGGGCATGACGTGGTACACATTGACAGGGAGAAGAAGCCATGACGTGTCTATCGTAGCTTGGAAGCCAACGTAAAACAACTTTCAAAACAGCCAAAATGGAAAAATCAATCTAGTCGAAAACTCCTATACGGATTCCAAACGTAATTCGAGCATTATACAACTCAAATCACTTTGTAATGAAGATCACATGGTGTATAATCAATTCCAAAATCCAAATAAGACACATGAGAGTCTCATAGTGATTGAATCTTCTAGGTTGATTGTGTTTTAGTTTCGTGGCTGAGAGAGAAATCGAATGAGTGAAGTCATGTTTGTTATTGAGGCTGAACTAGATGTGAAACGAGGTCTAGCAACACAAACACATAGTTCTCACAAAGTTACTAGCCAACATACACATCGTTTGTAAAGGAAAGATCGTGGTTGAGAAAACTAGATGAACGGAGTGTTACGAATAGAGGTGGGCATGACGTGGTACACATTGATAGGGGGAAGAAGCCATGACGTGTCTATCATAGCTTGGAAGCCAACCTAAAAGAACTTTCAAAACAACCAAAACGGAAAAATCAATCTAGTCGAAAACTCCTATACGAATTCCAAACGTAATTTGAGCATGATACAACTCAAATCACTTTGCAATGAAGATCACATGGTGTATAATCAAATCCGAAATCCAAATAAGACACGTGAGAGTCTCCTACTGATTGAATCTTCTAGGTTGATTGTGTTTTAGTTTCGTGGAGTTTCTGAGAGAGAAATCAAACGACTGAAGTCATGTTTGTTATTGAGGCTAAACTAGATGTCAAACGAGGTCTAGCAACACAAACACATAGTTCTCACAAAGTTACTAGCCAACCTTCACATCGTTTGTAAAGGAAAGTTCGTGGTTGAGAAAACTAGATGAATGGAGTGTTACGAATAGAGGTGGGCATGACGTGGTACACATTGACAGGGAGAAGAAGCCATGACGTGTCTATCGTAGCTTGGAAGCCAACGTAAAACAACTTTCAAAACAGCCAAAATGGAAAAATCAATCTAGTCGAAAACTCCTATACGGATTCCAAACGTAATTCGAGCATTATACAACTCAAATCACTTTGTAATGAAGATCACATGGTGTATAATCAATTCCAAAATCCAAATAAGACACATGAGAGTCTCATAGTGATTGAATCTTCTAGGTTGATTGTGTTTTAGTTTCGTGGCTGAGAGAGAAATCGAATGAGTGAAGTCATGTTTGTTATTGAGGCTGAACTAGATGTGAAACGAGGTCTAGCAACACAAACACATAGTTCTCACAAAGTTACTAGCCAACATACACATCGTTTGTAAAGGAAAGATCGTGGTTGAGAAAACTAGATGAACGGAGTGTTACGAATAGAGGTGGGCATGACGTGGTACACATTGATAGGGGGAAGAAGCCATGACGTGTCTATCATAGCTTGGAAGCCAACCTAAAAGAACTTTCAAAACAACCAAAACGGAAAAATCAATCTAGTCGAAAACTCCTATACGAATTCCAAACGTAATTTGAGCATGATACAACTCAAATCACTTTGCAATGAAGATCACATGGTGTATAATCAAATCCGAAATCCAAATAAGACACGTGAGAGTCTCCTACTGATTGAATCTTCTAGGTTGATTGTGTTTTAGTTTCGTGGAGTTTCTGAGAGAGAAATCAAACGACTGAAGTCATGTTTGTTATTGAGGCTAAACTAGATGTGAAACGAGGTCTAGCAACACAAACACATAGTTCTCACAAAGTTACTAGCCAACCTTCACATCGTTTGTAAAGGAAAGATCGTGGTTGAGAAAACTAGATGAATGGAGTGTTACGAATAGAGGTGGGCATGACGTGGTACACATTGACAGGGAGAAGAAGCCATGACGTGTCTATCGTAGCTTGGAAGCCAACGTAAAACAACTTTCAAAACAGCCAAAATGGAAAAATCAATCTAGTCGAAAACTCCTATACGAATTCCAAACGTAATTCGAGCATGATACAACTCAAATCACTTTGCAATCAAGATCACATGGTGTAGAATCAAATCTGAAATCCAAATAAGACACGTGAGAGTCTCCTAGTGATTGAATCTTCTAGGTTGATTGTGTTTTAGTTTCGTGGAGTTTCTGAGAGAGAAATCGAATGAGTGAAGTCATGTTTGTTATTGAGGCTGAACTAGATGTGAAACGAGGTCTAGCAACACAAACACATAGTTCTCACAAAGTTACTAGCCAACATACACATCGTTTGTAAAGGAAAGATCGTGGTTGAGAAAACTAGATGAACGGAGTGTTACGAATAGAGGTGGGCATGACGTGGTACACATTGATAGGGGGAAGAAGCCATGATGTGTCTATTATAGCTTGGAATCCAACGTAAAACAACTTTCAAAACAGCCAAAACGTAAAAATCAATCTAATCCAAAACTCCTATACGAATTCCAAACGTAATTCGAGCATGATACAACTCAAATCACTTTGCAATGAAGATCACATGGTGTATAATCAAATCTGAAATCTAAATAAGACATGTGAGAGTCTCCTAGTGATTGAATCTTCTAGGTTGATTGTGTTTTAGTTTCGTGGAGTTTCTAAGAGAGAAATCAAACGACTGAAGTCATGTTTGTTATTGAGGCTAAACTAGATGTGAAACGAGGTCTAGCAACGCAAACACATAGTTCTCACAAAGTTACTAGCCAACATTCACATCGTTTGCAAAGGAAAGATCGTGGTTGAGGAATCTAGATGAACGGAGTGTTACGAATAGAGGTGGGCATGACGTGGTACACATTGATAGGGGGAAGAAGCCATTACGTGTCTATCATAGCTTGGAAGCCAACGTAAAACAACATTCAAAACAGCCAAAATGGAAAAATCAATCTAGTCGAAAACTCCTATACGAATTCCAAACGTAATTCGAGCATGATACAACTCAAATCACTTTGCAGTGAAGATCACATGGTGTATAATCAAATCTGAAATCTAAATAAGACATGTAAGAGTCTCCTAGTGATTGAATCTTCTAGGTTGATTGTGTTTTAGTTTCGTGGCTGAGAGAGAAATCGAATGAGTGAAGTCATGTTTGTTATTGAGGCTAAACTAGATGTGAAACGATTTCTAGCAACACAAACACATAGTTCTCACAAAGTTACTAGCCAACATACACATCGTTTGTATAGGAAAGATCATGGTTGAGAAAACTAGATGAACGGAGTGTTACGAATAGTGGTGGGCATGACGTGGTACACATTGATAGGGGGAAGAAGCCATGATGTGTCTATTATAGCTTGGAATCCAACGTAAAACAACTTTCAAAACAGCCAAAACGTAAAAATCAATCTAATCCAAAACTCCTATACGAATTCCAAACGTAATTCGAGCATGATACAACTCAAATCACTTTGCAATGAAGATCACATGGTGTATAATCAAATCTGAAATCTAAATAAGACATGTGAGAGTCTCCTAGTGATTGAATCTTCTAGGTTGATTGTGTTTTAGTTTCGTGGAGTTTCTAAGAGAGAAATCAAACGACTGAAGTCATGTTTGTTATTGAGGCTAAACTAGATGTGAAACGAGGTCTAGCAACGCAAACACATAGTTCTCACAAAGTTACTAGCCAACATTCACATCATTTGTAAAGGAAAGATCGTGGTTGAGGAATCTAGATGAACGGAGTGTTACGAATATAGGTGGGCATGACGTGGTACACATTGATAGGGGGAAGAAGCCATGACGTGTCTATCGTAGCTTGGAAGCCAACGTAAAAGAACTTTTAATACAGCCAAAATGGTAAAATCAATCTAGTCGAAAACTCCTATACGAATTCCAAACGTAATTCGAGCATGATACAACTCAAATCACTTTGCAATGAAGATCACATGGTGTATAATCAAATCCAAAATCCAAATAAGACACGTGAGAGTCTCCTAGTGATTGAATCTTCTAGGTTGATTGTGTTTTAGTTTCGTGGAGTTTCTGAGAGAGAAATTAAACGACTGAAGTCATGTTTGTTATTGAAGCTAAACTAGATGTGAAATGAGGTCTAGCAACACAAACACATAGTTCTCACAAAGTTACTAGCCAACATTCACATCGTTTGTAAAGGAAAGATCGTGGTTGAGAAAACTAGATGAATGGAGTGTTACGAATAGAGGTGGGCATGACGTGGTACACATTGACAGGGGGAAGAAGCCATGACGTGTCTATCGTAGCTTGGAAGCCAACGTAAAACAACTTTCAAAACAGCCAAAACAGAAAAATCAATCTAGTCGAAAACTCCTATACGGATTCCAAACGTAATTCGAGCATGATACAACTCAAATCACTTTGTAATGAAGATCACATGGTGTATAATCAAATCCAAAATCCAAATAAGACACATGAGAGTCTCCTAGTGATTAAATCTTCCAGGTTGATTGTGTTTTAGTTTCGTGGCTGAGAGAGAAATCGAATGAGTGAAGTCATGTTTGTTATTTAGGTTAAACTAGATGTGAAACAAGGTCTAGCAACACAAACACATAATTCTCACAAAGTTACTAGCCAACAATCACATCGTTTGTAAAGGAAAGATCGTGGTTGAGGAAACTAGATGAACGAAGTATTACGAATAGAGGTGGGCATGACGTGGTACACATTGATAGGGGGAAGAAGCCATGACGTGTCTATCATAGCTTGGAAGCCAACCTAAAAGAACTTTCAAAACAACCAAAACGGAAAAATCAATCTAGTCGAAAACTCTTATACGGATTCCAAACGTAATTCGAGCATGATACAACTCAAATCACTTTGCAATGAAGATCACATGGTGTATAATCAAATCCGAAATCCAAATAAGACACGTGAGAGTCTCCTAGTGATTGAATCTTCTAGGTTGATTATGTTTTAGTTTCGTGGAGTTTCTGAGAGAGAAATTAAACGACTGAAGTCATGTTTGTTATTGAAGCTAAACTAGATGTGAAACGAGGTCTAGCAACACAAACACATAGTTCTCACAAAGTTACTAGCCAACATTCACATCATTTGTAAAGGAAAGATCGTGGTTGAGAAAACTAGATGAATGGAGTGTTACGAATAGAGGTGGGCATGACGTGGTACACATTGACAGGGGGAAGAAGCCATGACGTGTCTATCGTAGCGTGGAAGCCAACGTAAAAAAACTTTCAAAACAGCCAAAACAGAAAAATCAATCTAGTCGAAAACTCCTATACGGATTCCAAACGTAATTCGAGCATGATACAACTCAAATCACTTTGTAATGAAGATCACATGGTGTATAATCAAATCCAAAATCCAAATAAGACACATGAGAGTCTCCTAGTGATTGAATCTTCCAGATTGATTGTGTTTTAGTTATGTGGCTGAGAGAGAACTCGAATGAGTGAAGTCATGTTTGTTATTGAGGTTAAACTAGATGTGAAACGAGATCTAGCAACACAAACACATAATTCTCACAAAGTTACTAGCCAACATTCACATCGTTTGTAAAGGAAATATCGTGGTTGAGGAAACTAGATGAACGGAGTATTACGAATAGAGGTGGGCATGACGTGGTACACATTGATAGGGGGAAGAAGCCATGACGTGTCTATCATAGCTTGGAAGCCAACGTAAAAGAACTTTCAAAACAGCCAAAACGGAAAAATCAATCTAGTCGAAAACTCCTATACGGATTCCAAACGTAATTCGAGCATGATACAACTCAAATCACTTTGCAATGAAGATCACATGGTGTATAATCAAATCCGAAATCCAAATAAGACACGTGACAGTCTCCTAGTGATTGAATCTTCTAGGTTGATTGTGTTTTAGTTTCGTGGAGTTTCTGAGAGAGAAATCAAACGACTGAAGTCATGTTTGTTATTGAGGCTAAACTAGATGTCAAACGAGGTCTAGCAACACAAACACATAGTTCTCACAAAGTTACTAGCCAACCTTCACATCGTTTGTAAAGGAAAGTTCGTGGTTGAGAAAACTAGATGAATGGAGTGTTACGAATAGAGGTGGGCATGACGTGGTACACATTGACAGGGAGAAGAAGCCATGACGTGTCTATCGTAGCTTGGAAGCCAACGTAAAACAACTTTCAAAACAGCCAAAATGGAAAAATCAATCTAGTCGAAAACTCCTATACGGATTCCAAACGTAATTCGAGCATTATACAACTCAAATCACTTTGTAATGAAGATCACATGGTGTATAATCAATTCCAAAATCCAAATAAGACACATGAGAGTCTCATAGTGATTGAATCTTCTAGGTTGATTGTGTTTTAGTTTCGTGGCTGAGAGAGAAATCGAATGAGTGAAGTTATGTTTGTTATTGAGGCTGAACGAGATGTGAAACGAGGTCTAGCAACACAAACACATAGTTCTCACAAAGTTACTAGCCAACATACACATCGTTTGTAAAGGAAAGATCGTGGTTGAGAAAACTAGATGAACGGAGTGTTACGAATAGAGGTGGGCATGACGTGGTACACATTGATAGGGGGAAGAAGCCATGATGTGTCTATTATAGCTTGGAATCCAACGTAAAATAACTTTCAAAACAGCCAAAACGGAAAAATCAATCTAATCCAAAACTCCTATACAAATTCCAAACGTAATTCGAGCATGATACAACTCAAATCACTTTGCAATGAAGATCACATGGTGTATAATCAAATCTGAAATCTAAATAAGACATGTGAGAGTCTCCTAGTGATTGAATCTTCTAGGTTGATTGTGTTTTAGTTTCGTGGAGTTTCTAAGAGAGAAATCAAACGACTGAAGTCATGTTTGTTATTGAGGCTAAACTAGATGTGAAACGAGGTCTAGCAACGCAAACACATAGTTTTCACAAAGTTACTAGCCAACATTCACATCATTTGTAAAGGAAAGATCGTGGTTGAGGAATCTAGATGAACGGAGTGTTACGAATAGAGGTGGGCATGACGTGGTACACATTGATAGGGGGAAGAAGCCATTACGTGTCTATCATAGCTTGGAAGCCAACGTAAAACAACTTTCAAAACAGCCAAAATGGAAAAATCAATCTAGTCGAAAACTCCTATACAGATTCCAAACGTAATTCGAGCATTATACAACTCAAATCACTTTGTAATGAAGATCACATGGTGTATAATCAAATCCAAAATCCAAATAAGACACATGAGAGTCTCCTAGTGATTGAATCTTCTAGGTTGATTGTGTTTTAGTTTCGTGGCTGAGAGAGAAATCGAATGAGTGAAGTCATGTTTGTTATTGAGGCTAAACTAGATGTGAAACGAGGTCTAGCAACACAAACACATAGTTCTCACAAAGTTACTAGCCAACATACACATCGTTTGTAAAGGAAAGATCGTGGTTGAGGAATCTAGATGAACGGAGTGTTACGAATAGAGGTGGGCATGACGTGGTACACATTGATAGGGGGAAGAAGCCATGACGTGTCTATCATAGCTTGGAAGCCAACCTAAAAGAACTTTCAAAACAGCCAAAACGGAAAAATCAATCTAGTCGAAAACTCCCATACGGATTCCAAACGTAATTCGAGCATGATACAACTCAAATCACTTTGCAATGAAGATCACATGGTGTATAATCAAATCCGAAATCCAAATAAGACACGTGAGAGTCTCCTAGTGATTGAATCTTCTAGGTTGATTTTGTTTTAGTTTCGTGGAGTTTCTGAGAGAGAAATCAAACGACTGAAGTCATGTTTGTTATTGAGGCTAAACTAGATGTGAAACGAGGTCTAGCAACACAAACACATAGTTTTCACAAAGTTACTAGCCAACCTTCACATCGTTTGTAAAGGAAAGATCGTGGTTGAGAAAACTAGATGAATGGAGTGTTACGAATAGAGGTGGGCATGACGTGGTACACATTGACAGGGAGAAGAAGCCATGACGTGTCTATCGTAGCTTGGAAGCCAACGTAAAACAACTTTCAAAACAGCCAAAATGGAAAAATCAATCTAGTTGAAAACTCCTATACGGATTCCAAATGTAATTCGAGCATTATACAACTCAAATCACTTTGTAATGAAGATCACATGGTGTATAATCAAATCCAAAATCCAAATAAGACACATGAGAGTCTCCTAGTGATTGAATCTTCTAGGTTGATTGTGTTTTAGTTTCGTGGCTGAGAGAGAAATCGAATGAGTGAAGTCATGTTTGTTATTGAGGCTGAACTAGATGTGAAACGAGGTCTAGCAACACAAACACATAGTTCTCACAAAGTTACTAGCCAACATACACATCGTTTGTAAAGGAAAGATCGTGGTTGAGAAAACTAGATGAACGGAGTGTTACGAATAGAGGTGGGCATGACGTGGTACACATTGATAGGGGGAAGAAGCCACGATGTGTCTATTATAGCTTGGAATCCAACGTAAAACAACTTTCAAAACAGCCAAAACGGAAAAATCAATCTAATCCAAAACTCCTATACGAATTCCAAACGTAATTCGAGCATGATACAACTCAAATCACTTTGCAATGAAGATCACATGGTGTATAATCAAATCTGAAATCTAAATAAGACATGTGAGAGTCTCCTAGTGATTGAATCTTCTAGGTTGATTGTGTTTTAGTTTCGTGGAGTTTCTAAGAGAGAAATCAAACGACTGAAGTCATGTTTGTTATTGAGGCTAAACTAGATGTGAAACGAGGTCTAGCAACGCAAACACATAGTTTTCACAAAGTTACTAGCCAACATTCACATCATTTGTAAAGGAAAGATCGTGGTTGAGGAATCTAGATGAACGGAGTGTTACGAATAGAGGTGGGCATGACGTGGTACACATTGATAGGGGGAAGAAGCCATTACGTGTCTATCATAGCTTGGAAGCCAACGTAAAACAACTTTCAAAACAGCCAAAATGGAAAAATCAATCTAGTCGAAAACTCCTATACAGATTCCAAACGTAATTCGAGCATTATACAACTCAAATCACTTTGTAATTAAGATCACATGGTGTATAATCAAATCCAAAATCCAAATAAGACACATGAGAGTCTCCTAGTGATTGAATCTTCTAGGTTGATTGTGTTTTAGTTTCGTGGCTGAGAGAGAAATCGAATGAGTGAAGTCATGTTTGTTATTGAGGCTAAACTAGATGTGAAACGAGGTCTAGCAACACAAACACATAGTTCTCACAAAGTTACTAGCCAACATACACATCGTTTGTAAAGGAAAGATCGTGGTTGAGGAATCTAGATGAACGGAGTGTCACGAATAGAGGTGGGCATGACGTGGTACACATTGATAGGGGGAAGAAGCCATGACGTGTCTATCATAGCTTGGAAGCCAACCTAAAAGAACTTTCAAAACAGCCAAAACGGAAAAATCAATCTAGTCGAAAACTCCCATACGGATTCCAAACGTAATTCGAGCATGATACAACTCAAATCACTTTGTAATGAAGATCACATGGTGTATAATCAAATCCAAAATCCAAATAAGACACATGAGAGTCTCCTAGTGATTGAATCTTCCAGATTGATTGTGTTTTAGTTTCGTGGCTGAGAGAGAACTCGAATGAGTGAAGTCATGTTTGTTATTGAGGTTAAACTAGATGTGAAACGAGATCTAGCAACACAAACACATAATTCTCACAAAGTTACTAGCCAACATTCACATCGTTTGTAAAGGAAATATCGTGGTTGAGGAAACTAGATGAACGGAGTATTACGAATAGAGGTGGGCATGACGTGGTACACATTGATAGGGGGAAGAAGCCATGACGTGTCTATCATAGCTTGGAAGCCAACGTAAAAGAACTTTCAAAACAGCCAAAACGGAAAAATCAATCTAGTCGAAAACTCCTATACGGATTCCAAACGTAATTCGAGCATGATACAACTCAAATCACTTTGCAATGAAGATCACATGGTGTATAATCAAATCCGAAATCCAAATAAGACACGTGACAGTCTCCTAGTGATTGAATCTTCTAGGTTGATTGTGTTTTAGTTTCGTGGAGTTTCTGAGAGAGAAATCAAACGACTGAAGTCATGTTTGTTATTGAGGCTAAACTAGATGTCAAACGAGGTCTAGCAACACAAACACATAGTTCTCACAAAGTTACTAGCCAACCTTCACATCGTTTGTAAAGGAAAGTTCGTGGTTGAGAAAACTAGATGAATGGAGTGTTACGAATAGAGGTGGGCATGACGTGGTACACATTGACAGGGAGAAGAAGCCATGACGTGTCTATCGTAGCTTGGAAGCCAACGTAAAACAACTTTCAAAACAGCCAAAATGGAAAAATCAATCTAGTCGAAAACTCCTATACGGATTCCAAACGTAATTCGAGCATTATACAACTCAAATCACTTTGTAATGAAGATCACATGGTGTATAATCAATTCCAAAATCCAAATAAGACACATGAGAGTCTCATAGTGATTGAATCTTCTAGGTTGATTGTGTTTTAGTTTCGTGGCTGAGAGAGAAATCGAATGAGTGAAGTCATGTTTGTTATTGAGGCTGAACTAGATGTGAAACGAGGTCTAGCAACACAAACACATAGTTCTCACAAAGTTACTAGCCAACATACACATCGTTTGTAAAGGAAAGATCGTGGTTGAGAAAACTAGATGAACGGAGTGTTACGAATAGAGGTGGGCATGACGTGGTACACATTGATAGGGGGAAGAAGCCATGATGTGTCTATTATAGCTTGGAATCCAACGTAAAATAACTTTCAAAACAGCCAAAACGGAAAAATCAATCTAATCCAAAACTCCTATACAAATTCCAAACGTAATTCGAGCATGATACAACTCAAATCACTTTGCAATGAAGATCACATGGTGTATAATCAAATCTGAAATCTAAATAAGACATGTGAGAGTCTCCTAGTGATTGAATCTTCTAGGTTGATTGTGTTTTAGTTTCGTGGAGTTTCTAAGAGAGAAATCAAACGACTGAAGTCATGTTTGTTATTGAGGCTAAACTAGATGTGAAACGAGGTCTAGCAACGCAAACACATAGTTTTCACAAAGTTACTAGCCAACATTCACATCATTTGTAAAGGAAAGATCGTGGTTGAGGAATCTAGATGAACGGAGTGTTACGAATAGAGGTGGGCATGACGTGGTACACATTGATAGGGGGAAGAAGCCATTACGTGTCTATCATAGCTTGGAAGCCAACGTAAAACAACTTTCAAAACAGCCAAAATGGAAAAATCAATCTAGTCGAAAACTCCTATACAGATTCCAAACGTAATTCGAGCATTATACAACTCAAATCACTTTGTAATGAAGATCACATGGTGTATAATCAAATCCAAAATCCAAATAAGACACATGAGAGTCTCCTAGTGATTGAATCTTCTAGGTTGATTGTGTTTTAGTTTCGTGGCTGAGAGAGAAATCGAATGAGTGAAGTCATGTTTGTTATTGAGGCTAAACTAGATGTGAAACGAGGTCTAGCAACACAAACACATAGTTCTCACAAAGTTACTAGCCAACATACACATCGTTTGTAAAGGAAAGATCGTGGTTGAGGAATCTAGATGAACGGAGTGTTACGAATAGAGGTGGGCATGACGTGGTACACATTGATAGGGGGAAGAAGCCATGACGTGTCTATCATAGCTTGGAAGCCAACCTAAAAGAACTTTCAAAACAGCCAAAACGGAAAAATCAATCTAGTCGAAAACTCCCATACGGATTCCAAACGTAATTCGAGCATGATACAACTCAAATCACTTTGCAATGAAGATCACATGGTGTATAATCAAATCCGAAATCCAAATAAGACACGTGAGAGTCTCCTAGTGATTGAATCTTCTAGGTTGATTTTGTTTTAGTTTCGTGGAGTTTCTGAGAGAGAAATCAAACGACTGAAGTCATGTTTGTTATTGAGGCTAAACTAGATGTGAAACGAGGTCTAGCAACACAAACACATAGTTTTCACAAAGTTACTAGCCAACCTTCACATCGTTTGTAAAGGAAAGATCGTGGTTGAGAAAACTAGATGAATGGAGTGTTACGAATAGAGGTGGGCATGACGTGGTACACATTGACAGGGAGAAGAAGCCATGACGTGTCTATCGTAGCTTGGAAGCCAACGTAAAACAACTTTCAAAACAGCCAAAATGGAAAAATCAATCTAGTCGAAAACTCCATACGGATTCCAAACGTAATTCGAGCATTATACAACTCAAATCACTTTGTAATGAAGATCACATGGTGTATAATCAAATCCAAAATCCAAATAAGACACATGAGAGTCTCCTAGTGATTGAATCTTCTAGGTTGATTGTGTTTTAGTTTCGTGGCTGAGAGAGAAATCGAATGAGTGAAGTCATGTTTGTTATTGAGGCTGAACTAGATGTGAAACGAGGTCTAGCAACACAAACACATAGTTCTCACAAAGTTACTAGCCAACATACACATCGTTTGTAAAGGAAAGATCGTGGTTGAGAAAACTAGATGAACGGAGTGTTACGAATAGAGGTGGGCATGACGTGGTACACATTGATAGGGGGAAGAAGCCACGATGTGTCTATTATAGCTTGGAATCCAACGTAAAACAACTTTCAAAACAGCCAAAACGGAAAAATCAATCTAATCCAAAACTCCTATACGAATTCCAAACGTAATTCGAGCATGATACAACTCAAATCACTTTGCAATGAAGATCACATGGTGTATAATCAAATCTGAAATCTAAATAAGACATGTGAGAGTCTCCTAGTGATTGAATCTTCTAGGTTGATTGTGTTTTAGTTTCGTGGAGTTTCTAAGAGAGAAATCAAACGACTGAAGTCATGTTTGTTATTGAGGCTAAACTAGATGTGAAACGAGGTCTAGCAACGCAAACACATAGTTTTCACAAAGTTACTAGCCAACATTCACATCATTTGTAAAGGAAAGATCGTGGTTGAGGAATCTAGATGAACGGAGTGTTACGAATAGAGGTGGGCATGACGTGGTACACATTGATTGGGGGAAGAAGCCATTACGTGTCTATCATAGCTTGGAAGCCAACGTAAAACAACTTTCAAAACAGCCAAAATGGAAAAATCAATCTAGTCGAAAACTCCTATACAGATTCCAAACGTAATTCGAGCATTATACAACTCAAATCACTTTGTAATGAAAATCACATGGTGTATAATCAAATCCAAAATCCAAATAAGACACATGAGAGTCTCCTAGTGATTGAATCTTCTAGGTTGATTGTGTTTTAGTTTCGTGGCTGAGAGAGAAATCGAATGAGTGAAGTCATGTTTGTTATTGAGGCTAAACTAGATGTGAAACGAGGTCTAGCAACACAAACACATAGTTCTCACAAAGTTACTAGCCAACATACACATCGTTTGTAAAGGAAAGATCGTGGTTGAGGAATCTAGATGAACGGAGTGTCACGAATAGAGGTGGGCATGACGTGGTACACATTGATAGGGGGAAGAAGCCATGACGTGTCTATCATAGCTTGGAAGCCAACCTAAAAGAACTTTCAAAACAGCCAAAACGGAAAAATCAATCTAGTCGAAAACTCCCATACGGATTCCAAACGTAATTCGAGCATGATACAACTCAAATCACTTTGCAATGAAGATCACATGGTGTATAATCAAATCCGAAATCCAAATAAGACACGTGAGAGTCTCCTAGTGATTGAATCTTCTAGGTTGATTTTGTTTTAGTTTCGTGGAGTTTCTGAGAGAGAAATCAAACGACTGAAGTCATGTTTGTTATTGAGGCTAAACTAGATGTGAAACGAGGTCTAGCAACACAAACACATAGTTCTCACAAAGTTACTAGCCAACCTTCACATCGTTTGTAAAGGAAAGATCGTGGTTGAGAAAACTAGATGAATGGAGTGTTACGAATAGAGGTGGGCATGACGTGGTACACATTGACAGGGAGAAGAAGCCATGACGTGTCTATCGTAGCTTGGAAGCCAATGTAAAACAACTTTCAAAACAGCCAAAATGGAAAAATCAATCTAGTCGAAAACTCCTATACGGATTCCAAACGTAATTCGAGCATTATACAACTCAAATCACTTTGTAATGAAGATCACATGGTGTATAATCAAATCCAAAATCCAAATAAGACACATGAGAGTCTCCTAGTGATTGAATCTTCTAGGTTGATTGTGTTTTAGTTTCGTGGCTGAGAGAGAAATCGAATGAGTGAAGTCATGTTTGTTATTGAGGCTGAACTAGATGTGAAACGAGGTCTAGCAACACAAACACATAGTTCTCACAAAGTTACTAGCCAACATACACATCGTTTGTAAAGGAAAGATCGTGGTTGAGAAAACTAGATGAACGGAGTGTTACGAATAGAGGTGGGTATGACGTGGTACACATTGATAGGGGGAAGAAGCCACGATGTGTCTATTATAGCTTGGAATCCAACGTAAAACAACTTTCAAAACAGCCAAAACGGAAAAATCAATCTAATCCAAAACTCCTATACGAATTCCAAACGTAATTCGAGCATGATACAACTCAAATCACTTTGCAATGAAGATCACATGGTGTATAATCAAATCTGAAATCTAAATAAGACATGTGAGAGTCTCCTAGTGATTGAATCTTCTAGGTTGATTGTGTTTTAGTTTCGTGGAGTTTCTAAGAGAGAAATCAAACGACTGAAGTCATGTTTGTTATTGAGGCTAAACTAGATGTGAAACGAGGTCTAGCAACGCAAACACATAGTTCTCACAAAGTTACTAGCCAACATTCACATCGTTTGTAAAGGAAAGATCGTGGTTGAGGAATCTAGATGAACGGAGTGTTACGAATAGAGGTGGGCATGACGTGGTACACATTGATAGGGGGAAGAAGCCATTACGTGTCTATCATAGCTTGGAAGCCAACGTAAAACAACTTTCAAAACAGCCAAAATGGAAAAATCAATCTAGTCGAAAACTCCTATACGGATTTCAAACGTAATTCAATCATTATACAACTCAAATCACTTTGTAATGAAGATCACATGGTGTATAATCAAATCCAAAATCCAAATAAGACACATGAGAGTCTCCTAGTTATTGAATCTTCTAGGTTGATTGTGTTTTAGTTTCGTGGCTGAGAGAGAAATCGAATGAGTGAAGTCATGTTTGTTATTGAGGCTAAACTAGATGTGAAACGAGGTCTAGCAACACAAACACATAGTTCTCACAAAGTTACTAGCCAACATACACATCGTTTGTAAAGGAAAGATCGTGGTTGAGGAATCTAGATGAACGGAGTGTTACGAATAGAGGTGGGCATGACGTGGTACACATTGATAGGGGGAAGAAGCCATGACGTGTCTATCATAGCTTGGAAGCCAACCTAAAAGAACTTTCAAAACAGCCAAAACGGAAAAATCAATCTAGTCGAAAACTCCCATACGGATTCCAAACGTAATTCGAGCATGATACAACTCAAATCACTTTGCAATGAAGATCACATGGTGTATAATCAAATCCGAAATCCAAATAAGACACGTGAGAGTCTCCTAGTGATTGAATCTTCTAGGTTGATTTTGTTTTAGTTTCGTGGAGTTTCTGAGAGAGAAATCAAACGACTGAAGTCATGTTTGTTATGGAGGCTAAACTAGATGTGAAACGAGGTCTAGCAACACAAACACATAGTTCTCACAAAGTTACTAGCCAACCTTCACATCGTTTGTAAAGGAAAGATCGTGGTTGAGAAAACTAGATGAATGGAGTGTTACGAATAGAGGTGGGCATGACGTGGTACACATTGACAGGGAGAAGAAGCCATGACGTGTCTATCGTAGCTTGGAAGCCAACGTAAAACAACTTTCAAAACAGCCAAAATGGAAAAATCAATCTAGTCGAAAACTCCTATACGGATTCCAAACGTAATTCGAGCATTATACAACTCAAATCACTTTGTAATGAAGATCACATGGTGTATAATCAAATCCAAAATCCAAATAAGACACATGAGAGTCTCCTAGTGATTGAATCTTCTAGGTTGATTGTGTTTTAGTTTCGTGGCTGAGAGAGAAATCGAATGAGTGAAGTCATGTTTGTTATTGAGGCTGAACTAGATGTGAAACGAGGTCTAGCAACACAAACACATAGTTCTCACAAAGTTACTAGCCAACATACACATCGTTTGTAAAGGAAAGATCGTGGTTGAGAAAACTAGATGAACGGAGTGTTACGAATAGAGGTGGGCATGACGTGGTACACATTGATAGGGGGAAGAAGCCACGATGTGTCTATTATAGCTTGGAATCCAACGTAAAACAACTTTCAAAACAGCCAAAACGGAAAAATCAATCTAATCCAAAACTCCTATACGAATTCCAAACGTAATTCGAGCATGATACAACTCAAATCACTTTGCAATGAAGATCACATGGTGTATAATCAAATCTGAAATCTAAATAAGACATGTGAGAGTCTCCTAGTGATTGAATCTTCTAGGTTGATTGTGTTTTAGTTTCGTGGAGTTTCTAAGAGAGAAATCAAACGACTGAAGTCATGTTTGTTATTGAGGCTAAACTAGATGTGAAACGAGGTCTAGCAACGCAAACACATAGTTCTCACAAAGTTACTAGCCAACATTCACATCGTTTGTAAAGGAAAGATCGTGGCTGAGGAATCTAGATAAACGGAGTGTTACGAATAGAGGTGGGCATGACGTGGTACACATTGATAGGGGGAAGAAGCCATTACGTGTCTATCATAGCTTGGAAGCCAACGTAAAACAACTTTCAAAACAGCCAAAATGGAAAAATCAATCTAGTCGAAAACTCCTATACGGATTCCAAACGTAATTCGAGCATGATACAACTCAAATCACTTTGTAATGAAGATCACATGGTGTATAATCAAATCTGAAATCTAAATAAGACATGTGAGAGTCTCCTAGTGATTGAATCTTCTAGGTTGATTGTGTTTTAGTTTCGTGGAGTTTCTAAGAGAGAAATCAAACGACTGAAGTCATGTTTGTTGTTGAGGCTAAACTAGATGTGAAACGAGGTCTAGCAACGCAAACACATAGTTCTCACAAAGTTACTAGCCAACATTCACATCGTTTGTAAAGGAAAGATCGTGGTTGAGGAATCTAGATGAACGGAGTGTTACGAATAGAGGTGGGCATGACGTGGTACACATTGATAGGGGGAAGAAGCCATTACGTGTCTATCATAGCTTGGAAGCCAACGTAAAACAACTTTCAAATCAGCCAAAACGGAAAAATCAATCTAGTCCGAAACTCCTATACTGATTCCAAACGTAATTCGAGCATGATACAACTCAAATCACTTTGCAATGAAGATCACATGGTGTATAATCAAATCCAAAACCAAATAAGACACGTGAGAGTCTCCTAGTGATTGAATCTTCTAGGTTGATTGTGTTTTAGTTTCATGGAGTTTCTGAGAGAGAAATCAAACGACTGAAGTCATGTTTGTTATTGAGGCTAAACTAGATGTGAAACGAGGTCTAGCAACACAAACACATATTTTTCACAAAGTTACTAGCCAACATTCACCTCGTTTGTAAAGGAAAGATCGTGGTTGAGGAAACTAGATGAACGGAGTGTTACAAATAGAGGTGGGCATGACGTGGTACACATTGACAGGGGGAAGAAGCCATCATGTGTCTATCATAGCTTGGAAGCCAACGTAAAACAACTTTCAAAACAGCCAAAATGGAAAAATCAATCTAGTTGAAAACTCCTATACAGATTCCAAACGTAATTCGAGCATGATACAACTCAAATCACTTTGCAATGAAGATCACACGGTGTATAATTAAATTCAAAATCCAAATAAGACACGTGAGAGTCTCCTAGTGATTGAATCTTCTAGATTGATTACGTTTTAGTTTCGTGGAGTTTTTTAGAGAGAAATCAAACGACTGAAGTCATGTTTGTTATTGAGGCTAAACTAGATGTGAAACGAGGTCTAGCAACACAAACACATAGTTCTCACAAAGTTACTAGCCAACATTCACATCGTTTGTAAAGGAAAGATCGTGGTTGAGAAAACTAGATGAACGGAGTGTTACGAATAGAGGTGGGCATGACGTGGTACACATTGACAAGGGGAAGAAGCCATTACGTGTCTATTATAGCTTGGAAGCCAACGTAAAACAACTTTCAAAACAGCCAAAAAGGGAAAATCAATATAGTCGAAAACTCCTATACGGATTCCAAACGTAATTCGAGCATGATACAACTCAAATCACTTTCTAATGAAGATCACATGGTGTATAATCAAATCCAAAATCCAAATAAGACATGTGAGAGTCTCCTAGTGATTGAATCTTCTAGGTTGATTGTGTTTTAGTTTCGTGGAGTTTCTAAGAGAGAAATCAAACGACTGAAGTCATGTTTGTTATTGAGGCTAAACTAGATGTGAAACGAGGTCTAGCAACGCAAACACATAGTTCTCACAAAGTTACTAGCCAACATTCACATTGTTTGTAAAGGAAAGATCGTGGTTGAGGAAACTAGATGAACGGAGTGTTACGAATAGAGGTGGGCATGACGTGGTACACATTGATAGGGGGAAGAAGCCATGATGTGTCTATTATAGCTTGGAATCCAACGTAAAACAACTTTCAAAACAGCCAAAATGGAAAAATCAATCTAATCCAAAACTCCTATACGAATTCCAAACGTAATTCGAGCATGATACAACTCAAATCACTTTGCAATGAAGATCACATTGTGTATAATCAAATCTGAAATCCAAATAAGACATGTGAGAGTCTCCTAGTGATTGAATCTTCTAGGTTGATTGTGTTTTAGTTTCGTGGAGTTTCTAAGAGAGAAATCAAACGACTGAAGTCATGTTTGTTATTGAGGCTAAACTAGATTTGAAACGAGGTCTAGCAACGCAAACACATAGTTCTCACAAAGTAACTAGCCAACATTCACATCGTTTGTAAAGGAAAGATCGTGGTTGAGGAATCTAGATGAACGGAGTGTTACGAATAGAGGTGGGCATGACGAGGTACACATTGACACGGGGACGAAGCCATAACGTGTCTATCATAGCTTGGAAGCCAACGGAAAACAACTTTCAAAACAGCCAAAATGGAAAAATCAATCTAGTCTGAAACTCCTATACGGATTCCAAACGTAATTCGAGCTTGATACAACTCAAATCACTTTGCAATGAAGATCACATGGTGTATAATCAAATCCAAAATCCAAATAAGGCATGTGAGAGTCTCCTAGTGATTGAATCTTCTAGGTTGATTACGTTTTAGTTTCGTGGAGTTTTTTAGAGAGAAATCAAACGACTGAAGTCATGTTTGTTATTGAGGCTAAACTAGATGTGAAACGAGGTCTAGCAACACAAACACATAGTTCTCACAAAGTTACTAGCCAACATTCACGTCGTTTGTAAAGGAAAGATCGTGGTTGAGAAAACTAGATGAACGGAGTGTTACGAATAGAGGTGGGCATGACGTGGTACACATTGACAAGGGGAAGAAGCCATTACGTGTCTATTATAGCTTTGAAGCCAACGTAAAACAACTTTCAAAACAGCCAAAAAGGGAAAATCAATATAGTCGAAAACTCCTATACGGATTCCAAACGTAATTCGAGCATGATACAACTCAAATCACTTTCTAATGAAGATTACATGGTGTATAATCAAATCCAAAATCCAAATAAGACATATGAGAGTCTCCTAGTGATTGAATCTTCTAGGTTGATTGTGTTTTAGTTTTGTGGCTGAGAGAGAAATCAAATGAGTGAAGTCATGTTTGTTATTGAGGCTAAACTAGATGTGAAACAAGGTCTAGCAACATAAACACATAGTTCTCACAAAGTTACTAGCCAACATACACATCGTTTGTAAAGGAAAGATCGTGGTTGAGGAAACTAGATGAACGGAGTGTTACGAATAGAGGTGGGCATGACGTGGTACACATTGATAGGGGGAAGAAGCCATGATGTGTCTATTATAGCTTGGAATCCAACGTAAAACAACTTTCAAAACAGCCAAAACGGAAAAATCAATCTAATCCAAAACTCCTATACGAATTCCAAACGTAATTCGAGCATGATACAACTCAAATCACTTTGCAATGAAGATCTCATTGTGTATAATCAAATCAGAAATCCAAATAAGACATGTGAGAGTCTCCTAGTGATTAAATCTTCTAGGTTGATTGTGTTTTAGTTTCGTGGAGTTTCTAAGAGAGAAATCAAACGACTGAAGTCATGTTTGTTATTGACGCTAAACTAGATGTGAAACGAGGTCTAGCAACGCAAACACATAGTTCTCACAAAGTAACTAGCCAACATTCACCTCGTTTGTAAAGGAAAGATTGTGGTTGAGGAATCTAGATGAACGGAGTGTTACGAATAGAGGTGGGCATGACGAGGTACACATTGACACGGGGACGAAGCCATAACGTGTCTATCATAGCTTGGAAGCCAACGGAAAACAACTTTCAAATCAACCAAAACGGAAAAATCAATCTAGTCTGAAACTCCTATACGGATTCCAAACGTAATTCGAGCATGATACAACTCAAATCACTTTGCAATGAAGATCACAAGGTGTATAATCAAATCCAAAATCCAAATAAGTCATGTGAGAGTCTCCTAGTGATTGAATCTTCTAGGTTGATTGCGTTTTAGTTTCGTGGAGTTTCTGAGAGAGAAATCAAATGACTGAAGTCTTGTTTGTTATTGAGGCTAAACTAGATGTGAAACGAGGTCTAGCAACACAAACACATAGTTCTCACAAAGTTACTAGCCAACATTCACATCGTTTGTAAAGGAAAGATCGTGGTTGAGGAAACTAGATGAACGGAGGTTACGAATAGAGGTGGGCATGACGTGGTACACATTGACAGGGGGAAGAAGCCATGACGTGTCTATCATAGCTTGGAAGCCAACGTAAAACAACTTTCAAAACAGCCAAAACAGAAAAATCAATCTAGTCAAAAATCCTATACGGATTCCAAACGTAATTCGAGCATGATACAACTCAAATCATTTTGCAATGAAGATCACATGGTGTATAATCAAATCTGAAATCCAAAGAAGACACGTGAGAGTTTCCTAGTGATTGAATTTTCTAGGTTGATTGTGTTTTAGTTTCGTGGAGTTTTTTAGAGAGAAATCAAACGACTGAAGTCATGTTTGTTATTGAGGCTAAACTAGATGTGAAACGAGGTCTAGCAACACAAACACATAGTTCTCACAAAGTTACTAGCCAACATACACATCGTTTGTAAAGGAAAGATCGTGGTTGAGGAAACTAGATGAACGGAGTGTTACGAATAGAGGTGGGCATGACGTGGTACACATTGATGGGGGAAGAAGCCATGATGTGTCTATTATAGCTTGGAATCCAACGTAAAACAACTTTCAAAATAGCCAAAACGGAAAAATCAATCTAATCCAAAACTCCTATACGAATTCCAAACGTAATTCGAGCATGATACAACTCAAATCACTTTGCAATGAAGATCTCATTGTGTATAATCAAATCAGAAATCCAAATAAGACATGTGAGAGTCTCCTAGTGATTGAATCTTCTAGGTTGATTGTGTTTTAGTTTCGTGGAGTTTCTAAGAGAGAAATCAAACGACTGAAGTCATGTTTGTTATTGAGGCTAAACTAGATGTGAAACGAGGTCTAGCAACGCAAACACATAGTTCTCACAAAGTTACTAGCCAACATTCACATTGTTTGTAAAGGAAAGATCGTGGTTGAGGAAACTAGATGAACGGAGGTTACGAATAGAGGTGGGCATGACGTGGTACACATTGACAGGGGGAAGAAGCCATGACGTGTCTATCATAGCTTGGAAGCCAACGTAAAACAACTTTCAAAACAGCCAAAACAGAAAAATCAATCTAGTCGAAAATCCTATACGGATTCCAAACGTAATTCGAGCATGATACAACTCAAATCACTTTGCAATGAAGATCACATGGTGTATAATCAAATCTGAAATCCAAATAAGACACGTGAGAGTCTCCTAGTGATTGAATTTTCTAGGTCGATTGTGTTTTAGTTTCGTGGAGTTTTTTAGAGAAAAATCAAACGACTGAAGTCATGTTTGTTATTGAGGCTAAACTAGATGTGAAACGAGGTTTAGCAACACAAACACATAGTTCTCACAAAGTTACTAGCCAACATTCACATCGTTTGTAAAGGAAAGATCGTGGTTGAGGAAACTAGATGAACGGAGGTTACGAATATAGGTGGGCATGACGTGGTACACATTGATAGGGGGAAGAAGCCATGACATGTCTATCATAGCTTGGAAGCCAACGTAAAACAACTTTCAAAACAGCCAAAACGGAAAAATCAATCTAGTCGTAAACTCCTATACGAATTCCAAACGTAATTCGAGCATGATACAACTCAAATCACTTTGCATTGAAGATCACATGGTGTATAATCAAATCTGAAATCCAAATAAGATTTGTGAGAGTCTCCTAGTGATTGAATCTTTTAGGTTGATTGTGTTTTAGTTTCATGGAGTTTCTCAAAGAGAAATCAAATGACTGAAGTCATCTTTGTTATTGAGCCTAAACTAGATGTGAAACGAGGTCTAGCAACACAAACACATAGTTCTCACAAAGTTACTAGCCAACATTCACATCGTTTGTAAAGGAAAGATCATGGTTGAGGAATCTAGATGAACGGAGTGTTACGAATAGAGGTGGGCATGACGTGGTACACATTGATAGGGGGAAGAAGCCATTACGTGTCTATCATAGCTTGGAAGCCAACGTAAAAGAACTCTCAAATCAGCCAAAACGGAAAAATCAATCTAGTCCGAAACTTCTATACGGATTCCAAACGTAATTCGAGCATGATACAACACAAATCACTTTGCAATGAAGATCACATGGTGTATAATCAAATCCAAAATCCAAATAAGACACATGAGAGTCTCCTAGTGATTGAATCTTCTAGGTTGATTGTGTTTTAGTTTCGTGGAGTTTCTGAGAGAGAAATTAAACGACTGAAGTCATGTTTGTTATTGAGGCTAAACTAGATGTGAAACGAGGTCTAGCAACACAAACACATATTTTTCACAAAGTTACTAGCCAACATTCACCTCATTTGTAAAGGAAAGATCGTGGTTGAGGAAACTAGATGAACGGAGTGTTACGAATAGAGGTGGGCATGACGTGGTACACATTAACAGGGGGAAGAAGCCATGACGTGTTTATCATAGCTTGGAAGCCAACGTAAAAAACTTTCAAAACAGCCAAAATGGAAAAATCAATCTAGTTGAAAACTCCTATTTAGATTCCAAACGTAATTTGAGCATGATACAACTTAAATCACTTTGCAATGAAGATCACACGGTGTATAATCAAATCCGAAATCCAAATAAGACACGTGAGAGTCTCCTAGTGATTGAATCTTCTAGGTTGATTACATTTTAGTTTCGTGGAGTTTCTGAGAGAGAAATCAAACGACTGAAGTCATGTTTGTTATTGAGGCTAAACTAGATGTGAAACGAGGTCTAGCAACACAAACACATAGTTCTCACAAAGTTACTAGCCAACCTTCACATCGTTTGTAAAGGAAAGATCGTGGTTGAGAAAACTAGATGAATAGAGTGTTACGAATAGAGGTGGGCATGACGTGGTACACATTGACAGGGGGAAGAAGCCATGACGTGTCTATCATAGCTATGAAGCCATAAAACCACTTTCAAAACAGCCAAAAAGGGAAAATCAATCTAGTCGAAAACTCCTATACGGATTCCAAACGTAATTCGAGCATAATACAACTCAAATCACTTTGTAATGAATATCACATGGTGTATAATCAAATCGAAAATCCAAATAAGACACATGAGAGTCTCCTAGTGATTGAATCTTCTAGGTTGATTGTGTTTTAGTTTCGTGGCTGAGAGAGAAATCGAATGAGTGAAGTCATGTTTGTTATTGAGGCTAAACTAGATGTGAAACGAGGTCTAGCAACACAAACACATAGTTCTCACAAAGTTACTAGCCAACATACACATCGTTTGTAAAGGAAAGATCGTGGTTGAGGAAACTAGATGAACGGAGTGTTACGAATAGAGGTGGGCATGACGTGGTACACATTGATAGGGGCAAGAAGCCATGATGTGTCTATTATAGCTTGGAATCCAACGTAAAACAACTTTCAAAACAGCCAAAACGGAAAAATTAATCTAATCCAAAACTCCTATACGAATTCCAAATGTAATTCGAGCATGATACAACTCAAATCACTTTGCAATGAAGATCACATGGTTTATAATCAAATCTGAAATCTAAATAAGACATGTGAGAGTCTCCTAGTGATTGAATCTTCTAGGTTGATTGTGTTTTAGTTTCGTGGAGTTTCTAAGAGAGAAATCAAACGACTGAAGTCATATTTGTTATTGAGGCTAAACTAGATGTGAAACGAGGTCTAGCAACGCAAACACATAGTTCTCACAAAGTTACTAGCCAACATTCACATCGTTTGTAAAGGAAAGATCGTGGTTGAGGAAACTAGATGAACAGAGTGTTACGAATAGAGGTGGGCATGACGTGGTACACATTGACGGGGGGAAGAAGCCATGACGTGTCTATCATAGCTTGGTAGCCAACGTAAAACAACTTGCAAATTAGCCAAAACGGAAAAATCAATCTGGTCTGAAACTCTTATACGGATTCCAAACGTAATTCGAGCATGATACAACTCAAATCACTTTGCAATGAAGATCACATGGTGTATAATCAAATTCGAAATCCAAATAAGACACGTGAGAGTTTCCTAGTGATTGAATCTTCTAGGTTGATTGTGTTTTAGTTTCGTGGAGTTTCTAAGAGAGAAATCAAACGACTGGAGTCATGTTTGTTATTGAGGCTAAACTAGATGTGAAACGAGGTCTAGCAACACAAATACATAGTTCTCACAAAGTTACTAGCCAACATTCACCTCGTTTGTAAAGGAAAGATCGTGGTTGAGGAAACTAGATGAACAGAGTGTTACGAATAGAGGTGGGCATGACGTGGTATACATTGACAGGGGGAAGAAGCCATGACGTGTCTATCATAGTTTGGAAGCCAACGTAAAACAACTTTCAAAATAGCCAAAACGGAAAAATCAATCTAGTCGAAAACTCCTATACGGATTCCAAACGTAATTCGAGCATGAGAAAACTCAAATCACTTTGTAATGAAGATCACATAGTGTATAATCAAATCCAAAATCCAAATAAGATTTGTGAGAGTCTCCTAGTGATTGAATCTTCTAGGTTGATTGTGTTTTAGTTTCGTGGAGTTTCTCAGAGAGAAATCAAATGACTGAAGTCATGTTTGTTATTGAGCCTAAACTAGATGTGAAACGAGGTCTAGCAACGCAAACACATAGTTCTCACAAAGTTACTAGCCAACATTCACATCGTTTGTAAAGGAAAGATCGTGGTTGAGGAATCTAGATGAACGGAGTGTGACGAATAGAGGTGGGCATGACGTGGTACACATTGATAGGGGGAATAAGCCATTACGTGTCTATCATAGCTTGGAAGCCAACGTAAAAGAACTTTCAAATCAGCCAAAATGAAAAAATCAATCTAGTCTAAAACTCCTATACGGATTCCAAACGTAATTCATGCATGATACAACTCAAATCACTTTGCAATGAAGATCACATGGTGTATAATCAAATCCAAAATCCAAATAAGACACGTGAGAGTCTCCTAGTGATTGAACCTTCTAGGTTGATTGTGTTTTAGTTTCGTGGAGTTTCTGAGAGAGAAATCAAACGACTGAAGTCATGTTTGTTATTGAGGCTAAACTAGATGTGAAACGAGGTCTAGCAACACAAACACATATTTTTCACAAAGTTACTAGCCAACATTCACCTCGTTTTTAAAGGAAATATCGTGGTTGAGGAAACTAGATGAACGGAGTGTTACGAATAGAGGTGGGCATGACGTGGTACACATTGACGGGGGGAAGAAGCCATGACGTGTCTATCATAGCTTGGTAGCCAACGTAAAACAACTTTCAAATTAGCCAAAACGGAAAAATCAATCTGGTCTGAAACTCCTATACGGATTCCAAACGTAATTCGAGCATGATACAACTCAAATCACTTTGCAATGAAGATCACATGGTGTATAATCAAAACCGAAATCCAAATAAGACACGTGAGAGTTTCCTAGTGATTGAATCTTTTATGTTGATTGTGTTTTAGTTTCGTGGAGTTTCTAAGAGAGAAATCAAACGACTGAAGTCATGTTTGTTATTGAGGCTAAACTAGATGTGAAACGAGGTCTAGCAACGCAAACACATAGTTCTCATAAAGTTACTAGCCAACATTCACATCGTTTGTAAAGGAAAGATCGTGGTTGAGGAAACTAGATGAACAGAGTGTTACGAATAGAGGTGGGCATGACGTGGTATGATATCTTGTATATTTGCATGGTTTTGATCTCTTATTTTTGCATGTTTTGATCATTTAGAACATCATTTAAGCATAATTAGGTTGCATAGCATTGCATATGTATATATCAGGTGTTGGAGAGCACCATTGGCGTAATTGGAACATTTTGGCGAGCAAAAGAAGCAAATCCAGAACTTTAGTAACTGGATCGATCCACATGTGGATCGATCGATCCGTTTATTTTCCAAAAATCCGCGGGATCAACGGATCGAACCAGCTCGAGCAGGATCGATCGGGCAAAATCTTTAGTAACTGGATCGATCGATCCACCCTTGGATCGATCGATCCATGTTATTTTCACGAATGATCGCGGGACCTGCAGCTCGACCAAGCACAATGTGGATTGATCGGGCTAAATCTTTAACAAGTGGATCGATCGATCCACCCCTCAGAATTTCCCAAAAGTCAAGACTCACCTACTCTCCACTAGAAGAAAAACGTGTTTCACTCCTTAAAACTGTCTTTTCCCATCATTCACCAGGATAATCTGTTTTCTCTGTTTTTCTAACTTCACTTTACTTTCATGTTCTTGAGTGGTTGACTTTGGATTCTCAATCTTTACTCTTTGTGCAAACAATTTCTCTCAAGAAAACTTTGTGTTCTTGAGAAGTTTATGATATTCATCTTTGTTTTCCTTTGATTTCCTGCATCTTATTCTTGTTTTATCTTCTTGATTATGCTTCTATCCATCATGGGATTAAGTGTAAACAAGATGATTAGTGAGTAGATTCATATTGAATCCATGGGTTAGGATGATTCATGGGTGATTAGTTGATGAGTTAAGGTGTTTTATAGTTAGATTCTTAGACTTCTATGTTTGCTAAGTGTTCTTAATGCTAGATTGAATTTGATTACCTTAATCTAGATCTTAAACCTTCTATAGCATCGAAAGTGTTCATTGAAGGTTTGATCAAACTTAGTATAGCTCTAGCTTGAATAACCAAAGGGATTTGATGTTAGGATTGCTAGATGGTTAATAGACTTGAGCTTAATGTGTGTTTGAGTGAACGAAACCAATGGGAATTGATGTTTAGTTCATGATTGCATAAGGGTTTCTACCTCGGGAGAGGATTGATCTTCATTAGTGTTCTAGACTTATAGAAATTTATGATGATTTGAATTAAACACCTTGACTTAAAGCTAATTGCCTTGGATCAACCACCATACCCATGGGTTCTCTTTTAGTTAATTGAGTTAAAACTTGTGTTAATTGCTTAGCTTGTTACTTGTTGTCACTTAAACCACACACTTGAATCCACTTAGATTAAGCTATATGACTTGTATTCCTAGTGCTTAAAATAGCCTTGAGTTTGGATTGACACCTAAAGTACTACAACTACTTAGGATTAAACTTATCCGTATCAAGTTTGGCGCCGTTGCCATTCTTAAGACTTATTTTGACATTAGGATTTGGTCATTACTTGAGACTAAGTTTTATTTTTGTTTAGTAAGTTACTAATTCTCTTTCTTCATCTCTCATTGGATGATAGGTGCATGAACTTGAGGAGTAAAGGCCCAACAAACCTTGTTCCAAGAGTTGACAACATCACAAGTTTAGAAAGAGCGTTAGGAAGAACGAGACGAGAAAACGAAAAGCAAGCACACTTGCATCGCTTGGGGCTCGAGATGGAACGTAATCCAAATCAACAGGAAGGTATCCATGGAGTTGATGACAATAGACAAAACATCCAAGGAGTTCGTCTAGGAGCTGATCCAGAGGAACTTGGCCAAGGAGCTGCAAACCTTAGGCCACAACATCAAGATCGTCAACCAAGAGGCATTGGAACTTATGACAAGCCACATATCAATGGGAGCAGATTGGGAATTCGTGCCCCAGCTGTGGGCAACAACAACTTTGAGATCAAGTCAAGCTTGATCAACATGATAGAGGGAAACAAATACCATGGTTTTGCTTTGGAGGATCCAATCGATCACTTGCACAAATTTGACCAATATTGTGGCACAACAAAGACAAATGGTGTTTCCGAAGATGCATTCAAACTGAGATTGTTTCCATTCTCATTGGGAAGCAAAGCTCACACATGGGAGAAGAATATACCGAGTGATTCGATTACTACTTGGAATGAATGCAAAGAAGCTTTCCTCAACAAGTTTTTCTCTAGTGCAAGAACAGCAAAGATAAGGAGTGACATCTCAAGCTTCCAACAAATGAATCTTGAGAGCTTTGGTGAAGCATGGGATCGATTCAAAGGGTACCAAACACAATGTCCACACCATGGCTTCACAAAGGCAAATCTACTCAACACTTTCTATCGAGGAATCTTGCCTACATATAGAAGCCGACTTGATACTGCTAGTAATGGTTATTACTTGGGAAGAAGTGAAGATGATGCTTGGGAGCTTGTCGAGAACATGGCTCAAAGTGACTCTATCTACAATGATGAGTATGATAGACATAACCGAGGTGGAACGAGTGAAGATACATCCACCAAAAAGGAATTGAGGTCCCTACAAGAAAAGATGGATCTTCTTCTCAAAGAAAGACCTATACAAGCACAAGTCAATTATGTTGGTAACCAAAGCCATGGAATAAATACAATGCCAAATGAAGTGGAAGGAATCGAAGGACAAGAAGATGTTTCTTACATCAATGCAAATGGTACATGGTACAAGAATGATTCAAATTTCCAATATCCACCACGAGATCAAGGGAACTTCAACAACAAACCACCATACCAAAGTCAATATCAACCAAAGCCGATATTCAACAATCAACAAGGAGGATACAACGCAAGGCCAACATATCTGCCCGGTTTCAACAACAGAGGCAACCAGTTTGTTCAAGGACAACCAAATTCGTCACAACAACCACCACATGACACAACTGTGGAATCAATGTTCAAGCAGATACTTGAATCAAATGCTTCAACAAAGAAGGAGATCAAAGAAGAGTTGAAAACAATAAATTCAAAAATAGATGGGGTCTACAATGAGCTCAACAACAAAATCAAAAACATAGAGAATCAGTTTGCTTCATTCACCTCTCAAGCACAAAGACCAATGGGATCACTTCCCGGAAAATCAGAACAAAATCCAAAGGAGACATTGCATTCAATCACTCTTCGAAGTGGACGAAATCTTCCTCAACGAGTCCTCATCACGGATGATGAGAAACAAGGTGGGGAGGTGGCCATCAATGTGGATGATGATGTGGTCATTGTGGATGAGAAGACAAATGAGGTGATCATGGAGAAGATTGTTGCAGCTAAAGGCAACGAAAATGTTGGCAAGGATAAGAAATTTGTGAACAAGAACGAAGCTGCTACTACATCAAAGGCAATTCCGTTTACTTCTTCACCGTATGAGCCGAAGTTACCCTTTCCTGGGAGGTTCAAGAAGCAGGTGCTAGAGAAGTATAAAGCACTCTTTGAGAAGCAAATGAATGAAGTGCAGATCACAATGCCAATCCTTGATGCATTTATGCTAGTTCCTCAATATAGCAGATTCTTGAAGGATGCTGTTGCTGAGAAAAAGAAGGAAATGGAGGGCATGATGGTTCTTACTCACGAGTGTAGTGCAATTATTCAACGGTTAACCGTGACAAGGAAGCTAGAAGACCCAAGGAGCTTCACTTTACCATGCGCAATAGGCCCCTTGACCTTTGAGAATTGTTTGTGTGACTTGGGAGCAAGTATAAGCCTTATGCCTCTATCTGTTGCAAAGAAGCTCGGTTTTACACAATACAAAAAGTGTAGGATATCCTTGGTATTGGCTGATCGCTCTGTAAAACTTCCTATTGGTATCTTGGAAGATCTCTCTGTCATAATTGGGAATTATGAGATTCCTACAGAATTTGTAGTTTTGGAAATGGATGAGGAGCCCAAAGACCCTCTGATTTTTGGAAGACCATTCTTAGCCACTGTTGGTGCCATGGTAAATGTGAAAGATGGCAAGATTGATCTTCGTTTTGGGGAAGGGAACACTCTTCAGTTTGACATAAAGGAGATGATGAAGAAACCGACGATTCAAGGTCAAGTGTTCCACATTGAAGAGAAAGAACAATTGGCTGGAAAGTTCTTGGAAGAGACAACATTGGAGGACTCTCTACAACATGCTCTTACTATTGATGGAGAATCTCAGTTGGTTGAAGATAGAGTGAGCATGGAGTATGTTAGGATGATGGATTCACGTAAGGAAATAGTTGAAGGCGAGGAGTTCCTGGAACTACCACAAACGATGCACCATGTCGCCTCCGTTACTGTCAAATCCGAGTCTCGGGATGAAGATTGGAGTGAACTTAATGCTCCGAAAATTGATCTCAAACCACTCCCTTTGGGGCTCAGGTATGCATTTCTTGGTCCTAATGATACATACCCTGTCATTGTGAGTAATGAGCTAGAAGAAAATGAATTATCTACGCTTTTGACTGAATTGAAAAAGTTTAGAAGAGCAATAGGATACTCACTAGATGATATAAAGGGAATATCGTCTTCATTGTGCATGCATAGGATACATCTTGAGGATGAATCAATAACTTCAATAGAACGTCAAAGAAGGTTGAACCCCAACCTAAAAGATGTTGTAAAGAAAGAGATTCTTAAGCTCTTAGATGCTGGTGTGATATACCCTATCTCTGATAGTAATTGGGTGTCTCCTGTACATGTAGTTCCAAAGAAAGGCGGTATAACTGTTGTTAGGAATGAGAGAAATGAGTTGATACCAACTAGAACTATAACTGGACATAGGATGTGTGTTGATTATCGCAAACTTAACTCCGCCTCTAGGAAGGATCATTTTCCATTGCCATTCATCGATCAAATGTTAGAGAGGCTAGCAAACCATCCTTATTATTGTTTTCTTGATGGATACTCGGGATTCTTCCAAATTCCCATACATCCCAATGATCAAGAGAAAACGACATTCACTTGTCCTTATGGAACCTTTGCTTATCGAAGAATTCCATTTGGACTGTGCAATGCACCAGCGACATTTCAAAGAGCAATGATGTCGATTTTCTCTGATTTAATTGAGGATGTTGTGGAGGTCTTTATGGATGACTTCTCTGTCTATGGATCTTCGTTTTCTGCTTGTTTGTCCAACTTGTGCAGGGTATTACAGCGCTGTGAAGATACCAACCTTGTACTCAACTGGGAGAAGTGTCATTTCATGGTCAAAGAAGGGATTGTGCTTGGACACAAGATTTCTGAAAAGGGCATTGAAGTAGATCAAGCCAAGATTGATGTGATGGTCGGGTTAACACCACCAAGGACAGTGAAAGAAGTTCGAAGTTTTCTTGGCCATGCTGGATTCTATCGAAGATTCATCAAAGACTTCTCAAGGATTGCAAGACCATTGACGAAGTTACTGTGCAAAGAAACCAATTTCGATTTTGATGAAGATTGCCTTCAAGCTTTCAAGAAGCTGAAGAATGAGCTAATTAGTGCCCCAATTGTTCAGCCACTGGATTGGAACTTACCATTTGAGATCATGTGTGATGCTAGTGACTATGCTGTGGGAGCTGTTTTGGGACAGAAGAAGGATAAGAGGACACATGTTATCTACTATGCTAGTAGAACGCTTGACAGTGCACAAGAAAACTATGCAACAACCGAGAAAGAGCTTCTAGCCGTTGTGTTTGCAATCGAGAAATTTCGAAGCTACTTGGTTGGGCAAAAAGTCATTGTCTACACTGACCATGCAGCATTGAGACACTTACTAGCCAAGAAAGATGCCAAACCAAGGCTGCTGAGATGGATTCTACTGTTACAAGAATTTGATCTTGAGATCAAGGACAAGCCCGGAGTGGAGAATGGGGTAGCTGATCATCTTTCTAGATTAAGAGTGGAGTGTGGGATTCCTATTGATGAAGGACTTCCTGAAGAGCAAATCAAAGTGATTAGTGCAGTGATGACGGTTTGCGAAATCGGTAGGAGACTTGAAGAAGTGAAAGCGATCGATGAGACAGGACCATGGTATGCTGATTTGGTGAACTATTTAGCTTGTGGAAGGGAACCGCTAAACCTAGTAGGATATGCAAGGAAGAAGTTCTTCAAAGACGTGAAGAGATACTACTGGGATGAACCCTACCTTTACACTCTTAGCAAAGATCAAATCTATAGGAGAGTAGTAGCTGAAGAAGAGGTGGAAGGGATCCTTACACACTGTCATGGATCATCTTATGGAGGTCACTTTGCTACCTTCAAAACTGTTACAAAGGTACTACAAGCTGGATTTTGGTGGCCTCATATGTTCAAAGACGCACAATATTTTATCTCACGGTGTGACTCATGCCAAAGGAGAGGAAACATCACAAGGCGAAATGAGATGCCTCAAAATCCTATACTAGAAGTTGAAGTGTTTGATGTGTGGGGCATTGACTTCATGGGACCATTCCCATCATCCTATGGTAATAAATACATCCTTGTTGCTGTAGACTATGTCTCGAAGTGGGTGGAAGCCATTGCTAGTCCGAAAAATGATGCTAAAGTGGTCCAACAATTGTTCAAGACTATCATCTTTCCAAGGTTTGGAGTGCCTAGAGTTGTGATAAGTGATGGAGGACCTCACTTCATCAACAAACTCTTTGAAAATCTTCTCAAGAAAAATGGTGTCAAGCACAAGGTGGCAACTCCATACCATCCCCAAACAAGTGGTCAAGTCGAAGTATCCAACCGGGAGATCAAGTCAATTTTGGAGAAGACTGTGGGAACAACAAGGAAGGATTGGTCTACAAAGCTTGATGATGCACTATGGGCTTATAGGACTGCTTACAAAACACCATTGGGCACCACTCCTTTTAACCTTGTCTATGGGAAGGCTTGCCACTTGCCAGTGGAGCTTGAGTATAAAGCATTGTGGGCTGTAAAACTGCTTAATTTCGACATCAAGAGTGCCAAGGAGAAGCGACTTCTCCAACTTCATGAACTTGATGAAATTAGACTTGATGCTTTTTAGAACTCAAGGATTTACAAAGAAAAGACAAAGGCTTTTCATGACAAGAGGATCTTGAAGAGAGAATTCAATGTTGGAGATCAAGTGCTGCTCTTTAACTCTCGGCTGAAACTGTTCCCCGGGAAACTCAAATCAAGGTGGTCGGGTCCTTTCAAAATCAAGGAAGTAAAACCATATGGAGCAGTTGTGCTTTGGAAAAAGGATGGTGGCGATTTCACAGTTAATGGGCAACGGATTAAGCTATACATGGCAGCCATACCTATGGAAGAAGGAACTTCGGTTCCACTATACGATCCTACACCCGCCTAGTCCAAAAAGAAAAGGAAGTCAAGCTAGAGACTTAAAACAAGCTCACTTGGGAGGAAGTCCCATGTCTATCTTTGTAGATATATATATATATATATATGTGTGTGTGTTTTCTCTATCATTTATGCAATAATTGATGTTTGATTGTCTGTGTATTATATGTCATTTCAGAAGGGAATTGCTGGAAAACGATGAGCGACGATGATTGACGAAGTCCTATGAGCTATAGATCAGGAAAACGAAGTGACCATTACTTCCAATTAAACCAGGTATCTCCACATCTTTGTGTATAAAATGCAATGCAACTTTAATTTATTTTCGGTAACTCCCTCCACAGAGACTGTGTAATATTAGTGTGGGGGAGGTACATAGTACTAATCATGTTTGCTTTTGATGAAACTCATGCATTTAACTCTTGCATTTTCATATTTTGTTTTTCTATAAAAAAAAAAAAAAAATTTCAAAAATATAGATTGCATTCACTTGCATTGGGAGCAATTATTGAAAAATGCCTTGTAAAGAGTATATGACTACATTTCAAACCAGCACCCTAGCTAAGCATATCAAGTAGCTTAAGCATTTCTTGAACAACTTGTACGTTTCGAGCCTTGAAAACTCCTCTTGAAACTCATTGACTGCTGAAACATACTCTTTGAAGCCAACTCCGGTCTTAATTGAACTAAATGAACTTAATGCCTCTTGCTTATGGTCCTTTAGGTATTAAATCATGGCTATACACACACTTGAGTTTGTCTAACCCATTTTACCAATCTTTTTGACAACTCAAGTGGCACTCCATTCCCTTAACCCTTTCCTCCTTTCAAGCCATCATTATTTGTTGAGTGAGGCCTTTTCTGAAAGCTTTACATGTGCATAATGTTGAGAGTATTGGGAACGACAATGATTGATCTCCATTACTTGCTAGCAATAAGAACAATATTGTCTAGTTTCTAGGATGGGATGGAAGTATTTCGAGCGTTTGATCTTGGGAATGTGAGAAGAAAATGTGTCAACATGATTAAATAGAACAAAGGATTAGCTCAACAGCTTAAAAAGGAACCGAAACCCGAATAAGAAAATAGAATCGAAAAGAAAAGGAGTTGAATTAAAGAAAAGAGCTAAAGAGAATAAAAAAATTAATTAGAGACTCCTAGTTGACAATGAGAAGAAGGAAGAATTCTTGAGTGATTGAGAGATCTATGGGTGAGTAAAGATAAATTTGGCAATGGGAAATAATTTGTTTTATGTTTAAGAAAAGGGTAGAACAATGGAGATTGAGCATTGTATGCATAAGTTGATCCTTTTCTTAGATATATTATGTGCGATGTCAAAGCTACTAAGTTTTAGAGAGTAAGTCACCGTAAAAGATCATTATAGCCTCTTTATTCACTACGCATTCGAGTCTCTTCTTACCGAACCAAATGATTTGGACCAATTGATCATTTGCAAGAATTCACCTATGATTTTGTTAATATATGTGAGAGATTGGCTGATTTGTTGTTTGTGGTTTCATGACGATGAGTGTAGAGGTTAAAGGAGTTATGATAGGTCTAGAGAAGCTAGAGCGTAATAAAAGAGTTGCTCATGCTATTTGCTATGTTTCTTGAGGATGTTGTGTTGAAGTGCTAGAAATGTATATCTTTTGGCTATGAGCTCGCTTTTTCAAACTTCTCTCCCTTGAGTCTTTGAAAGTTTACTTGTGGACAAGTAAAGGACTAGTGTGGGGGAGTTGATATCTTGTATATTTGCATGGTTTTGATCTCTTATTTTTGCATGTTTTGATCATTTAGAACATCATTTAAGCATAATTAGGTTGAATATCATTGCATTTGTATATATCAGGTGTTGGAGAGCACCATTGGCGTAATTGGAACATTTTGGCGAGCAAAAGAAGCAAATCCAGAACTTTAGTAACTGGATCGATCGATCCACATGTGGATCGATCGATCCGTTTATTTTCCAAAAATCCGCGGGATCAACGGATCGAACCAGCTCGAGGAGGATCGATCGGGCAAAATCTTTAGTAACTGGATTGATCGATCCACCCTTGGATCGATCGATCCACCCTTGGATCGATCGATCCATGTTATTTTCACGAATGATCGCGGGACCTGCAGCTCGACCAAGCACAATGTGGATTGATCGGGCTAAATCTTTAACAAGTGGATCGATCGATCCACATGTGGATCGATCGATCCACCCCTCAGAACTGCCCAAAAGTCAAGACTCACCTACTCTCCACTAGAAGAAAAACGTGTTTCACTCCTTAAAACTGTCTTTTCCCATCATTCACCAGGATAATCTGTTTTCTCTGTTTTTCTAACTTCACTTTACTTTCATGTTCTTGAGTGGTTGACTTTGGATTCTCAATCTTTACTCTTTGTGCAAACAATTTCTCTCAAGAAAACTTTGTGTTCTTGAGAAGTTTATGATATTCATCTTTGTTTTCCTTTGATTTCCTGCATCTTATTCTTGTTTTATCTTCTTGATTATGCTTCTATCCATCATGGGATTAAGTGTAAACAAGATGATTAGTGAGTAGATTCATATTGATTCCATGGGTTAGGATGATTCATGGGTGATTAGTTGATGAGTTAAGGTGTTTTATAGTTAGATTCTTAGACTTCTATGCTTGCTAAGTGTTCTTAATGCTAGATTGAATTTGATCACCTTAATCTAGATCTTAAACCTTCTATAGCATCGAAAGTGTTCATTGAAGGTTTGATCAAACTTAGTATAGCTCTAGCTTGAATAACCAAAGGGATTTGATGTTAGGATTGCTAGATGGTTAATAGACTTGAGCTTAATGTGTGTTTGAGTGAACGAAACCAATGGGAATTGATGTTTAGTTCATGATTGCATAAGGGTTTCTACCTCGGGAGAGGATTGATCTTCATTAGTGTTCTAGACTTATAGAAATTTATGATGATTTGAATTAAACACCTTGACTTAAAGCTAATTGCCTTGGATCAACCACCATACCCATGGGTTCTCTTTTAGTTAATTGAGTTAAAACTTGTGTTAATTGCTTAGCTTGTTACTTGTTGTCACTTAAACCACACACTTGAATCCACTTAGATTAAGCTATATGACTTGTATTCCTAGTGCTTAAAATAGCCTTGAGTTTGGATTGACACCTAAAGTACTACAACTACTTAGGATTAAACTTATCCGTATCATGGTACACATTGACAGGGGGAAGAAGCCATGACGTGTCTATCATAGCTTGGTAGCCAACGTAAAACAACTTTCAAATTAGCCAAAACGGAAAAATCAATCTGGTCTGAAACTCCTATACGGATTCCAAACGTAATTCGAGCATGATACAATTCAAATAACTTTGAAATGAAGATCACATGGTGTATAATCAAATTCGAAATCCAAATAAGACACGTGAGAGTTTCCTAGTGATTGAATCTTCTAGGTTGATTGTGTTTTAGTTTCGTGGAGTTTCTAAGAGAGAAATCAAACGACTGGAGTCATGTTTGTTATTGAGGCTAAACTAGATGTGAAACGAGGTCTAGCAACACAAACACATAGTTCTCACAAAGTTACTAGCGAACATTCACCTCGTTTGTAAAGGAAAGATCGTGGTTGAGGAAACTAGATGAATGGAGTGTTACGAATAGAGGTGGGCATGACGTGGTATACATTGACAGGGGGAAGAAGCCATGACGTGTCTATCATAGCTTGGAAGCTAACGTAAAACAACTTTCAAAATAGCCAAAACGGAAAAATCAATCTAGTCGAAAACTCCTATACGGATTCCAAACGTAATTCGAGCATGAGACAACTCAAATCACTTTGTAATGAAGATTACATAGTGTATAATCAAATCCAAAATCCAAATAAGATTTGTGAGAGTCTCCTAGTGATTGAATCTTCTAGGTTGATTGTGTTTTAGTTTCGTGGAGTTTCTCAGAGAGAAATCAAATGACTGAAGTCATGTTTGTTATTGAGCCTAAACTAGATGTGAAACGAGGTCTAGCAACGCAAACACATAGTTCTCACAAAGTTACTAGCCAACATTCACATCGTTTGTAAAGGAAAGATCGTGGTTGAGGAATCTAGATGAACGGAGTGTGACGAATAGAGGTGGGCATGACGTGGTACACATTGATAGGGGGAATAAGCCATTACGTGTCTATCATAGCTTGGAAGCCAACGTAAAAGAACTTTTAAAACAGCCAAAACGGAAAAATCAATCTAGTTGAAAACTCCTATTTAGATTCCAAACGTAATTTGAGCATGATACAACTCAAATCACTTTGCAATGAAGATCACACGGTGTATAATCAAATCCGAAATCCAAATAAGACACGTGAGAGTCTCCTAGTGATTGAATCTTCTAGGTTGATTACGTTTTAGTTTCGTGGAGTTTCTGAGAGAGAAATCAAACGACTGAAGTAATGTTTGTTATTGAGGCTAAACTAGATGTGAAACGAGGTCTAGCAACACAAACACATAGTTCTCACAAAGTTACTAGCCAACATTCACATCGTTTGTAAAGGAAAGATCGTGGTTGAGAAAACTAGATGAATGGAGTGTTACGAATAGAGGTGGGCATGACGTGGTACACATTGACAGGGGGAAGATGCCATGACGTGTCTATCATAGCTATGAAGCCAACGTAAAACAACTTTCAAAACAGCCAAAAAGGGAAAATCAATATAGTCGAAAACTCCTATACGGATTCCAAACGTAATTCGAGCATAAAACAACTCAAATCACTTTGTAATGAAGATCACATGGTGTATAATCAAATCGAAAATCCAAATAAGACACATGAGAGTCTCCTAGTGATTGAATCTTCTAGGTTGATTGTGTTTTAGTTTCGTGGCTGAGAGAGAAATCGAATGAGTGAAGTCATGTTTGTTATTGAGGCTAAACTAGATGTGAAACGAGGTCTAGCAACACAAACACATATTTTTCACAAAGTTACTAGCCAACATTCACCTCGTTTGTAAAGTTAAGATCGTGGTTGAGGAAACTAGATGAACGGAGTGTTACGAATAGAGGTGGGCATAACGTGGTACACATTGATAGGGGCAAGAAGCCATGATGTGTCTATTATAGCTTGGAATCCAACGTAAAACAACTTTCAAAACAGCCAAAACGGAAAAATTAATCTAATCTAAAACTCCTAGACGAATTCCAAATATAATTCGAGCATGATACAACTCAAATCACTTTGCAATGAAGATCACATGGTTTATAATCAAATCTGAAATCTAAATAAGACGTGTGAGAGTCTCCTAGTGATTGAATCTTCTAGGTTAATTGTGTTTTAGTTTCGTGGAGTTTCTAAGAGAGAAATCAAACGACTGAAGTCATGTTTGTTATTGAGGCTAAACTAGATGTGAAACGAGGTCTAGCAACGCAAACACATAGTTCTCACAAAGTTACTAGCCAACATTCACATCGTTTGTAAAGGAAAGATCGTGGTTGAGGAAACAAGATGAACAGAGTGTTACGAATAGAGGTGGGCATGACGTGGTACACATTGACGGGGGGAAGAAGCCATGACGTGTCTATCATAGCTTGGTAGCCAACGTAAAACAACTTGCAAATTAGCCAAAACGGAAAAATCAATCTGGTCTGAAACTCTTATACGGATTCCAAACGTAATTCGAGCATGAGACAACTCAAATCACTTTGTAATGAAGATCACATAGTGTATAATCAAATCCAAAATCCAAATAATATTTGTGAGAGTCTCCTAGTGATTGAATCTTCTAGGTTGATTGTGTTTTAGTTTCGTGGAGTTTCTCAGAGAGAAATCAAATGACTGAAGTCATGTTTGTTATTGAGCCTAAACTAGATGTGAAACGAGGTCTAGCAACGCAAACACATAGTTTTCACAAAGTTACTAGCCAACATTCACATCGTTTGTAATGGAAAGATTGTGGTTGAGGAATCTAGATGAACGGAGTGTGACGAATAGAGGTGGGCATGACGTGGTACACATTAATAGGGGGAATAAGCCATTACGTGTCTATCATAGCTTGGAAGCCAACGTAAAAGAACTTTCAAATCAGCCAAAACGAAAAAATCAATCTAGTCCGAAACTCCTATACGGATTCCAAATGTAATTCATGCATGATACAACTCAAATCACTTTGCAATAAAGATCACATGGTGTATAATCAAATCCAAAATCCAAATAAGACACGTTAGAGTCTCCTAGTGATTGAATCTTCTAGGTTGATTGTGTTTTAGTTTCGTGGAGTTTCTGAGAGAGAAATCAAACGACTGAAGTCATGTTTGTTATTGAGGCTAAACTAGATGTGAAACGAGGTCTAGCAACACAAACACATATTTTTCACAAAGTTACTAGCCAACATTCACCTCGTTTGTAAAGGAAAGATCGTGGTTGAGGAAACTAGATGAACGGAGTGTTACGAATAGAGGTGGGCATGACGTGGTACACATTGACGGGGGGAAGAAGCCATGACGTGTCTATCATAGCTTGGTAGCCAACGTAAAACAACTTTCAAATTAGCCAAAACGAAAAATACAATCTGGTCTGAAACTCCTATACGGATTCCAAACGTAATTCGAGCATGATACAACTCAAATCACTTTGCAATGAAGATCACATGGTGTATAATCAAATCTGAAATCTAAATAAGACACGTGAGAGTTTCCTAGTGATTGAATCTTCTAGATTGATTGTGTTTTAGTTTCGTGGAGTTTCTAAGAGAGAAATCAAACGACTGGAGTCATGTTTGTTATTGAGCCTAAACTAGATGTGAAACGAGGTCTAGCAACGCAAACACATAGTTCTCACAAAGTTACTAGCCAACATTCACATCGTTTGTAAAGGAAAGATCGTGGTTGAGGAATCTAGATGAACGGAGTGTGACGAATAGGGGTGGGCATGACGTGGTACACATTGATAGGGGGAATAAGCCATTACGTGTCTATCATAGCTTGGAAGCCAACGTAAAAAAACTTTTAAATCAGCCAAAACAAAAAAATCAATCTAGTCTGAAACCCTTATACGGATTCCAAACGTAATTCATGCATGATACAACTCAAATCACTTTGCAATGAAGATCACATGGTGTATAATCAAATCCAAAATCCAAATAAGACACGTGAGAGTCTCCTAGTGATTGAATCTTCTAGGTTTATTGTGTTTTAGTTTCGTGGAGTTTCTGAGAGAGAAATCAAACGACTGAAGTCATGTTTGTTGTTGAGGCTAAACTAGATGTGAAACGAGGTCTAGCAACGCAAACACATAGTTCTCACAAAGTTACTAGCCAACATTCACATCGTTTGTAAAGGAAAGATCGTGGTTGAGGAATCTAGATGAACGGAGTGTTACGAATAGAGGTGGGCATGACGTGGTACACATTGATAGGGGGAAGAAGCCATGATGTGTCTATTATAGCTTAGAATCCAACGTAAAACAACTTTCAAAACAGCCAAAACGGAAAAATTAATCTAATCCAAAACTCCTATACGAATTCCAAATGTAATTCGAGCATGATACAACTCAAATCACTTTGCAATGAAGATCACATGGTTTATAATCAAATCTGAAATCTAAATAAGACATGTGAGAGCCTCCTAGTGATTGAATCTTCTAGGTTGATTGTGTTTTAGTTTCGTGGAGTTTCTAAGAGAGAAATCAAACGACTGAAGTCATGTTTGTTATTGAGGCTAAACTAGATGTGAAACGAGGTCTAGCAACGTAAACACATAGTTCTCATAAAGTTACTAGCCAACATTCACATCGTTTGTAAAGGAAAGATCGTGGTTGAGGAAAGTAGATGAATAGAGTGTTACGAATAGAGGTGGGCATGACGTGGTACACATTGACGGGGGGAAGAAGCCATGACGTGTCTATCGTAGCTTGGTAGCCAACGTAAAACAACTTTCAAATTAGCCAAAACGGAAAAATCAATCTGGTCTGAAACTCCTATACGGATTCCAAACGTAATTCGAGCATGATACAACTCAAATAACTTTGCAATGAAGATCACATGGTGTATAATCAAATTCGAATCCAAATAAGACACGTGAGAGTTTCCTAGTGATTGAATCTTCTAGGGTGATTGTGTTTTAGTTTCGTGGAGTTTCTAAGAGAGAAATCAAACGACTGGAGTCATGTTTGTTATTGAGGCTAAACTAAATGTGAAACGAGGTCTAGCAACACAAACACATAGTTCTCACAAAGTTACTAGCCAACATTCACCTCGTTTGTAAAGGAAAGATCGTGGTTGAGGAAACTAGATGAACGGAGTGTTACGAATAGAGGTGGGCATGACGTGGTATACATTGACAGGGGGAAGAAGCCATGACGTGTCTATCATAGCTTGGAAGCCAACGTAAAACAACTTTCAAAATAGCCAAAACGGAAAAATCAATCTAGTCGAAAACTCCTATATGGATTCCAAACGTAATTCGAGCATGAGACAACTCAAATCACTTTGTAATGAAGATCACATAGTGTATAATCAAATCCAAAATCCAAAAAAGATTTGTGAGAGTCTCCTAGTGATTGAATCTTCTAGGTTGATTATGTTTTAGTTTCGTGGAGTTTCTCAGAGAGAAATCAAATGACTGAAGTCATGTTTGTTATTGAGCCTAAACTAGATGTGAAACGAGGTCTAGCAACGCAAACACATAGTTCTCACAAAGTTACTAGCCAACATTCACATCGTTTGTAAAGGAAAGATCGTGGTTGAGGAATCTAGATGAACGGAGTGTGACGAATAGAGGTGGGCATGACGTGGTACACATTGATAGGGGGAATAAGCCATTACGTGTCTATCATAGCTTGGAAGCCAACGTAAAAGAACTTTCAAATCAGCCAAAACGAAAAAATCAATCTAGTCCGAAACTCCTATATGGATTCCAAACGTAATTCATGCATGATAGAACTCAAATCACTTTGCAATGAAGATCACATGGTGTATCATCAAATCCAAAATCCAAATAAGACACGTGAGAGTCTCCTAGTGATTGAATCTTCTAGGTTGATTGTGTTTTAGTTTCGTGGAGTTTCTGAGAGAGAAATCAAACGACTGAAGTCATGTTTGTTATTGAGGCTAAACTAGATGTGAAACGAGGTCTAGCAACACAAACACATATTTTTCACAAAGTTACTAGCCAACATTCACCTCGTTTGTAAAGTTAAGATTGTGGTTGAGGAAACTAGATGAACGGAGTGTTACGAATAGAGGTGGGCATGACGTGGTACACATTGACGGGGGGAAGAAGCCATGATGTGTCTATCATAGCTTGGTAGCCAACGTAAAACAACTTTCAAATTAGCCAAAACGAAAAATACAATCTGGTCTGAAACTCCTATACGGATTCCAAACGTAATTCGAGCATGATACAACTCAAATCACATTGCAATGAAGATCACATGGTGTATAATCTAATCCGAAATCTAAATAAGACACGTGAGAGTTTCCTAGTGATTGAATCTTCTAGATTGATTGTGTTTTAGTTTCGTGGAGTTTCTAAGAGAGAAATCAAACGACTGGAGTCATGTTTGTTATTGAGGCTAAACTAGATGTGAAACGAGGTCTAGCAACACAAACACATAGTTCTCACAAAGTTACTAGCCAACATTCACATCGTTTGTAAAGGAAAGCTCGTGGTTGAGGAATCTAGATGAACGGAGTGTGACGAATAGGGGTGGGCATGACGTGGTACACATTGATAGGGGGAATAAGCCATTACGTGTCTATCATAGCTTGGAAGCCAACGTAAAAGAACTTTCAAATCAGCCAAAACGAAAAAATCAATCTAGTCTGAAACTCTTATACGGATTCCAAACGTAATTCATGCATGATACAACTCAAATCACTTTGCAATGAAGATCACATGGTGTATAATCAAATCCAAAATCCAAATAAGACACGTGAGAGTCTCCTAGTGATTGAATCTTCTAGGTTTATTGTGTTTTAGTTTCGTGGAGTTTCTGAGAGAGAAATCAAACGACTGAAGTCATGTTTGTTGTTGAGGCTAAACTAGATGTGAAACGAGGTCTAGCAACGCAAACACATAGTTCTCACAAAGTTACTAGCCAACATTCACATCGTTTGTAAAGGAAAGATCGTGGTTGAGGAATCTAGATGAACGGAGTGTTACGAATAGAGGTGGGCATGACGTGGTACACATTGATAGGGGGAAGAAGCCATGATGTGTCTATTATAGCTTAGAATCCAACGTAAAACAACTTTCAAAACAGCCAAAACGGAAAAATTAATCTAATCCAAAACTCCTATACGAATTCCAAATGTAATTCGAGCATGATACAACTCAAATCACTTTGCAATGAAGATCACATGGTTTATAATCAAATCTGAAATCTAAATAAGACATGTGAGAGCCTCCTAGTGATTGAATCTTCTAGGTTGATTGTGTTTTAGTTTCGTGGAGTTTCTAAGAGAGAAATCAAACGACTGAAGTCATGTTTGTTATTGAGGCTAAACTAGATGTGAAACAAGGTCTAGCAACGTAAACACATAGTTCTCATAAAGTTACTAGCCAACATTCACATCGTTTGTAAAGGAAAGATCGTGGTTGAGGAAACTAGATGAACAGAGTGTTACGAATAGAGGTGGGCATGACGTGGTACACATTGACGGGGGGAAGAAGCCATGACGTGTCTATCGTAGCTTGGTAGCCAACGTAAAACAACTTTCAAATTAGCCAAAACGGAAAAATCAATCTGGTCTGAAACTCCTATACGGATTCCAAACGTAATTCGAGCATGATACAACTCAAATAACTTTGCAATGAAGATCACATGGTGTATAATCAAATTCGAATCCAAATAAGACACGTGAGAGTTTCCTAGTGATTGAATCTTCTAGGGTGATTGTGTTTTAGTTTCGTGGAGTTTCTAAGAGAGAAATCAAACGACTGGAGTCATGTTTGTTATTGAGGCTAAACTAAATGTGAAACGAGGTCTAGCAACACAAACACATAGTTCTCACAAAGTTACTAGCCAACATTCACCTCGTTTGTAAAGGAAAGATCGTGGTTGAGGAAACTAGATGAACGGAGTGTTACGAATAGAGGTGGGCATGACGTGGTATACATTGACAGGGGGAAGAAGCCATGACGTGTCTATCATAGCTTGGAAGCCAACGTAAAACAACTTTCAAAATAGCCAAAACGGAAAAATCAATCTAGTCGAAAACTCCTATATGGATTCCAAACGTAATTCGAGCATGAGACAACTCAAATCACTTTGTAATGAAGATCACATAGTGTATAATCAAATCCAAAATCCAAATAAGATTTGTGAGAGTCTCCTAGTGATTGAATCTTCTAGGTTGATTATGTTTTAGTTTCGTGGAGTTTCTCAGAGAGAAATCAAATGACTGAAGTCATGTTTGTTATTGAGCCTAAACTAGATGTGAAACGAGGTCTAGCAACGCAAACACATAGTTCTCACAAAGTTACTAGCCAACATTCACATCGTTTGTAAAGGAAAGATCGTGGTTGAGGAATCTAGATGAACGGAGTGTGACGAATAGAGGTGGGCATGACGTGGTACACATTGATAGGGGGAATAAGCCATTACGTGTCTATCATAGCTTGGAAGCCAATGTAAAAGAACTTTCAAATCAGCCAAAACAAAAAAATCAATCTAGTCCGAAACTCCTATATGGATTCCAAACGTAATTCATGCATGATAGAACTCAAATCACTTTGCAATGAAGATCACATGGTGTATCATCAAATCCAAAATCCAAATAAGACACGTGAGAGTCTCCTAGTGATTGAATCTTCTAGGTTGATTGTGTTTTAGTTTCGTGGAGTTTCTGAGAGAGAAATCAAACGACTGAAGTCATGTTTGTTATTGAGGCTAAACTAGATGTGAAACGAGGTCTAGCAACACAAACACATATTTTTCACAAAGTTACTAGCCAACATTCACCTCGTTTGTAAAGTTAAGATTGTGGTTGAGGAAACTAGATGAACGGAGTGTTACGAATAGAGGTGGGCATGACGTGGTACACATTGACGGGGGGAAGAAGCCATGATGTGTCTATCATAGCTTGGTAGCCAACGTAAAACAACTTTCAAATTAGCCAAAACGAAAAATACAATCTGGTCTGAAACTCCTATACGGATTCCAAACGTAATTCGAGCATGATACAACTCAAATCACATTGCAATGAAGATCACATGGTGTATAATCTAATCCAAAATCTAAATAAGACACGTGAGAGTTTCCTAGTGATTGAATCTTCTAGATTGATTGTGTTTTAGTTTCGTGGAGTTTCTAAGAGAGAAATCAAACGACTGGAGTCATGTTTGTTATTGAGGCTAAACTAGATGTGAAACGAGGTCTAGCAACACAAACACATAGTTCTCACAAAGTTACTAGCCAACATTCACATCGTTTGTAAAGGAAAGATCGTGGTTGAGGAATCTAGATGAACGGAGTGTGACGAATAGGGGTGGGCATGACGTGGTACACATTGATAGGGGGAATAAGCCATTACGTGTCTATCATAGCTTGGAAGCCAACGTAAAAGAACTTTCAAATCAGCCAAAACGAAAAAATCAATCTAGTCTGAAACTCTTATACGGATTCCAAACGTAATTCATGCATGATACAACTCAAATCACTTTGCAATGAAGATCACATGGTGTATAATCAAATCCAAAATCCAAATAAGACACGTGAGAGTCTCCTAGTGATTGAATCTTCTAGGTTTATTGTGTTTTAGTTTCGTGGAGTTTCTGAGAGAGAAATCAAACGACTGAAGTCATGTTTGTTGTTGAGGCTAAACTAGATGTGAAACGAGGTCTAGCAACGCAAACACATAGTTCTCACAAAGTTACTAGCCAACATTCACATCGTTTGTAAAGGAAAGATCGTGGTTGAGGAATCTAGATGAACGGAGTGTTACGAATATAGGTGGGCATGACGTGGTACACATTGATAGGGGGAAGAAGCCATGATGTGTCTATTATAGCTTAGAATCCAACGTAAAACAACTTTCAAAACAGCCAAAACGGAAAAATTAATCTAATCCAAAACTCCTATACGAATTCCAAATGTAATTCGAGCATGATACAACTCAAATCACTTTGCAATGAAGATCACATGGTTTATAATCAAATCTGAAATCTAAATAAGACATGTGAGAGCCTCCTAGTGATTGAATCTTCTAGGTTGATTGTGTTTTAGTTTCGTGGAGTTTCTAAGAGAGAAATCAAACGACTGAAGTCATGTTTGTTATTGAGGCTAAACTAGATGTGAAACAAGGTCTAGCAACGTAAACACATAGTTCTCATAAAGTTACTAGCCAACATTCACATCGTTTGTAAAGGAAAGATCGTGGTTGAGGAAACTAGATGAACAGAGTGTTACGAATAGAGGTGGGCATGACGTGGTACACATTGACGGGGGGAAGAAGCCATGACGTGTCTATCGTAGCTTGGTAGCCAACGTAAAACAACTTTCAAATTAGCCAAAACGGAAAAATCAATCTGGTCTGAAACTCCTATACGGATTCCAAACGTAATTCGAGCATGATACAACTCAAATAACTTTGCAATGAAGATCACATGGTGTATAATCAAATTCGAATCCAAATAAGACACGTGAGAGTTTCCTAGTGATTGAATCTTCTAGGGTGATTGTGTTTTAGTTTCGTGGAGTTTCTAAGAGAGAAATCAAACGACTGGAGTCATGTTTGTTATTGAGGCTAAACTAAATGTGAAACGAGGTCTAGCAACACAAACACATAGTTCTCACAAAGTTACTAGCCAACATTCACCTCGTTTGTAAAGGAAAGATCGTGGTTGAGGAAACTAGATGAACGGAGTGTTACGAATAGAGGTGGGCATGACGTGGTATACATTGACAGGGGGAAGAAGCCATGACGTGTCTATCATAGCTTGGAAGCCAACGTAAAACAACTTTCAAAATAGCCAAAACGGAAAAATCAATCTAGTCGAAAACTCCTATATGGATTCCAAACGTAATTCGAGCATGAGACAACTCAAATCACTTTGTAATGAAGATCACATAGTGTATAATCAAATCCAAAATCCAAATAAGATTTGTGAGAGTCTCCTAGTGATTGAATCTTCTAGGTTGATTGTGTTTTAGTTTCGTGGAGTTTCTCAGAGAGAAATCAAATGACTGAAGTCATGTTTGTTATTGAGCCTAAACTAGATGTGAAACGAGGTCTAGCAACGCAAACACATAGTTCTCACAAAGTTACTAGCCAACATTCACATCGTTTGTAAAGGAAAGATCGTGGTTGAGGAATCTAGATGAACGGAGTGTGACGAATAGAGGTGGGCATGACGTGGTACACATTGATAGGGGGAATAAGCCATTACGTGTCTATCATAGCTTGGAAGCCAACGTAAAAGAACTTTCAAATCAGCCAAAACAAAAAAATCAATCTAGTCCGAAACTCCTATACGGATTCCAAACGTAATTCATGCATGATAGAACTCAAATCACTTTGCAATGAAGATCACATGGTGTATCATCAAATCCAAAATCCAAATAAGACACGTGAGAGTCTCCTAGTGATTGAATCTTCTAGGTTGATTGTGTTTTAGTTTCGTGGAGTTTCTGAGAGAGAAATCAAACGACTGAAGTCATGTTTGTTATTGAGGCTAAACTAGATGTGAAACGAGGTCTAGCAACACAAACACATATTTTTCACAAAGTTACTAGCTAACATTCACCTCGTTTGTAAAGTTAAGATTGTGGTTGAGGAAACTAGATGAACGGAGTGTTACGAATAGAGGTGGGCATGATGTGGTACACATTGACGGGGGGAAGAAGCCATGATGTGTCTATCATAGCTTGGTAGCCAACGTAAAACAACTTTCAAATTAGCCAAAACGAAAAATACAATCTGGTCTGAAACTCCTATACGGATTCCAAACGTAATTCGAGCATGATACAACTCAAATCACTTTGCAATGAAGATCACATGGTGTATAATCAAATCCGAAATCTAAATAAGACACGTGAGAGTTTGCTAGTGATTGAATCTTCTAGATTGATTGTGTTTTAGTTTCGTGGAGTTTCTAAGAGAGAAATCAAACGACTGGAGTCATGTTTGTTATTGAGGCTAAACTAGATGTGAAACGAGGTCTAGCAACACAAACACATAGTTCTCACAAAGTTACTAGCCAACATTCACCTCGTTTGTAAAGGAAAGATCGTGGTTGAGGAAACTAGATGAACGGAGTGTTACGAATAGAAGTGGGCATGACATGGTACACATTGACAGGGGGAAGAAGCCATGACGTGTCTATCATAGCTTGGAAGCCAACGTAAAACAACTTTCAAAACAGCCAAAACGGAAAAATCAATCTAGTCGAAAACTCCTATACGGATTCCAAACGTAATTCGAGCATGATACAACTCAAATCACTTTGTAATGAAGATCACATGGTGTATAATCAAATCCAAAATCCAAATAAGATTTGTGAGAGTCTCCTAGTGATTGAATCTTCTAGGTTGATTGTGTTTTAGTTTCGTGGAGTTTCTCAGAGAGAAATCAAATGACTGAAGTCATGTTTGTTATTGAGCCTAAACTAGATGTGAAACGAGGTCTAGCAACGCAAACACATAGTTCTCACAAAGTTACTAGCCAACATTCACATCGTTTGTAAAGGAAAGATCGTGGTTGAGGAATCTAGATGAACGGAGTGTTACGAATAGAGGTGGGCATGACGTGGTACACATTGATAGGGGGAATAAGCCATTACATGTCTATCATAGCTTGGAAGCCAACGTAAAAGAACTTTCAAATCAGCCAAAACGAAAAAATCAATCTACTCCGAAACTCCTATACGGATTCCAAACGTAATTCATGCATGATACAACTCAAATCACTTTGCAATGAAGATCACATGGTGTATAATCAAATCCAAAATCCAAATAAGACACGTGAGAGTCTCCTAGTGATTGAATCTTCTAGGTTGATTGTGTTTTAGTTTCGTGGAGTTTCTGAGAGAGAAATCAAACGACTGAAGTCATGTTTGTTATTGAGGCTAAGCTAGATGTGAAACGAGGTCTAGCAACACAAACACATATTTTTCACAAAGTTACTAGCCAACATGCACCTCGTTTGTAAAGGAAAGATCTTGGTTGAGGAAAATAGATGAACGGAGTGTTACGAATAGAGGTGGACATGACCTGGTACACATTGACGGGGGGAAGAAGCCACGACGTGTCTATCATAGCTTGGTAGCCAACGTAAAACAACTTTCAAATTAGCCAAAACGGAAAAATCAATATGGTCTGAAACTCATATACGGATTCCAAACGTAATTCGAGCATGATACAACTCAAATCACTTTGCAATGAAGATCACATGGTGTATAATCAAATCCCAAATCCAAATAAGACACGTGAGAGTTTCCTAGTGATTGAATTTTCTAGGTTGATTGTGTTTTAGTTTCGTGGAGTTTCTGAGAGAGAAATCAAACGACTAAAGTCATGTTTGTTATTGAGGCTAAACTAGATGTGAAACGAGGTCTAGCAACACAAACACATAGTTCTCACAAAGTTACTAGCCAACATTCACCTCGTTTGTAAAGGAAAGATCGTGGTTGAGGAAACTAGATGAACGGAGTGTTACGAATAGAAGTGGGCATGACATGGTACACATTGACAGGGGGAAGAAGCCATGACGTGTCTATCATAGCTTGGAAGCCAACGTAAAACAACTTTCAAAACAGCCAAAACGGAAAAATCAATCTAGTCGAAAACTCCTATACGGATTCCAAACGTAATTCGAGCATGATACAACTCAAATCACTTTGTAATGAAGATCACATGGTGTATAATCAAATCCAAAATCCAAATAAGATTTGTGAGAGTCTCCTAGTGATTGAATCTTCTAGGTTGATTGTGTTTTAGTTTCGTGGAGTTTCTCAGAGAGAAATCAAATGACTGAAGTCATGTTTGTTATTGAGCCTAAACTAGATGTGAAACGAGGTCTAGCAACGCAAACACATAGTTCTCACAAAGTTACTAGCCAACATTCACATCGTTTGTAAAGGAAAGATCGTGGTTGAGGAAACTAGATGAACGGAGTGTTACGAATAGAAGTGGGCATGACATGGTACACATTGACAGGGGGAAGAAGCCATGACGTGTCTATCATAGCTTGGAAGCCAACGTAAAACAACTTTCAAAACAGCCAAAACGGAAAAATCAATCTAGTCGAAAACTCCTATACGGATTCCAAACGTAATTCGAGCATGATACAACTCAAATCACTTTGTAATGAAGATCACATGGTGTATAATCAAATCCAAAATCCAAATAAGATTTGTGAGAGTCTCCTAGTGATTGAATCTTCTAGGTTGATTGTGTTTTAGTTTCGTGGAGTTTCTCAGAGAGAAATCAAATGACTGAAGTCATGTTTGTTATTGAGCCTAAACTAGATGTGAAACGAGGTCTAGCAACGCAAACACATAGTTCTCACAAAGTTACTAGCCAACATTCACATCGTTTGTAAAGGAAAGATCATGGTTGAGGAATCTAGATGAACGGAGTGTTACGAATAGAGGTGGGCATGACGTGGTACACATTGATAGGGGGAATAAGCCATTACGTATCTATCACAGCTTGGAAGCCAACGTAAAAGAACTTTCAAATCAGCCAAAACGAAAAAATCAATCTAGTCCGAAACTCCTATACGGATTCCAAACGTAATTCATGCATGATACAACTCAAATCACTTTGCAATGAAGATCACATGGTGTATAATCAAATCCAAAATCCAAATAAGACACGTGAGAGTCTCCTAGTGATTGAATCTTCTAGGTTGATTGTGTTTTAGTTTCGTGGAGTTTCTGAGAGAGAAATCAAACGACTAAAGTCATGTTTGTTATTGAGGCTAAACTAGATGTGAAACGAGGTCTAGCAACACAAACACATAGTTCTCACAAAGTTACTAGCCAACATTCACCTCGTTTGTAAAGGAAAGATCGTGGTTGAGGAAACTAGATGAACGGAGTGTTACGAATAGAAGTGGGCATGACATGGTACACATTGACAGGGGGAAGAAGCCATGACGTGTCTATCATAGCTTGGAAGCCAACGTAAAACAACTTTCAAAACAGCCAAAACGGAAAAATCAATCTAGTCGAAAACTCCTATACGGATTCCAAACGTAATTCGAGCATGATACAACTCAAATCACTTTGTAATGAAGATCACATGGTGTATAATCAAATCCAAAATCCAAATAAGATTTGTGAGAGTCTCCTAGTGATTGAATCTTCTAGGTTGATTGTGTTTTAGTTTCGTGGAGTTTCTCAGAGAGAAATCAAATGACTGAAGTCATGTTTGTTATTGAGCCTAAACTAGATGTGAAACGAGGTCTAGCAACGCAAACACATAGTTCTCACAAAGTTACTAGCCAACATTCACATCGTTTGTAAAGGAAAGATCGTGGTTGAGGAATCTAGATGAACGGAGTGTTACGAATAGAGGTGGGCATGACGTGGTACACATTGATAGGGGGAATAAGCCATTACATGTCTATCATAGCTTGGAAGCCAACGTAAAAGAACTTTCAAATCAGCCAAAACGAAAAAATCAATCTACTCCGAAACTCCTATACGGATTCCAAACGTAATTCATGCATGATACAACTCAAATCACTTTGCAATGAAGATCACATGGTGTATAATCAAATCCAAAATCCAAATAAGACACGTGAGAGTCTCCTAGTGATTGAATCTTCTAGGTTGATTGTGTTTTAGTTTCGTTGAGTTTCTGAGAGAGAAATCAAACGACTGAAGTCATGTTTGTTATTGAGGCTAAGCTAGATGTGAAACGAGGTCTAGCAACACAAACACATATTTTTCACAAAGTTACTAGCCAACATGCACCTCGTTTGTAAAGGAAAGATCTTGGTTGAGGAAAATAGATGAACGGAGTGTTACGAATAGAGGTGGACATGACCTGGTACACATTGACGGGGGGAAGAAGCCACGACGTGTCTATCATAGCTTGGTAGCCAACGTAAAACAACTTTCAAATTAGCCAAAACGGAAAAATCAATATGGTCTGAAACTCATATACGGATTCCAAACGTAATTCGAGCATGATACAACTCAAATCACTTTGCAATGAAGATCACATGGTGTATAATCAAATCCCAAATCCAAATAAGACACGTGAGAGTTTCCTAGTGATTGAATTTTCTAGGTTGATTGTGTTTTAGTTTCGTGGAGTTTCTAAGAGAGAAATCAAACGACTGGAGTCATGTTTGTTATTGAGGCTAAACTAGATGTGAAACTAGGTCTAGCAACACAAACACATAGTTCACACAAAGTTACTAGCCAACATTCACCTCGTTTGTAAAGGAAAGATCGTGGTTGAGGAAACTAGATGAACGGAGTGTTACGAATATAGGTGGGCATGACGTGGTACACATTGATAGGGGGAAGAAGCCATGACATGTCTATCATAGCTTGGAAGCCAACGTAAAACAACTTTCAAAACAGCCAAAACGGAAAAATCAATCTAGTCGTAAACTCCTATACGGATTCCAAACGTAATTCGAGCATGATACAACTCAAATCACTTTGTAATGAAGATCACATGGTGTATAATCAAATCCAAAATCCAAATAAGATTTGTGAGAGTCTCCTAGTGATTGAATCTTCTAGGTTGATTGTGTTTTAGTTTCGTGGAGTTTCTCAGAGAGAAATCAAATGACTGAAGTCATGTTTGTTATTGAGCCTAAACTAGATGTGAAACGAGGTCTAGCAACGCAAACACATAGTTCTCACAAAGTTACTAGCCAACATTCACATCGTTTGTAAAGGAAAGATCATGGTTGAGGAATCTAGATGAACGGAGTGTTACGAATAGAGGTGGGCATGACGTGGTACACATTGATAGGGGGAATAAGCCATTACATATCTATCACAGCTTGGAAGCCAACGTAAAAGAACTTTCAAATCAGCCAAAACGAAAAAATCAATCTAGTCCGAAACTCCTATACGGATTCCAAACGTAATTCATGCATGATACAACTCAAATCACTTTGCAATGAAGATCACATGGTGTATAATCAAATCCAAAATCCAAATAAGACACGTGAGAGTCTCCTAGTGATTGAATCTTCTAGGTTGATTGTGTTTTAGTTTCGTGGAGTTTCTGAGAGAGAAATCAAACGACTAAAGTCATGTTTGTTATTGAGGCTAAACAAGATGTGAAACGAGGTCTAGCAACACAAACACATATTTTTCACAAAGTTACTAGCCAACATTCACCTCGTTTGTAAAGGAAAGATCGTGGTTGAGGAAACTAGATGAACGGAGTGTTACGAATAGAGGTGGGCATGATGTGGTACACATTGACGGGGGGAAGAAGCCATGACGTGTCTATCATAGCTTGGTAGCCAACGTAAAACAACTTTCAAATTAGCCAAAACGAAAAATACAATCTGGTCTGAAACTCCTATACGGATTCCAAACGTAATTCGAGCATGATACAACTCAAATCACTTTGCAATGAAGATCACATGGTGTATAATCAAATCCGAAATCTAAATAAGACACGTGAGAGTTTCCTAGTGATTGAATCTTCTAGATTGATTGTGTTTTAGTTTCGTGGAGTTTCTAAGAGAGAAATCAAACGACTGGAGTCATGTTTGTTATTGAGGCTAAACTAGATGTGAAACGAGGTCTAGCAACACAAACACATAGTTCTCACAAAGTTACTAGCCAACATTCACCTCGTTTGTAAAGGAAAGATCGTGGTTGAGGAAACTAGATGAACGGAGTGTTACGAATAGAAGTGGGCATGACATGGTACACATTGACAGGGGGAAGAAGCCATGACGTGTCTATCATAGCTTGGAAGCCAACGTAAAACAACTTTCAAAACAGCCAAAACGGAAAAATCAATCTAGTCGAAAACTCCTATACGGATTCCAAACGTAATTCGAGCATGATACAACTCAAATCACTTTGTAATGAAGATCACATGGTGTATAATCAAATCCAAAATCCAAATAAGATTTGTGAGAGTCTCCTAGTGATTGAATCTTCTAGGTTGATTGTGTTTTAGTTTCGTGGAGTTTCTCAGAGAGAAATCAAATGACTGAAGTCATGTTTGTTATTGAGCCTAAACTAGATGTGAAACGAGGTCTAGCAACGCAAACACATAGTTCTCACAAAGTTACTAGCCAACATTCACATCGTTTGTAAAGGAAAGATCATGGTTGAGGAATCTAGATGAACGGAGTGTTACGAATAGAGGTGGGCATGACGTGGTACACATTGATAGGGGGAATAAGCCATTACGTATCTATCACAGCTTGGAAGCCAACGTAAAAGAACTTTCAAATCAGCCAAAACGAAAAAATCAATCTAGTCCGAAACTCCTATACGGATTCCAAACGTAATTCATGCATGATACAACTCAAATCACTTTGCAATGAAGATCACATGGTGTATAATCAAATCCAAAATCCAAATAAGACACGTGAGAGTCTCCTAGTGATTGAATCTTCTAGGTTGATTGTGTTTTAGTTTCGTGGAGTTTCTGAGAGAGAAATCAAACGACTAAAGTCATGTTTGTTATTGAGGCTAAACTAGATGTGAAACGAGGTCTAGCAACACAAACACATATTTTTCACAAAGTTACTAGCCAACATTCACCTCGTTTGTAAAGGAAAGATCGTGGTTGAGGAAACTAGATGAACGGAGTGTTACGAATAGAGGTGGGCATGACGTGGTACACATTGACGGGGGGAAGAAGCCATGACGTGTCTATCATAGCTTGGTAGCCAACGTAAAACAACTTTCAAATTAGCCAAAACGAAAAATACAATCTGGTCTGAAACTCCTATACGGATTCCAAACGTAATTCGAGCATGATACAACTCAAATCACTTTGCAATGAAGATCACATGGTGGATAATCAAATCCGAAATCTAAATAAGACACGTGAGAGTTTCCTAGTGATTGAATCTTCTAGATTGATTGTGTTTTAGTTTCGTGGAGTTTCTAAGAGAGAAATCAAACGACTGGAGTCATGTTTGTTATTGAGGCTAAACTAGATGTGAAACGAGGTCTAGCAACACAAACACATAGTTCTCACAAAGTTACTAGCCAACATTCACCTCGTTTGTAAAGGAAAGATCGTGGTTGAGGAAACTAGATGAACGGAGTGTTACGAATAGAAGTGGGCATGACATGGTACACATTGACAGGGGGAAGAAGCCATGACGTGTCTATCATAGCTTGGAAGCCAACGTAAAACAACTTTCAAAACAGCCAAAACGGAAAAATCAATCTAGTCGAAAACTCCTATACGGATTCCAAACGTAATTCGAGCATGGTACAACTCAAATCACTTTGTAATGAAGATCACATGGTGTATAATCAAATCCAAAATCCAAATAAGATTTGTGAGAGTCTCCTAGTGATTGAATCTTCTAGGTTGATTGTGTTTTAGTTTCGTGGAGTTTCTCTGAGAGAAATCAAATGACTGAAGTCATGTTTGTTATTGAGCCTAAACTAGATGTGAAACGAGGTCTAGCAACGCAAACACATAGTTCTCACAAAGTTACTAGCCAACATTCACATCGTTTGTAAAGGAAAGATCGTGGTTGAGGAATCTAGATGAACGGAGTGTTACGAATAGAGGTGGGCATGACGTGGTATACATTGATAGGGGGAATAAGCCATTACGTGTCTATCATAGCTTGGAAGCCAACGTAAAAGAACTTTCAAATCAGCCAAAACGAAAAAATCAATCTACTCCGAAACTGCTATACGGATTCCAAACGTAATTCATGCATGATACAACTCAAATCACTTTGCAATGAAGATCACATGGTGTATAATCAAATCCAAAATCCAAATAAGACACGTGAGAGTCTCCTAGTGATTGAATCTTCTAGGTTGATTGTGTTTTAGTTTCGTGGAGTTTATGAGAGAGAAATCAAACGACTGAAGTCATGTTTGTTATTGAGGCTAAGCTAGATGTGAAACGAGGTCTAGCAACACAAACACATATTTTTCACAAAGTTACTAGCCAACATTCACCTCGTTTGTAAAGGAAAGATCCTGGTTGAGGAAACTAGATGAACGGAGTGTTACGAATAGAGGTGGACATGACCTGGTACATATTGACGGGGGGAAGAAGCCACGACGTGTCTATCATAGCTTGGTAGCCAACGTAAAACAACTTTCAAATTAGCCAAAACGAAAAATACAATCTGGTCTGAAACTCCTATACGGATTCCAAACGTAATTCGAGCATGATACAACTCAAATCACTTTGCAATGAAGATCACATGGTGTATAATCAAATCCGAAATCTATATAAGACACGTGAGAGTTTGCTAGTGATTGAATCTTCTAGATTGATTGTGTTTTAGTTTCGTGGAGTTTCTAAGAGAGAAATCAAACGACTGGAGTCATGTTTGTTATTGAGGCTAAACTAGATGTGAAACGAGGTCTAGCAACACAAACACATAGTTCTCACAAAGTTACTAGCCAACATTCACCTCGTTTGTAAAGGAAAGATCGTGGTTGAGGAAACTAGATGAACGGAGTGTTACGAATAGAAGTGGGCATGACATGGTACACATTGACAGGGGGAAGAAGCCATGACGTGTCTATCATAGCTTGGAAGCCAACGTAAAACAACTTTCAAAACAGCCAAAACGGAAAAATCAATCTAGTCGAAGACTCCTATACGGATTCCAAACGTAATTCGAGCATGATACAACTCAAATCACTTTGTAATGAAGATCACATGGTGTATAATCAAATCCAAAATCCAAATAAGATTTGTGAGAGTCTCCTAGTGATTGAATCTTCTAGGTTGATTGTGTTTTAGTTTCGTGGAGTTTCTCAGAGAGAAATCAAATGACTGAAGTCATGTTTGTTATTGAGCCTAAACTAGATGTGAAACGAGGTCTAGCAACGCAAACACATAGTTCTCACAAAGTTACTAGCCAACATTCACATCGTTTGTAAAGGAAAGATCGTGGTTGAGGAATCTAGATGAACGGAGTGTTACGAATAGAGGTGGGCATGACGTGGTACACATTGATAGGGGGAATAAGCCATTACATGTCTATCATAGCTTGGAAGCCAACGTAAAAGAACTTTCAAATCAGCCAAAACGAAAAAATCAATCTACTCCGAAACTCCTATACGGATTCCAAACGTAATTCATGCATGATACAACTCAAATCACTTTGCAATGAAGATCACATGGTGTATAATCAAATCCAAAATCCAAATAAGACACGTGAGAGTCTCCTAGTGATTGAATCTTCTAGGTTGATTGTGTTTTAGTTTCGTGGAGTTTCTGAGAGAGAAATCAAACGACTGAAGTCATGTTTGTTATTGAGGCTAAGCTAGATGTGAAACGAGGTCTAGCAACACAAACACATATTTTTCACAAAGTTACTAGCCAACATGCACCTCGTTTGTAAAGGAAAGATCTTGGTTGAGGAAAATAGATGAACGGAGTGTTACGAATAGAGGTGGACATGACCTGGTACACATTGACGGGGGGAAGAAGCCACGACGTGTCTATCATAGCTTGGTAGCCAACGTAAAACAACTTTCAAATTAGCCAAAACGGAAAAATCAATATGGTCTGAAACTCATATACGGATTCCAAACGTAATTCGAGCATGATACAACTCAAATCACTTTGCAATGAAGATCACATGGTGTATAATCAAATCCCAAATCCAAATAAGACACGTGAGAGTTTCCTAGTGATTGAATTTTCTAGGTTGATTGTGTTTTAGTTTCGTGGAGTTTCTAAGAGAGAAATCAAACGACTGGAGTCATGTTTGTTATTGAGGCTAAACTAGATGTGAAACTAGGTCTAGCAACACAAACACATAGTTCACACAAAGTTACTAGCCAACATTCACCTCGTTTGTAAAGGAAAGATCGTGGTTGAGGAAACTAGATGAACGGAGTGTTACGAATATAGGTGGGCATGACGTGGTACACATTGATAGGGGGAAGAAGCCATGACATGTCTATCATAGCTTGGAAGCCAACGTAAAACAACTTTCAAAACAGCCAAAACGGAAAAATCAATCTAGTCGTAAACTCCTATACGGATTCCAAACGTAATTCGAGCATGATACAACTCAAATCACTTTGTAATGAAGATCACATGGTGTATAATCAAATCCAAAATCCAAATAAGATTTGTGAGAGTCTCCTAGTGATTGAATCTTCTAGGTTGATTGTGTTTTAGTTTCGTGGAGTTTCTCAGAGAGAAATCAAATGACTGAAGTCATGTTTGTTATTGAGCCTAAACTAGATGTGAAACGAGGTCTAGCAACGCAAACACATAGTTCTCACAAAGTTACTAGCCAACATTCACATCGTTTGTAAAGGAAAGATCATGGTTGAGGAATCTAGATGAACGGAGTGTTACGAATAGAGGTGGGCATGACGTGGTACACATTGATAGGGGGAATAAGCCATTACATATCTATCACAGCTTGGAAGCCAACGTAAAAGAACTTTCAAATCAGCCAAAACGAAAAAATCAATCTAGTCCGAAACTCCTATACGGATTCCAAACGTAATTCATGCATGATACAACTCAAATCACTTTGCAATGAAGATCACATGGTGTATAATCAAATCCAAAATCCAAATAAGTCACGTGAGAGTCTCCTAGTGATTGAATCTTCTAGGTTGATTGTGTTTTAGTTTCGTGGAGTTTCTGAGAGAGAAATCAAACGACTAAAGTCATGTTTGTTATTGAGGCTAAACAAGATGTGAAACGAGGTCTAGCAACACAAACACATATTTTTCACAAAGTTACTAGCCAACATTCACCTCGTTTGTAAAGGAAAGATCGTGGTTGAGGAAACTAGATGAACGGAGTGTTACGAATAGAGGTGGGCATGACGTGGTACACATTGACGGGGGGAAGAAGCCATGACGTGTCTATCATAGCTTGGTAGCCAACGTAAAACAACTTTCAAATTAGCCAAAACGAAAAATACAATCTGGTCTGAAACTCCTATACGGATTCCAAACGTAATTCGAGCATGATACAACTCAAATCACTTTGCAATGAAGATCACATGGTGTATAATCAAATCCGAAATCTAAATAAGACACGTGAGAGTTTCCTAGTGATTGAATCTTCTAGATTGATTGTGTTTTAGTTTCGTGGAGTTTCTAAGAGAGAAATCAAACGACTGGAGTCATGTTTGTTATTGAGGCTAAACTAGATGTGAAACGAGGTCTAGCAACACAAACACATAGTTCTCACAAAGTTACTAGCCAACATTCACCTCGTTTGTAAAGGAAAGATCGTGGTTGAGGAAACTAGATGAACGGAGTGTTACGAATAGAAGTGGGCATGACATGGTACACATTGACAGGGGGAAGAAGCCATGACGTGTCTATCATAGCTTGGAAGCCAACGTAAAACAACTTTCAAAACAGCCAAAACGGAAAAATCAATCTAGTCGAAAACTCCTATACGGATTCCAAACGTAATTCGAGCATGATACAACTCAAATCACTTTGTAATGAAGATCACATGGTGTATAATCAAATCCAAAATCCAAATAAGATTTGTGAGAGTCTCCTAGTGATTGAATCTTCTAGGTTGATTGTGTTTTAGTTTCGTGGAGTTTCTCAGAGAGAAATCAAATGACTGAAGTCATGTTTGTTATTGAGCCTAAACTAGATGTGAAACGAGGTCTAGCAACGCAAACACATAGTTCTCACAAAGTTACTAGCCAACATTCACATCGTTTGTAAAGGAAAGATCATGGTTGAGGAATCTAGATGAACGGAGTGTTACGAATAGAGGTGGGCATGACGTGGTACACATTGATAGGGGGAATAAGCCATTACGTATCTATCACAGCTTGGAAGCCAACGTAAAAGAACTTTCAAATCAGCCAAAACGAAAAAATCAATCTAGTCCGAAACTCCTATACGGATTCCAAACGTAATTCATGCATGATACAACTCAAATCACTTTGCAATGAAGATCACATGGTGTATAATCAAATCCAAAATCCAAATAAGACACGTGAGAGTCTCCTAGTGATTGAATCTTCTAGGTTGATTGTGTTTTAGTTTCGTGGAGTTTCTGAGAGAGAAATCAAACGACTAAAGTCATGTTTGTTATTGAGGCTAAACTAGATGTGAAACGAGGTCTAGCAACACAAACACATATTTTTCACAAAGTTACTAGCCAACATTCACCTCGTTTGTAAAGGAAAGATCGTGGTTGAGGAAACTAGATGAACGGAGTGTTACGAATAGAGGTGGGCATGACGTGGTACACATTGACGGTGGGAAGAAGCCATGACGTGTCTATCATAGCTTGGTAGCCAACGTAAAACAACTTTCAAATTAGCCAAAACGAAAAATACAATCTGGTCTGAAACTCCTATACGGATTCCAAACGTAATTCGAGCATGATACAACTCAAATCACTTTGCAATGAAGATCACATGGTGTATAATCAAATCCGAAATCTAAATAAGACACGTGAGAGTTTCCTAGTGATTGAATCTTCTAGATTGATTGTGTTTTAGTTTCGTGGAGTTTCTAAGAGAGAAATCAAACGACTGGAGTCATGTTTGTTATTGAGGCTAAACTAGATGTGAAACGAGGTCTAGCAACACAAACACATAGTTCTCACAAAGTTACTAGCCAACATTCACCTCGTTTGTAAAGGAAAGATCGGGGTTGAGGAAACTAGATGAACGGAGTGTTACGAATAGAAGTGGGCATGACATGGTACACATTGACAGGGGGAAGAAGCCATGACGTGTCTATCATAGCTTGGAAGCCAACGTAAAACAACTTTCAAAACAGCCAAAACGGAAAAATCAATCTAGTCGAAAACTCCTATACGGATTCCAAACGTAATTCGAGCATGGTACAACTCAAATCACTTTGTAATGAAGATCACATGGTGTATAATCAAATCCAAAATCCAAATAAGATTTGTGAGAGTCTCCTAGTGATTGAATCTTCTAGGTTGATTGTGTTTTAGTTTCGTGGAGTTTCTCAGAGAGAAATCAAATGACTGAAGTCATGTTTGTTATTGAGCCTAAACTAGATGTGAAACGAGGTCTAGCAACGCAAACACATAGTTCTCACAAAGTTACTAGCCAACATTCACATCGTTTGTAAAGGAAAGATCGTGGTTGAGGAATCTAGATGAACGGAGTGTTACGAATAGAGGTGGGCATGACGTGGTATACATTGATAGGGGGAATAAGCCATTACGTGTCTATCATAGCTTGGAAGCCAACGTAAAAGAACTTTCAAATCAGCCAAAACGAAAAAATCAATCTACTCCGAAACTGCTATACGGATTCCAAACGTAATTCATGCATGATACAACTCAAATCACTTTGCAATGAAGATCACATGGTGTATAATCAAATCCAAAATCCAAATAAGACACGTGAGAGTCTCCTAGTGATTGAATCTTCTAGGTTGATTGTGTTTTAGTTTCGTGGAGTTTATGAGAGAGAAATCAAACGACTGAAGTCATGTTTGTTATTGAGGCTAAGCTAGATGTGAAACGAGGTCTAGCAACACAAACACATATTTTTCACAAAGTTACTAGCCAACATTCACCTCGTTTGTAAAGGAAAGATCCTGGTTGAGGAAACTAGATGAACGGAGTGTTACGAATAGAGGTGGACATGACCTGGTACATATTGACGGGGGGAAGAAGCCATGACGTGTCTATCATAGCTTGGTAGCCAACGTAAAACAACTTTCAAATTAGCCAAAACGGAAAAATCAATATGGTCTGAAACTCCTATACGGATTCCAAACGTAATTCGAGCATGATACAACTCAAATCACTTTGCAATGAAGATCACATGGTGTATAATCAAATCCGAAATCCAAATAAGACACGTGAGAGTTTCCTAGTGATTGAATCTTCTAGATTGATTGTGTTTTAGTTTCGTGGAGTTTCTAAGAGAGAAATCAAACGACTGGAGTCATGTTTGTTATTGAGGCTAAACTAGATGTGAAACGAGGTCTAGCAACACAAACACATAGTTCTCACAAAGTTACTAGCCAACATTCACCTCGTTTGTAAAGGAAAGATCGTGGTTGAGGAAACTAGATGAACGGAGTGTTACGAATAGAAGTGGGCATGACATGGTACACATTGACAGGGGGAAGAAGCCATGACGTGTCTATCATAGCTTGGAAGCCAACGTAAAACAACTTTCAAAACAGCCAAAACGGAAAAATCAATCTAGTCGAAAACTCCTATACGGATTCCAAACGTAATTCGAGCATGGTACAACTCAAATCACTTTGTAATGAAGATCACATGGTGTATAATCAAATCCAAAATCCAAATAAGATTTGTGAGAGTCTCCTAGTGATTGAATCTTCTAGGTTGATTGTGTTTTAGTTTCGTGGAGTTTCTCTGAGAGAAATCAAATGACTGAAGTCATGTTTGTTATTGAGCCTAAACTAGATGTGAAACGAGGTCTAGCAACGCAAACACATAGTTCTCACAAAGTTACTAGCCAACATTCACATCGTTTGTAAAGGAAAGATCGTGGTTGAGGAATCTAGATGAACGGAGTGTTACGAATAGAGGTGGGCATGACGTGGTATACATTGATAGGGGGAATAAGCCATTACGTGTCTATCATAGCTTGGAAGCCAACGTAAAAGAACTTTCAAATCAGCCAAAACGAAAAAATCAATCTACTCCGAAACTGCTATACGGATTCCAAACGTAATTCATGCATGATACAACTCAAATCACTTTGCAATGAAGATCACATGGTGTATAATCAAATCCAAAATCCAAATAAGACACGTGAGAGTCTCCTAGTGATTGAATCTTCTAGGTTGATTGTGTTTTAGTTTCGTGGAGTTTATGAGAGAGAAATCAAACGACTGAAGTCATGTTTGTTATTGAGGCTAAGCTAGATGTGAAACGAGGTCTAGCAACACAAACACATATTTTTCACAAAGTTACTAGCCAACATTCACCTCGTTTGTAAAGGAAAGATCCTGGTTGAGGAAACTAGATGAACGGAGTGTTACGAATAGAGGTGGACATGACCTGGTACATATTGACGGGGGGAAGAAGCCACGACGTGTCTATCATAGCTTGGTAGCCAACGTAAAACAACTTTCAAATTAGCCAAAACGGAAAAATCAATATGGTCTGAAACTCCTATACGGATTCCAAACGTAATTCGAGCATGATACAACTCAAATCACTTTGCAATGAAGATCACATGGTGTATAATCAAATCCCAAATCCAAATAAGACACGTGAGAGTTTCCTAGTGATTGAATTTTCTAGGTTGATTATGTTTTAGTTTCGTGGAGTTTCTAAGAGAGAAATCAAACGACTGGAGTCATGTTTGTTATTGAGGCTAAACTAGATGTGAAACTAGGTCTAGCAACACAAACACATAGTTCACACAAAGTTACTAGCCAACATTCACCTCGTTTGTAAAGGAAAGATCGTGGTTGAGGAAACTAGATGAACGGAGTGTTACGAATAGAGGTGGGCATGACGTGGTACACATTGATAGGGGGAAGAAGCCATGACGTGTCTATCATAGCTTGGAAGCCAACGTAAAACAACTTTCAAAATAGCCAAAACGGAAAAATTAATCTAGTCGTAAACTCCTATACGGATTCCAAACGTAATTCGAGCATGATACAACTCAAATCACTTTGTAATGAAGATCACATGGTGTATAATCAAATCCAAAATCCAAATAAGATTTGTGAGAGTCTCCTAGTGATTGAATCTTCTAGGTTGATTGTGTTTTAGTTTCGTGGCTGAGAGAGAAATCGAATGAGTGAAGTCATGTTTGTTATTGAGGCTAAACTAGATGTGAAATGAGGTCTAGCAACACAAACACATATTTTTCACAAAGTTACTAGCCAACATTCACCTCGTTTGTAAAGTTAAGATCGTGGTTGAGGAAACTAGATGAACGGAGTGTTACGAATAGAGGTGGGCATGACGTGGTACACATTGACGGGGGGAAGAAGCCATGACGTGTCTATCATAGCTTGGTAGACAACGTAAAAAAACTTCCAAATTAGCCAAAACAGAAAATACAATCTGGTCTGAAACTCCTATACGGATTCCAAACGTAATTCGAGCATGATACAACTCAAATCACTTTGCAATGAAGATCACATGGTGTATAATCAAATCCGAAATCTAAATAAGACACGTGAGAGTTTCCTAGTGATTAAATCTTCTAGGTAGATTGTGTTTTAGTTTCGTGGAGTTTCTAAGAGAGAAATCAAACGACTGGAGTCATGTTTGTTATTGAGGCTAAACTAGATGTGAAACGAGGTCTAGCAACACAAACACATAGTTCTCACAATGTTACTAGCCAACATTCACCTCGTTTGTAAAGGAAAGATCGTGGTTGAGGAAACTAGATGAACGGAGTATTACGAATAGAGGTGGGCATGACGTGGTACACATTGATAGGGGGAAGAAGCCATGACGTGTCTATCATAGCTTGGAAGCCAACGTAAAAGAACTTTCAAATCAGCCAAAACGAAAAAATCAATCTAGTCCGAAACTCCTATACGGATTCCAAATGTAATTCATGCATGATACAACTCAAATCACTTTGCAATGAAGATCACATGGTGTATAATCAAATCCAAAATCCAAATAAGACACGTGAGAGTATCCTAGTGATTGAATCTTCTAGGTTGATCGTGTTTTAGTTTCGTGGAGTTTCTGAGAGAGAAATCAAACGACTGAAGTCATGTTTGTTATTGAGGCTAAACTAGATGTGAAACGAGGTCTAGCAACACAAACACATATTTTTCACAAAGTTACTAGCCAACATTCACCTCGTTTGTAAAGGAAAGATCGTGGTTGAGGAAACTAGATGAACGGAGTGTTACGAATAGAGGTGGGCATGACGTGGTACACATTGACGGGGGGAAGAAGCCATGACGTGTCTATCATAGCTTGGTAGCCAACGTAAAACAACTTTCAAATTAGCCAAAACGGAAAAATCAATCTGGTCTGAAACTCTTATACGGATTCTAAACGTAATTCGAGCATGATAAAACTCAAATCACTTTGCAATGAAGATCACATGGTGTATAATCAAATCCGAAATCCAAATAAGACACGTGAGAGTTTCCTAGTGATTGAATCTTCTAGGTTGATTGTGTTTTAGTTTCGTGGAGTTTCTAAGAGAGAAATCAAACGACTGGAGTCATGTTTGTTATTGAGCCTAAACTAGATGTGAAACGAGGTCTAGCAACGCAAACACATAGTTCTCACAAAGTTACTAGCCAACATTCACATCGTTTGTAAAGGAAAGATCATGGTTGAGGAATCTAGATGAACGGAGTGTTACGAATAGAGGTGGGCATGACGTGGTACACATTGATAGGGGGAATAAGCCATTACGTATCTATCACAGCTTGGAAGCCAACGTAAAAGAACTTTCAAATCAGCCAAAACGAAAAAATCAATCTAGTCCGAAACTCCTATACGGATTCCAAACGTAATTCATGCATGATACAACTCAAATCACTTTGCAATGAAGATCACATGGTGTATAATCAAATCCAAAATCCAAATAAGACACGTGAGAGTCTCCTAGTGATTGAATCTTCTAGGTTGATTGTGTTTTAGTTTCGTGGAGTTTCTGAGAGAGAAATCAAACGACTAAAGTCATGTTTGTTATTGAGGCTAAACTAGATGTGAAACGAGGTCTAGCAACACAAACACATATTTTTCACAAAGTTACTAGCCAACATTCACCTCGTTTGTAAAGGAAAGATCGTGGTTGAGGAAACTAGATGAACGGAGTGTTACGAATAGAGGTGGGCATGACGTGGTACACATTGACGGGGGGAAGAAGCCATGACGTGTCTATCATAGCTTGGTAGCCAACGTAAAACAACTTTCAAATTAGCCAAAACGAAAAATACAATCTGGTCTGAAACTCCTATACGGATTCCAAACGTAATTCGAGCATGATACAACTCAAATCACTTTGCAATGAAGATCACATGGTGTATAATCAAATCCGAAATCTAAATAAGACACGTGAGAGTTTCCTAGTGATTGAATCTTCTAGATTGATTGTGTTTTAGTTTCGTGGAGTTTCTAAGAGAGAAATCAAACGACTGGAGTCATGTTTGTTATTGAGGCTAAACTAGATGTGAAACGAGGTCTAGCAACACAAACACATAGTTCTCACAAAGTTACTAGCCAACATTCACCTCGTTTGTAAAGGAAAGATCGTGGTTGAGGAAACTAGATGAACGGAGTGTTACGAATAGAAGTGGGCATGACATGGTACACATTGACAGGGGGAAGAAGCCATGACGTGTCTATCATAGCTTGGAAGCCAACGTAAAACAACTTTCAAAACAGCCAAAACGGAAAAATCAATCTAGTCGAAAACTCCTATACGGATTCCAAACGTAATTCGAGCATGATACAACTCAAATTACTTTGTAATGAAGATCACATGGTGTATAATCAAATCCAAAATCCAAATAAGATTTGTGAGAGTCTCCTAGTGATTGAATCTTCTAGGTTGATTGTGTTTTAGTTTCGTGGAGTTTCTCAGAGAGAAATCAAATGACTGAAGTCATGTTTGTTATTGAGCCTAAACTAGATGTGAAACGAGGTCTAGCAACGCAAACACATAGTTCTCACAAAGTTACTAGCCAACATTCACATCGTTTGTAAAGGAAAGATCGTGGTTGAGGAATCTAGATGAACGGAGTGTTACGAACAGAGGTGGGCATGACGTGGTATACATTGATAGGGGGAATAAGCCATTACGTGTCTATCATAGCTTGGAAGCCAACGTAAAAGAACTTTCAAATCAGCCAAAACGAAAAAATCAATCTACTCCGAAACTGCTATACGGATTCCAAACGTAATTCATGCATGATACAACTCAAATCACTTTGCAATGAAGATCACATGGTGTATAATCAAATCCAAAATCCAAATAAGACACGTGAGAGTCTCCTAGTGATTGAATCTTCTAGGTTGATTGTGTTTTAGTTTCGTGGAGTTTATGAGAGAGAAATCAAACGACTGAAGTCATGTTTGTTATTGAGGCTAAGCTAGATGTGAAACGAGGTCTAGCAACACAAACACATATTTTTCACAAAGTTACTAGCCAACATTCACCTCGTTTTTAAAGGAAAGATCCTGGTTGAGGAAACTAGATGAACGGAGTGTTACGAATAGAGGTGGACATGACCTGGTACATATTGACGGGGGGAAGAAGCCACGACGTGTCTATCATAGCTTGGTAGCCAACGTAAAACAACTTTCAAATTAGCCAAAACGGAAAAATCAATATGGTCTGAAACTCCTATACGGATTCTAAACGTAATTCGAGCATGATACAACTCAAATCACTTTGCAATGAAGATCACATGGTGTATAATCAAATCCCAAATCCAAATAAGACACGTGAGAGTTTCCTAGTGATTGAATTTTCTAGGTTGATTGTGTTTTAGTTTCGTGGAGTTTCTAAGAGAGAAATCAAACGACTGGAGTCATGTTTGTTATTGAGGCTAAACTAGATGTGAAACTAGGTCTAGCAACACAAACACATAGTTCACACAAAGTTACTAGCCAACATTCACCTCGTTTGTAAAGGAAAGATCGTGGTTGAGGAAACTAGATGAACGGAGTGTTACGAATAGAGGTGGGCATGACGTGGTACACATTGATAGGGGGAAGAAGCCATGACGTGTCTATCATAGCTTGGAAGCCAACGTAAAACAACTTTCAAAATAGCCAAAACGGAAAAATCAATATAGTCGTAAACTCCTATACGGATTCCAAACGTAATTCGAGCATGATACAACTCAAATCACTTTGTAATGAAGATCACATGGTGTATAATCAAATCCAAAATCCAAATAAGATTTGTGAGAGTCTCCTAGTGATTGAATCTTCTAGGTTGATTGTGTTTTAGTTTCGTGGCTGAGAGAGAAATCGAATGAGTGAAGTCATGTTTGTTATTGAGGCTAAACTAGATGTGAAATGAGGTCTAGCAACACAAACACATATTTTTCACAAAGTTACTAGCCAACATTCACCTCGTTTGTAAAGTTAAGATCGTGGTTGAGGAAACTAGATGAACGGAGTGTTACGAATAGAGGTGGGTATGACATGGTACACATTGACGGGGGGAAGAAGCCATGACGTGTCTATCATAGCTTGGTAGACAACGTAAAAAAACTTCCAAATTAGCCAAAACAGAAAATACAATCTGGTCTGAAACTCCTATACGGATTCCAAACGTAATTCGAGCATGATACAACTCAAATCACTTTGCAATGAAGATCACATGGTGTATAATCAAATCCGAAATCTAAATAAGACACGTGAGAGTTTCCTAGTGATTAAATCTTCTAGGTAGATTGTGTTTTAGTTTCGTGGAGTTTCTAAGAGAGAAATCAAACGACTGGAGTCATGTTTGTTATTGAGGCTAAACTAGATGTGAAACGAGGTCTAGCAACACAAACACATAGTTCTCACAATGTTACTAGCCAACATTCACCTCGTTTGTAAAGGAAAGATCGTGGTTGAGGAAACTAGATGAACGGAGTATTACGAATAGAGGTGGGCATGACGTGGTACACATTGATAGGGGGAAGAAGCCATGACGTGTCTATCATAGCTTGGAAGCCAACGTAAAAGAACTTTCAAATCAGCCAAAACGAAAAAATCAATCTAGTCCGAAACTCCTATACGGATTCCAAATGTAATTCATGCATGATACAACTCAAATCACTTTGCAATGAAGATCACATGGTGTATAATCAAATCCAAAATCCAAATAAGACACGTGAGAGTATCCTAGTGATTGAATCTTCTAGGTTGATCGTGTTTTAGTTTCGTGGAGTTTCTGAGAGAGAAATCAAACGACTGAAGTCATGTTTGTTATTGAGGCTAAACTAGATGTGAAACGAGGTCTAGCAACACAAACACATATTTTTCACAAAGTTACTAGCCAACATTCACCTCGTTTGTAAAGGAAAGATCGTGGTTGAGGAAACTAGATGAACGGAGTGTTACGAATAGAGGTGGGCATGACGTGGTACACATTGACGGGGGGAAGAAGCCATGACGTATCTATCATAGCTTGGTAGCCAACGTAAAACAACTTTCAAATTAGCCAAAACGGAAAAATCAATCTGGTCTGAAACTCTTATACGGATTATAAACGTAATTCGAGCATGATAAAACTCAAATCACTTTGCAATGAAGATCACATGGTGTATAATCAAATCCGAAATCCAAATAAGACACGTGAGAGTTTCCTAGTGATTGAATCTTCTAGGTTGATTGTGTTTTAGTTTCGTGGAGTTTCTAAGAGAGAAATCAAACGACTGGAGTCACGTTTGTTATTGAGGCTAAACTAGATGTGAAACTAGGTCTAGCAACACAAACACATAGTTCACACAAAGTTACTAGCCAACATTCACCTCGTTTGTAAAGGAAAGATCGTGGTTGAGGAAGCTAGATGAACGGAGTGTTACGAATAGAGGTGGGCATGACGTGGTACACATTAACAGGAGGAAGAAGCCATGACGTGTCTATCATAGCTTGGAAGCCAACGTAAAGCAACTTTCAAAACAGCCAAAACGGAAAAATCAATCTAGTCGTAAACTCCTATACGGATTCCAAACGTAATTCGAGCATGATACAACTCAAATCACTTTGTAATGAAGATCACATGGTATATCATCAAATCCAAAATCCAAATAAGATTTGTGAGAGTCTCCTAGTGATTGAATCTTCTAGGTTGATTGTGTTTTAGTTTCGTGGAGTTTCTCAGAGAGAAATCAAATGACTGAAGTCATGTTTGTTATTGAGCCTAAACTAGATGTGAAACGAGGTCTAGCAACGCAAACACATAGTTCTCACAAAGTTACTAGCCAACATTCACATCGTTTGTAAAGGAAAGTTCATGGTTGAGGAATCTAGATGAACGGAGTGTTACGAATAGAGGTGGGCATGACGTGGTACACATTGATAGGGGGAATAAGCCATTACGTATCTATCACAGCTTGGAATCCAACGTAAAAGAACTTTCAAATCAGCCAAAACGAAAAAATCAATCTAGTCTGAAACTCCTATACGGATTCCAAACGTAATTCATGCATGATACAACTCAAATCACTTTCCAATGAAGATCACATGGTGTATAATCAAATCCAAAATCCAAATAAGACACGTGAGAGTCTCCTAGTGATTGAATCTTCTAGGTTGATCGTGTTTTAGTTTCGTGGAGTTTCTGAGAGAGAAATCAAACGACTGAAGTCATGTTTCTTATTGAGGCTAAACTAGATGTGAAACGAGGTCTAGCAACACAAACACATATTTTTCACAAAGTTACTAGCCAACATTCACCTCGTTTGTAAAGGAAAGATCGTGGTTGAGGAAACTAGATGAACGGAGTGTTACGAATAGAGGTGGGCATGACGTGGTACACATTGACGGAGGGAAGAAGCCATGACGTGTCTATCATAGCTTGGTAGCCAACGTAAAACAACTTTCAAATTAGCCAAAACGGAAAAATCAATCTGGTCTGAAACTCCTATACGGATTCCAAACGTAATTCGAGCATGATACAACTCAAATCACTTTGCAATGAAGATCACATGGTGTATAATCAAATCCAAAATCCAAATAAGACACGTGAGAGTCTCCTAGTGATTGAATCTTCTAGGTTGATCGTGTTTTAGTTTCGTGGAGTTTCTGAGAGAGAAATCAAACGACTGAAGTCATGTTTGTTATTGAGGCTAAACTAGATGTGAAACGAGGTCTAGCAACACAAACACATATTTTTAATAAAGTTACTAGCCAACATTCACCTCGTTTGTAAAGGAAAGATCGTGGTTGAGGAAACTAGATGAACGGAGTGTTACGAATAGAGGTGGGCATGACGTGGTACACATTGACGGGGGGAAGAAGCCATGACGTGTCTATCATAGCTTGGTAGCCAACGTAAAACAACTTTCAAATTAGCCAAAACGGAAAAATCAATTTGGTCTGAAACTCCTATACGGATTCCAAACGTAATTCATGCATGATACAACTCAAATCACTTTCCAATGAAGATCACATGGTGTATAATCAAATCCAAAATCCAAATAAGACACGTGAGAGTCTCCTAGTGATTGAATCTTCTAGGTTGATCGTGTTTTAGTTTCGTGGAGTTTCTGAGAGAGAAATCAAACGACTGAAGTCATGTTTCTTATTGAGGCTAAACTAGATGTGAAACGAGGTCTAGCAACACAAACACATATTTTTCACAAAGTTACTAGCCAACATTCACCTCGTTTGTAAAGGAAAGATCGTGGTTGAGGAAACTAGATGAACGGAGTGTTACGAATAGAGGTGGGCATGACGTGGTACACATTGACGGGGGGAAGAAGCCATGACGTATCTATCATAGCTTGGTAGCCAACGTAAAACAACTTTCAAATTAGCCAAAACGGAAAAATCAATCTGGTCTGAAACTCCTATACGGATTCTAAACGTAATTCGAGCATGATAAAACTCAAATCACTTTGCAATGAAGATCACATGGTGTATAATCAAATCCGAAATCCAAATAAGACACGTGAGAGTTTCCTAGTGATTGAATCTTCTAGGTTGATTGTGTTTTAGTTTTGTGGAGTTTCTAAGAGAGAAATCAAACGACTGGAGTCATGTTTGTTATTGAGGCTAAACTAGATGTGAAACTAGGTCTAGCAACACAAACACATAGTTCACACAAAGTTACTAGCCAACATTCACCTCGTTTGTAAAGGAAAGATCGTGGTTGAGGAAGCTAGATGAACGGAGTGTTACGAATAGAGGTGGGCGTGACGTGGTACACATTAACAGGAGGAAGAAGCCATGACGTGTCTATCATAGCTTGGAAGCCAACGTAAAGCAACTTTCAAAACAGCCAAAACGGAAAAATCAATCTAGTCGTAAACTCCTATACGGATTCCAAACGTAATTCGAGCATGATACAACTCAAATCACTTTGTAATGAAGATCACATGGTGTATCATCGAATCCAAAATCCAAATAAGATTTGTGAGAGTCTCCTAGTGATTGAATCTTCTAGGTTGATTGTGTTTTAGTTTCGTGGAGTTTCTTAGAGAGAAATCAAATGACTGAAGTCATGTTTGTTATTGAGCCTAAACTAGATGTGAAACGAGGTCTAGCAACGCAAACACATAGTTCTCACAAAGTTACTAGCCAACATTCACATCGTTTGAAAAGGAAAGTTCATGGTTGAGGAATCTAGATTAACGGAGTGTTACGAATAGAGGTGGGCATGACGTGGTACACATTGATAGGGGGAATAAGCCATTACGTATCTATCACAGCTTGGAATCCAACGTAAAAGAACTTTCAAATCAGCCAAAACGAAAAAATCAATCTAGTCTGAAACTCCTATACGGATTCCAAACGTAATTCATGCATGATACAACTCAAATCACTTTCCAATGAAGATCACATGGTGTATAATCAAATCCAAAATCCAAATAAGACACGTGAGAGTCTCCTAGTGATTGAATCTTCTAGGTTGATCGTGTTTTAGTTTCGTGGAGTTTCTGAGAGAAAAATCAAACGACTGAAGTCATGTTTCTTATTGAGGCTAAACTAGATGTGAAACGAGGTCTAGCAACACAAACACATATTTTTCACAAAGTTACTAGCCAACATTCACCTCGTTTGTAAAGGAAAGATCGTGGTTGAGGAAACTAGATGAACGGAGTGTTACGAATAGAGGTGGGCATGACGTGGTACACATTGACGGGGGGAAGAAGCCATGACGTGTCTATCATAGCTTGGTAGCCAACGTAAAACAACTTTCAAATTAGCCAAAACGGAAAAATCAATCTGGTCTGAAACTCCTATACGGATTCCAAACGTAATTCGAGCATGATACAACTCAAATCACTTTGCAATGAAGATCACATGGTGTATAATCAAATCCAAAATCCAAATAAGACACGTGAGAGTCTCCTAGTGATTGAATCTTCTAGGTTGATCGTGTTTTAGTTTCGTGGAGTTTCTGAGAGAGAAATCAAACGACTGAAGTCATGTTTGTTATTGAGGCTAAACTAGATGTGAAACGAGGTCTAGCAACACAAACACATATTTTTCACAAAGTTACTAGCCAACATTCACCTCGTTTGTAAAGGAAAGATCGTGGTTGAGGAAACTAGATGAACGGAGTGTTACGAATAGAGGTGGGCATGACGTGGTACACATTGACGGGGGGAAGAAGCCATGACGTGTCTATCATAGCTTGGTAGCCAACGTAAAACAACTTTCAAATTAGCCAAAACGGAAAAATCAATCTGGTCTGAAACTCCTATACGGATTCTAAACGTAATTCAAGCATGATAAAACTCAAATCACTTTGCAATGAAGATCACATGGTGTATAATCAAATCCGAAATCCAAATAAGACACGTGAGAGTTTCCTAGTGATTGAATCTTCTAGGTTGATTGTGTTTTAGTTTCGTGGAGTTTCTAAGAGAGAAATCAAACGACTGGAGTCATGTTTGTTATTGAGGCTAAACTAGATGTGAAACTAGGTCTAGCAACACAAACACATAGTTCACACAAAGTTACTAGTTAACATTCACCTCGTTTGTAAAGGAAAGATCGTGGTTGAGGAAGCTAGATGAACGGAGTGTTACGAATAGAGGTGGGCATGACGTGGTACACATTAACAGGAGGAAGAAGCCATGACGTGTCTATCATAGCTTGGAAGCCAACGTAAAGCAACTTTCAAAACAGCCAAAATGGAAAAATCAATCTAGTCGTAAACTCCTATACGGATTCCAAACGTAATTCGAGCATGATACAACTCAAATCACTTTGTAATGAAGATCACATGGTGTATCATCAAATCCAAAATCCAAATAAGATTTGTGAGAGTCTCCTAGTGATTGAATCTTCTAGGTTGATTGTGTTTTAGTTTCGTCGAGTTTCTTAGAGAGAAATCAAATGACTGAAGTCATGTTTGTTATTGAGCCTAAACTAGATGTGAAACGAGGTCTAGCAACGCAAACACATAGTTCTCACAAAGTTACTAGCCAACATTCACATCGTTTGTAAAGGAAAGTTCATGGTTGAGGAATCTAGATGAACGGAGTGTTACGAATAGAGGTGGGCATGACGTGGTACACATTGATAGGGGGAATAAGCCATTACGTATCTATCACAGCTTGGAATCCAACGTAAAAGAACTTTCAAATCAGCCAAAACGAAAAAATCAATCTAGTCTGAAACTCCTATACGGATTCCAAACGTAATTCATGCATGATACAACTCAAATCACTTTGCAATGAAGATCACATGGTGTATAATCAAATCCAAAATCCAAATAAGACACGTGAGAGTCTCCTAGTGATTGAATCTTCTAGGTTGATCGTGTTTTAGTTTCGTGGAGTTTCTGAGAGAGAAATCAAACGACTGAAGTCATGTTTGTTATTGAGGCTAAACTAGATGTGAAACGAGGTCTAGCAACACAAACACATATTTTTCACAAAGTTACTAGCCAACATTCACCTCGTTTGTAAAGGAAAGATCGTGGTTGAGGAAACTAGATGAACGGAGTGTTACGAATAGAGGTGGGCATGACGTGGTACACATTGACGGGGGGAAGAAGCCATGACGTGTCTATCATAGCTTGGTAGCCAACGTAAAACAACTTTCAAATTAGCCAAAACGGAAAAATCAATCTGGTCTGAAACTCCTATACGGATTCCAAACGTAATTCGAGCATGATACAACTCAAATCACTTTGCAATGAAGATCACATGGTGTATAATCAAATCCAAAATCCAAATAAGACACGTGAGAGTCTCCTAGTGATTGAATCTTCTAGGTTGATCGTGTTTTAGTTTCGTGGAGTTTCTGAGAGAGAAATCAAACGACTGAAGTCATGTTTGTTATTGAGGCTAAACTAGATGTGAAACGAGGTCTAGCAACACAAACACATATTTTTCACAAAGTTACTAGCCAACATTCACCTCGTTTGTAAAGGAAAGATCGTAGTTGAGGAAACTAGATGAACGGAGTGTTACGAATAGAGGTGGGCATGACGTGGTACACATTGACGGGGGGAATAAGCCATGACGTGTCTATCATAGCTTGGTAGCCAACGTAAAACAACTTTCAAATTAGCCAAAACGGAAAAATCAATCTGGTCTGAAACTCCTATACGGATTCTAAACGTAATTCGAGCATGATAAAACTCAAATCACTTTGCAATGAAGATCACATGGTGTATAATCAAATCCGAAATCCAAATAAGACACGTGAGAGTTTCCTAGTGATTGAATATTCTAGGTTGATTGTGTTTTAGTTTCGTGGAGTTTCTAAGAGAGAAATCAAACGACTGGAGTCATGTTTGTTATTGAGGCTAAACTAGATGTGAAACTAGGTCTAGCAACACAAACACATAGTTCACACAAAGTTACTAGCCAACATTCACCTCGTTTGTAAAGGAAAGATCGTGGTTGAGGAAGCTAGATGAACGGAGTGTTACGAATAGAGGTGGGCATGACGTGGTACACATTAACAGGAGGAAGAAGCCATGACGTGTCTATCATAGCTTGGAAGCCAACGTAAAGCAACTTTCAAAACAGCCAAAACGGAAAAATCAATCTAGTCGTAAACTCCTATACGGATTCCAAACGTAATTCGAGCATGATACAACTCAAATCACTTTGTAATGAAGATCACATGGTGTATCATCAAATCCAAAATCCAAATAAGATTTGTGAGAGTCTCCTAGTGATTGAATCTTCTAGGTTGATTGTGTTTTAGTTTCGTGGAGTTTCTCAGAGAGAAATCAAATGACTGAAGTCATGTTTGTTATTGAGCCTAAACTAGATGTGAAACGAGGTCTAGCAACGCAAACACATAGTTCTCACAAAGTTACTAGCCAACATTCACATCGTTTGTAAAGGAAAGATCATGGTTGAGGAATCTAGATGAACGGAGTGTTACGAATAGAGGTGGGCATGACGTGGTACACATTGATAGGGGGAATAAGCCATTACGTATCTATCACAGCTTGGAATCCAACGTAAAAGAACTTTCAAATCAGCCAAAACGAAAAAATCAATCTAGTCTGAAACTCCTATACGGATTCCAAACGTAATTCATGCATGATACAACTCAAATCACTTTGCAATGAAGATCACATGGTGTATAATCAAATCCAAAATCCAAATAAGACACGTGAGAGTCTCCTAGTGATTGAATCTTCTAGGTTGATCGTGTTTTAGTTTCGTGGAGTTTCTGAGAGAGAAATCAAACGACTGAAGTCATGTTTGTTATTGAGGCTAAACTAGATGTGAAACGAGGTCTAGCAACACAAACACATATTTTTCACAAAGTTACTAGCCAACATTCACCTCGTTTGTAAAGGAAAGATCGTGGTTGAGGAAACTAGATGAACGGAGTGTTACGAATAGAGGTGGGCATGACGTGGTACACATTGACGGGGGGAAGAAGCCATGACGTGTCTATCATAGCTTGGTAGCCAACGTAAAACAACTTTCAAATTAGCCAAAACGGAAAAATCAATCTGGTCTGAAACTCCTATACGGATTCCAAACGTAATTCGAGCATGATACAACTCAAATCACTTTGCAATGAAGATCACATGGTGTATAATCAAATCCAAAATCCAAATAAGACACGTGAGAGTCTCCTAGTGATTGAATCTTCTAGGTTGATCGTGTTTTAGTTTCGTGGAGTTTCTGAGAGAGAAATCAAACGACTGAAGTCATGTTTGTTATTGAGGCTAAACTAGATGTGAAACGAGGTCTAGCAACACAAACACATATTTTTCACAAAGTTACTAGCCAACATTCACCTCGTTTGTAAAGGAAAGATCGTAGTTGAGGAAACTAGATGAACGGAGTGTTACGAATAGAGGTGGGCATGACGTGGTACACATTGACGGGGGGAATAAGCCATGACGTGTCTATCATAGCTTGGTAGCCAACGTAAAACAACTTTCAAATTAGCCAAAACGGAAAAATCAATCTGGTCTGAAACTCCTATACGGATTCTAAACGTAATTCGAGCATGATAAAACTCAAATCACTTTGCAATGAAGATCACATGGTGTATAATCAAATCCGAAATCCAAATAAGACACGTGAGAGTTTCCTAGTGATTGAATATTCTAGGTTGATTGTGTTTTAGTTTCGTGGAGTTTCTAAGAGAGAAATCAAACGACTGGAGTCATGTTTGTTATTGAGGCTAAACTAGATGTGAAACTAGGTCTAGCAACACAAACACATAGTTCACACAAAGTTACTAGCCAACATTCACCTCGTTTGTAAAGGAAAGATCGTGGTTGAGGAAGCTAGATGAACGGAGTGTTACGAATAGAGGTGGGCATGACGTGGTACACATTAACAGGAGGAAGAAGCCATGACGTGTCTATCATAGCTTGGAAGCCAACGTAAAGCAACTTTCAAAACAGCCAAAACGGAAAAATCAATCTAGTCGTAAACTCCTATACGGATTCCAAACGTAATTCGAGCATGATACAACTCAAATCACTTTGTAATGAAGATCACATGGTGTATCATCAAATCCAAAATCCAAATAAGATTTGTGAGAGTCTCCTAGTGATTGAATCTTCTAGGTTGATTGTGTTTTAGTTTCGTGGAGTTTCTCAGAGAGAAATCAAATGACTGAAGTCATGTTTGTTATTGAGCCTAAACTAGATGTGAAACGAGGTCTAGCAACGCAAACACATAGTTCTCACAAAGTTACTAGCCAACATTCACATCGTTTGTAAAGGAAAGATCATGGTTGAGGAATCTAGATGAACGGAGTGTTACGAATAGAGGTGGGCATGACGTGGTACACATTGATAGGGGGAATAAGCCATTACGTATCTATCATAGCTTGGAATCCAACGTAAAAGAACTTTCAAATCAGCCAAAACGAAAAAATCAATCTAGTCTGAAACTCCTATACGGATTCCAAACGTAATTCATGCATGATACAACTCAAATCACTTTGCAATGAAGATCACATGGTGTATAATCAAATCCAAAATCCAAATAAGACACGTGAGAGTCTCCTAGTGATTGAATCTTCTAGGTTGATTGTGTTTTAGTTTCGTGGAGTTTCTGAGAGAGAAATCAAGCGACTGAAGTCATGTTTGTTATTGAGGCTAAACTAGATGTGAAACGAGGTCTAGCAACACAAACACATATTTTTCACAAAGTTACTAGCCAACATTCACCTCGTTTGTAAAGGAAAGATCGTGGTTGAGGAAACTAGATGAACGGAGTGTTACGAATAGAGGTGGGCATGACGTGGTACACATTGACGAGGGGAAGAAGCCATGACGTGTCTATCATAGCTCGGTAGCCAACGTAAAACAACTTTAAAATTAGCCAAAACAGAAAATACAATCTGGTCTGAAACTCCTATACGCATGCCAAACATAATTCGGGCATGATACAACTCAAATCACTTTGCAATGAAGATCACATGGTGTATAATCAAATCCAAAATCCAAATAAGACACGTGAGAGTCTCCTAGTGATTGAATCTTCTAGGTTGATCGTGTTTTAGTTTCGTGGAGTTCTGAGAGAGAAATCAAACGACTGAAGTCATGTTTGTTATTGAGGCTAAACTAGATGTGAAGTGAGGTCTAGCAACACAAACACATATTTTTCACAAAGTTACTAGCCAACATTCACCTCGTTTGTAAAGTTAAGATTGTGGTTGAGGAAACTAGATGAACGGAGTGTTACGAATAGAGGTGGGCATGACGTAGTACACATTGACGGGGGGAAGAAGCCATGACGTGTCTATCATAGCTTGGTAGACAACGTAAAACAACTTTCAAATTAGCCAAAACAGAAAATACAATCTGGTCTGAAACTCCTATACGGATTCCAAACGTAATTCTAGCATGATACAACTCAAATCACTTTGCAATGAAGATCACATGGTGTATAATCAAATCCGAAATCTAAATAAGACACGTGAGAGTTTCCTAGTGATTGAATCTTCTAGGTTGATCGTGTTTTAGTTTCGTGGAGTTTCTGAGAGAGAAATCAAATGACTGAAGTCATGTTTGTTATTGAGGCTAAACTAGATGTGAAACGAGGTCTAGCAACACAAACACATATTTTTCACAAAGTTACTAGCCAACATTCACCTCGTTTGTAAAGGAAAGATCGTGGTTGAGGAAACTAGATGAACGGAGTGTTACGAATAGAGGTGGGCATGACGTGGTACACATTGACGGGGGGAAGAAGCCATGACGTGTCTATCATAGCTTGGTAGCCAACGTAAAACAACTTTCAAATTAGCCAAAACGGAAAAATCAATCTGGTCTGAAACTCCTATACGGATTCTAAACGTAATTCGAGCATGATAAAACTCAAATCACTTTGCAATGAAGATCACATGGTGTATAATCAAATCCGAAATCCAAATAAGACACGTGAGAGTTTCCTAGTGATTGAATCTTCTAGGTTGATTGTGTTTTAGTTTCGTGGAGTTTCTAACAGAGAAATCAAACGACTGGAGTCATGTTTGTTATTGAGGCTAAACTAGATGTGAAACTAGGTCTAGCAACACAAACACATAGTTCACACAAAGTTACTAGCCAACATTCACCTCATTTGTAAAGGAAAGATCGTGGTTGAGGAAGCTAGATGAACGGAGTGTTACGAATAGAGGTGGGCATGACGTGGTACACATTAACAGGAGGAAGAAGCCATGACGTGTCTATCATAGCTTGGAAGCCAACGTAAAGCAACTTTCAAAACAGCCAAAACGGAAAAATCAATCTAGTCGTAAACTCCTTTACGGATTCCAAACGTAATTCGAGCATGATACAACTCAAATCACTTTGTAATGAAGATCACATGGTGTATCATCAAATCCAAAATCCAAATAAGATTTGTGAGAGTCTCCTAGTGATTGAATCTTCTAGGTTGATTGTGTTTTAGTTTCGTGGAGTTTCTCAGAGAGAAATCAAATGACTGAAGTCATGTTTGTTATTGAGCCTAAACTAGATGTGAAACGAGGTCTAGCAACGCAAACACATAGTTCTCACAAAGTTACTAGCCCACATTCACATCGTTTGTAAAGGAAAGATCATGGTTGAGGAATCTAGATGAACGAAGTGTTACGAATAGAGGTGGGCATGACGTGGTACACATTGATAGGGGGAATAAGCCATTACGTATCTATCACAGCTTGGAATCCAACGTAAAAGAACTTTCAAATCAGCCAAAACGAAAAAATCAATCTAGTCTGAAACTCCTATACGGATTCCAAACGTAATTCATGCATGATACAACTCAAATCACTTTGCAATGAAGATCACATGGTGTATAATCAAATCCAAAATCCAAATAAGACACGTGAGAGTCTCCTAGTGATTGAATCTTCTAGGTTGATTGTGTTTTAGTTTCGTGGAGTTTCTGAGAGAGAAATCAAGCGACTGAAGTCATGTTTGTTATTGAGGCTAAACTAGATGTGAAACGAGGTCTAGCAACACAAACACATATTTTTCACAAAGTTACTAGCCAACATTCACCTCGTTTGTAAAGGAAAGATCGTGGTTGAGGAAACTAGATGAACGGAGTGTTACGAATAGAGGTGGGCATGACGTGGTACACATTGACGAGGGGAAGAAGCCATGACGTGTCTATCATAGCTCGGTAGCCAACGTAAAACAACTTTAAAATTAGCCAAAACAGAAAATACAATCTGGTCTGAAACTCCTATACGCATTCCAAACGTAATTCGGGCATGATACAACTCAAATCACTTTGCAATGAAGATCACATGGTGTATAATCAAATCCAAAATCCAAATAAGACACGTGAGAGTCTCCTAGTGATTGAATCTTCTAGGTTGATCGTGTTTTAGTTTCGTGGAGTTCTGAGAGAGAAATCAAACGACTGAAGTCATGTTTGTTATTGAGGCTAAACTAGATGTGAAGTGAGGTCTAGCAACACACACACATATTTTTCACAAAGTTACTAGCCAACATTCACCTCGTTTGTAAAGTTAAGATTGTGGTTGAGGAAACTAGATGAACGGAGTGTTACGAATAGAGGTGGGCATGACGTAGTACACATTGACGGGGGGAAGAAGCCATGACGTGTCTATCATAGCTTGGTAGACAACGTAAAACAACTTTCAAATTAGCCAAAACAGAAAATACAATCTGGTCTGAAACTCCTATACGGATTCCAAACGTAATTCTAGCATGATACAACTCAAATCACTTTGCAATGAAGATCACATGGTGTATAATCAAATCCGAAATCTAAATAAGACACGTGAGAGTTTCCTAGTGATTTAATCTTCTAGGTTGATTGTGTTTTACTTTCGTGGAGTTTCTAAGAGAGAAATCAAACGACTGGAGTCATGTTTGTTATTGAGGCTAAACTAGATGTGAAACGAGGTCTACCAACACAAACACATAGTTCTCACAAAGTTACTAGCCAACATTCACCTTGTTTGTAAAGGAAAGATCGTGGTTGAGGAAACTAGATGAACGGAGTGTTACGAATAGAGGTGGGCATGACGTGGTACACATTGACAGGGGGAAGAAGCCATGACGTGTCTATCATAGCTTGGAAGCCAACGTAAAACAACTTTCAAAACAGCCAAAACGGAAAAATCAATCTAGTCGTAAACTCCTATACGGATTCCAAACGTAATTCGAGCATAATACAACTCAAATCACTTTGTAATGAAGATCACATGGTGTATAATCAAATCCAAAATCCAAATAAGATTTGTGAGAGTCTCCTAGTGATTGAATCTTCTAGGTTGATCGTGTTTTAGTTTCGTGGAGTTTCTGAGAGAGAAATCAAACGACTGAAGTCATGTTTGTTATTGAGGCTAAACTAGATGTGAAATGAGGTCTAGCAACACAAACACATATTTTTCACAAAGTTACTAGCCAACATTCACCTCGTTTGTAAAGTTAAGATTGTGGTTGAGGAAACTAGATGAACGGAGTGTTACGAATAGAGGTGGGCATGACGTAGTACACATTGACGGGGGGAAGAATCCATGACGTGTCTATCATAGCTTGGTAGAGAACGTAAAACAACTTTCAAATTAGCCAAAACAGAAAATACAATCTGGTCTGAAACTCCTATACGGATTCCAAACGTAATTCGAGCATGATACAACTCAAATCACTTTGCAATGAAGATCACATGGTGTATAATCAAATCCGAAATCTAAATAAGACACGTGAGAGTTTCCTAGTGATTGAATCTTCTAGGTTGATTGTGTTTTAGTTTCGTGGAGTTTCTAAGAGAGAAATCAAACGACTGGAGTCATGTTTGTTATTGAGGCTAAACTAGATGTGAAACGAGGTCTACCAACACAAACACATAGTTCTCACAAAGTTACTAGCCAACATTCACCTCGTTTGTAAAGGAAAGATCGTGGTTGAGGAAACTAGATGAACGGAGTGTTACGAATAGAGGTGGGCATGACGTGGTACACATTGACAGGGGGAAGAAGCCATGACGTGTCTATCATAGCTTGGAAGCCAACGTAAAACAACTTTCAAAACAGCCAAAACGGAAAAATCAATCTAGTCGTAAACTCCTATACGGATTCCAAACGTAATTCGAGCATGATACAACTCAAATCACTTTGTAATGAAGATCACATGGTGTATAATCAAATCCAAAATCCAAATAAGATTTGTGAGAGTCTCCTAGTGATTGAATCTTCTAGGTTGATTGTGTTTTAGTTTCGTGGAGTTTCTCAGAGAGAAATCAAATGACTGAAGTCATGTTTGTTATTGAGCCTAAACTAGATGTGAAACGAGGTCTAGCAACGCAAACACATAGTTCTCACAAAGTTACTAGCCAACATTCACATCGTTTGTAAAGGAAAGATCATGGTTGAGGAATCTAGATGAACGGAGTGTTACGAATAGAGGTGGGCATGACATGGTACACACTAATAGGGGGAATAAGCCATTACGTATCTATCACAGCTTGGAAGCCAACGTAAAAGAACTTTCAAATCAGCCAAAACGAAAAAATCAATCTAGTCTGAAACTCCTATACGGATTCCAAACGTAATTCATGCATGATACAACTCAAATCACTTTGCAATGAAGATCACATGGTGTATAATCAAATCCAAAATCCAAATAAGACACATGAGAGGCTCCTAGTGATTGAATCTTCTAGGTTGATTGTGTTTTAGTTTCGTGGAGTTTCTGAAAGAGAAATCAAACGACTGAAGTCATGTTTGTTATTGAGGCTAAACTAGATGTGAAACAAGGTCTAGCAACACAAACACATATTTTTCACAAAGTTACTAGCCAACATTCACCTCGTTTGTAAAGGAAAGATCGTGGTTGAGGAAGCTAGATGAACGGAGTGTTATGAATAGAGGTGGGCATGACATGGTACACACTGATAGGGGGAATAAGCCATTACGTATCTATCACAGCTTGGAAGCCAACGTAAAAGAACTTTCAAATCAGCCAAAACGAAAAAATCAATCTAGTCTGAAACTCCTATACGGATTCCAAACGTAATTCGAGCATGATACAACTCAAATCACATTGCAATGAAGATCACATGGTGTATAATCAAATACGAAATCTAAATAAGACACGTGAGAGTTTCCTAGTGATTTAATCTTCTAGGTTTATTGTGTTTTACTTTCGTGGAGTTTCTAAGAGAGAAATCAAACGACTAGAGTCATGTTTGTTATTGAGGCTAAACTAGATGTGAAACGAGGAACGAGGTCTAGCAACACAAACACATAGTTCTCACAAAGTTACTAGCCAACATTCACCTCGTTTGTAAAGGAAAGATCGTTGTTGAGGAAACTAGATGAACGGAGTGTTACGAATAGAGGTGGGCATGACGTGGTACACATTGACAGGGGGAAGAAGCCATGACGTGTCTATCATAGCTTGGAGGCCAACGTAAAACAACTTTCAAAACATCCAAAACGGAAAAATCAATCTAGTCAAAAACTCCTATACGGATTCTAAACGTAATTCGAGCATGATACAACTCAAATCACTTTGTAATGAAGATCACATGGTGTATAATCAAATCCAAAATCCAAATAAGACACATGAGAGTCTCCTAGTGATTGAATCTTCTAGGTTGATTGTGTTTTAGTTTCGTGGCTGAGAGAGAAATCGAATGACTGAAGTCATGTTTGTTATTTAGGCTAAACTAGATGTGAAACGAGGTCTAGCAACAGAAACAGATAGTTCTCACAAAGTTACTAGCCAACATTCACATCGTTTGTAAAGGAAAGATGGTGGTTGAGGAAACTAGATGAACGGAGTATTAAGAATAGAGGTGGGCATGATGTGGTACACATTGATAGGGGGAAGAAGCCATTATGTGTATATAATAGCTTGGAACCCAACGTAAAACAACTTTCAAAACAGCCAAAACGGAAATATCAATCTAGTCCAAAACTCCTATATGGATTCCAAACGTAATTCGAGCATGATACAACTCAAATCACTTTGCAATGAAGATCACAAGGTGTATAATCAAATCTGAAATCCAAATAAGACACGTGAGAGTCTTCTAGTAATTAAATCTTCTAGGTTGATTGTGTTTTAGTTTCGTGGTGTTTCTGAGAGAGAATCAAACTACTGAAGTCATGTTTGTTATTGAGGCTAAACTAGATGTGAAACGAGGTCTAGCAACACAAACACATAGTTCTCACAAAGTTACTAGCCAACATTCACCTCGTTTGTAAAGGAAAGATCGTGGTTGAGGAAACTAGATGAACGGAGTGTTACAAATAGAAGTGGGCATGACATGGTACACATTGACAGGGGGAAGAAGCCATGACGTGTCTATCATAGCTTGGAGGCCAACGTAAAACAACTTTCAAAACAGCCAAAACGGAAAAATCAATCTAGTCGAAAACTCCTATACAGATTCCAAACGTAATTCGAGCATGATACAACTCAAATCACTTTGTAATGAAGATCACATGGTGTATAATCAAATCCAAAATCCAAATAAGACACATGAGAGTCTCCTAGTGATTGAATCTTCTAGGTTGATTGTGTTTTAGTTTCGTGGCTGAGAGAGAAATCGAATGACTGAAGTCATGTTTGTTATTTAGGCTAAACTAGATGTGAAACGAGGTCTAGCAACAGAAACAGATAGTTCTCACAAAGTTACTAGCCAACATTCACATCGTTTGTAAAGGAAAGATGGTGGTTGAGGAAACTAGATGAACGGAGTATTAAGAATAGAGGTGGGCATGATGTGGTACACATTGATAGGGGGAATAAGCCATTATGTGTATATAATAGCTTGGAACCCAACGTAAAACAACTTTCAAAACAGCCAAAACGGAAATATCAATCTAGTCCAAAACTCCTATATGGATTCCAAACGTAATTCGAGCATGATACAACTCAAATCACTTTGCAATGAAGATCACAAGGTGTATAATCAAATCTGAAATCCAAATAAGACACGTGAGAGTCTTCTAGTAATTGAATCTTCTAGGTTGATTGTGTTTTAGTTTCGTGGTGTTTCTGAGAGAGAATCAAACTACTGAAGTCATGTTTGTTATTGAGGCTAAACTAGATGTGAAACGAGGTCTAGCAACACAAACACATAGTTCTCACAAAGTTACTAGCCAACATTCACATCGTTTGTAAAGGAAAAATCGTGGTTGAGGAAACTAGACGAACGGAGTGTTACGAATAGAGGTGGGCATGACGTTGTACACATTGACACGGGGACGAAGCCATAATGTGTCTATCATAGCTTGGAAGCCAACGTAAAAGAACTTTCAAAACAGCCAAAACGGAAAAATCAATCTAGTCCAACACTGCTATACGGATTCCAAACGTAATTCGAGCATGATACAACACAAATCAATTTGCAATGAAGATCACATGGTGTATAATCAAATCCAAAATCCAAATAAGACACATGAGAGTCTCCTAGTGATTGAATCTTCTAGGTTGATTGTGTTTTACTTTAGTGGAGTTTTTGAAAGAGAAATCAAACGACTGAAGTCATGTTTGTTATTGAGGCTAAACTAGATGTGAAACGAGGTCTAGCAACACAAACACATATTTTTCACAAAGTTACTAGCCAACATTCACCTCGTTTGTAAAGGAAAGATCGTGGTTGAGGAAACTAGATGAACGGAGTGTTACGAATAGAGGTGGGCATGACGTGGTACACATGGACGGGGGGAAGAAGCCATGACGTGTCTATCATAGCTTGGTAGCCAACGTAAAACAAATTTCAAATTAGCCAAAACGGAAAAATCAATCTGGTCTGAAACTCCTATACGGATTCCAAACGTAATTCGAGCATGATACAACTCAAATCACTTTGCAATGAAGATCACATGGTGTATAATCAAATACGAAATCCAAATAAGACACGTGAGAGTTTCCTAGTGATTTAATCTTCTAGGTTGATTGTGTTTTAGTTTCGTGGAGTTTCTAAAAGAGAAATCAAACGACTGGAGTCATGTTTGTTATTGAGGCTAAACTAGATGTGAAACGAGGTCTAGCAACACAAACACATAGTTCTCACAAAGTTACTAGCCAACATTCACCTCGTTTGTAAAGGAAAGATCGTGGTTGAGGAAACTAGATGAACGGAGTGTTACGAATAGAGGTGGGCATGACGTGGTACACATTGACAGGGGGAAGAAGCCATGACGTGTCTATCATAGCTTGGAGGCCAACGTAAAACAACTTTCAAAACAGCAAAAACGGAAAAATCAATCTAGTCGAAAACTCCTATACGGATTCCAAACGTAATTCGAGCATGATACAACTCAAATCACTTTGTAATGAAGATCACATGGTGTATAATCAAATCCAAAATCCAAATAAGACACATGAGAGTCTCCTAGTGATTGAATCTTCTAGGTTGATTGTGTTTTAGTTTCGTGGCTGAGAGAGAAATCGAATGACTGAAGTCATGTTTGTTATTTAGGCTAAACTAGATGTGAAACGAGGTCTAGCAACAGAAACAGATAGTTCTCACAAATTTACTAGCCAACATTCACATCGTTTGTAAAGGAAAGATCGTGGTTGAGGAAGCTAGATAAACGGAGTGTTACGAATAGAGGTGGGCATGACGTGGTACACATTGATGGGGGGAAGAAGCCATGACGTGTCTATCATAGCTTGGTAGCCAACGTAAAACAAATTTCAAATTATCCAAAACGGAAAAATCAATCTGGTCTGAAACTCCTATACAGATTCCAAACGTAATTCGAGCATGATACAACTCAAATCACTTTGCAATGAAGATCACATGGTGTATAATCAAATACGAAATCCAAATAAGACACGTGAGAGACTCCTAGTGATTTAATCTTCTAGGTTGATTGTGTTTTAGTTTCGTGGAGTTTCTAAGAGAGAAATCAAACGACTGGAGTTATGTTTGTTATTGAGGCTAAACTAGATGTGAAACGAGGTCTAGCAACACAAACACATAGTTCTCACAAAGTTACTAGCCAACATTCACATCGTTTGTAAAGGATAGATCGTGGTTGAGGAAACTAGATTAACGGAGTGTTACGAATAGAGATGGGCATGACATGGTACACATTGACAGGGGGAAGAAGCCATGACGTGTCTATCATAGCTTGGAAGCCAACGTAAAACAACTTTCAAAACTGCCAAAACGGAAAATCAATCTAGTCGAAAACTCCTATACGAATTCCAAACGTAATTCGAGCATGATACAACTCAAATCACTTTGTAATGAAGATCACATGGTGTATAATCAAATCCAAAATCCAAATAAGACACATGATAGTCTCCTATGATTGAATCTTCTAGGTTGATTGTGTTTTAGTTTCGTGGAGTTTCTGAGAGAGAAATCAAACGACTGAAGTCATGATTGTTACTGAGGCTAAACTAGATGTGAAACGAGGTCTAGCAACACAAACACATAGTTCTCACAAAGTTACTAGCCAATATTCACATCTTTTGTAAAGGAAAGATCGTGGTTGAGGAAACTAGATGAACGGAGTATTACGAATAGAGGTGGGCATGACGTGGTACACATTGATAAGGGGAAGAAGCCATGATGTGTCTATAATAGCTTGGAATCCAACGTAAAACAACTTTCAAAACAGCCAAAACGGAAAAATCAATCTAGTCGTAAACTCCTATACGGATTCCAAACGTAATTCGAGCATGATACAACTGAAATCACTTGGCAATGAAGAACACATTATGTATAATCAAATCCAAAATCCAAATAAGACACGTGAAAGTCTCCTAGTGATTGAATCTTCTAGGTTGATTGTGTTTTAGTTTCGTGGTGTTTCTGAGAGAGAAATCAAACGACTGAAGTCATGTTTGTTATTGAGGCTAAACTAGATGTGAAACGAGGTCTAGCAACACAAACACATAGTTCTCACAAAGTTACTAGCTAACATTCACATCGTTTGTAAAGAAAAGATCGTGGTTGAGGAAACTAGATCAACGGAGTGTTACGAATAGAGGTGGGCATGACGTGGTACACATTGACAGGGGGAAGAAGCCATGACGTGTCTATCATAGGTTGGAAGCCAACGTAAAACAACTTTCAAAACTGCCAAAACGGAAAATCAATCTAGTCGAAAACTCCTATACGAATTCCAAACGTAATTCGAGCATGATACAACTCAAATCACTTTGTAATGAAGATCACATGGTGTATAATCAAATCCAAAATCCAAATAAGACACATGATAGTCTCCTATGATTGAATCTTCTAGGTTGATTGTGTTTTAGTTTCGTGGAGTTTCTGAGAGAGAAATCAAACGACTGAAGTCATGATTGTTACTGAGGCTAAACTAGATGTGAAACGAGGTCTAGCAACACAAACACATAGTTCTCACAAAGTTACTAGCCAATATTCACATCTTTTGTAAAGGAAAGATCGTGGTTGAGGAAACTAGATGAACGGAGTATTACGAATAGAGGTGGGCATGACGTGGTACACATTGATAAGGGGAAGAAGCCATAATGTGTCTATAATAGCTTGGAATCCAACGTAAAACAACTTTCAAAACAGCCAAAACGGAAAAATCAATCTAGTCCAAAACTCTTATACGGATTCCAAACGTAATTCGAGCATGATACAACTCAAATCACTTTGTAATGAAGATCACATGGTGTATAATCAAATCCAAAATCCAAATAAGACACCTGAGAGTCTCCTAGTGATTGAATCTTCTAGGTTGATTGTGTTTTAGTTTTGTGGCTGAGAGAGAAATCGAATGACTGAAGTCATGTTTGTTATTTAGGCTAAACTAGATGTGAAACGAGGTCTAGCAACACAAACAAATAGTTTTCACAAAGTTACTAGCCAACATTCACATCGTTTGTAAAGAAAGATTGTGGTTGAGGAAACTAGATCAACGGAGTGTTACGAATAGAGGTGGGCATGACGTGGTACACATTGACAGAGGGAAGAAGCCATGACGTGTCTATCATAGGTTGGAAGCCAACGTAAAACAACTTTCAAAACAGCCAAAACGGAAAAATCAATCTAGTCGAAAACTCCTATACGGATTCCAAACGTAATTCGAGCATGATACAACTCAAATCACTTTGTAATGAAGATCACATGGTGTATAATCAAATCCAAAATCCAAATAAGACACATGCAAGTCTCGTATGATTGAATCTTCTAGGTTGATTGTGTTTTAGTTTCGTGGAGTTTCTAAGAGAGAAATCAAACGACTGAAGTCATGTTTGTTATTGAGGCTAAACTAGATGTGAAACGAGGTCTAGCAACACAAACACATAGTTCTCACAAATTTACTAGCCAACATTCACATCGTTTGTAAAGGAAATATCGTGGTTGAGGAAGCTAGATGAACGGAATGTTACGAATAGAGGTGGGCATGACGTGGTACACATTGACGGGGGGAAGAAGCCATGACGTGTCTATCATAGCTTGGTAGCCAACGTAAAACAAATTTCAAATTATCCAAAACGGAAAAATCAATCTGGTCTGAAACTCCTATACGGATTCCAAACGTAATTCAAGCATGATAAAACTCAAATCACTTTACAATGAAGATCACATGGTGTATAATCAAATACGAAATCCAAATAAGACACGTGAGAGTCTCCTAGTGATTTAATCTTCTAGGTTGATTGTGTTTTAGTTTCGTGGAGTTTCTAAGAGAGAAATCAAACGACTGGAGTCATGTTTGTTATTGAGGCTAAACTAGATGTGAAACGAGGTCTAGCAACACAAGCACATAGTTCTCACAAAGTTACTAGCCAACATTCACATCGTTTGTAAAGGATAGATCGTGGTTGAGGAAACTAGATTAACGGAGTGTTACGAATAGAGATGCGCATGACATGGTACACATTGACAAGGGGAAGAAGCCATGACGTGTCTATCATAGCTTGGAAGCCAACGTAAAAGAACTTTCAATACAGCCAAAAAGGAAAAATCAATCTAGTCCAAAACTGCTATACGGATTCCAAACGTAATTCGAGCAAGATACAACTGAAATCACTTTGCAATGAAGAACACATTATGTATAATCAAATCCGAAATCCAAATAAGACACGTGAAAGTCTCCTAGTGATTGAATCTTCTAGGTTGATTGTGTTTTAGTTTCGTGGTGTTTCTGAGAGAGAAATCAAACGACTGAAGTCATGTTTGTTATTGAGGCTAAACTAGATGTGAAACGAGGTCTAGCAACACAAACACATAGTTCTCACAAAGTTACTAGCTAACATTCACATCGTTTGTAAAGAAAAGATCGTGGTTGAGGAAACTAGATCAACGGAGTGTTACGAATAGAGGTGGGCATGACGTGGTACACATTGACAGGGGGAAGAAGCCATGACGTGTCTATCATAGGTTGGAAGCCAACGTAAAACAACTTTCAAAACTGCCAAAACGAAAAATCAATCTAGTCGAAAACTCCTATACGAATTCCAAACGTAATTCGAGCATGATACAACTCAAATCACTTTGTAATGAAGATCATATGGTGTATAATCAAATCCAAAATCCAAATAAGACACATGATAGTCTCCTATGTTTGAATCTTCTAGGTTGATTGTATTTTAGTTTCGTGGAGTTTCTGAGAGAGAAATCAAACGACTGAAGTCATGATTGTTACTGAGGCTAAACTAGATGTGAAACGAGGTCTAGCAACACAAACACATAGTTCTCACAAAGTTACTAGCCAATATTCATATCATTTGTAAAGGAAAGATCGTGGTTGAGGAAACTAGATGAACGGAGTGTTACGAATAGAGGTGGGCATGACGTGGTACACATTGACAGGGGGAAGAAGCCATGAAGTGTCTATCATAGCTTGGAAGCCAACGTAAAACAACTTTCAAAACAGCCAAAACGGAAAAATCAATCTAGTCGAAAACTCCTATACGGATTCCAAACGTAATTCGAGCATGATACAACTCAAATCATTTTGTAATGAAGATCACATGGTGTATAATCAAATCCAAAATCCAAATAAGATACATGCGAGTCTCCTATGATTGAATCTTCTAGGTTGATTGTGTTTTAGTTTCGTGGAGTTTCTAAGAGAGAAATCAAACGACTGAAGTCATGTTTGTTATTGAGGCTAAACTAGATGTGAAACGACGTCTAGCAACACAAACACATAGTTCTCACAAATTTACTAGCCAACATTCACATCGTTTGTAAAGGAAAGATCGTGGTTGAGGAAGCTAGATGAACGGAGTGTTACGAATAGAGGTGGGCATGACGTGGTACACATTGACGGGGGGAAGAAGCAATGTCGTCTCTATCATAGCTTGGTAGCCAACGTAAAACAAATTTCAAATTATCCAAAACGGAAAAATCAATCTGGTCTGAAACTCCTATACGGATTCCAAACGTAATTCGAGCATGATACAACTCAAATCACTTTGCAATGAAGATCACATGGTGTATAATCAAATACGAAATCCAAATAAGACACGTGAGAGTCTCCTAGTGATTTAATCTTCTAGGTTGATTGTGTTTTAGTTTCGTGGAGTTTCTAAGAGAGAAATCAAACGACTGGAGTCATGTTTGTTATTGAGGCTAAACAAGATGTGAAACGAGGTCTAGCAACACAAACACATAGTTCTCACAAAGTTACTAGCCAACATTCACATCGTTTGTAAAGGATATATCGTGGTTGAGGAAACTAGATTAACGGAGTGTTACGAATAGAGATGGGCATGACATGGTACACATTGACAGGGGGAAGAAGCCATGACGTGTCTATCATAGCTTGGAAGCCAACGTAAAAGAACTTTCAATACAGCCAAAAAGGAAAAATCAATCTAGTCCAAAACTGCTATACGGATTCCAAACGTAATTCGAGCATGATACAACTGAAATCACTTTGCAATGAAGAACACATTATGTATAATCAAATCCGAAATCCAAATAAGACACGTGAAAGTCTCCTAGTGATTCAATCTTCTAGGTTGATTGTGTTTTAGTTTCGTGGTGTTTCTGAGAGAGAAATCAAACGACTGAAGTCATGTTTGTTATTGAGGCTAAACTAGATGTGAAACGAGGTCTAGTAACACAAACACATAGTTCTCACAAAGTTACTAGCTAACATTCACATCGTTTGTAAAGAAAAGATCGTGGTTGAGGAAACTAGATCAACGGAGTGTTACGAATAGAGGTGGGCATGATGTGGTACACATTGACAGGGGGAAGAGCCATGACGTGTCTATCATAGCTTGGAAGCCAACGTAAAACAACTTTCAAAACTGCCAAAACGGAAAATCAATCTAGTCGAAAACTCCTATACGAATTCCAAACGTAATTCGAGCATGATACAACTCAAATGACTTTGTAATGAAGATCACATGGTGTATAATCAAATCCAAAATCCAAATAAGACATATGATAGTCTCCTATGATTGAATCTTCTAGGTTGATTGTGTTTTAGTTTCGTGGAGTTTCTGAGAGAGAAATCAAACGACTGAAGTCATGATTGTTACTGAGGCTAAACTAGATGTGAAACGAGGTCTAGCAACACAAACACATAGTTCTCACAAAGTTACTAGCCAATATTCACATCTTTTGTAAAGGAAAGATCGTGGTTGAGGAAACTAGATGAACGGAGTATTACGAATAGAGGTGGGCATGACGTGGTACACATTGATAAGGGGAAGAAGCCATGATGTGTCTATAATAGCTTGGAATCCAACGTAAAACAACTTTCAAAACAGCCAAAACAGAAAAATCAATCTAGTACAAAACTCTTATACGGATTCCAAACGTAATTCGAGCATGATACAACTCAAATCACTTTGTAATGAAGATCACATGGTGTATAATCAAATCCAAAATCCAAATAAGACACATGAGAGTCTCCTAGTGATTGAATCTTCTAGGTTGATTGTGTTTTAGTTTCGTGGCTGAGAGAGAAATCGAATGACTGAAGTCATATTTGTTATTTAGGCTAAACTAGATGTGAAACGAGGTCTAGCAACACAAACAGATAGTTTTCACAAAGTTACTAGCCAACATTCACATCGTTTGTAAAGAAAAATCGTGGTTGAGGAAACTAGATCAACGGAGTGTTACGAATAGAGGTGGGCATGACGTGGTACACATTGACAGAGGGAAGAAGCCATGACGTGTCTATCATAGGTTGGAAGCCAACGTAAAACAACTTTCAAGACAGCCAAAACGGAAAAATCAATCTAGTCGAAAACTCCTATACGGATTCCAAACGTAATTCGAGCATGATACAACTCAAATCACTTTGTAATGAAGATCACATGGTGTATAATCAAATCCAAAATCCAAATAAGACACATGCGAGTCTCCTATGATTGAATCTTCTAGGTTGATTGTGTTTTAGTTTCGTGAAGTTTCTAAGAGAGAAATCAAACGACTGAAGTCATGTTTGTTATTGAGGCTAAACTAGATGTGAAACGAGGTCTAGCAACACAAACACATAGTTCTCACAAATTTACTTGCCAACATTCACATCGTTTGTAAAGGAAAGATCCTGGTTGAGGAAGCTAGATGAACGGAGTGTTACGAATAGAGGTGGGCATGACGTGGTACACATTGACGGGGGGAAGAAGCCATGATGTGTCTATCATAGCTTGGTAGCCAACGTAAAAAAAATTTCAAATTATCCAAAACGGAAAAATCAATCTGGTCTGAAACTCCTATACGGATTCCAAACGTAATTCGAGCATGATACAACTCAAATCACTTTGCAATGAAGATCACATGGTGTATAATCAAATACGAAATCCAAATAAGACACGTGAGAGTCTCCTAGTGATTTAATCTTCTAGGTTGATTGTGTTTTAGTTTCGTGGAGTTTCTAAGAGAGAAATCAAACGACTGGAGTCATGTTTGTTATTGAGGCTAAACTAGATGTGAAACGAGGTCTAGCAACACAAACACATAGTTCTCACAAAGTTACTAGCTAACATTCACATCGTTTGTAAAGGATAGATCGTGGTTGAGGAAACTAGATTAACTGAGTGTTACGAATAGAGATGGGCATGACATGGTACACATTGACAGGGGGAAGAAGCCATGATGTGTCTATCATAGCTTGGAAGCCAACGTAAAAGAACTTTCAATACAGCCAAAAAGGAAAAATCAATCTAGTCCAAAACTGCTATACGGATTCCAAACGTAATTCGAGCATGATACAACTGAAATCACTTTGCAATGAAGAACACATTATGTATAATCAAATCCGAAATCCAAATAAGACACGTGAAAGTCTCCTAGTGATTGAATCTTCTAGGTTGATTGTGTTTTAGTTTCGTGGTGTTTTTGAGAGAGAAATCAAACGACTGAAGTCATGTTTGTTATTGAGGCTAAACTAGATGTGAAACGAGGTCTAGCAACACAAACACATAGTTCTCACAAAGTTACTAGCTAACATTCACATCGTTTGTAAAGAAAAGATCGTGGTTGAGGAAACTAGATCAACGGAGTGTTACGAATAGAGGTGGGCATGACGTGGTACACATTGACAGGGGGAAGAAGCCATGACGTGTCTATCATAGGTTGGAAGCCAACGTAAAACAACTTTCAAAACTGCCAAAACGGAAAATCAATCTAGTCGAAAACTCCTATACGAATTCCAAACGTAATTCGAGCATGATACAACTCAAATCACTTTGTAATGAAGATCACATGGTGTATAATCAAATCCAAAATCCAAATAAGACACATGATAGTCTCCTATGATTGAATCTTCTAGGTTGATTGTGTTTTAGTTTCGTGGAGTTTCTGAGAGAGAAATCAAACGACTGAAGTCATGATTGTTACTGAGGCTAAACTAGATGTGAAACGAGGTCTAGCAACACAAACACATAGTTCTCACAAAGTTACTAGCCAATATTCACATCGTTTGTAAAGGAAAGATCGTGGTTGCGGAAACTAGATCAACGGAGTGTTACGAATAGAGGTGGATTTGACGTGGTACACATTGATAGATGGAAGAAGCCATGACGTGTCTATCATAGGTTGGAAGCCAACGTAAAACAACTTTCAAAACAGCCAAAACAGAAAAATCAATCTAGTCGAAAACTCCTATACGGATTCCAAACGTAATTCGAGCATGATACAACTCAAATCACTTTGTAATGAAGATCACATGGTGTATAATCAAATCCAAAATCCAAATAAGACACATGAGAGTCTCCTAGTGATTGAATCTTCTAGGTTGATTGTGTTTTAGTTTCGTGGCTGAGAGAGAAATCGAATGACTGAAGTCATGTTTGTTATTTAGGCTAAACTAGATGTGAAACGAGGTCTAGCAACACAAACATATAGTTTTCACAAAGTTACTAGCCAACATTCACATCGTTTGTAAAGAAAGATCGTGGTTGAGGAAACTAGATCAACGGAGTGTTACGAATAGAGGTGGGCATGACGTGGTACACATTGACAGAGGGAAGAAGCCATGACGTGTCTATCATAGGTTGGAAGCCAACGTAAAACAACTTTCAAAACAGCCAAAATGGAAAAATCAATCTAGTCGAAAACTCCTATACGGATTCCAAACGTAATTCGAGCATGATACAACTCAAATCACTTTGTAATGAAGATCACATGGTGTATAATCAAATCCAAAATCCAAATAAGACACATGCGAGTCTCCTATGATTGAATCTTCTAGGTTGATTGTGTTTTAGTTTCGTGGAGTTTCTAAGAGAGAAATCAAACGACTGAAGTCATGTTTGTTATTGAGGCTAAACTAGATGTGAAACGAGGTCTAACAACACAAACACATAGTTCTCACAAATTTACTAGCCAACATTCACATCGTTTGTAAAGGAAAGATCGTGGTTGAGGAAGCTAGATGAACGGAGTGTTAGGAATAGAGGTGGGCATGACGTGGTACACATTGACGGGGGGAAGAAGCCATGACGTGTCTATCATAGCTTGGTAGCCAACGTAAAACAAATTTCAAATTATCCAAAACGGAAATATCAATCTGGTCTGAAACTCCTATATGGATTCAAAACGTAATTCGAGCATGATACAACTCAAATCACTTTGCAATGAAGATCACATGGTGTATAATCAAATACGAAATCCAAATAAGACACGTGAGAGTCTCCTAGTGATTTAATCTTCTAGGTTGATTGTGTTTTAGTTTCGTGGAGTTTCTAAGAGAGAAATCAAACGACTGGAGTCATGTTTGTTATTGAGGCTAAACTAGATGTGAAACGAGGTCTAGCAACACAAACACATAGTTCTCACAAAGTTACTAGCCAACATTCACATCGTTTGTAAAGGATAGATCGTGGTTGAGGAAACTAGATTAACGGAGTGTTACGAATAGAGATGGGCATGACATGGTACACATTGACAGGGGGAAGAAGCCATGACGTGTCTATCATAGCTTGGAAGCCAACGTAAAAGAACTTTCAATACAGCCAAAAAGGAAAAATCAATCTAGTCCAAAACTGCTATACGGATTCCAAACGTAATTCGAGCATGATACAACTGAAATCACTTTGCAATGAAGAACACATTATGTATAATCAAATCCGAAATCCAAATAAGACACGTGAAAGTCTCCTAGTGATTGAATCTTCTAGGTTGATTGTGTTTTAGTTTCGTGGTGTTTTTAAGAGAGAAATCAAACGACTGAAGTCATGTTTGTTATTGAGGCTAAACTAGATGTGAAACGAGGTCTAGCAACACAAACACATAGTTCTCACAAAGTTACTAGCTAACATTCACATCGTTTGTAAAGAAAAGATCGTGGTTGAGGAAACTAGATCAACGGAGTGTTACGAATAGAGGTGGGCATGACGTGGTACACATTGACAGGGGGAAGAAGCCATGACGTGTCTATCATAGGTTGGAAGCCAACGTAAAACAACTTTCAAAACAGCCAAAACAGAAAAATCAATCTAGTACAAAACTCTTATACGGATTCCAAACGTAATTCGAGCATGATACAACTCAAATCACTTTGTAATGAAGATCACATGGTGTATAATCAAATCCAAAATCCAAATAAGACACATGAGAGTCTCCTAGTGATTGAATCTTCTAGGTTGATTGTGTTTTAGTTTCGTGGCTGAGAGAGAAATCGAATGACTGAAGTCATGTTTGTTATTTAGGCTAAACTAGATGTGAAACGAGGTCTAGCAACACCAACATATAGTTTTCACAAAGTTACTAGCCAACATTCACATCGTTTGTAAAGAAAGATCGTGGTTGAGGAAACTAGATCAACGGAGTGTTACGAATAGAGGTGGGCATGACGTGGTACACATTGACAGAGGGAAGAAGCCATGACGTGTCTATCATAGGTTGGAAGCCAACGTAAAACAACTTTCAAAACAGCCAAAATGGAAAAATCAATCTAGTCGAAAACTCCTATACGGATTCCAAACGTAATTCGAGCATGATACAACTCAAATCACTTTGTAATGAAGATCACATGGTGTATAATCAAATCCAAAATCCAAATAAGACACATGCGAGTCTCCTATGATTGAATCTTCTAGGTTGATTGTGTTTTAGTTTCGTGGAGTTTCTAAGAGAGAAATCAAACGACTGAAGTCATGTTTGTTATTGAGGCTAAACTAGATGTGAAACAAGGTCTAGCAACACAAACACATAGTTCTCACAAATTTACTAGCCAACATTCACATCGTTTGTAAAGGAAAGATCCTGGTTGAGGAAGCTAGATGAACGGAGTGTTACGAATAGAGGTGGGCATGACGTGGTACACATTGACGGGGGGAAGAAGCTATGATGTGTCTATCATAGCTTGGTAGCCAACGTAAAACAAATTTCAAATTATCCAAAACGGAAAAATCAATCTGGTCTGAAACTCCTATACGGATTCCAAACGTAATTCGAGCATGATACAACTCAAATCACTTTGCAATGAAGATCACATGGTGTATAATCAAATACGAAATCCAAATAAGACACGTGAGAGTCTCCTAGTGATTTAATCTTCTAGGTTAATTGTGTTTTAGTTTCGTGGAGTTTCTAAGAGAGAAATCAAACGACTGGAGTCATGTTTGTTATTGAGGCTAAACTAGATGTGAAACGAGGTCTAGCAACACAAACAGATAGTTTTCACAAAGTTACTAGCCAACATTCACATCGTTTGTAAAGGATAGATCGTGGTTGAGGAAACTAGATTAACTGAGTGTTACGAATAGAGATGGGCATGACATGGTACACATTGACAGGGGGAAGAAGCCATGACGTGTCTATCATAGCTTGCAAGCCAACGTAAAAGAACTTTCAATACAGCCAAAAAGGAAAAATCAATCTAGTCCAAAACTGCTATACGGATTCCAAACGTAATTCGAGCATGATACAACTGAAATCACTTTGTAATGAAGATCACATGGTGTATAATCAAATCCAAAATCCAAATAAGACACATGATAGTCTCCTATGATTGAATCTTCTAGGTTGATTGTGTTTTAGTTTCGTGGAGTTTCTGAGAGAGAAATCAAACGACTGAAGTCATGATTGTTACTGAGGCTAAACTAGATGTGAAACGAGGTCTAGCAACACAAACACATAGTTCTCACAAAGTTACTAGCCAACATTCACATCGTTTGTAAAGGATAGATCGTGGTTGAGGAAACTAGATGAACGGAGTATTACGAATAGAGGTGGGCATGACGTGGTACACATTGATAAGGGGAAGAAGCCATGATGTGTCTATAATAGCTTGGAATCCAACGTAAAACAACTTTCAAAACAGCCAAAACAGAAAAATCAATCTAGTCCAAAACTCTTATACGGATTCCAAACGTAATTCGAGCATGATATAACTCAAATCACTTTGTAATGAAGATCACATGGTGTATAATCAAATCCAAAATCCAAATAAGACACATGAGAGTCTCCTAGTGATTGAATCTTCTAGGTTGATTGTGTTTTAGTTTCGTGGCTGAGAGAGAAATCGAATGACTGAAGTCATGTTTGTTATTTAGGCTAAACTAGATGTGAAACGAGGTCTAGCAACACAAACAGATAGTTTTCACAAAGTTACTAGCCAACATTCACATCGTTTGTAAAGAAAGATCGTGGTTGAGGAAACTAGATCAACGGAGTGTTACGAATAGAGGTGGGCATGACGTGGTACACATTGACAGAGGGAAGAAGCCATGACGTGTCTATCATAGGTTGGAAGCCAACGTAAAACAACTTTCAAAACAGCCAAAACGGAAAAATCAATCTAGTCGAAAACTCCTATACGGATTCCAAACGTAATTCGAGCATGATACAACTCAAATCACTTTGTAATGAAGATCACATGGTGTATAATCAAATCCAAAATCCAAATAAGACACATGCGAGTCTCCTATGATTGAATCTTCTAGGTTGATTGTGTTTTAGTTTCGTGGAGTTTCTAAGAGAGAAATCAAACGACTGAAGTCATGTTTGTTATTGAGGCTAAACTAGATGTGAAACGAGGTCTAGCAACACAAACACATAGTTCTCACAAATTTACTAGCCAACATTCACATCGTTTGTAAAGGAAAGATCGTGGTTGAGGAAGCTAGATGAACGGAGTGTTACGAATAGAGGTGGGCATGACGTGGTACACATTGACGGGGGGAAGAAGCCATGACGTGTCTATCATAGCTTGGTAGCCAACGTAAAAGAAATTTCAAATTATCCAAAACGGAAAAATCAATCTGGTCTGAAACTCCTATACGGATTCCAAACGTAACTCGAGCGTGATACAACTCAAATCACTTTGCAATGAAGATCACATGGTGTATAATCAAATACGAAACCCAAATACGACACGTGAGAGTCTCCTAGTGATTTAATCTTCTAGGTTGATTGTGTTTTAGTTTCGTGGAGTTTCTAAGAGAGAAATCAAACGACTGGAGTCATGTTTGTTATTGAGGCTAAACTAGATGTGAAACGAGGTCTAGCAACACAAACACATAGTTCTCACAAAGTTACTAGCCAACATTCACATCGTTTGTAAAGGATAGATCGTGGTTGAGGAAACTAGATTAACGGAGTGTTACGAATAGAGATGGGCATGACATGGTACACATTGACAGGGGGAAGAAGCCATGACGTGTCTATCATAGCTTGGAAGCCAACGTAAAAGAACTTTCAATACAGCCAAAAAGGAAAAATCAATCTAGTCCAAAACTGCTATACGGATTCCAAACGTAATTCGAGCATGATACAACTGAAATCACTTTGCAATGAAGAACACATTATGTATAATCAAATCCGAAATCCAAATAAGACACGTGAAAGTCTCCTAGTGATTGAATCTTCTAGGTTGATTGTGTTTTAGTTTCGTGGTGTTTTTAAGAGAGAAATCAAACGACTGAAGTCATGTTTGTTATTGAGGCTAAACTAGATGTGAAACGAGGTCTAGCAACACAAACACATAGTTCTCACAAAGTTACTAGCTAACATTCACATCGTTTGTAAAGAAAAGATCGTGGTTGAGGAAACTAGATCAACGGAGTGTTACGAATAGAGGTGGGCATGACGTGGTACACATTGACAGGGGGAAGAAGCCATGACGTGTCTATCATAGGTTGGAAGCCAACGTAAAACAACTTTCAAAACAGCCAAAACAGAAAAATCAATCTAGTACAAAACTCTTATACGGATTCCAAACGTAATTCGAGCATGATACAACTCAAATCACTTTGTAATGAAGATCACATGGTGTATAATCAAATCCAAAATCCAAATAAGACACATGAGAGTCTCCTAGTGATTGAATCTTCTAGGTTGATTGTGTTTTAGTTTCGTGGCTGAGAGAGAAATCGAATGACTGAAGTCATGTTTGTTATTTAGGCTAAACTAGATGTGAAACGAGGTCTAGCAACACCAACATATAGTTTTCACAAAGTTACTAGCCAACATTCACATCGTTTGTAAAGAAAGATCGTGGTTGAGGAAACTAGATCAACGGAGTGTTACGAATAGAGGTGGGCATGACGTGGTACACATTGACAGAGGGAAGAAGCCATGACGTGTCTATCATAGGTTGGAAGCCAACGTAAAACAACTTTCAAAACAGCCAAAATGGAAAAATCAATCTAGTCGAAAACTCCTATACGGATTCCAAACGTAATTCGAGCATGATACAACTCAAATCACTTTGTAATGAAGATCACATGGTGTATAATCAAATCCAAAATCCAAATAAGACACATGCGAGTCTCCTATGATTGAATCTTCTAGGTTGATTGTGTTTTAGTTTCGTGGAGTTTCTAAGAGAGAAATCAAACGACTGAAGTCATGTTTGTTATTGAGGCTAAACTAGATGTGAAACAAGGTCTAGCAACACAAACACATAGTTCTCACAAATTTACTAGCCAACATTCACATCGTTTGTAAAGGAAAGATCCTGGTTGAGGAAGCTAGATGAACGGAGTGTTACGAATAGAGGTGGGCATGACGTGGTACACATTGACGGGGGGAAGAAGCTATGATGTGTCTATCATAGCTTGGTAGCCAACGTAAAACAAATTTCAAATTATCCAAAACGGAAAAATCAATCTGGTCTGAAACTCCTATACGGATTCCAAACGTAATTCGAGCATGATACAACTCAAATCACTTTGCAATGAAGATCACATGGTGTATAATCAAATACGAAATCCAAATAAGACACGTGAGAGTCTCCTAGTGATTTAATCTTCTAGGTTAATTGTGTTTTAGTTTCGTGGAGTTTCTAAGAGAGAAATCAAACGACTGGAGTCATGTTTGTTATTGAGGCTAAACTAGATGTGAAACGAGGTCTAGCAACACAAACAGATAGTTTTCACAAAGTTACTAGCCAACATTCACATCGTTTGTAAAGGATAGATCGTGGTTGAGGAAACTAGATTAACTGAGTGTTACGAATAGAGATGGGCATGACATGGTACACATTGACAGGGGGAAGAAGCCATGACGTGTCTATCATAGCTTGCAAGCCAACGTAAAAGAACTTTCAATACAGCCAAAAAGGAAAAATCAATCTAGTCCAAAACTGCTATACGGATTCCAAACGTAATTCGAGCATGATACAACTGAAATCACTTTGTAATGAAGATCACATGGTGTATAATCAAATCCAAAATCCAAATAAGACACATGATAGTCTCCTATGATTGAATCTTCTAGGTTGATTGTGTTTTAGTTTCGTGGAGTTTCTGAGAGAGAAATCAAACGACTGAAGTCATGATTGTTACTGAGGCTAAACTAGATGTGAAACGAGGTCTAGCAACACAAACACATAGTTCTCACAAAGTTACTAGCCAACATTCACATCGTTTGTAAAGGATAGATCGTGGTTGAGGAAACTAGATGAACGGAGTATTACGAATAGAGGTGGGCATGACGTGGTACACATTGATAAGGGGAAGAAGCCATGATGTGTCTATAATAGCTTGGAATCCAACGTAAAACAACTTTCAAAACAGCCAAAACAGAAAAATCAATCTAGTCCAAAACTCTTATACGGATTCCAAACGTAATTCGAGCATGATATAACTCAAATCACTTTGTAATGAAGATCACATGGTGTATAATCAAATCCAAAATCCAAATAAGACACATGAGAGTCTCCTAGTGATTGAATCTTCTAGGTTGATTGTGTTTTAGTTTCGTGGCTGAGAGAGAAATCGAATGACTGAAGTCATGTTTGTTATTTAGGCTAAACTAGATGTGAAACGAGGTCTAGCAACACAAACAGATAGTTTTCACAAAGTTACTAGCCAACATTCACATCGTTTGTAAAGAAAGATCGTGGTTGAGGAAACTAGATCAACGGAGTGTTACGAATAGAGGTGGGCATGACGTGGTACACATTGACAGAGGGAAGAAGCCATGACGTGTCTATCATAGGTTGGAAGCCAACGTAAAACAACTTTCAAAACAGCCAAAACGGAAAAATCAATCTAGTCGAAAACTCCTATACGGATTCCAAACGTAATTCGAGCATGATACAACTCAAATCACTTTGTAATGAAGATCACATGGTGTATAATCAAATCCAAAATCCAAATAAGACACATGCGAGTCTCCTATGATTGAATCTTCTAGGTTGATTGTGTTTTAGTTTCGTGGAGTTTCTAAGAGAGAAATCAAACGACTGAAGTCATGTTTGTTATTGAGGCTAAACTAGATGTGAAACGAGGTCTAGCAACACAAACACATAGTTCTCACAAATTTACTAGCCAACATTCACATCGTTTGTAAAGGAAAGATCGTGGTTGAGGAAGCTAGATGAACGGAGTGTTACGAATAGAGGTGGGCATGACGTGGTACACATTGACGGGGGGAAGAAGCCATGACGTGTCTATCATAGCTTGGTAGCCAACGTAAAAGAAATTTCAAATTATCCAAAACGGAAAAATCAATCTGGTCTGAAACTCCTATACGGATTCCAAACGTAACTCGAGCGTGATACAACTCAAATCACTTTGCAATGAAGATCACATGGTGTATAATCAAATACGAAACCCAAATACGACACGTGAGAGTCTCCTAGTGATTTAATCTTCTAGGTTGATTGTGTTTTAGTTTCGTGGAGTTTCTAAGAGAGAAATCAAACGACTGGAGTCATGTTTGTTATTGAGGCTAAACTAGATGTGAAACGAGGTCTAGCAACACAAACACATAGTTCTCACAAAGTTACTAGCCAACATTCACATCGTTTGTAAAGGATAGATGGTGGTTGAGGAAACTAGATTAACGGAGTGTTACGAATAGAGATGGGCATGACATGGTACACATTGACATGGGGAAGAAGCCATGACGTGTCTATCATAGCTTGGAAGCCAACGTAAAAGAACTTTCAATACAGCCAAAAAGGAAAAATCAATCTAGTCCAAAACTGTTATACGGATTCCAAACGTAATTCGAGCATGATACAACTGAAATCACTTTGCAATGAAGAACACATTATGTATAATCAAATCCGAAATCCAAATAAGACACGTGAAAGTCTCCTAGTGATTGAATCTTCTAGGTTGATTATGTTTTAGTTTCGTGGTGTTTCTGAGAGAGAAATCAAACGACTGAAGTCATGTTTGTTATTGAGGCTAAACTAGATGTGAAACGAGGTCTAGCAACACAAACACATAGTTCTCACAAAGTTACTAGCTAACATTCACATCGTTTGTAAAGAAAAGATCGTGGTTGAGGAAACTAGATCAACGGAGTGTTACGAATAGAGGTGGGCATGACGTGGTACACATTGATAGGGGGAAGAAGCCATGACGTGTCTATCATAGGTTGGAAGCCAACGTAAAACAACTTTCAAAACTGCCAAAACGGAAAATCAATCTAGTCGAAAACTCCTATACGAATTCCAAACGTAATTCGAGCATGATACAACTCAAATCACTTTGTAATGAAGATCACATGGTGTATAATCAAATCCAAAATCCAAATAAGACACATGATAGTCTCCTATGTTTGAATCTTCTAGGTTGATTGTGTTTTAGTTTCGTGGAGTTTCTGAGAGAGAAATCAAACGACTGAAGTCATGATTATTACTGAGGCTAAACTAGATGTGAAACGAGGTCTAGCAACACAAACACATATTTCTCACAAATTTACTAGCCAACATTCACATCGTTTGTAAAGGAAAGATCCTGGTTGAGGAACCTAGATGAACGGAGTGTTACGAATAGAGGTGGGCATGACGTGGTACACATTGACGGGGGGAAGAAGCCATGACGTGTCTATCATAGCTTGGTAGCCAACGTAAAACAAATTTCAAATTATCCAAAACGGAAAAATCAATCTGGTCTGAAACTCCTTTACGGATTCCAAACGTAATTTGAGCATGATACAACTCAAATCACTTTGCAATGAAGATCACTTGGTGTATAATCAAATCCAAAATCCAAATAAGACACATGATAGTCTCCTATGATTGAATCTTCTAGGTTGATTGTGTTTTAGTTTCGTGGAGTTTCTGAGAGAGAAATCAAACGACTGGAGTCATGTTTGTTATTGAGGCTAAACTAGATGTGAAACGAGGTCTAGCAACACAAACACATAGTTCTCACAAAGTTACTAGCCAACATTCACATCGTTTGTAAAGGATAGATCGTGGTTGAGGAAACTAGATTAACTGAGTGTTACGAATAGAGATGGGCATGACATGGTACACATTGACAGGGGGAAGAAGCCATGACATGTCTATCATAGCTTGGAAGCCAACGTAAAAGAACTTTCAATACAGCCAAAAAGGAAAAATCAATCTAGTCCAAAACTGCTATACGGATTCCAAACGTAATTCGAGCATTATACAACTGAAATCACTTTGCAATGAAGAACACATTATGTATAATCAAATCTGAAATCCAAATAAGACACGTGAAAGTCTCCTAGTGATTGAATCTTCTAGGTTGATTGTGTTTTAGTTTCGTGGTGTTTCTGAGAGAGAAATCAAACGACTGAAGTCATGTTTGTTATTGAGGCTAAACTAGATGTGAAACGAGGTCTAGCAACACAAACACATAGTTCTCACAAAGTTACTAGCTAACATTCACATCGTTTGTAAAGAAAAGATCGTGGTTGAGGAAACTAGATCAACGGAGTGTTACGAATAGAGGTGGGCATGACGTTGTACACATTGACAGGGGGAAGAAGCCATGACGTGTCTATCATAGGTTGGAAGCCAACGTAAAACAACTTTCAAAACTGCCAAAACGGAAAATCAATCTAGTCGAAAACTCCTATACGAATTCCAAACGTAATTCGAGCATGATACAACTCAAATCACTTTGTAATGAAGATCACATGGTGTATAATCAAATCCAAAATCCAAATAAGACACATGATAGTCTCCTATGATTGAATCTTCTAGGTTGATTGTGTTTTAGTTTCATGGAGTTTCTGAGAGAAAAATCAAACGACTGAAGTCATGATTGTTACTGAGGCTAAACTAGATGTGAAACGAGGTCTAGCAACACAAACACATAGTTCTCACAAAGTTACTTGCAATATTCACATCTTTTGTAAAGGAAAGATCGTGGTTGAGGAAACTAGATGAACGGAGTATTACGAATAGAGGTGGGCATGACGTGGTACACATTGATAAGGGGAAGAAGCCATGATGTGTCTATAATAGCTTGGAATCCAACGTAAAACAACTTTCAAAACAGCCAAAACGGAAAAATCAATCTAGTCCAAAACTCTTATACGGATTCCAAACGTAATTCGAGCATGATACAACTCAAATCACTTTGTAATGAAGATCACATGGTGTATAATCAAATCCAAAATCCAAATAAGACACATGAGAGTCTCCTAGTGATTGAATCTTCTAGGTTGATTGTGTTTTAGTTTCGTGGCTGAGAGAGAAATCGAATGACTGAAGTCATGTTTGTTATTTAGGCTAAACTAGATGTGAAACGAGGTCTAGCAACACAAACAGATAGTTTTCACAAAGTTACTAGCCAACATCCACATCGTTTGTAAAGAAAGATCGTGGTTGAGGAAACTAGATCAACGGAGTGTTACGAATAGAGGTGGGCATGACGTGGTACACATTGACAGAGGGAAGAAGCCATGACGTGTCTATCATAGGTTGGAAGCCAACGTAAAACAACTTTCAAAACAGCCAAAACGGAAAAATCAATCTAGTCGAAAACTCCTATACGGATTCCAAACGTAATTCGAGCATGATACAACTCAAATCACTTTGTAATGAAGATCACATGGTGTATAATCAAATCCAAAATCCAAATAAGACACATGAGAGTCTCCTAGTGATTGAATCTTCTAGGTTGATTGTGTTTTAGTTTCGTGGCTGAGAGAGAAATCGAATGACTGAAGTCATGTTTGTTATTTAGGCTAAACTAGATGTGAAACGAGGTCTAGCAACACAAACAGATAGTTTTCACAAAGTTACTAGCCAACATCCACATCGTTTGTAAAGAAAGATCGTGGTTGAGGAAACTAGATCAACGGAGTGTTACGAATAGAGGTGGGCATGACGTGGTACACATTGACAGAGGGAAGAAGCCATGACGTGTCTATCATAGGTTGGAAGCCAACGTAAAACAACTTTCAAAACAGCCAAAACGGAAAAATCAATCTAGTCGAAAACTCCTATACGGATTCCAAACGTAATTCGAGCATGATACAACTCAAATCACTTTGTAATGAAGATCACATGGTGTATAATCAAATCCAAAATCCAAATAAGACACATGCGAGTCTCCTATGATTGAATCTTCTAGGTTGATTGTGTTTTAGTTTCGTGGAGTTTCTAAGAGAGAAATCAAACGACTGAAATCATGTTTGTTATTGAGGCTAAACTAGATGTGAAACGAGGTCTAGCAATAGAAACATATAGTTCTCACAAAGTTACTAGCCAACATTCACATCGTTTGTAAAGGAAAGATCGTGGTTGAGGAAACTAGATGAACGGAGTATTAAGAATAGAGGTGGGCATGACGTGGTACACATTGATAGGGGGAAGAAGCCATGATGTGTAGATAATAGCTTGGAATCCAACATAAAACAACTTTCAAAACAGCCAAAACGGAAAAATCAATCTAGTCCAAAACTCCTATATGGATTCCAAACGTAATTCGAGCATGATACAACTCAAATCACTTTGCAATGAAGATCACATGGTGTATAATCAAATCTGAAATCCAAATAAGACACGTGAGAGTCTTCTAGTGATTGAATCTTCTAGGTTGATTGTGTTTTAGTTTCGTGGTGTTTCTGAGAGAGAATCAAACTACTGAAGTCATGTTTGTTATTGAGGCTAAACTAGATGTGAAACGAGGTCTAGCAACACAAACACATAGTTCTCACAAAGTTACTAGCCAACATTCACATCGTTTGTAAAGGAAAAATTGTGGTTGAGGAAACTAGACGAACGGAGTGTTACGAATAGAGGTGGGCATGACGTTGTACACATTGACACGGGGACGAAGCCATAATGTGTCTATCATAGCTTGGAAGCCAACGTAAAAGAACTTTCAAAACAGCCAAAACGGAAAAATCAATCTAGTCCAACACTGCTATATGGATTCCAAACGTAATTCGAGCATGATACAACTCAAATCAATTTGCAATGAAGATCACATGGTGTGTAATCAAATCCGAAATCCAAATAAGACACGTGAGAGTCTCCTAGTGATTGAATCTTCTAGGTTGATTGTGTTTTACTTTCGTGGAGTTTCTGAAAGAGAAATCAAACGACTGAAGTCATGTTTGTTATTGAGGCTAAACTAGATGTGAAACGAGGTCTAGCAACACAAACACATATTTTTCACAAAGTTACTAGCCAACATTCACATCTTTTGTAAAGGAAAGATCGTGGTTGAGGAAACTAGATGAACGGAGTGTTACGAATAGAGGTGGGCATGACGTGGTACACATTGACGGGGGGAAGAAGCCATGACGTGTCTATCATAGCTTGGTAGCCAACGTAAAACAAATTTCAAATTAGCCAAAACGGAAAAATCAATCTGGTCTGAAACTCCTATACGGATTCCAAACGTAATTCGAGCATGATACAACTCAAATCACTTTGCAATGAAGATCACATGGTGTATAATCAAATACGAAATCCAAATAAGACACGTGAGAGTTTCCTAGTGATTTAATCTTCTAGGTTGATTGTGTTTTAGTTTCGTGGAGTTTCTAAGAGAGAAATCAAACGACTGGAGTCATGTTTGTTATTGAGGCTAAACTAGATGTGAAACGAGGTCTAGCAACACAAACACATAGTTCTCACAAAGTTACTAGCCAACATTCACATAGTTTGTAAAGGAAAGATCGTGGTTGAGGAAACTAGATGAACGGAGTGTTACGAATAGAGGTGGGCATGACGTGGTACACATTGACAGGGGGAAGAAGCCATGACGTGTCTATCATAGCTTGGAGGCCAAAGTAAACCAACTTTCAAAACAGCCAAAACAGAAAAATCAATCTAGTCGAAAACTCCTATACGGATTCCAAACGTAATTCGAGCATGATACAACTCAAATCACTTTGTAATGAAGATCACATGGTGTATAATCAAATCCAAAATCCAAATAAGACACATGAGAGTCTCCTAGTGATTGAATCTTCTAGGTTGATTGTGAAACAACCCAACCCGTTTTTTTTTTTTTTTTTTTTTACATTGGACCAGATTATCATTCCCATAAATGATAATCCTCGATATCCAATCATGCTACAAAACACGACCAGCGGAAATCACACAAGAGTTATTATCCAATCAATTCCATTAAACCAATACTCAAATTATCCAATACTGAATTCCTCAACAATCAAGTCTAACAAATTCCTATCCATAATCACTAACACCCTAGCAATTCCAATCAATTGAGACCCCAGGATCATCCTCTCTTCCCGGCCTTGATTCCACGATCACATCTTTTCTTTACCTGCAACACATGGTTAAAAGAGTTGCGTGAGTATTATCATAAATACCCAGTGAGACGGTCCTCCCATCTACAGGCCAATTACTCAAATATGAAATGCATACAATACCAGGGTTATCACTCAACACGCATAGAACAACAAGCATCACAAAACAGGACAGCAGCATCTCTGTCGATCGACACAACCTCTAGGTGTCGATCGACAGACAATTCTGTCCCTCTGTCGATCGACATACCACAAACTGTCGATCGACAGCCTGCGTGTCTCTCGACACAGGTGACCCCGTGTCGATCGACAGGAAGCAATCCTGTCGATCGACAGGACACCTTCTGTTCGATGGAGATCGCCTATCCTCTCATGGCCGAATCTCCATGAACCCTAATCGATCACCTGCACAATCAACCACTCAAAGCACCAAATTCACACAGCAACAATCGCACCATACACAATCCTATATCCGAGAGCCTATGGTCACGCACTCACCTTAGATTCAAAGGAAGAAGGAGAGAAATGACGAAGAACAAGGACGAACACGAAGAACAGCCCCCTGATCCGCCAACAACAGACCCACAACAGCCTCCTCTCCCACGATCTAAGCCTTCCAACGAAAATCACACACTATGGATTGAGAAACAAGGAAAAATCCACAAGAACTCCTTGAAAATTCCTCAAATCCTCTCAATTCTCTCTCAATCCCCTGTTCTTATCAAAAGTCGGCCAAAAAGCTGAGGAACTCGTCCCTCACGGTTTATATACGGAACCCTAGGTTCCCGTAAACCGGTCCACTCAAAACGAACCAGAAATCAAAACCCTAATTCTGATTTTTACCCCCTGTCGATCGACACACCCAACCTGTCGATCGACAGAACCTCCACTGTTCGTTTTCTCGAGGAGATAACAACCCCTGTCGATCGACACACACGACCCTGTCGATCGACAGCCACCCAAAACTGACATTTTTGGTTCACGGGCGTTACAATTCTCCCCCACTGACAAGGATTCGTCCTCGAATCACAAGTCACTAACCACTCAGGTCCGTGCCAAGGTCACCACTTAAGCCTAGAAACCCGACCCATCCTTCCCGGAGATACACCACAATGTATCGCTATAGTCCGGCCCAGTCTGCCCGATCGATCGAACAACAATCAGACAAGAACATGTCCGACCTACCGTAGACCCAGCATAAAGGACTAACTGATCGTGCAACAATCAGACAAGAACATGGACGATCAAGACGCTACATTACTCCCCGAAATTGCCCGAATCGAGGTTCCAGCATAAATACTAACCTTAGACCAGACCCTACCATCCAACCCATATACATGACCCCACCAGTCACCCCACCCGAGATCCTTCTCGATCCCCGATGGCCCTTCGGTCGCCCACTTGCAACCTGCTCAGACGCTATTGCTCATACTCATACTCATGACTCGTACACATATACACCACACCTACTCGCAGGGTCGTCACCCTTTGAGCTACGATGTGCAGAGAACCCACTATTCTCTGGAGAGACCCACTATCCCTCAAAGTACATGTAGGAGACCCACCGTCCCCAGAGGCCCACTACCCCTCGAGTGCATGCAGGGAACCCACTATCCCCTGGAGAGATCCACTATCCCTCAAGTATACAGGAACCCACCGTCCCTAGAGAGCAATACTCTGCACCGTGCCGTCATAGACATCTATCGACCGACACGCCTCCATGGCTCACCATGACATTCCCCACTGAAATGTTAACTCTCACCGTAACCCCCACTAGGTTACCGTAACCCCCACTAGGTCACTCCACAAGAATTCGCATCTTACGATCCATCAATAATAAGAAACATATCTTATTAATACTCCAAACGTACATTCGTTACAACAAAACAAAAGTACAACACTGTAGCCACATGCTACAACAAAACCAACAACAATGAAAGAAAAACTTAAGCCTCCGCTTGCTTCTCGAACCACCTCGGAAACTTGGCCTTCATCTTCAACTCAGGCTCCCAAGTCTCCTCCTCAACACCATCGCAGTCCCACACGACTCTCACCAATGGTATCCTCTTACGACGCAGAACCTTGACTCTCCTCTCGAGAATCCTCACAGGCCTCGCCGCTAAAGTCATGTTGGGCTGAAGATCCTCTGGGATCCTAGCCAACACCTCCTCCGACTCATGTAGACACTTCCGCAGCATCGAAACATGAAAGACATCATGAAAAGCCCTCATACTCTGTGGCAACTCCAGCCTGTAAGCTACCGTCCCAACCCGCTCAACCACTCTGAACGGACCCATAAACCTCGGGCTCAACTTGTTCTCTGCAATGGATCTGTTAGGACCCCTCAACATGGCTGCCTTGAGATACACCATATCTCCCAGCACGAACTCCAACTCCCTCCTCCGCTTATCGGCATAACTCTTCTGCCGATCCTGAGCCTCCTTCATGTTCAGCTTCAAGACACGGATCTTCTCCGTCGTCTCCTGAACGAAGTCTGCACCATACATGCTCCTCTCCCCCACTTGAGTCCAGCACAATGGTGTCCTACATGGCCTCCCATACAGAGCCTCATACGGAGCCATCCCAATACTCGCCTGATAACTGTTGTTGTACGCAAACTCTACCAAGCTCAAATGGTCTGCCCAATGACCACCGTAGTCTAACACACACATCCTCAGCAAGTCCTCCAACGTCTGAATCGTCCTCTCAGACTGCCCATCCGTCTGAGGATGATATGCCGTACTCATATGCACCTTCGTGCCCATCTCAGCCTGAAATGCTCCCCAAAACTCCGAAGCAAATCTCGGATCTCTGTCTGACACAATGCTCGCTGGCACTCCATGCAGCCTCACAATCTCCCGCACATACTTCCTAGCCAACACTGCAGCCCCATCAGTCTTCTTGATGGCCAGAAAATGTGCTGTCTTGGTCAGACGGTCCACAATCACCCAGATTGCATCATGAGTCCGCGAGACCGGCAACCCTGTCACAAAGTCCATAGTCACCATATCCCACTTCCACTCCGGCATAGGCAGACTCTGCAACAACCCGCTCGGAACCTGATGCTCAGCCTTCACCAGCTGACACACGTTGCATCTCGAAACCAAACTCGCAACATCCCTCTTCATCCCGACCCAGTGATAGTACCTCTTCAAGTCCCGGTACATCTTGGTCGCTCCAGGATGAATCGACAGCATGCTCGAATGAGCCTCACTCAGAATCTCCTGCCTGAGACTCTCATCCTTGGGTACACAGACCCGACCGTTCACCAGTATCATCCCACTCCCGGAGACCTGATACTCAGAACCCGCCTGCTGAGAAGCATCAATCAAACCCTGATCCTTCTCCTGAGCTACTCGAACCCTGCTCAGTAAATCCGCTCGGTTAGCTGCCTCTAACCCCAACGGCTCCTGCGAGATAACACACAGGCTCAACGTGCTAATCTCGCTCGCCAGCTCCTCTAGGTCCCGCTCCTGAGCCGAAGCAGCCCTCTTCCGACTCAACGCATCTGCAACCAGATTAGCCTTCCCCGGATGGTACTCAATGTCCAGATCGTAATCCGCTACTAACTCCATCCAGCGCCTCTGCCTCAGGTTCAGCTCTGGCTGAGTGAAGAAGTACCTCAAGCTCTTATGATCCGTGAACACCTGGACCTTCCCACCATAAAGATAAGATCGCCAGATCTTCAGGGCGAAGATCACTGCAGCCAACTCCAGGTCATGCGTAGGGTAATTGCACTCGTGCTTCCTTAACTGCCTCGAAGCATAAGCAATCACCTTCCCCTGCTGCATCAGAACACAGCCCAGGCCCACACCAGATGCGTCCGTATACACAACATATGGCTCGCCCGCATCAGGCAACGCCAAAACGGGAGTAGTGGTCAGCATCTCCTTCAGCTTCCCGAAGCTCTCCTCACACTCCGCCGACCACACAAACTGAACGTCCTTACCCGTCAACTTCGTCAACGCCTGCGCCATACTCGCAAAACCCTTGACGAACCTCCGATAATACCCAGCTAATCCAAGGAAACTCCTGATCTCCGTCGCATTCCTCGGTCTCGGCCAATCCCTAATAGCCTCGATCTTAGCCGGATCCACTGAAACTCCTTCGGCAGACACGACATGCCCCAGAAAACCCATCTCCCGCTGCCAGAAACTGCACTTACTGAGCTTCGCATACAACTTCTGTTCCCGCAGCTTCTCCAGAACCAAACTCAGGTGAACCTCATGTTCCTCCGGAGTCCTCGAGTACACCAAGATATCGTCGATAAAGATAATAACAAACTCATCCAAGTACTCCTGGAACACCCCGTTCATCAGCCTCATGAATGCCGCTGGCGCATTCGTCAACCCAAACGGCATCACCACGAACTCGTAATGTCCATACCTCGTCCTGAAAGCCGTCTTCCTTACATCAGCCTCATCTATCGGAATCTGATGGTATCCCGAAGCCAAATCGATCTTGGAAAAACAAGTAGCCCCCCGCAACTGATCCAACAACTCATCAATCCGCGGCAGAGGATACCTGTTCTTCACCGTAACCCGGTTAAGGCCCTGGTAGTCGATGCATAACCGAAAACTACCATCCTTCTTCTTCACAAACAACACCGGCGCTCCCCACGGTGAACTACTCGGTCGGATGAAACCCTTACCCAGCAAATCATCCAACTGCTTCTTCAGCTCTGCCATCTCTGCTGGAGCCATGCGGTAAGGTGCCTTAGATATCGGCGTAGTCCCATGCTCCAACTCAATCGTGAAAGGATCAGACCTAGACGGCGGCAATCCCTGCAACGACTGAAACACATCCTGAAAATCCCGGACAACTCGAATATCACCCAAAGCGACCTCCCCAACAGACTCTGGCATCACAATCGTCAGCAAATACGCCTCACAGCCCTTATCAATCAACTGCGTAGCCTGAATCGCTGAAATCATCAAACTCCCGGAAGTCGGCCTGATGCCCTGATAGACCAACCTTCCCGCCTCGCGCTCAAACACCACTCTACCCCGATGACAGTCCAGATGAACTCTGTAACGATTCAGCCAATCCATCCCCAAAATGACGTCGTATAACTCCACTGGACTGATAACCAATTCTGCCGGCATGATCTCTCCTGCCACCAGAACCTCTACTCCACAAGCACGCCCGAAAGTAGCCAAGGTCTTCCCTCCAGCCACCCTAACCACTCCCGGCTGCTCCCCGGAATCACTCCGGATCCCACTGCACTCCGCGCACTCCGGTGTAATGAAGCTATTCGAAGCTCCAGAATCGAACAAAACATGGGAATCACGCCCGCCTACTACTAAGGTCCCTACACAATTCATGTGTCACAGAGCCTAAAGTATTATCACAGATACAAGACTCCCAAAACAAGCAATTCACAACGTTTAAGAAAAAGAAAAATTGAAATTCGCCAATTAAGGTTAAATGTACCTGTGATCGGCCTGGCGCTAGGACCCCCCGTCTCCGCCGAAGTGAACACACGCGGCGCAGCAAGCTGCTTCAACGGCTGCACCTCAACTGCCGTCCCCTGCACTGGCTGCACCACTGCCACTGCCATCTGCAACTTGGGACACCTCACCCTAATGTGCCCCGTCTCTCCGCAATGGAAGCAAGCCTGTGTAGTCCGAACCTCTCTCCTCTTCGGACAAGCTGCCACCCGGTGCTCCGTGCTCCCACAACCATAGCACCCCGTACCACTCTGCCCACCCTGGGCCCTCTGACCGGAACCCGAAGAGCCCTCCCACTTCCTCTTCTGTCCCTGAGCCGGCCTACCGCCCCGGCTCGCACCTGCCGGCTGCTGCTGCGGCCTCCTCTGCTGCTGCTGCTGCACCGGTGGACTAAGTGCTGCAGCCAGCTCTGCCCCCATATCCGCCTCAATGGCTGCCGCAGTCTCCACCAACTCCGCCCTCGTGGCGTACTTACGAGCCCTGCACAGCGTCCTCAGCACCGGTCGAAGTCCCAGCATTAACCTCCTGATTTGGGACTCCTCGCTCCCAAACTCTCTACCAGCATGTACCAGCAGCCGACCGAACTGCTCATCATAACTCCGAACCGAACTCTCCCCTTGAGTCAGCGCCAAGAACTGCGCCTGCATCCGGTCCACCGCCTCCTGCGGAAAATACATGGCATCGAATTCCGCCAAGAAATCCGCCCAGGTCATATCCGCCTGCGGCCTCCTGCTCGTCACACCTCTCCACCACAGATGCGCGTCACCCTCTAAATAGTGAACCGCAAGGTCCACTCTGTATCCCTCGGGACACCTCAGTGCCTGGAAATTACGCTCCAGACGACCTCTCCATGCAGCAGCCTCCTCAGGCTTAGCACCGCCCGAGAAATACCCAGTAGTAATCCTGTGCATCTGCTCCAAAATCCTCAGGTAGGAAGGAGCCTCCTCAGCAGCCGCCACACCTGGCTGCCCCCGGACTACTGCTGGCTGAACACCCGCCGCTAACGGCTCAACACCAGCCGCCCCTGGCTGCACACCCGGAGCATACCCCTGAGCCGGTGCCCCACCTGGCAACCGCTCAAGAAACTGAAGCATCATCGCTTCCAACCGGTCCAACCGACCCTGAGCATCGCCCCCGCCAAGACCCCCACCTGGGCCCTGCGCCACACTGGCTAACTCAGTACCACCCACTGGCTCTGGAGGTATCTGCGACTCCGCAACCTCCTCCTGCGTAGCCTCCTGAGCCCCACTCGACTCAACAGAATCGACCGCCGGTCCTCGACCACGGCCGCGACCACGCCCTCTAGCCCCACGGGCACCACGACCCCGGCCTCTAGCCATCTCTCACTGACTCAACACGAAAGATAAGCATTAGAAACAGAAATCCCAGACAACACACTTACCGTGGAATCACATTGAAGGCTCGGAGAAGATGATCCAGGACTCCAAACTCAAGCAACAATTAACTGACTAACTCACATAATCAATTCACACTATTTACACAATCAGCAATACATGCAGTTACTACGTTCTCCCGCCCTAGAACCGTAAGGGCTCTGATACCAAATTGAAACAACCCAACCCGTTTTTTTTTTTTTTTTTTTTTACATTGGACCAGATTATCATTCCCATAAATGATAATCCTCGATATCCAATCATGCTACAAAACACGACCAGCGGAAATCACACAAGAGTTATTATCCAATCAATTCCATTAAACCAATACTCAAATTATCCAATACTGAATTCCTCAACAATCAAGTCTAACAAATTCCTATCCATAATCACTAACACCCTAGCAATTCCAATCAATTGAGACCCCAGGATCATCCTCTCTTCCCGGCCTTGATTCCACGATCACATCTTTTCTTTACCTGCAACACATGGTTAAAAGAGTTGCGTGAGTATTATCATAAATACCCAGTGAGACGGTCCTCCCATCTACAGGCCAATTACTCAAATATGAAATGCATACAATACCAGGGTTATCACTCAACACGCATAGAACAACAAGCATCACAAAACAGGACAGCAGCATCTCTGTCGATCGACACAACCTCTAGGTGTCGATCGACAGACAATTCTGTCCCTCTGTCGATCGACATACCACAAACTGTCGATCGACAGCCTGCGTGTCTCTCGACACAGGTGACCCCGTGTCGATCGACAGGAAGCAATCCTGTCGATCGACAGGACACCTTCTGTTCGATGGAGATCGCCTATCCTCTCATGGCCGAATCTCCATGAACCCTAATCGATCACCTGCACAATCAACCACTCAAAGCACCAAATTCACACAGCAACAATCGCACCATACATAATCCTATATCCGAGAGCCTATGGTCACGCACTCACCTTAGATTCAAAGGAAGAAGGAGAGAAATGACGAAGAACAAGGACGAACACGAAGAACAGCCCCCTGATCCGCCAACAACAGACCCACAATAGCCTCCTCTCCCACGATCTAAGCCTTCCAACGAAAATCACACACTATGGATTGAGAAACAAGGAAAAATCCACAAGAACTCCTTGAAAATTCCTCAAATCCTCTCAATTCTCTCTCAATCCCCTGTTCTTATCAAAAGTCGGCCAAAAAGCTGAGGAACTCGTCCCTCACGGTTTATATACGGAACCCTAGGTTCCCGTAAACCGGCCCACTCAAAACGAACCAGAAATCAAAACCCTAATTCTGATTTTTACCCCCTGTCGATCGACACACCCAACCTGTCGATCGACAGAACCTCCACTGTTCGTTTTCTCGAGGAGATAACAACCCCTGTCGATCGACACACACGACCCTGTCGATCGACAGCCACCCAAAACTGACATTTTTGGTTCACGGGCGTTACAGATTGTGTTTTAGTTTCGTGGCTGAGAGAGAAATCGAATGACTGAAGTCATGTTTGTTATTTAGGCTAAACTATATGTGAAACGAGGTCTAGCAACAGAAACAGATAGTTCTCACAAAGTTACAAGCCAACATTCACATCGTTTGTAAAGGAAAGATCGTGGTTGAGGAAACTAGATGAACGGAGTATTAAGAATAGAGGTGGGCATGACGTGGTACACATTGATAGGGGGAAGAAGCCATGATGTGTCTATAATAGCTTGGAATCCAACGTAAAACAACTTTCAAAACAGCCAAAACGGAAAAATCAATCTAGTCCAAAACTCCTATATGGATTCCAAACGTAATTCGAGCATGATACAACTCAAATCACTTTGCAATGAAGATCACATGGTGTATAATCAAATCTGAAATCTAAATAAGACACGTGAGAGTCTTCTAGTGATTGAATCTTCTAGGTTGATTGTGTTTTAGTTTCGTGGGGTTTCTGAGAGAGAAATCAAACGACTGAAGTCATGTTTGTTATTGAGGCTAAACTAGATGTGAAACGAGGTCTAGCAACACAAACACATAGTTCTCAGAAAGTTACTATCCAACATTCACATCGTTTGTAAAGGATAGATCGTGGTTGAGGAAACTAGATTAACGGAGTGTTACGAATAGAGATGGGCATGACATGGTACACATTGACAGGGGGAAGAAGCCATGACGTGTCTATCATAGCTTGGAAGCCAACGTAAAAGAACTTTCAATACAGCCAAAAAGGAAAAATCAATCTAGTCCAAAACTGCTATACGGATTCCAAACGTAATTCGAGCATGATACAACTGAAATCACTTTGCAATGAAGAACACATTATGTATAATCAAATCCGAAATCCAAATAAGACACGTGAAAGTCTCCTAGTGATTGAATCTTCTAGGTTGATTGTGTTTTAGTTTCGTGGTGTTTCTGAGAGAGAAATCAAACGACTGAAGTCATGTTTGTTATTGAGGCTAAACTAGATGTGAAACGAGGTCTAGCAACACAAACACATAGTTCTCACAAAGTTACTAGCCAACATTCACCTCGTTTGTAAAGGAAAGATCGTGGTTGAGGAAACTAGATCAACGGAGTGTTACGAATAGAGGTGGGCATGACGTGGTACACATTGACAGGGGGAAGAAGCCATGACATGTCTATCATAGGTTGGAAGCCAACGTAAAACAACTTTCAAAAATGCCAAAACGGAAAATCAATCTAGTCGAAAACTCCTATACGAATTCCAAACGTAATTCGAGCATGATACAACTCAAATCACTTTGTAATGAAGATCACATGGTGTATAATCAAATCCAAAATCCAAATAAGACACATGATAGTCTCCTATGATTGAATTTTCTAGGTTGATTGTGTTTTAGTTTCGTGGCTGAGAGAGAAATCGAATGACTGAAGTCATGTTTGTTATTTAGGCTAAACTAGATGTGAAACGAGGTCTAGCAACACAAACAGATAGTTTTCACAAAGTTACTAGCCAACATTCACATCGTTTGTAAAGAAAGATCGTGGTTGAGGAAACTAGATCAACGGAGTGTTATGAATAGAGGTGGGCATGACGTGGTACACATTGACAGAGGGAAGAAGCCATGACGTGTCTATCATAGGTTGGAAGCCAACGTAATACAACTTTCAAAACAGCCAAAACGGAAAAATCAATCTAGTCGAAAACTCCTATACGGATTCCAAACGTAATTCGAGCATGATACAACTCAAATCACTTTGCAATGAAGATCACATGGTGTATAATCAAATCCAAAATCCAAATAAGACACATGCGAGTCTCCTATGATTGAATCTTCTAGGTTGATTGTGTTTTAGTTTCGTGGAGTTTCTAAGAGAGAAATCAAACGACTGAAGTCATGTTTGTTATTGAGGCCAAACTAGATGTGAAACGAGGTCTAGCAACACAAACACATAGTTCTCACAAAGTTACTAGCCAACATTCACATCGTTTGTAAAGGATAGATCGTGGTTGAGGAAACTAGATTAACGGAGTGTTACGAATAGAGATGGGCATGACATGGTACACATTGACAGGGGGAAGAAGCCGTGACGTGTCTATCATAGCTTGGAAGCCAACGTAAAAGAACTTTCAATACAGCCAAAAAGGAAAAATCAATCTAGTCCAAAACTGCTATACGGATTCCAAACGTAATTCGAGCATGATACAACTGAAATCACTTTGCAATGAAGAACACATTATGTATAATCAAATCCGAAATCCAAATAAGACACGTGAAAGTCTCCTAGTGATTGAATCTTCTAGGTTGATTGTGTTTTAGTTTCGTGGTGTTTCTGAGAGAGAAATCAAACGACTGAAGTCATGTTTGTTATTGAGGCTAAACTAGATGTGAAACGAGGTCTAGCAACACAAACACATAGTTTTCACAAAGTTACTAGCCAACATTCACATCGTTTGTAAAGGAAAGATCGTGGTTGAGGAAACTAGATGAACGGAGTGTTACGAATAGAGATGGGCATGATGTGGTACACATTGACAGGGGGAAGAAGCCATGACGTGTCTATCATAGCAAGGAAGCCAACGTAAAAGAAATTTCAAAACAGCCAAAACGGAAAAATCAATCTAGTCGAAAACTCCTATACGGATTCCAAACGTAATTCGAGCATGATACAACTCAAATCACTTTGTAATGATGATCACATGGTGTATAATCAAATCCAAAATCCAAATAAGACACATGAGAGTCTCCTAGTGATTGAATCTTCTAGGTTGATTGTGTTTTAGTTTCGTGGCTAAGAGAGAAATCGAATGAGTGAAGTCATGTTTGTTATTGAGGCTAAACTAGATGTGAAACGAGGTCTAGCAACACAAACACATAGTTCTCACAAAGTTACTAGCCAACATTCACATCGTTTGTAAAGGAAAGATCGTGGTTGAGGAAACTAGATGAACGGAGTGTTACGAATAGAGGTGGGCATGATGTGGTACAAATTGACACGGGGACGAAGTGAAACGACCCGACCCAAAAGTTTTAAAATTTTTCCCCTCAGATTATTATCATCAGAGATAACAATCCTCAATTGGGTCAACACAACATGCGGAACATAACAATTAAAGACTCAACAATCAATCAATAAGCAATTCAATAATCTCTTTCTTATTAAATTACTAACCAATCCAATACAATTAAACCGGGGTTCCAGAATTACTACATCCTAGCAATTCTAACTCAACAACAGAAAGTGAGACCCTAGATCATGTCTCCTTCCTTGCCACGATTCCACGATCACAATTTCTCTTTACCTGCAACACGTGGCAAAAAGAGTTGCGTGAGTATTATCACAAATACTCAGCGACGCGGTAATCCCGTCTACAGGCTATTTAGATACAAGTATAAACAACCAACACAATACCAGGATGATCACAGAACAAGCATACACAACCAAGCAACAAGACCAGTCCAGCATACACCGTGTCGATCGACAGGACACACTGTGTCGATCGACACAACCACTAGGTGTCGAAGAACACAGGCCCCGTGTCGATCGACAGGACCCACTGTGTCGATCGACACAACCACTATGTGTCGAAGAACACTGGCCCCGTGTCGATCGACACACCACCTCGGTGTCGATCGACACGACATCGCAGAACCCAGAATCGAGTCAATCCTCACACGACTCGAATCTGATGCGATATGTCGAGTCTCCTGCACAAATCCACACACAAAACACACAAAACCACCAAGCAATCGTATTCCATTGACCCCCTATACTTGTACGAGCCTACAGTCACGCATTCACCTTGATTCGGGAAGAAAAAGAGGATGAACACGAAGAACACACGAAGAACACCTTTGATTTCACCTTCCCAGCCCCGAAATCGACCCAACAACGAGCCCTCCTCGTTCCAAATAGCCTCCCACGCTATACATGCCTCAAGAATGATCAACCTTTCTCCAGAAATCACCAGAACTCCCTCAAACTCTCTGATTCTCCTTTACTTTCTGATTTCTGATTTCTGGAAGAAAAAGTCAGCCAAACCTCATTGTTCCTCCCTTAAATATCGAACCCTAGGGTTCTCTAAACCGGCCCACCAAACCGGCCAATTGGAACCAAACCCGACGGTCTGATTTCAATACGTGTCGATCGACATACACCACCTGTGTCGATCGACATAACGCCCAAAACCCGACTTCTCCTAAGTCTAAAACACACATGTCGATCGACACAAACACCTGTATCGATCGACACCACCAAAAATCCACTTTTTGGTTCACGGGCGTTACAATTCTCCCCCACTAACACGGATTCGACCTCGAATCACGTACACCGCCACACTACGGTCTCAACCACCTGACCCGCACCCGGCCAGTATCCTTCGAGATCACACTCGAAACCCACAACCCGTCCTGCTAAAGCTAACATTCTCGCCTAAAATTCGACCAGATTCACCCGGAACACCAACGATGCACGCCCCATGGTCCGGATTAGGGCTGCCCGATTGACCGTCCAACAATCAAACAAGAACATGTCCAACCAACCGTTGACCCCGCATTGGACCAAATGACCGTACAACAATCAAACAAGAACATGTACGACCATCGGCGTAACATATGCTACCAGGATTGTCCGAACTGAATCCCCGACTCCAGTAATAACCCCAGACTTGACGTCCACCACACCCTTGGCCCTCAGCCAGCACCACTCGTGATCACACCTGATCCCCGAGTTCTACTAGGCTCACACTAGCCACATTGCACCGTCTCACCAAGGCTGCAATTCTGACCCCACCCGGTCAGCACCACCTGAGATCCACTCCTGATCCCCGAAGCTCATCCAGTCTCATGCTCACGACCACGCTCAGACGCTACTGCTCCTAGCTCATACTCATAACTCATAAACATATACACCACACCTATGCTCGTAGGATTGTCACCCCTTGAGCGACAGTGTGCAGGAGACCCACCTGTCCCCTGGAGAGACCCACTATCCCTCCATGTATATATATATATAGGGAATCCACCCGTCCCCTAGAGAGAACCACTAACTCTCGAGTAAATGCAGAGAACCCACCCGTCCTCTGGAGAGATCCACTATCTCTCAGTATACAGGAACCCACCCGTTCCCTGGAGCAATACTCTGAAACGTGCATCATAAGCACCTCTCAACCAGAATCACCTTCCGTGGTCATCCGAAACAACCCAATCACCAGGGTGTTTCGCAGAGTCCCTGGAAAAGACGATTCTAACTCACATAAAACCTTTTTCCAGACTCTCCCTAGGACATAGACAAATTCTAACGCGCATAGAGCTTACATTTCCAGCCCCTCCTAGAACATGTACGATCTCATTTCCAGCCATTCTTGGAACATGAACGATCTCATTTCCAGCCACTCCTGGAACATGAACGCTCTCATTTCCAGCCACTCCTGGAACATGAACGATGCTCTAAGCCGCGTAGAACTCATATTCCTAGCCATCCTAGCCGATAGGCAAGCTCTAACTCACATAGAACTTCTACCGCTAGACCTCCTCATGACCTACCAGTCATCACAACCCATGACATCACCCGTCATACCATAAGAACTCACATCTTATAACACATTTAATAAGGCAAAACTCATCTTATTAAATCTCCAATTGTATACTCATTACAACATAACACATACAAAATCCAACATAGCGACGAGCTAAAACAGACCCTGAAAACCAGAAAGAACTCACGCCACCGCTTGCTTCTCGAACCACTTCGAGAACTTCGTCTTCATCAACGCCTCTGGTTCCCAAGTCTCCTCCTCAATACCGTCACAGTCCCACACGATTCTTACCAACGGTATACTCTTCTGGCGCAGCACCTTGATCCTCCTCTCGAGAATCTTCACAGGCCTCGCCGCCAACGTCATGTTGGGCTGAAGATCCTCCGGAATCCTCGCCAACACCTCCTTAGACTCATGCAGACACTTTCGTAGCATCGAAACATGGAAGACCTTGTGAAAAGCCTTCATACTCTGAGGTAACTCCAATTAACTTATTCTCTGAAATGGATCTGTTAGGACCCCTCAACATAGCTGCCTTGAGATACACCATATCTCCGAGCTCAAACTCCAGCTCTTTCCGTCTCCTATCGGCGTAACTCTTCTGCCGATCCTGAGCCTCTCTCATGTTCAGCCTCAAGACACGGATCTTCTCCGTCGTCTCCTGAACAAAGTCTGCACCAAACATACTCCTCTCCCCCACTTGAGTCCAGCATAATGGTGTCCTACACGGCCTCCCATACAGAGCCTCATATGGAGCCATCCCAATACTCGCCTGATAGCTGTTGTTATACGCAAACTCTACCAGGTTCAGATGATCCGCCCAATGCCCACCATAGTCTAGTACACACATCCTCAGCAAATCCTCCAATGTCTGAATCGTCCTCTCAGACTGCCCATCCGTCTGAGGATGATATGCTGTACTCATATGCACCTTCGTGCCCAACTCAGCCTGAAATGCTCCCCAAAACTCTGAAGAAAATCTCGGATCCCTGTCTGACACAATACTTGCTGGCACCCCGTGCAGCCTCACTATCTCACGCACATACTTCCTAGGAAACACCACCGCTCCGTCGGTCTTCTTGATGGCCAGAAAATGTGCTGACTTGGTCAGACGATCCACAATGACCCATATCGCATCATACGTCCGCGACACTGGCAGTCCTGTTACAAAGTCCATGGCAATCATGTCCCACTTCCACTCCGGAATAGGTAAACTCTGTAATAAACCGCTCGGAACCTGATGCTCAGCCTTCACCAGCTGACACACATTGCACGCTGCAACCCAGCTAGCTACATCCCTCTTCATCCCGACCCAGTGATAATACCGCTTCAAGTCACGGTACATCTTAGTCGCTCCTGGATGAATCGATAACATGCTCGAATGAGCCTCTCTCAGGATCTCCCGCCGCAGATCCTCATCCTTGGGTACACAAACTCGCCCGTTCACCAGTATCATCCCACTCGCTGAGACCACATACTCTGAACCGGCTGTCTTAGAAGCCTCAATCATACCTTGATCCTTCTCCTGCGCAACCCGAATCCTGCTTAACAGATCTGCCTGGTTAGATGCCTCTAACCCCAACGGCTCCTGTGAGATCACACACAGCCTCAACGTGCTGATCTCGCTCACCAGAGCCTCCATATCCCTCTCCTGATCTGAAGCTGTCTTCTTCCGACTCAACGCATCTGCAACCAGATTAGCCTTACCCGGATGGTACCCAATCTCCAGGTCATAGTCTGCAACTAACTCCATCCAGCGCCTCTGTCTCTGGTTCAGCTCCGGCTGAGTGAAGAAATACTTCAGACTCTTAAGTGCAAAGATAACTGCAGCCAACTCCAAGTCATGGGTAGGGTAATTGCACTCGTGCTTCCTCAACTGCCTCGAAGCATAAGCAATAACCTTCCCCTGCTGCATCAAAACACAACCTAAACCAACTCCCGAAGCGTCTGTATACACCACATAACGCTCACCCGGCTCAGGTAACGCCAAAACAGGTGTACTGGTCAGCATCTCCTTCAGCTTCCCGAAACTCTCCTCACAAGCTGAAGACCAAACAAAAGGGACATCCTTCCCTGTTAGCTTCGTCATCGACTGCGCCATACTCGCGAATCCCTTAACGAACCTCCGGTAATAACCTGCCAACCCAAGAAAACTCCTGATCTCGGTGGCATTCCTCGGTCTAGGCCAACCTCTGATAGCCTCAATCTTAGCCGGATCCATAGACACCCCCTCTGCAGACACAACGTGGCCAAGAAAACTCATCTCTCGCTGCCAGAAACTGCACTTACTCAGCTTTGCGTACAGCTTCTGTTCCCGTAGCTTCTCCAAAACCAACCTCAAATGTACCTCGTGCTCTTCCGGACTCCTCGAGAATACCAAGATATCATCTATGAAGATGATTACGAACACGTCCAGATACTCCTGGAACACCCCGTTCATTAAACGCATGAACGCTGCTGGGACATTCGTCAACCCAAACGGTATCACCACGAACTCATAATGCCCGTACCTCGTCCGAAAGGCCGTCTTCCTGACGTCCGCCTCATCGATCGGAATCTGATGGTAACCCGACGCCAAGTCTATCTTGGAGAACCAAGTAGCCCCTCGTAACTGATCCAACAACTCATCAATTCGCGGCAGAGGATACCTGTTCTTCACCGTGACTCGGTTAAGCCCCCGGTAGTCGATACACAACCGGAAACTCCCATCCTTCTTCTTCACAAATAACACCGGTGCTCCCGACGGTGAAACACTAGGCCGGATGAAACCCTTCCCCAACAGATCATCCAGCTGCTTCTTCAGCTCTGCCATCTCTGCTGGAGCCATACGGTATGGTGCCTTGGATATCGGAGCTGTTCCGGGTTCCAACTCAATCGTAAATGGATCCGACCGCGACGGTGGCAAACCCAACAACGATTGGAACACATCCTAGAAATCCCGAACGACCTGGATATCCCCAACTGCAACCTCTCCAGCAGTCTCTGGCATCACTATCGTCGCTAGATACGCCTCACAGCCTTTCACAATCAACTGCTCGGCCTGTATCGCTGAAATCATAGGACTTCCGGAAGTCGGTCTTACTCCCTGAAACACCAACCTCCCAACCTCCCGCTCAAACACTACACATCCTCGATGACAGTCCAGATGGACCCTGTACCGATCCAGCCAATCCATCCCCAGGATGACATCGAATAGCTCCACCGGACTAATAACCAGGTCTGCTGGCATCAACTCTCCTGCCACCAGAACGTCTATACCTCGAGCCCGCCCGAAAGTAGCTAACGTCCTCCCACCAGCAACCTTAACTACTCCCGGCTGCTCGCCCGAATCACTCCGGATCCCGCTGCCCTCCACACACGCCGGAGTAATGAAGCTATTCGTAGCTCCCGAATCGAACAACACGTGGGACTCACATCCGCCCACAACCAAGGTCCCTGCACAATCCCATGTGCTTTAAGACCCGACACGCTAACGCAGACACACAATCCAAACTGACTAAGATAAATTACCACAAGAATTTAAAAGACAAGTCTGAATTAGTACCTGTGATCGGTCTGGCGCTAGAACCGCCTGCCTCAGCCGCTGTGAAAACCCGCGGTGTCGCTGCAATCTGAGCCAAAGGCTGTATCGCCAACGGCTGCACTGCCGCCACAGCCATCTGCTGCAACTTCGGACACTTGGGCTTAATATGCCCGGGCTCCCTGCAGTGGAAGCACACCTGTGCTGCCCGAGTCTCTCTCCTCGTCGGACAGTCTGCCACTTTGTGGCCCATGCTACCACACCCGTAGCATCCTGAACCACCATGTCCGCCCTGACTAGCCCCAGAAGTACTCTCTCACTTCCTCTTCTATCCCCGAGCCTGCTTGCCGCCCCTGCTCGAACCACTCTGCTGTTGAGATCTTCTCGGCTGCTGCTGCTGCACCGGTGGACTAACCACCACAACCTGCTCCCTGAGATCCTCCTCAATCGCAGCCACCGTCTCAACCAGCTCTACCCTCGAAGCAAACCTACTCGCCCTGCAGCGAGTCCTCAACTCCGCTCAAAGTCCCCCGAGGAACCTCCTCACCTGGGCCTGCTCGCCCTCCATGCTTCTACCTGCATACACCAGGAGTCTACTGAACTCCAAATCGAACTCCCTCACGGTCTGATCCCCCTGAGTCAGGTTCAGAAACCTCGACTCCATCCTGTCCACCGCCTCATGCGGGAAATACTTGGCATTAAACTCAGCCAAGAAATCCTCCCAGACCATATCGCCTGCACCCGCCTAGTCTCAACGCCTCTCCACCAGAGATGCGCATCACCATCCAAATAGTGCACTGCTAGGTCTACTCGGTATCCCTCCGGACACCTGATCGAGCGAAAGTTACGCTTCAATCTCCGCCGCCACTCATCGGCCTCCTCAGGCTTGGCACCACCAGAGAAAAACCCGGTGCCAATCCGCTGCATCTGCTCCATCATCCTCAAATACGATGGAAGCTCCTCTGCAACCGCCACAACCGGCTGCACCCCAACCACAACCGGCTGAACCCCAGCCACACCCGGCTGAAAATCCGCCACTACTGGCTGCATACCAGCCCCACCTGGCTGAACTCCCGGAGCCTGACCCGGAGTCGGTACCCCACCTGGTAACCGCTCCAAAATCAACTGCAGCAAACCCGCCAGACGATCATCACGATCCTGAGCCACACCTGCGGGAGCACCCCCACCTGGGCCTGCCGCACCAGCACCTACACTGGAACCCACACCAGCTCCATCAGCCCTCACACTGACACTCGTAGAAGCCGGACCCACTGACCCTTCCTGAAACGCCTGAGAGTCTGCCACCTGCTCCTGCGTGGTCTCCTGGGCCACACTCGCGGCTACCGACTCACTCTCGAGCCCTCGCCCGCGCCCACGACCAGCACGACCTCCACGGCCCCCACGACCTCTGCCTCTAGCACCTCTAGCCATACTTCTGCACTCACAGCAGATTACTAAGTACTAGAACAACAACAGAAATCATACAACACTTACCGTGGAATCTCATTGAAGGCTCGGAAGAGATGATCTAAGACTCCATACCCACACAACAATCAATCAATTAACTTTCTAATCAATCAATTGCACCCACCCTAGAACCGCTAGGGCTCTGATACCAAACTGAAACGACCCGACCCAAAAGTTTTAAAAATTTTCCCCTCAGATTATTATCATGACAGATAACAATCCTCGATTGGGTCAACACAACATGCGGAACATAACAATTAACGACTCAACAATCAATCAATAAGCAATTCAATAATCTCATTCTTATTAAATTACTAACCAATCCAATACAATTAAACCAGGGTTCCAAAATTACTACATCCTAGCAATTCTAACTCAACAACAGAAAGTGAGACCCTAGATCATCTCTCCTTCCTTGCCACGATTCCACGATCACAATTTCTCTTTACCTGCAATACATGGCAAAAAGAGTTGCGTGAGTATTATCACAAATACTCAGCGACGCGGTCATCCCGTCTACAGGCTATTTAGATACAAGTATAAATAACCAACACAATACCAGGATGATCACAGAATAAGCATACACAACCAAGCAACAAGACTAGTCCAGCATACACCGTGTCGATCGACAGGACACACTGTGTCGATCGACACAACCACTAGGTGTCGAAGAACACAGGCCCCGTGTCGATCGACAGGACTCACTGTGTCGATCGACACAACCACTAGGTGTCGAAGTACACAGGCCCCGTGTCGATCGACACACCACCTCGGTGTCGATCGACACGACATCGCATAACCCAGAATCGAGTCAATCCTCACACGACTCGAATCTGATGCGATATGTCGAGTCTCCTGCACAAATCCACACACAAAACACACAAAACCACCAAGCAATCGTATTCCATTGACCCCCTATACTTGTACGAGCCTACAGTCACGCACTCACCTTGATTCGGGAAGAAAAAGAGGATGAACACGAAGAACACACGAAGAACACCTTTGATTTCACCTTCCCAGCCCGAAATCGACCCAACAACGAGCCCTCCTCGATCCAAATAGCCTCCCACGCTACACAAGCCTCAAGAATGATCAACCTTTCTCCAGAAATCACCAGAACTCCCTCAAACTCTCTGATTCTCCTTTACTTTCTGATTTCTGATTTCTAGAAGAAAAAGTCAGCCAAACCTCACAGTTCCTCCCTTAAATATCGAACCCTAGGGTTCTCTAAACCGGCCCACCAAACTGGCCAATTGGAACCAAACCCGACGGTCTGATTTCAACACGTGTCGATCGACATACACCACCTGTGTCGATCGACATAACGCCCAAAACCCGACTTCTCCTAAGTCTAAAACACACATGTCGATCGACACAAACACCTGTATCGATCGACACCACCAAAAATCCACTTTTTGGTTCACGGGTGTTACACGAAGCCTTAACATGTCTATCATAGCTTGGAAGCCAACGTAAAAGAACTTTCAATACAGCCAAAAAGGAAAAATCAATCTAGTCCAAAACTGCAATACGGATTCCAAACGTAATTCGAGCATGATACAACTCAAATCACTTTGTAATGAAGATCACATCGTGTATAATCAAATCCGAAATCCAAATAAGACACGTGAGAGTCTCCTAGTGATTGAATCTTCTAGGTTGATTGTGTTTTAGTTTCGTGGGGTTTCTGAGAGAGAAATCAAACGACTGAATTCATGTTTGTTATTGAGGCTAAACTAGATGTGAAACGAGGTCTAGCAACACAAACACATAGTTCTCAAAAAGTTACTAGCCAACATTCACATCGTTTGTAAAGGAAAGATCGTGGTTGAGGAAACTAGATGAACGGAGTGTTACGAATAGAGATGGGCATGACGTGGTACACATTAACAGGGGGAAGAAGCCATGACGTGTCTATCATAGCAAGGAAGCCAATGTAAAACAAATTTCAAAACAGCCAAAACGGAAAAATCAATCTAGTCAAAAACTCCTATACGGATTCCAAACGTAATTCGAGCATGATACAACTCAAATCACTATGTAATGAAGATCACATGGTGTATAATCAAATCCAAAATCCAAATAAGACACATGAGAGTCTCCTAGTGATTGAATCTTCTAGGTTGATTGTGTTTTAGTTTCGTGGCTAAGAGAGAAATCGAATGAGTGAAGTCATGTTTGTTATTGAGGCTAAACTAGATGTGAAACGAGGTCTAGCAACACAAACACATAGTTCTCACAAAGTTACTAGCCAACATTCACATCGTTTGTAAAGGAAAGATCGTGGTTGAGGAAACTAGATGAACGGAGTATTACGAATAGAGGTGGCCATGACGTGGTACACATTGATAGGGGAAGAAGCCATGATGTGTCTATAATAGCTTGGAATCCAACGTAAAACAACTTTCAAAACAGCCAAAACGGAAAAATTAATCTAGTCCAAAATTCCTATACGGATTCCAAACGTAATTCGAGCATGATACAACTCAAATCACTTTGCAATGAAGATCACATGGTGTATAATCAAATCTGAAATATAAATAAGACACGTGAGAGTCTCCTAGTGATTGAATCTTCTAGGTTGATTGTGTTTTAGTTTCGTATGGTTTCTGAGAGAGAAATCAAACGACTGAAGTCATGTTTGTTATTGAGGCTAAACTAGATGTGAAACGAGGTCTAGCAACACAAACACATAGTTCTCACAAAGTTACTAGCCAACTTTCACATCGTTTGTAAAAGAAAGATCGTGGTTGAGAAAACTAGATGAACGGAGTGTTACGAATAGAGGTGGGCATGACGTGGTACACATTGACATGGGGACGAAGCCATGACGAGTCTATCATAGCTTGGAAGCCAACGTAAAAGAACTTTCAAAACAGCCAAAATGGAAAAATCAATCTAGTCCAACACTGCTATACGGATTCCAAACGTAATTCGAGCATGATACAACTCAAATCACTTTGCAATGAAGATCACATGGTGTATAATCAAATCCGAAATCGAAATAAAACACGTGAGAGTCTCCTAGTGATTTAATCTTCTAGGTTGATTGTATTTTAGTTTCGTGGGGTTTCTGAGAGAGAAATCAAACGACTGAAGTCATGTTTGTTATTGAGGCTAAACTAGATGTGAAACGAGGTCTAGCAACACAAACATATAGTTCTCACAAAGTTACTAGCCAACATTCACATCGTTTGTAAAGGAAAGATCGTGGTTGAGGAAACTAGATGAACGGAGTGTTACGAATAGAGATGGGCATGACGTGGTACACATTGACAGGGGGAAGAAGCCATGACGTGTCTATCATAGCAAGGAAGCCAAATGAAAAACAAATTTCAAAATAGCCAAAACGAAAAAATCAATCTAGTCGAAAACTCCTATACGGATTCCAAATGTAATTCGAGCATGATACAACCCAAATCACTTTGTAATGAAGATCACATGGTGTATAATCAAATAGAAAATCCAAATAAGACACATGAGAGTCTCCTAGTGATTGAATCTTCTAGGTTGATTGTGTTTTAGTTTCGTGGCTAAGAGAGAAATCGAATGAGTGAAGTCATGTTTGTTATTGAGGCTAAACTAGATGTGAAACGAGGTCTAGCAACACAAACACATAGTTCTCACAAAGTTACTAGCCAACATTCACATCGTTTGTAAAGGAAAGATCATGGTTGAGGAAACTAGATGAACAGAGTATTAGGAATAGAGGTGGCCATGACGTAGTACACATTGATAGGGGGAAGAAGCCATGATGTGTCTATAATAGCTTGGAATCCAACGTAAAACAACTTTCAAAACAGCCAAAACGGAAAAATTAATCTAGTCCAAAACTCCTATACGGATTCCAAACGTAATTCGAGCATGACACAACTCAAATCACTATGCAATGAAGATCACATGGTGTATAATCAAATCTGAAATCTAAATAAGACATGTGAGAGTCTCCTAGTGATTGAATCTTCTAGGTTGATTTTGTGTTAGTTTCCTAGAGTTTCTAAGAGAGAAATCAAACGACTGAAGTCATGTTTGTTATTGAGGCTAAACTAGATGTGAAACGAGGTCTAGCAACACAAACACATAGTTCTCACAAAGTTACTAGCCAACTTTCACATCGTTTGTAAAGGAAAGATCGTGGTTGAGGAAACTAGATGAACGGAGTGTTACGAATAGAGGTGGGCATGACGTGGTACACATTGACACGGGGACGAAGCCATGATGTGTCTATCATAGCTTGGAAGCCAACGTAAAAGAACTTTCAAAACAGCCAAAACGGAAAAATCAATCTAGTCCAACACTGCTATACGGATTCCAAACGTAATTCGAGCATGATACAACTCAAATCACTTTGCAATGAAGATCACATGGTGTATAATCAAATCCGAAATATAAATAAGACACGTGAGAGTCTCCTAGTGGATGAATCTTCTAGGTTGATTGTGTTTTAGTTTCGTGGGGTTTCTGAGAGAGAAATCAAACGACTGAAGTCATGTTTGTTATTGAGGCTAAACTAGATGTGAAACGAGGTCTAGCAACACAAACACATAGTTCTCACAAAGTTACTTGCCAACATTCACATCGTTTGTAAAGGAAAGATCGTGGTTGAGGAAACTAGATGAACGGAGTGTTACGAATAGAGATGGGCATGACGTGGCACACATTGACAGGGGGAAGAAGCCATGACGTGTCTATCATAGCAAGGAAGCCAACGTAAAACAAATTTCAAAATAGCCAAAACGAAAAACTAGTCAAAAACTCCTATACGGATTCCAAACGTAATTCGAGCATGATACAACTCAAATCACTTTGTAATGAAGATCATATGGTGTATAATCAAATCCAAAATCCAAATAAGACACATGAGAGTCTCCTAGTGATTGAATCTTCTAGGTTGATTGTGTTTTAGTTTCGTGGCTAAGAGAGAAATCGAATGAGTGAAGTCATGTTTGTTATTGAGGCTAAACTAGATGTGAAACGAGGTCTAGCAACACAAACACATAGTTCTCACAAAGTTACTAGCCAACATTCACATCGTTTGTATAGGAAAGAACGTGGTTGAGGACACTAGATGAACAGAGTATTGCGAATAGAGGTGGCCATGACGTGGTACACATTGATAGGGGGAAGAAGCCATGATGTGTCTATAATAGCTTGGAATCCAACGTAAAACAACTTTCAAAACAGCCAAAACGAAAAAATTAATCTAGTCCAAAACTCCTATACGGATTCCAAACGTAATTCGAGCATGATACAACTCAAATCACTTTGCAATGAGGATCACATGGTGTATAATCAAATACGAAATCCAAATAAAACACGTGAGAGTCTCCTAGTGATTGAATCTTCTAGGTTGATTGTGTTTTAGTTTCGTGGTGTTTCTGAGAGAGAAATCAAACGACTGAAGTCATGTTTGTTATTGAGGCTAAACTAGATGTGAAACGAGGTCTAGCAACACAAACACATAGTTCTCACAAAGTTACTAGCCAACTTTCACATCGTTTGTAAAGGAAAGATCGTGGTTGAGGAAATTAGATGAACGGAGTGTTACGAATAGAGGTGGGCATGACGTGGTACACATTGACACGGGGACGAAGCCATGACGTATCTATCATAGCTTGGAAGCCAACGTAAAAGAACTTTCAAAACATCCAAAACGGAAAAATCAATCTAGTCCAACACTTCTATACGGATTCCAAACGTAATTCAAGCATGATACAACTCAAATCACTTTGCAATGAAGATCACATGGTGTATAATCAAATCCGAAATATAAATAAGACACGTGAAAGTCTCCTAGTGATTGAATCTTCTAGGTTGATTGTGTTTTAGTTTCGTGGTGTTTTGAGAGAGAAATCAAACGACTGAAGTCATGTTTGTTATTGAGGCTAAACTAGATGTGAAACGAGGTCTAGCAACACAAACACATAGTTCTCACAAAGTTACTTGCCAACATTCACATCGTTTGTAAAGGAAAGATCGTGGTTGAGGAAACTAGATGAACGGAGTGTTACGAATAGAGATGGGCATGACGTGGCACACATTGACAGGGGGAAGAAGCCATGACGTGTCTATCATAGCAAGGAAGCCAACGTAAAACAAATTTCAAAATAGCCAAAACGAAAAACTAGTCAAAAACTCCTATACGGATTCCAAACGTAATTCGAGCATGATACAACTCAAATCACTTTGTAATGAAGATCATATGGTGTATAATCAAATCCAAAATCCAAATAAGACACATGAGAGTCTCCTAGTGATTGAATCTTCTAGGTTGATTGTGTTTTAGTTTCGTGGCTAAGAGAGAAATCGAATGAGTGAAGTCATGTTTGTTATTGAGGCTAAACTAGATGTGAAACGAGGTTTAGCAACACAAACACATAGTTCTCACAAAGTTACTAGCCAACATTCACATCGTTTGTAAAGGAAAGATCATGGTTGAGGAAACTAGATGAACGGAGTGTTACGAATAGAGGTGGGCATGACGTGGTACACATTGACATGGGGACGAAGCCAGGACGAGTCTATCATAGCTTGGAAGCCAACGTAAAAGAACTTTCAAAACAGCCAAAATGGAAAAATCAATCTAGTCCAACACTGCTATACGGATTCCAAACGTAATTCGAGCATGATACAACTCAAATCACTTTGCAATGAAGATCACATGGTGTATAATCAAATCCGAAATCGAAATAAAACACGTGAGAGTCTCCTAGTGATTTAATCTTCTAGGTTGATTGTATTTTAGTTTCGTGGGGTTTCTGAGAGAGAAATCAAACGACTGAAGTCATGTTTGTTATTGAGGCTAAACTAGATGTGAAACGAGGTCTAGCAACACAAACATATAGTTCTCACAAAGTTACTAGCCAACATTCACATCGTTTGTAAAGAAAAGATCGTGGTTGAGGAAACTAGATGAACGGAGTGTTACGAATAGAGATGGGCATGACGTGGTACACATTGACAGGGGGAAGAAGCCATGACGTGTCTATCATAGCAAGGAAGCCAAATGAAAAACAAATTTCAAAATAGCCAAAACGAAAAAATCAATCTAGTCGAAAACTCCTATACGGATTCCAAATGTAATTCGAGCATGATACAACCCAAATCACTTTGTAATGAAGATCACATGGTGTATAATCAAATAGAAAATCCAAATAAGACACATGAGAGTCTCCTAGTGATTGAATCTTCTAGGTTGATTGTGTTTTAGTTTCGTGGCTAAGAGAGAAATCGAATGAGTGAAGTCATGTTTGTTATTGAGGCTAAACTAGATGTGAAACGAGGTCTAGCAACACAAACACATAGTTCTCACAAAGTTACTAGCCAACATTCACATCGTTTGTAAAGGAAAGATCATGGTTGAGGAAACTAGATGAACAGAGTATTAGGAATAGAGGTGGCCATGACGTAGTACACATTGATAGGGGGAAGAAGCCATGATGTGTCTATAATAGCTTGGAATCCAACGTAAAACAACTTTCAAAACAGCCAAAACGGAAAAATTAATCTAGTCCAAAACTCCTATACGGATTCCAAACGTAATTCGAGCATGACACAACTCAAATCACTATGCAATGAAGATCACATGGTGTATAATCAAATCTGAAATCTAAATAAGACATGTGAGAGTCTCCTAGTGATTGAATCTTCTAGGTTGATTTTGTGTTAGTTTCCTAGAGTTTCTAAGAGAGAAATCAAACGACTGAAGTCATGTTTGTTATTGAGGCTAAACTAGATGTGAAACGAGGTCTAGCAACACAAACACATAGTTCTCACAAAGTTACTAGCCAACTTTCACATCGTTTGTAAAGGAAATATCGTGGTTGAGGAAACTAGATGAACGGAGTGTTACGAATAGAGGTGGGCATGACGTGGTACACATTGACACGGGGACGAAGCCATGATGTGTCTATCATAGCTTGGAAGCCAACGTAAAAGAACTTTCAAAACAGCCAAAACGGAAAAATCAATCTAGTCCAACACTGCTATACGGATTCCAAATGTAATTCGAGCATGATACAACTCAAATCACTTTGCAATGAAGATCACATGGTGTATAATCAAATCCGAAATATAAATAAGACACGTGAGAGTCTCCTAGTGGATGAATCTTCTAGGTTGATTGTGTTTTAGTTTCGTGGGGTTTCTGAGAGAGAAATCAAACGACTGAAGTCATGTTTGTTATTGAGGCTAAACTAGATGTGAAACGAGGTCTAGCAACACAAACACATAGTTCTCACAAAGTTACTAGCGAACATTCACATCGTTTGTAAAGGAAAGATCGTGGTTGAGGAAACTAGATGAACGGAGTGTTACGAATAGAGATGGGCATGACGTGGTACACATTGACAGGGGGAAGAAGCCATGACGTGTCTATCATAGCAAGGTAGCCAACGTAAAACAAATTTCAAAATAGCCAAAACGAAAAAATCAATCTAGTCAAAAACTCCTATACGGATTCCAAACGTAATTCGAGCATGATACAACTCAAATCACTTTGTAATGAAGATCATATGGTGTATAATCAAATCCAAAATCCAAATAAGACACATGAGAGTCTCCTAGTGATTGAATCTTCTAGGTTGATTGTGTTTTAGTTTCGTGGCTAAGAGAGAAATCGAATGAGTGAAGTCATGTTTGTTATTGAGGCTAAACTAGATGTGAAACGAGGTCTAGCAACACAAACACATAGTTCTCACAAAGTTACTAGCCAACATTCACATCGTTTGTAAAGGAAAGATCATGGTTGAGGAAACTAGATGAACAGAGTATTAGGAATAGAGGTGGCCATGACGTAGTACACATTGATAGGGGGAAGAAGCCATGATGTGTCTATAATAGCTTGGAATCCAACGTAAAACAACTTTCAAAACAGCCAAAACGGAAAAATTAATCTAGTCCAAAACTCCTATACGGATTCCAAACGTAATTCGAGCATGACACAACTCAAATCACTATGCAATGAAGATCACATGGTGTATAATCAAATCTGAAATCTAAATAAGACATGTGAGAGTCTCCTAGTGATTGAATCTTCTAGGTTGATTTTGTGTTAGTTTCCTAGAGTTTCTAAGAGAGAAATCAAACGACTGAAGTCATGTTTGTTATTGAGGCTAAACTAGATGTGAAACGAGGTCTAGCAACACAAACACATAGTTCTCACAAAGTTACTAGCCAACTTTCACATCGTTTGTAAAGGAAATATCGTGGTTGAGGAAACTAGATGAACGGAGTGTTACGAATAGAGGTGGGCATGACGTGGTACACATTGACACGGGGACGAAGCCATGATGTGTCTATCATAGCTTGGAAGCCAACGTAAAAGAACTTTCAAAACAGCCAAAACGGAAAAATCAATCTAGTCCAACACTGCTATACGGATTCCAAATGTAATTCGAGCATGATACAACTCAAATCACTTTGCAATGAAGATCACATGGTGTATAATCAAATCCGAAATATAAATAAGACACGTGAGAGTCTCCTAGTGGATGAATCTTCTAGGTTGATTGTGTTTTAGTTTCGTGGGGTTTCTGAGAGAGAAATCAAACGACTGAAGTCATGTTTGTTATTGAGGCTAAACTAGATGTGAAACGAGGTCTAGCAACACAAACACATAGTTCTCACAAAGTTACTAGCGAACATTCACATCGTTTGTAAAGGAAAGATCGTGGTTGAGGAAACTAGATGAACGGAGTGTTACGAATAGAGATGGGCATGACGTGGTACACATTGACAGGGGGAAGAAGCCATGACGTGTCTATCATAGCAAGGTAGCCAACGTAAAACAAATTTCAAAATAGCCAAAACGAAAAAATCAATCTAGTCAAAAACTCCTATACGGATTCCAAACGTAATTCGAGCATGATACAACTCAAATCACTTTGTAATGAAGATCATATGGTGTATAATCAAATCCAAAATCCAAATAAGACACATGAGAGTCTCCTAGTGATTGAATCTTCTAGGTTGATTGTGTTTTAGTTTCGTGGCTAAGAGAGAAATCGAATGAGTGAAGTCATGTTTGTTATTGAGGCTAAACTAGATGTGAAACGAGGTCTAGCAACACAAACACATAGTTCTCACAAAGTTACTAGCCAACATTCACATCGTTTGTATAGGAAAGAACGTGGTTGAGGACACTAGATGAACAGAGTATTGCGAATAGAGGTGGCCATGACGTGGTACACATTGATAGGGGGAAGAAGCCATGATGTGTCTATAATAGCTTGGAATCCAACGTAAAACAACTTTCAAAACAGCCAAAACGAAAAAATTAATCTAGTCCAAAACTCCTATACGGATTCCAAACGTAATTCGAGCATGATACAACTCAAATCACTTTGCAATGAGGATCACATGGTGTATAATCAAATACGAAATCCAAATAAAACACGTGAGAGTCTCCTAGTGATTGAATCTTCTAGGTTGATTGTGTTTTAGTTTCGTGGTGTTTCTGAGAGAGAAATCAAACGACTGAAGTCATGTTTGTTATTGAGGCTAAACTAGATGTGAAACGAGGTCTAGCAACACAAACACATAGTTCTCACAAAGTTACTAGCCAACTTTCACATCGTTTGTAAAGGAAAGATCGTGGTTGAGGAAATTAGATGAACGGAGTGTTACGAATAGAGGTGGGCATGACGTGGTACACATTGACACGGGGACGAAGCCATGACGTATCTATCATAGCTTGGAAGCCAACGTAAAAGAACTTTCAAAACATCCAAAACGGAAAAATCAATCTAGTCCAACACTTCTATACGGATTCCAAACGTAATTCAAGCATGATACAACTCAAATCACTTTGCAATGAAGATCACATGGTGTATAATCAAATCCGAAATATAAATAAGACACGTGAAAGTCTCCTAGTGATTGAATCTTCTAGGTTGATTGTGTTTTAGTTTCGTGGTGTTTTGAGAGAGAAATCAAACGACTGAAGTCATGTTTGTTATTGAGGCTAAACTAGATGTGAAACGAGGTCTAGCAACACAAACACATAGTTCTCACAAAGTTACTTGCCAACATTCACATCGTTTGTAAAGGAAAGATCGTGGTTGAGGAAACTAGATGAACGGAGTGTTACGAATAGAGATGGGCATGACGTGGCACACATTGACAGGGGGAAGAAGCCATGACGTGTCTATCATAGCAAGGAAGCCAACGTAAAACAAATTTCAAAATAGCCAAAACGAAAAACTAGTCAAAAACTCCTATACGGATTCCAAACGTAATTCGAGCATGATACAACTCAAATCACTTTGTAATGAAGATCATATGGTGTATAATCAAATCCAAAATCCAAATAAGACACATGAGAGTCTCCTAGTGATTGAATCTTCTAGGTTGATTGTGTTTTAGTTTCGTGGCTAAGAGAGAAATCGAATGAGTGAAGTCATGTTTGTTATTGAGGCTAAACTAGATGTGAAACGAGGTCTAGCAACACAAACACATAGTTCTCACAAAGTTACTAGCCAACATTCACATCGTTTGTATAGGAAAGATCGTGGTTGAGGAAACTAGATGAACGGAGTATTACGAATAGAGGTGGCCATGACGTGGTACACATTGATAGGGGGAAGAAGCCATGATGTGTCTATAATAGCTTGGAATCCAACGTAAAACAACTTTCAAAACAGCCAAAACGAAAAAATTAATCTAGTCCAAAACTCCTATACGGATTCCAAACGTAATTCGAGCATGATACAACTCAAATCACTTTGCAATGAGGATCACATGGTGTATAATCAAATACGAAATCCAAATAAAACACGTGAGAGTCTCCTAGTGATTGAATCTTCTAGGTTGATTTTGTGTTAGTTTCCTAGTGTTTCTGAGAGAGAAATCAAACGACTGAAGTCATGTTTGTTATTGAGGCTAAACTAGATGTGAAACGAGGTCTAGCAACACAAACACATAGTTCTCACAAAGTTACTAGCCAACTTTCACATCGTTTGTAAAGGAAAGATCGTGGTTGAGGAAATTAGATGAACGGAGTGTTACGAATAGAGGTGGGCATGACGTGGTACACATTGACACGGGGACGAAGCCATGACGTATCTATCATAGCTTGGAAGCCAACGTAAAAGAACTTTCAAAACATCCAAAACGGAAAAATCAATCTAGTCCAACACTTCTATACGGATTCCAAACGTAATTCAAGCATGATACAACTCAAATCACTTTGCAATGAAGATCACATGGTGTATAATCAAATCCGAAATATAAATAAGACACGTGAAAGTCTCCTAGTGATTGAATCTTCTAGGTTGATTGTGTTTTAGTTTCGTGGTGTTTTGAGAGAGAAATCAAACGACTGAAGTCATGTTTGTTATTGAGGCTAAACTAGATGTGAAACGAGGTCTAGCAACACAAACACATAGTTCTCACAAAGTTACTTGCCAACATTCACATCGTTTGTAAAGGAAAGATCGTGGTTGAGGAAACTAGATGAACGGAGTGTTACGAATAGAGATGGGCATGACGTGGCACACATTGACAGGGGGAAGAAGCCATGAAGTGTCTATCATAGCAAGGAAGCCAACGTAAAACAAATTTCAAAATAGCCAAAACGAAAAACTAGTCAAAAACTCCTATACGGATTCCAAACGTAATTCGAGCATGATACAACTCAAATCACTTTGTAATGAAGATCATATGGTGTATAATCAAATCCAAAATCCAAATAAGACACATGAGAGTCTCCTAGTGATTGAATCTTCTAGGTTGATTGTGTTTTAGTTTCGTGGCTAAGAGAGAAATCGAATGAGTGAAGTCATGTTTGTTATTGAGGCTAAACTAGATGTGAAACGAGGTTTAGCAACACAAACACATAGTTCTCACAAAGTTACTAGCCAACATTCACATCGTTTGTAAAGGAAAGATCATGGTTGAGGAAACTAGATGAACGGAGTGTTACGAATAGAGGTGGGCATGACGTGGTACACATTGACATGGGGACGAAGCCAGGACGAGTCTATCATAGCTTGGAAGCCAACGTAAAAGAACTTTCAAAACAGCCAAAATGGAAAAATCAATCTAGTCCAACACTGCTATACGGATTCCAAACGTAATTCGAGCATGATACAACTCAAATCACTTTGCAATGAAGATCACATGGTGTATAATCAAATCCGAAATCGAAATAAAACACGTGAGAGTCTCCTAGTGATTTAATCTTCTAGGTTGATTGTATTTTAGTTTCGTGGGGTTTCTGAGAGAGAAATCAAACGACTGAAGTCATGTTTGTTATTGAGGCTAAACTAGATGTGAAACGAGGTCTAGCAACACAAACATATAGTTCTCACAAAGTTACTAGCCAACATTCACATCGTTTGTAAAGAAAAGATCGTGGTTGAGGAAACTAGATGAACGGAGTGTTACGAATAGAGATGGGCATGACGTGGTACACATTGACAGGGGGAAGAAGCCATGACGTGTCTATCATAGCAAGGAAGCCAAATGAAAAACAAATTTCAAAATAGCCAAAACGAAAAAATCAATCTAGTCGAAAACTCCTATACGGATTCCAAATGTAATTCGAGCATGATACAACCCAAATCACTTTGTAATGAAGATCACATGGTGTATAATCAAATAGAAAATCCAAATAAGACACATGAGAGTCTCCTAGTGATTGAATCTTCTAGGTTGATTGTGTTTTAGTTTCGTGGCTAAGAGAGAAATCGAATGAGTGAAGTCATGTTTGTTATTGAGGCTAAACTAGATGTGAAACGAGGTCTAGCAACACAAACACATAGTTCTCACAAAGTTACTAGCCAACATTCACATCGTTTGTAAAGGAAAGATCATGGTTGAGGAAACTAGATGAACAGAGTATTAGGAATAGAGGTGGCCATGACGTAGTACACATTGATAGGGGGAAGAAGCCATGATGTGTCTATAATAGCTTGGAATCCAACGTAAAACAACTTTCAAAACAGCCAAAACGGAAAAATTAATCTAGTCCAAAACTCCTATACGGATTCCAAACGTAATTCGAGCATGACACAACTCAAATCACTATGCAATGAAGATCACATGGTGTATAATCAAATCTGAAATCTAAATAAGACATGTGAGAGTCTCCTAGTGATTGAATCTTCTAGGTTGATTTTGTGTTAGTTTCCTAGAGTTTCTAAGAGAGAAATCAAACGACTGAAGTCATGTTTGTTATTGAGGCTAAACTAGATGTGAAACGAGGTCTAGCAACACAAACACATAGTTCTCACAAAGTTACTAGCCAACTTTCACATCGTTTGTAAAGGAAATATCGTGGTTGAGGAAACTAGATGAACGGAGTGTTACGAATAGAGGTGGGCATGACGTGGTACACATTGACACGGGGACGAAGCCATGATGTGTCTATCATAGCTTGGAAGCCAACGTAAAAGAACTTTCAAAACAGCCAAAACGGAAAAATCAATCTAGTCCAACACTGCTATACGGATTCCAAATGTAATTCGAGCATGATACAACTCAAATCACTTTGCAATGAAGATCACATGGTGTATAATCAAATCCGAAATATAAATAAGACACGTGAGAGTCTCCTAGTGGATGAATCTTCTAGGTTGATTGTGTTTTAGTTTCATGGGGTTTCTGAGAGAGAAATCAAACGACTGAAGTCATGTTTGTTATTGAGGCTAAACTAGATGTGAAACGAGGTCTAGCAACACAAACACATAGTTCTCACAAAGTTACTAGCGAACATTCACATCGTTTGTAAAGGAAAGATCGTGGTTGAGGAAACTAGATGAACGGAGTGTTACGAATAGAGATGGGCATGACGTGGTACACATTGACAGGGGGAAGAAGCCATGACGTGTCTATCATAGCAAGGTAGTCAACGTAAAACAAATTTCAAAATAGCCAAAACGAAAAAATCAATCTAGTCAAAAACTCCTATACGGATTCCAAACGTAATTCGAGCATGATACAACTCAAATCACTTTGTAATGAAGATCATATGGTGTATAATCAAATCCAAAATCCAAATAAGACACATGAGAGTCTCCTAGTGATTGAATCTTCTAGGTTGATTGTGTTTTAGTTTCGTGGCTAAGAGAGAAATCGAATGAGTGAAGTCATGTTTGTTATTGAGGCTAAACTAGATGTGAAACGAGGTCTAGCAACACAAACACATAGTTCTCACAAAGTTACTAGCCAACATTCACATCGTTTGTATAGGAAAGAACGTGGTTGAGGACACTAGATGAACAGAGTATTGCGAATAGAGGTGGCCATGACGTGGTACACATTGATAGGGGGAAGAAGCCATGATGTGTCTATAATAGGTTGGAATCCAACGTAAAACAACTTTCAAAACAGCCAAAACGGAAAAATTAATCTAGTCCAAAACTCCTATACGGATTCCAAACGTAATTCGAGCATGATACAACTCAAATCACTTTGCAATGAGGATCACATGGTGTATAATCAAATACGAAATCCAAATAAAACACGTGAGAGTCTCCTAGTGATTGAATCTTCTAGGTTGATTGTGTTTTAGTTTCGTGGTGTTTCTGAGAGAGAAATCAAACGACTGAAGTCATGTTTGTTATTGAGGCTAAACTAGATGTGAAACGAGGTCTAGCAACACAAACACATAGTTCTCACAAAGTTACTAGCCAACTTTCACATCGTTTGTAAAGGAAAGATCGTGGTTGAGGAAATTAGATGAACGGAGTGTTACGAATAGAGGTGGGCATGACGTGGTACACATTGACACGGGGACGAAGCCATGACGTATCTATCATAGCTTGGAAGCCAACGTAAAAGAACTTTCAAAACATCCAAAACGGAAAAATCAATCTAGTCCAACACTTCTATACGGATTCCAAACGTAATTCAAGCATGATACAACTCAAATCACTTTGCAATGAAGATCACATGGTGTATAATCAAATCCGAAATATAAATAAGACACGTGAAAGTCTCCTAGTGATTGAATCTTCTAGGTTGATTGTGTTTTAGTTTCGTGGTGTTTTGAGAGAGAAATCAAACGACTGAAGTCATGTTTGTTATTGAGGCTAAACTAGATGTGAAACGAGGTCTAGCAACACAAACACATAGTTCTCACAAAGTTACTTGCCAACATTCACATCGTTTGTAAAGGAAAGATCGTGGTTGAGGAAACTAGATGAACGGAGTGTTACGAATAGAGATGGGCATGACGTGGCACACATTGACAGGGGGAAGAAGCCATGACGTGTCTATCATAGCAAGGAAGCCAACGTAAAACAAATTTCAAAATAGCCAAAACGAAAAACTAGTCAAAAACTCCTATACGGATTCCAAACGTAATTCGAGCATGATACAACTCAAATCACTTTGTAATGAAGATCATATGGTGTATAATCAAATCCAAAATCCAAATAAGACACATGAGAGTCTCCTAGTGATTGAATCTTCTAGGTTGATTGTGTTTTAGTTTCGTGGCTAAGAGAGAAATCGAATGAGTGAAGTCATGTTTGTTATTGAGGCTAAACTAGATGTGAAACGAGGTCTAGCAACACAAACACATAGTTCTCACAAAGTTACTAGCCAACATTCACATCGTTTGTATAGGAAAGATCGTGGTTGAGGAAACTAGATGAACGGAGTATTACGAATAGAGGTGGCCATGACGTGGTACACATTGATAGGGGGAAGAAGCCATGATGTGTCTATAATAGCTTGGAATCCAACGTAAAACAACTTTCAAAACAGCCAAAACGGAAAAATTAATCTAGTCCAAAACTCCTATACGGATTCCAAACGTAATTCGAGCATGATACAACTCAAATCACTTTGCAATGAGGATCACATGGTGTATAATCAATTACGAAATCCAAATAAGACACGTGAGAGTCTCCTAGTGATTGAATCTTCTAGGTTGATTGTGTTTTAGTTTCGTGGTGTTTCTGAGAGAGAAATCAAACGACTGAAGTCATGTTTGTTATTGAGGCTAAACTAGATGTGAAACGAGGTCTAGCAACACAAACACATAGTTCTCACAAAGTTACTAGCCAACTTTCACATCGTTTGTAAAAGAAAGATCGTGGTTGAGGAAACTAGATGAACGGAGTGTTACGAATAGAGGTGGGCATGATGTGGTACACATTGACACGGGGACGAAGCCATGACGTATCTATCATAGCTTGGAAGCCAACGTAAAAGAACTTTCAAAACAGCCAAAACGGAAAAATCAATCTAGTCCAACACTTCTATACGGATTCCAAACGTAATTCGAGCATGATACAACTCAAATTACTTTGCAATGAAGATCACATGGTGTATAATCAAATCCGAAATATAAATAAGACACGTGAGAGTCTCCTAGTGATTGAATCTTATAGGTTGATTTTGTGTTAGTTTCCTGGAGTTTCTAAGAGAGAAATTAAACGACTGAAGTCATGTTTGTTATTGAGGCTAAACTAGATGTGAAAGAGGTCTAGCAACACAAACACATAGTTCTCACAAAGTTACTAGCCAACATTCACATCGTTTGTAAAGGAAAGATCGTGGTTGAGGAAACTAGATGAACGGAGTGTTATGAATAGAGGTGGGCATGACGTGGTACACATTGACACGGGGACGAAGCCATGACGTGTCTATCATAGCTTGGAAGCCAACGTAAAAAAACTTTCAAAACAGCCAAAACGGAAAAATCAATCTAGTCCAACACTGCTATACGGATTCCAAACGTAATTCGAGCATGACACAACTCAAATCACTTTGCAATGAAGATCACATGGTGTATAATCAAATCTGAAATCCAAATAAGACATGTGAGAGTCTCCTAGTGATTGAATCTTCTAGGTTGATTTTGTGTTAGTTTCCTGGAGTTTCTAAGAGAGAAATCAAACGACTGAAGTCATGTTTGTTATTGAGGCTAAACTAGATGTGAAACGAGGTCTAGCAACACAAACACATAGTTCTCACAAAGTTACTAGCCATCTTTCACATCGTTTGTAAAGGAAAGATCGTGGTTGAGGAAACTAGATGAACGGAGTGTTACGAATAGAGGTGGGCATGACGTGGTACACATTGACACGGGGACGAAGCCATGACGTGTCTATCATAGCTTGGAAGCCAACGTAAAAGAACTTTCAAAACAGCCAAAACGGAAAAATCAATCTAGTCCAACACTGCTATACGAATTCCAAAGGTAATTCGAGCATGATACAACTCAAATCACTTTGCAATGAAGATCACATGGTGTATAATCAAATCCGAAATCCAAATAAGACACGTGAGAGTCTCCTAGTGATTGAATCTTCTAGGTTGATTGTGTTTTAGTTTCGTGGGGTTTCTGAGAGAGAAATCAAACGACTGAAGTCATGTTTGTTATTGAGGCTAAACTAGATGTGAAACGAGGTCTAGCAACACAAACACATAGTTCTCACAAAGTTACTAGCCAACATTCACATCGTTTGTAAGGGAAAGATCGTGGTTGAGGAAACTAGATGAACGGAGTGTTACGAATAGAGATGGGCATGACGTGGTACACATTGACAGGGGGAAGAAGCCATGACGTGTCTATCATAGCAAGGAAGCCAACGTAAAACAAATTTCAAAATAGCCAAAACGAAAAAATCAATCTAGTCAAAAACTCCTATACGGATTCCAAACGTAATTCGAGCATGATACAACTCAAATCACTTTGTAATGAAGATCATATGGTGTATAATCAAATCCAAAATCCAAATAAGACACATGAGAGTCTCCTAGTGATTGAATCTTCTAGGTTGATTGTGTTTTAGTTTCGTGGCTAAGAGAGAAATCGAATGAGTGAAGTCATGTTTGTTATTGAGGCTAAACTAGATGTGAAACGAGGTCTAGCAACACAAACACATAGTTCTCATAAAGTTAATAGCCAACATTCACATCGTTTGTATAGGAAAGATCGTGGTTGAGGAAACTAGATGAACGGAGTATTACGAATAGAGGTGGCCATGACGTGTACACATTGATAGGGGGAAGAAGCCATGATGTGGCTATAATAGCTTAGAATCCAACGTAAAACAACTTTCAAAACAGCCAAAACGGAAAAATTAATCTAGTCCAAAACTCCTATACGGATTCCAAACGTAATTCGAGCATGACACAACTCAAATCACTATGCAATGAAGATCACATGGTGTATAATCAAATCTGAAATCCAAATAAGACATGTGAGAGTCTCCTAGTGATTGAATCTTCTAGGTTGATTTTGTGTTAGTTTCCTAGAGTTTCTAAGAGAGAAATCAAACGACTGAAGTCATGTTTGTTATTGAGGCTAAACTAGATGTGAAACGAGGTCTAGCAACACAAACACATAGTTCTCACAAAGTTACTAGCCAACTTTCACATCGTTTGTAAAGGAAAGATCGTGGTTGAGGAAACTAGATGAACGGAGTGTTACGAATAGAGGTGGGCATGACGTGGTACACATTGACACGGGGACGAAGCCATGATGTGTCTATCATAGCTTGGAAGCCAACGTAAAAGAACTTTCAAAACAGCCAAAACGGAAAAATCAATCTAGTCCAACACTGCTATACGGATTCCAAACGTAATTCGAGCATGATACAACTCAAATCACTTTGCAATGAAGATCACATGGTGTATAATCAAATCCGAAATATAAATAAGACACGTGAGAGTCTCCTAGTGGATGAATCTTCTAGGTTGATTGTGTTTTAGTTTCGTGGGGTTTCTGAGAGAGAAATCAAACGACTGAAGTCATGTTTGTTATTGAGGCTAAACTAGATGTGAAACGAGGTCTAGCAACACAAACACATAGTTCTCACAAAGTTACTAGCAAACATTCACATCGTTTGTAAAGGAAAGATCGTGGTTGAGGAAACTAGATGAACGGAGTGTTACGAATAGAGGTGGGCATGACGTGGTACACATTGACACGGGGACGAAGCCATGACGTATCTATCATAGCTTGGAAGCCAACGTAAAAGAACTTTCAAAACAGCCAAAACGGAAAAATCAATCTAGTCCAACACTGCTATATGGATTCCAAACGTAATTCGAGCATGATACAACTCAAATCACTTTGCAATGAAGATCACATGGTGTATAATCAAATCCGAAATATAAATAAGACACGTGAGAGTCTCCTAGTGATTGAATCTTCTAGGTTGATTGTGTTTTAGTTTCGTGGGGTTTCTGAGAGAGAAATCAAACGACTGAAGTCATGTTTGTTATTGAGGCTAAACTAGATGTGAAACGAGGTCTAGCAACGCAAACACATAGTTCTCACAAAGTTACTAGCCAACATTCACATCGTTTGTAAAGGAAAGATCATGGTTGAGGCTAAACTAGATGTGAAACGAGGTCTAGCAACACAAACACATAGTTCTCACAAAGTTACTAGCCAACTTTCACATCGTTTATAAAGAAAAGATCGTGGTTGAGGAAACTAGATGAACGGAGTATTACGAATAGAGGTGGGCATGACGTGGTACACATTGACACGGGGACGAAGCCATGACGTATCTATCATAGCTTGGAAGCCAACGTAAAAGAACTTTCAAAACAGCCAAAACGGAAAAATCAATCTAGTCTAACACTGCTATACGGATTCCAAACGTAATTCGAGCATGATACAACTCAAACCACTTTGCAATGAAGATCACATGGTGTATAATCAAATCCGAAATATAAATAAGACACGTGAGAGTCTCCTAGTGATTGAATCTTCTAGGTTGATTGTGTTTTAGTTTCGTGGGGTTTCTGAGAGAGAAATCAAACGACTGAAGTCATGTTTGTTATTGAGGCTAAACTAGATGTGAAACGAGGTCTAGCAACACAAACACATAGTTCTCACAAAGTTACTAGCCAACATTCACATCGTTTGTAAAGGAAAGATCGTGGTTGAGGATACTAGATGAACGGAGTGTTACGAATAGCGGTGGGCATGACGTGGTACACATTGACTCGGGGACGAAGCCATGATGTGTCTATCATAGCTTGGAAGCCAACGTAAAAGAACTTTCAAAACAGCCAAAACGGAAAAATCAATTTAGTCCAACACTGCTATACGGATTCCAAACGTAATTCGAGCATGACACAACTCAAATCACTTTGCAATGAAGATCACATGGTGTATAATCAAATCTGAAATCCAAATAAGACATGTGAGAGTCTCCTAGTGATTGAATCTTCTAGGTTGATTTTGTGTTAGTTTCCTGGAGTTTCTAAGAGAGAAATCAAACGACTGAAGTCATGTTTGTTATTGAGGCTAAACTAGATGTGAAACGAGGTCTAGCAACACAAACACATAGTTCTCACAAAGTTACTAGCCAACTTTCACATCGTTTGTAAAGGAAAGATCGTGGTTGAGGAAACTAGATGAACGGAGTGTTACGAATAGAGGTGGGTATGACGTGGTACACATTGACACGGGGACGAAGCCATGACGTGTCTATCATAGCTTGGAAGCCAACGTAAAAGAACTTTCAAAACAGCCAAAACGGAAAAATCAATCTAGTCCAACACTGCTATACGGATTCCAAACGTAATTCGAGCATGATACAACTCAAATCACTTTGCAATGAAGATCACATGGTGTATAATCAAATCCGAAATCCAAATAAGACACGTGAGAGTCTCCTAGTGATTGAATCTTCTAGGTTGATTGTGTTTTAGTTTCGTGGGGTTTCTGAGAGAGAAATCAAACGACTGAAGTCATGTTTGTTATTGAGGCTAAACTAGATGTGAAACAAGGTCTAGCAACACAAACACATAGTTCTCACAAAGTTACTAGCCAACATTCACATCGTTTGTAAAGGAAAGATCGTGGTTGAGGAAACTAGATGAATGGAGTGTTACGAATAGAGATGGGCATGACGTGGTACACATTGACAGGGGGAAGAAGCCATGACGTGTCTATCATAGCAACGAAGCCAACGTAAAACAAATTTCAAAATAGCCAAAACGAAAAAATCAATCTAGTCAAAAACTCCTATACGGATTCCAAACGTAATTCGAGCATGATACAACTCAAATCACTTTGTAATGAAGATCATATGGTGTATAATCAAATCCAAAATCCAAATAAGACACATGAGAGTCTCCTAGTGATTGAATCTTCTAGGTTGATTATGTTTTAGTTTCGTGGCTAAGAGAGAAATCGAATGAGTGAAGTCATGTTTGTTATTGAGGCTAAACTAGATGTGAAACGAGGTCTAGCAACACAAACACATAGTTCTCACAAAGTTACTAGCCATCTTTCACATCGTTTGTAAAGGAAAGATCGTGGTTGAGGAAACTAGATGAACGGAGTGTTACGAATAGAGGTGGGCATGACGTGGTACACATTGACACGGGGACGAAGCCATGACGTGTCTATCATAGCTTGGAAGCCAACGTAAAAGAACTTTCAAAACAGCCAAAACGGAAAAAACAATCTAGTCCAACACTGCTATACGGATTCCAAACGTAATTCGAGCATGATACAACTCAAATCACTTTGCAATGAAGATCACATGGTGTATAATCAAATCCGAAATCCAAATAAGATACGTGAGAGTCTCCTAGTGATTGAATCTTCTAGGTTGATTGTGTTTTAGTTTCTTGGGGTTTCTGAGAGAGAAATCAAACGACTGAACTCATGTTTGTTATTGAGGCTAAACTAGATGTGAAACGAGGTCTAGCAACACAAACACATAGTTCTCACAAAGTTACTAGCCAACTTTCACATCGTTTGTAAAGGAAAGATCGTGGTTGAGGAAACTAGATGAACGGAGTGTTACGAATAGAGGTGGGCATGACGTGGTACACATTGACACGGGGACGAAGCCATGACGTGTCTATCATAGCTTGGAAGCCAACGTAAAAGAACTTTCAAAACAGCCAAAACGGAAAAATCGATCTAGTCCAACACTGCTATACGGATTCCAAACGTAATTCGAGCATGATACAACTCAAATCACTTTGCAATGAAGATCACATGGTGTATAATCAAATCCGAAATATAAATAAGACATGTGAGAGTCTCCTAGTGATTGAATCTCTTAGGTTGATTGTGTTTTAGTTTCGTGGGGTTTCTGAGAGAGAAATCAAACGACTGAAGTCATGTTTGTTATTGAGGCTAAACTAGATGTGAAACGAGGTCTAGCAACACAAACACATAGTTCTCACAAAGTTACTAGCCAACATTCACATCGTTTGTAAAGGAAAGATCGTGGTTGAGGAAACTAGATGAACGGAGTGTTACGAATAGAGGTGGGCATGACGTGGTACACATTGACACGGGGACGAAGCCATGACGTGTCTATCATAGCTTGGAAGCCAACGTAAAAGAACTTTCAAAACAGCCAAAACGGAAAAATCAATCTAGTCCAACACTGCTATACGGATTCCAAACGTAATTCGAGCATGACACAACTCAAATCACTTTGCAATGAAGATCGCATGGTGTATAATCAAATCTGAAATCCAAATAAGACATGTGAGAGTCTCCTAGTGATTGAATCTTCTAGGTTGATTTTGTGTTAGTTTCCTGGAGTTTCTAAGAGAGAAATCAAACGACTGAACTCATGTTTGTTATTGAGGCTAAACTAGATGTGAAACGAGGTCTAGCAATACAAACACATAGTTCTCACAAAGTTACTAGCCAACTTTCACATCATTTGTAAAGGAAAGATCGTGGTTGAGGAAACTAGATGAACAGAGTGTTACGAATAGAGGTGGGCATGACGTGGTACACATTGACACGGGGACGAAGCCATGACGTGTCTATCATAGCTTGGAAGCCAACGTAAAAGAACTTTCAAAACAGCCAAAACGGAAAAATCAATCTAGTCCAACACTGCTATACGGATTCTAAACGTAATTCGAGCATGATACAACTCAAATCACTTTGCAATGAAGAACACATGGTGTATAATCAAATCCGAAATATAAATAAGACACGTGAGAGTCTCCTAGTGATTGAATCTTTTAGGTTGATTGTGTTTTAGTTTCGTGGGGTTTCTGAGAGAGAAATCAAACGACTGAAGTCATGTTTGTTATTGAGGCTAAACTAGATGTGAAACGAGGTCTAGCAACAAAAACACATAGTTCTCACAAAGTTACTAGCCAACATTCACATCGTTTGTAAAGGAAAGATCGTGGTTGAGGAAACTAGATGAACGGAGTGTTACGAATAGAGGTGGGCATGACGTGGTACACATTGACACGGGGACGAAGCCATGACGTGTCTATCATAGCTTGGAAGCCAACGTAAAAGAACTTTCAAAACAGCCAAAACGGAAAAATCAATCTAGTCCAACACTGCTATACGGATTCCAAACGTAATTCGAGCATGATAAAACTCAAATCACTTTGCAATGAAGATCACATGGTGTATAATCAAATCCGAAATCCAAATAAGACACGTGAGAGTCTCCTAGTGATTGAATCTTCTAGGTTGATTGTGTTTTAGTTTCGTGGGGTTTCTGAGAGAGAAATCAAACGACTGAAGTCATGTTTGTTATTGAGGCTAAACTAGATGTGAAACGAGGTCTAGCAACACAAACACATAGTTCTCACAAAGTTACTAGCCAACATTCACATCGTTTGTAAAGGAAAGATCGTGGTTGAGGAAACTAGATGAACGGAGTGTTACGAATAGAGATGGGCATGACGTGGTACACATTGACAGGGGGAAGAAGCCATGACGTGTCTATCATAGCAAGGAAGCCAACGTAAAACAAATTTCAAAATAGCCAAAACGAAAAAATCAATCTAGTCAAAAACTCCTATACGGATTCCAAACGTAATTCGAGTATGATACAACTAAAATCACTTTGTAATGAATATTACATGGTGTATAATCAAATCCAAAATCCAAATAAGACACATGAGAGTCTCCTAGTGATTGAATCTTCTAGGTTGATTGTGTTTTAGTTTCGTGGCTAAGAGAGAAATCGAATGAGTGAAGTCATGTTTGTTATTGAGGCTAAACTAGATGTGAAACGAGGTCTAGCAACACAAACACATAGTTCTCACAAAGTTACTAGCCAACATTCACATCGTTTGTAAAGGAAAGATCATGGTTGAGGAAACTAGATGAACAGAGTATTAGGAATAGAGGTGGCCATGACGTAGTACACACTGATAGGGGGAAGAAGCCATGATGTGTCTATAATAGCTTGGAATCCAACGTAAAACAACTTTCAAAACAGCCAAAACGGAAAAATTAATCTAGTCCAAAACTCCTATACGGATTCCAAACGTAATTCGAGCATGACACAACTCAAATCACTATGCAATGAAGATCACATGGTGTATAATCAAATCTGAAATCTAAATAAGACATGTGAGAGTCTCCTAGTGATTGAATCTTCTAGGTTGATTTTGTGTTAGTTTCCTAGAGTTTCTAAGAGAGAAATCAAACGACTGAAGTCATGTTTGTTATTGAGGCTAAACTAGATGTGAAACGAGGTCTAGCAACACAAACACATAGTTCTCACAAAGTTACTAGCCAACTTTCACATCGTTTGTAAAGGAAAGATCGTGGTTGAGGAAACTAGATGAACGGAGTGTTATGAATATAGGTGGGCATGACGTGGTACACATTGACACGGGGACGAAGCCATGATGTGTCTATCATAGCTTGGAAGCCAACGTAAAAGAACTTTCAAAACAGCCAAAACGGAAAAATCAATCTAGTCCAACACTGCTATACGAATTCCAAACGTAATTCGAGCATGATACAACTCAAATCACTTTGCAATGAAGATCACATGGTGTATAATCAAATCCGAAATCCAAATAAGACACGTGAGAGTCTCCTAGTGATTGAATCTTCTAGGTTGATTGTGTTTTAGTTTCGTGGGGTTTCTGAGAGAGAAATCAAACGACTGAAGTCATGTTTGTTATTGAGGCTAAACTAGATGTGAAACGAGGTCTAGCAACACAAACACATAGTTCTCACAAAGTTACTAGCCAACTTTCACATCGTTTGTAAAGGAAAGATCGTGGTTGAGGAAATTAGATGAACGGAGTGTTACGAATAGAGGTGGGCATGACGTGGTACACATTGACACGGGGACGAAGCCATGACGTATCTATCATAGCTTGGAAGCCAACGTAAAAGAACTTTCAAAACATCCAAAACGGAAAAATCAATCTAGTCCAACACTTCTATACGGATTCCAAACGTAATTCGAGCATGATACAACTCAAATCACTTTGCAATGAAGATCACATGGTGTATAATCAAATCCGAAATATAAATAAGACACGTGAAAGTCTCCTAGTGATTGAATCTTCTAGGTTGATTGTGTTTTAGTTTCGTGGTGTTTTGAGAGAGAAATCAAACGACTGAAGTCATGTTTGTTATTGAGGCTAAACTAGATGTGAAACGAGGTCTAGCAACACAAACACATAGTTCTCACAAAGTTACTTGCCAACATTCACATCGTTTGTAAAGGAAAGATCGTGGTTGAGGAAACTAGATGAACGGAGTGTTACGAATAGAGATGGGCATGACGTGGCACACATTGACAGGGGGAAGAAGCCATGACGTGTCTATCATAGCAAGGAAGCCAACGTAAAACAAATTTCAAAATAGCCAAAACGAAAAACTAGTCAAAAACTCCTATACGGATTCCAAACGTAATTCGAGCATGATACAACTCAAATCACTTTGTAATGAAGATCATATGGTGTATAATCAAATCCAAAATCCAAATAAGACACATGAGAGTCTCCTAGTGATTGAATCTTCTAGGTTGATTGTGTTTTAGTTTCGTGGCTAAGAGAGAAATCGAATGAGTGAAGTCATGTTTGTTATTGAGGCTAAACTAGATGTGAAACGAGGTCTAGCAACACAAACACATAGTTCTCACAAAGTTACTAGCCAACATTCACATCGTTTGTATAGGAAAGATCGTGGTTGAGGAAACTAGATGAACGGAGTATTACGAATAGAGGTGGCCATGACGTGGTACACATTGATAGGGGGAAGAAGCCATGATGTGTCTATAATAGCTTGGAATCCAACGTAAAACAACTTTCAAAACAGCCAAAACGGAAAAATTAATCTAGTCCAAAACTCCTATACGGATTCCAAACGTAATTCGAGCATGATACAACTCAAATCACTTTGCAATGAGGATCACATGGTGTATAATCAATTACGAAATCCAAATAAGACACGTGAGAGTCTCCTAGTGATTGAATCTTCTAGGTTGATTGTGTTTTAGTTTCGTGGTGTTTCTGAGAGAGAAATCAAACGACTGAAGTCATGTTTGTTATTGAGGCTAAACTAGATGTGAAACGAGGTCTAGCAACACAAACACATAGTTCTCACAAAGTTACTAGCCAACTTTCACATCGTTTGTAAAAGAAAGATCGTGGTTGAGGAAACTAGATGAACGGAGTGTTACGAACACTACAAGAAAATAGTGATATTGCAACACAATAACTGCAACGTTTATTTTTGTCAAAATTTTGCAACAAATTTTGCATTATTAATGCAATAATGAATATATGTTGTAACTTCATCATAAATTCATTGCAAAAAGACGACAAAGAATTTACGTTGCAAATTTTTGTTACCAATTTACAATTGTTTCACAAAGTATGAAAAAATCTTGCAGATTTAGTAAATTGTGAAATGTGATTGTTTTGCAAGAAAATTATGTTAAAAATATGTTGCAAAATATTTTACTAACTCTTTTGCAACATTTCTATTTTGTATATTATTAATATTATATAATATATATATATATATAATTTTTAATTGAAAATATTAGCTCTTATGTATATTTGATCGCTGGGATTATCATAAAAAAATTATTAACTCTATAAAAAAATAGTTAATTGAAATCTCTCTCCTCATTTATTTGGAAATAATAATAATAATAAAAAAAAACTGAATCATGGACATTTGGTTAGTATCGATCATACAGTTATCAAGGAAGAATTATACTCAAATCCAGATGACGATGATATATCAAATGATTCTAAAGCAAACAAGATTATTTATGCCAATCATATACTGTTTCGTTTAAAATATTATGTTGACATATTCTTTAAAGATTTATTTTAGTTAAATAAGATTTTTGTACTTGGTGACAACGAACTTTTTTGTTCAAATTTGTTAATATCGAGCTTTTCCATATTATGTGTGTAAGATTTTTCAATACTTTATAAGTCTATACTTAAAGCTTAAATATATAAGTTTTCTAAACTTACTTTTTTTTTGGTGAATAGTTTTCTAAACTTACTTAAGAAATTAATCTTTAACGTAAATAGATTTTCTTTTTGGTCAAAATTAAAATAAATAGATTTAATGTTTTATTTACTAATGATTAATGAACCAAATCAAAGATACCTCCCACTTCGGTAGAAATATCATAAGCTTGTAACTATAAAAAAATATTGTATTAAAGATTTAGATAGATCTTAAATCAAAGACAGTTAGATTTTGTTGTTACTATATATAATTAAACATGATCAGATTTTTTTTGCAAAGTGACATTTCTTTATTGGTAACGTAATTCGTTTGTTATAGGTTATTTCTTTCTGAAACTAAAAAAATCAGAATCGTGGAACGGAGGAGAAAATCCATGGGGTTTTGGAGTGTGCTACTTTTGTTCATCTTCTGTGAGTTCATTTCTCTTAGTTTCATGTTTAGTTTTTTTTTTTTTGGTTGTCAACGTTTCATTTTAGGTTTTAATTTTTGTTTTTTAAAGATAAATTCAGATGGATCCCATGGCAACTGACGATCAAAATTAAGGTGAAACCCAATCAATATATGTCATATGTGTTCTTAATCAAGGTAGACCGAATAGAATGTTGTGTTAAATGATTTAAAATTTTATATTATTAAATAATTGTCTTCTTTATATTTTTTATATTTACTAAAGTTATTCCATACAACAAAAGATTGTGTATTTGGTGTAGGATGTGTTCTTAGTGAACTCTCAATCTACTTGGATTTTCGAACACCATTAAAGATCAATCAACAACTGATGAGGTCCTCAAGAAAAAAATTGAAGAGAATGTAGAAATCAAGGCTCAAGAAAAAATAAAAAAAGGGATATCGAACCTACCAAATAATTTATAGTATTTATGGATTGTTAGATTTTGTAACGTTTAATTAATTAATAAAGTTAGTTTTTTTTTAACTTTTTGGTTGCTTCATATTAAATAACGAAAACCAATCATAAATTAATGTTAGAAAAAAATTATACCACGAATTTAATATATTTTTAATATATTTCAAATAATATATTTAATTATTTTTTTGCTATTTGTTTGTGTATAAAATATATCATTGCAACAGTATTTGCTATTTGTTTACGTAGCAATGATTTGCAATAATTTAGCGTTGCATACGTTGTTGATATTATACCACGAACTTGTTTCAATTTTTTTTGTTGCATTAATACGATAAATAAACAACAAATGAATTCATTGCAATTTTTGCTACATATATGCAACATATGCGAATTTGCAACCCTCAAATAGCAAGATCACATAATATCTTGTAATTTTATTGCAAAATCTATATTTGCAACAATTTATTGACAATTGTAACAATTTTTTTCTCTTGCAATAACACTATTTTCTTGTAGTGGAATAGAGGTGGGCATGACGTGGTACACATTGACACGGGGACGAAGCCATGACGTATCTATCATAGCTTGGAAGCCAACGTAAAAGAACTTTCAAAACAGCCAAAACGGAAAAATCAATCTAGTCCAACACTTCTATACGGATTCCAAACGTAATTCGAGCATGATACAACTCAAATTACTTTGCAATGAAGATCACATGGTGTATAATCAAATCCGAAATATAAATAAGACACGTGAGAGTCTCCTAGTGATTGAATCTTATAGGTTGATTTTGTGTTAGTTTCCTGGAGTTTCTAAGAGAGAAATTAAACGACTGAAGTCATGTTTGTTATTGAGGCTAAACTAGATGTGAAAGAGGTCTAGCAACACAAACACATAGTTCTCACAAAGTTACTAGCCAACATTCACATCGTTTGTAAAGGAAAGATCGTGGTTGAGGAAACTAGATGAACGGAGTGTTATGAATAGAGGTGGGCATGACGTGGTACACATTGGCACGGGGACGAAGCCATGACGTGTCTATCATAGCTTGGAAGCCAACGTAAAAAAACTTTCAAAACAGCCAAAACGGAAAAATCAATCTAGTCCAACACTGCTATACGGATTCCAAACGTAATTCGAGCATGACACAACTCAAATCACTTTGCAATGAAGATCACATGGTGTATAATCAAATCTGAAATCCAAATAAGACATGTGAGAGTCTCCTAGTGATTGAATCTTCTAGGTTGATTTTGTGTTAGTTTCCTGGAGTTTCTAAGAGAGAAATCAAACGACTGAAGTCATGTTTGTTATTGAGGCTAAACTAGATGTGAAACGAGGTCTAGCAACACAAACACATAGTTCTCACAAAGTTACTAGCCATCTTTCACATCGTTTGTAAAGGAAAGATCGTGGTTGAGGAAACTAGATGAACGGAGTGTTACGAATAGAGGTGGGCATGACGTGGTACACATTGACACGGGGACGAAGCCATGACGTGTCTATCATAGCTTGGAAGCCAACGTAAAAGAACTTTCAAAACAGCCAAAACGAAAAAATCAATCTAGTCCAACACTGCTATACGAATTCCAAACGTAATTCGAGCATGATACAACTCAAATCACTTTGCAATGAAGATCACATGGTGTATAATCAAATCCGAAATCCAAATAAGACACGTGAGAGTCTCCTAGTGATTGAATCTTCTAGGTTGATTGTGTTTTAGTTTCGTGGGGTTTCTGAGAGAGAAATCAAACGACTGAAGTCATGTTTGTTATTGAGGCTAAACTAGATGTGAAATGAGGTCTAGCAACACAAACACATAGTTCTCACAAAGTTACTAGCCAACATTCACATCGTTTGTAAAGGAAAGATCGTGGTTGAGGAAACTAGATGAACGGAGTGTTACGAATAGAGATGGGCATGACGTGGTACACATTGACAGGGGGAAGAAGCCATGACGTGTCTATCATAGCAAGGAAGCCAACGTAAAACAAATTTCAAAATAGCCAAAACGAAAAAATCAATCTAGTCAAAAACTCCTATACGGATTCCAAACGTAATTCGAGCATGATACAACTCAAATCACTTTGTAATGAAGATCATATGGTGTATAATCAAATCCAAAATCCAAATAAGACACATGAGAGTCTCCTAGTAATTGAATCTTCTAGGTTGATTGTGTTTTAGTTTCGTGGCTAAGAGAGAAATCGAATGAGTGAAGTCATGTTTGTTATTGAGGCTAAACTAGATGTGAAACGAGGTCTAGCAACACAAACACATAGTTCTCATAAAGTTAATAGCCAACATTCACATCGTTTGTATAGGAAAGATCGTGGTTGAGGAAACTAGATGAACGGAGTATTACGAATAGAGGTGGCCATGACGTGGTACACATTGATAGGGGGAAGAAGCCATGATGTGGCTATAATAGCTTAGAATCCAACGTAAAACAACTTTCAAAACAGCCAAAACGGAAAAATTAATCTAGTCCAAAACTCCTATACGGATTCCAAACGTAATTCGAGCATGACACAACTCAAATCACTATGCAATGAAGATCACATGGTGTATAATCAAATCTGAAATCCAAATAAGACATGTGAGAGTCTCCTAGTGATTGAATCTTCTAGGTTGATTTTGTGTTAGTTTCCTAGAGTTTCTAAGAGAGAAATCAAACGACTGAAGTCATGTTTGTTATTGAGGCTAAACTAGATGTGAAACGAGGTCTAGCAACACAAACACATAGTTCTCACAAAGTTACTAGCCAACTTTCACATCGTTTGTAAAGGAAAGATCGTGGTTGAGGAAACTAGATGAACGGAGTGTTACGAATAGAGGTGGGCATGACGTGGTACACATTGACACGGGGACGAAGCCATGATGTGTCTATCATAGCTTGGAAGCCAACGTAAAAGAACTTTCAAAACAGCCAAAACGGAAAAATCAATCTAGTCCAACACTGCTATACGGATTCCAAACGTAATTCGAGCATGATACAACTCAAATCACTTTGCAATGAAGATCACATGGTGTATAATCAAATCCGAAATATAAATAAGACACGTGAGAGTCTCCTAGTGATTGAATCTTCTAGGTTGATTGTGTTTTAGTTTCGTGGGGTTTCTGAGAGAGAAATCAAACGACTGAAGTCATGTTTGTTATTGAGGCTAAACTAGATGTGAAACGAGGTCTAGCAACACAAACACATAGTTCTCACAAAGTTACTAGCCAACATTCACATCGTTTGTAAAGGAAAGATCGTGGTTGAGGATACTAGATGAACGGAGTGTTACGAATAGCGGTGGGCATGACGTGGTACACATTGACTCGGGGACGAAGCCATGACGTGTCTATCATAGCTTGGAAGCCAACGTAAAAGAACTTTCAAAACAGCCAAAACGGAAAAATCAATTTAGTCCAACACTGCTATACGGATTCCAAACGTAATTCGAGCATGACACAACTCAAATCACTTTGCAATGAAGATCACATGGTGTATAATCAAATCTGAAATCCAAATAAGACATGTGAGAGTCTCCTAGTGATTGAATCTTCTAGGTTGATTTTGTGTTAGTTTCCTGGAGTTTCTAAGAGAGAAATCAAACGACTGAAGTCATGTTTGTTATTGAGGCTAAACTAGATGTGAAACGAGGTCTAGCAACACAAACACATAGTTCTCACAAAGTTACTAGCCAACTTTCACATCGTTTGTAAAGGAAAGATCGTGGTTGAGGAAACTAGATGAACGGAGTGTTACGAATAGAGGTGGGCATGACGTGGTACACATTGACACGGGGACGAAGCCATGACGTGTCTATCATAGCTTGGAAGCCAACGTAAAAGAACTTTCAAAACAGCCAAAACGGAAAAATCAATCTAGTCCAACACTGCTATACGGATTCCAAACGTAATTCGAGCATGACACAACTCAAATCACTTTGCAATGAAGATCACATGGTGTATAATCAAATCTGAAATCCAAATAAGACATGTGAGAGTCTCCTAGTGATTGAATCTTCTAGGTTGATTTTGTGTTAGTTTCCTGGAGTTTCTAAGAGAGAAATCAAACGACTGAACTCATGTTTGTTATTGAGGCTAAACTAGATGTGAAACGAGGTCTAGCAACACAAACACATAGTTCTCACAAAGTTACTAGCCAACTTTCACATCATTTGTAAAGGAAAGATCGTGGTTGAGGAAACTAGATGAACAGAGTGTTACGAATAGAGGTGGGCATGACGTGGTACACATTGACACGGGGACGAAGCCATGACGTGTCTATCATAGCTTGGAAGCCAACGTAAAAGAACTTTCAAAACAGCCAAAACGGAAAAATCAATCTAGTCCAACACTGCTATACGGATTCTAAACGTAATTCGAGCATGATACAACTCAAATCACTTTGCAATGAAGAACACATGGTGTATAATCAAATCCGAAATATAAATAAGACACGTGAGAGTCTCCTAGTGATTGAATCTCTTAGGTTGATTGTGTTTTAGTTTCGTGGGGTTTCTGAGAGAGAAATCAAACGACTGAAGTCATGTTTGTTATTGAGGCTAAACTAGATGTGAAACGAGGTCTAGCAACAAAAACACATAGTTCTCACAAAGTTACTAGCCAACATTCACATCGTTTGTAAAGGAAAGATCGTGGTTGAGGAAACTAGATGAACGGAGTGTTACGAATAGAGGTGGGCATGACGTGGTACACATTGACACGGGGACGAAGCCATGACGTGTCTATCATAGCTTGGAAGCCAACGTAAAAGAACTTTCAAAACAGCCAAAACGGAAAAATCAATCTAGTCCAACACTGCTATACGGATTCCAAACGTAATTCGAGCATGATAAAACTCAAATCACTTTGCAATGAAGATCACATGGTGTATAATCAAATCCGAAATCCAAATAAGACACGTGAGAGTCTCCTAGTGATTGAATCTTCTAGGTTGATTGTGTTTTAGTTTCGTGGGGTTTCTGAGAGAGAAATCAAACGACTGAAGTCATGTTTGTTATTGAGGCTAAACTAGATGTGAAACGAGGTCTAGCAACACAAACACATAGTTCTCACAAAGTTACTAGCCAACATTCACATCGTTTGTAAAGGAAAGATCGTGGTTGAGGAAACTAGATGAACGGAGTGTTACGAATAGAGATGGGCATGACGTGGTACACATTGACAGGGGGAAGAAGCCATGACGTGTCTATCATAGCAAGGAAGCCAACGTAAAACAAATTTCAAAATAGCCAAACCGAAAAAATCAATCTAGTCAAAAACTCCTATACGGATTCCAAACGTAATTCGAGTATGATACAACTCAAATCACTTTGTAATGAATATTACATGGTGTATAATCAAATCCAAAATCCAAATAAGACACATGAGAGTCTCCTAGTGATTGAATCTTCTAGGTTGATTGTGTGTTAGTTTCGTGGGGTTTCTCAGAGAGAAATCAAACGACTGAAGTCATGTTTGTTATTGAGGCTAAACTAGATGTGAACCGAGGTCTAGCAACACAAACACATAGTTCTCACAAAGTTACTAGCGAACATTCACATCGTTTGTATAGGAAAGATCGTGGTTGAGGAAACTAGATGAACGGAGTATTACGAATAGAGGTGGCCATGATGTGGTACACATTGATAGGGGGAAGAAGCCATGATGTGTCTATAATAGCTTGGAATCCAACATAAAACAACTTTCAAAACAGCCAAAACGGAAAAATCAATCTAGTCCAAAACTCTTATACGGATTCCAAACGTAATTCGAGCATGATACAACTCAAATCACTTTGCAATGAAGATCACATGGTGTATAATCAAATCCGAAATCCAAATAAGACACGTGAGAGTCTCCTAGTGATTGAATCTTCTAGGTTGATTGTGTTTTAGTTTCGTGGGGTTTCTGAGAGAGAAATCAAACGACTGAAGTCATGTTTGTTATTGAGGCTAAACTAGATGTAAAACAAGGTCTAGCAACACAAACACATAGTTCTCACAAAGTTACTAGCCAACATTCACATCGTTTGTAAAGGAAAGATCGTGGTTGAGGAAACTAGATGAACGGAGTGTTACGAATAGAGGTGGGCATGAGGTGGTACACATTGACACGGGGACGAAGCCATGACGTATCTATCATAGCTTGGAAGCCAACGTAAAAGAACTTTCAAAACAGCCAAAACGGAAAAATCAATCTAGTCCAACACTGCTATACGGATTCCAAACGTAATTCGAGCATGATAGAACTCAAATCACTTTGCAATGAAGATCACATGGTGTATAATCAAATCCGAAATCCAAATAAGACACGTGAGAGTCTCCTAGTGATTGAATCTTCTAGGTTGATTGTGTGTTAGTTTCGTGGGGTTTCTCAGAGAGAAATCAAACGACTGAAGTCATGTTTGTTATTGAGGCTAAACTAGATGTGAACCGAGGTCTAGCAACACAAACACATAGTTCTCACAAAGTTACTAGCCAACATTCACATCGTTTGTATAGGAAAGATCGTGGTTGAGGAAACTAGATGAACGGAGTATTACGAATAGAGGTGGCCATGACGTGGTACACATTATTAGGGGGAAGAAGCCATGATGTGTCTATAATAGCTTGGAATCCAACGTAAAACAACTTTCAAAACAGCCAAAACGGAAAAATTAATCTAGTCCAAAACTCCTATACGGATTCCAAACGTAATTCGAGCATGATACAACTCAAATCACTTTGCAATGAGGATCACATGGTGTATAATCAAATACGAAATCCAAATAAGACACGTGAGAGTCTCCTATTGATTGAATCTTCTAGGTTGATTGTGTTTTAGTTTCATGGTGTTTCTGAGAGAGAAATCAAACGACTGAAGTCATGTTTGTTATTGAGGCTAAACTAGATGTGAAACGAGGTCTAGCAACACAAACACATAGTTTTCACAAAGTTACTAGCCAACATTCACATTGTTTGTAAAGAAAAGATCGTGGTTGTGGAAACTAGATCAACGGAGTGTTACGAATAGAGGTGGGCATGACGTGGTACACATTGACAGGGGGAAGAAGCCATGACGTGTCTATCATAGCTTGGAAGCCAACGTAAAACAACTTTCAAAACAGCCAAAACGGAAAAATCAATCTAGTCGAAAACTCCTATACGGATTCCAAACGTAATTTGAGCATGATACAACTCAAATCACTTTGTAATGAAGATCACATCGTGTATAATCAAATCCGAAATCCAAATAAGACACGTGAGAGTCTCCTAGTGATTGAATCTTCTAGGTTGATTGTGTTTTAGTTTCGTGGGGTTTCTGAGAGAAAAATCAAACGACTGAAGTCATGTTTGTTATTGAGGCTAAACTAGATGTGAAACGAGGTCTAGCAACACAAACACATAGTTCTCACAAAGTTACTAGCCAACATTCACATCGTTTGTAAAGGAAAGATCGTGGTTGAGGAAACTAGATGAACGGAGTGTTACGAATAGAGATGGGCATGACGTGGTACACATTGACAGGGGGAAGAAGCCATGACGTGTCTATCATAGCAAGGAAGCCAACGTAAAACAAATTTCAAAACAGCCAAAACGGAAAAATCAATCTAGTCGAAAACTCCTATACGGATTCCAAACGTAATTCGAGCATGATACAACTCAAATCACTTTGTAATGAAGATCACATGGTGTATAATCAAATCCAAAATCCAAATAAGACACATGAGAGTCTCCTAGTGATTGAATCTTCTAGGTAGATTGTGTTTTAGTTTCGTGGCTAAGAGTGAAATCGAATGAGTGAAGTCATGTTTGTTATTGAGGCTAAACTAGATGCGAAACGAGGTCTAGCAACACAAACACATAGTTCTCACAAAGTTACTAGCCAACATTCACATCGTTTGTAAAGGAAAGATCGTGGTTGAGGAAACTAGATGAACGGAGTATTACGAATAGAGGTTGCCATGACGTGGTACACATTGATAGGGGGAAGAAGCCATGATGTGTCTATAATAGCTTGGAATCCAACATAAAACAACTTTCAAAACAGCCAAAACGGAAAAATTAATCTAGTCCAAAACTCCTATACGGATTCCAAACGTAATTCGAGCATGATACAACTCAAATCACTTTGCAATGAGGATCACATGGTGTATAATCAATTACGAAATCCAAATAAGACACGTGAGAGTCTCCTATTGATTGAATCTTCTAGGTTGATTGTGTTTTAGTTTCGTGGTGTTTCTGAGAGAGAAATCAAACGACTGAAGTCATGTTTGTTATTGAGGCTAAACTAGATGTGAAACGAGGTCTAGCAACACAAACACATAGTTCTCACAAAGTTACTAGCCAGCATTCACATCGTTTGTAAAGAAAAGATCGTGGTTGTGGAAACTAGATCAACGGAGTGTTACGAATAGAGGTGGGCATGACGTGGTACACATTGACAGGGGAAAGAAGCCATGACGAGTCTATCATAGCTTGGAAGCCAACGTAAAACAACTTTCAAAACAGCCAAAACGGAAAAATCAATCTAGTCGAAAACTCCTATACGGATTCCAAACGTAATTCGAGCATGATACAACTCAAATCACTTTGTAATGAAGATCACATGATGTATAATCAAATCCGAAATCCAAATAAGACACGTGAGAGTCTCCTAGTGATTGAATCTTCTAGGTTGATTGTGTTTTAGTTTCGTGGGGTTTCTGAGAGAGAAATCAAACGACTGAAGTCATGTTTGTTATTGAGGCTAAACTAGATGTGAAACGAGGTCTAGCAACACAAACACATAGTTCTCAGAAAGTTACTAGCCAACATTCACATCGTTTGTAAAGGAAAGATCGTGGTTGAGGAAACTAGATGAACGGAGTATTACGAATAGAGGTGGCCATGACGTGGTACACATTGATAGGGGGAAGAAGCCATGATGTGTCTATAATAGCTTGGAATCCAACGTAAAACAACTTTCAAAACAGCCAAAACGGAAAAATCAATCTATTCCAAAACTCCTATACGGATTCCAAACGTAATTCGAGCATGATACAACTCAAATCACTTTGCAATGAAGATCACATGGTGTATAATCAAATCCGAAATCCAAATAAGACACGTGAGAGTCTCCTAGTGATTGAATCTTCTAGGTTGATTGTGTTTTAGTTTCGTGGGGTTTCTCAGAGAGAAATCAAACGACTGAAGTCATGTTTATTATTGAGGCTAAACTATATGTGAAACGAGGTCTAGCAACACAAACACATAGTTCTCACAAAGTTACTAGCCAACATTCACATCGTTTGTAAAGGAAAGATCGTGGTTGAGGAAACTAGATGAACGGAGTGTTACGAATAGAGGTGGGCATGACGTGGTACACATTGACACGGGGACGAAGCCATCACGTATCTATCATAGCTTGGAAGCCAACGTAAAAGAACTTTCAAAACAGCCAAAACGGAAAAATTAATCTAGTCCAACACTGCTATACGGATTCCAAACGTAATTCGAGCATGATAGAACTCAAATCACTTTGCAATGAAGATCACATGGTGTATAATCAAATCCGAAATCCAAATAAGACACGTGAGAATCTCCTGGTGATTGAATCTTCTAGGTTGATTGTGTGTTAGTTTCGTGGGGTTTCTCAGAGAGAAATCAAACGACTGAAGTCATGTTTGTTATTGAGGCTAAACTAGATGTGAAACGAGGTCTAGCAACACAAACACATAGTTCTCACAAAGTTACTAGCCAACATTCACATCGTTTGTAAAGGAAAAATCGTGGTTGAGGAAACTAGATGAACGGAGTGTTACGAATAGAGATGGGCATGACGTGGTATACATTGACAGGGGGAAGAAGCCATGACGTGTCTATCATAGCAAGGAAGCCAACGTAAAACAAATTTCAAAATAGCCAAAACGAAAAAATCAATCTAGTCGAAAACTCCTATACGGATTCCAAACGTAATTCGAGCATGATACAACTCAAATCACTTTGTAATGAAGATCACATGGTGTATAATCAAATCCAAAATCCAAATAAGACACATGAGAGTCTCCTAGTGATTGAATCTTCTAGGTTGATTGTGTTTTAGTTTCGTGGCTAAGAGAGAAATCGAATGAGTGAAGTCATGTTTGTTATTGAGGCTAAACTAGATGTGAACCGAGGTCTAGCAACACAAACACATAGTTCTCACAAAGTTACTAGCCAACATTCACATCGTTTGTAAAGGAAAGATCGTGGTTGTGGAAACTAGATGAACGGAGTATTACGAATAGAGGTGGCCATGACGTGGTACACATTGATAGGGGGAATAAGCCATGATGTGTCTATAATAGCTTGGAATCCAACGTAAAACAACTTTCAAAACAGCCAATACGGAAAAATTAATCTAGTCCAAAACTCCTATACGGATTCCAAACGTAATTCGAGCATGATACAACTCAAATCACTTTGCAATGAGGATCACATGGTGTATAATCAAATACGAAATCCAAATAAGACACGTGAGAGTCTCCTAGTGATTGAATCTTCTAGGTTGATTGTGTTTTAGTTTCATGGTGTTTCTGAGAGAGAAATCAAACGACTGAAGTCATGTTTGTTATTGAGGCTAAACTAGATGTGAAACGAGGTCTAGCAACACAAACACATAGTTTTCACAAAGTTACTAGCCAACATTCACATCGTTTGTAAAGAAAAGATCGTGGTTGTGGAAACTAGATCAACGGAGTGTTACGAATAGAGGTGGGCATGACGTGGTACACAATGACAGGGGGAAGAAGCCATGACGTGTCTATCATAGCTTGGAAGCCAACGTAAAACAACTTTCAAAACAGCCAAAACGGGAAAATCAATCTAGTCGAAAACTCCTATACGGATTCCAAACGTAATTCGAGCATGATACAACTCAAATCACTTTGTAATGAAGATCACATCGTGTATAATCAAATCCGAAATCCAAATAAGACACGTGAGAGTCTCCTAGTGATTGAATCTTCTAGGTTGATTGTGTTTTAGTTTCGTGGGGTTTCTGAGAGAGAAATCAAACGACTGAAGTCATGTTTGTTATTGAGGCTAAACTAGATGTGAAACGAGGTCTAGCAACACAAACACATAGTTCTCACAAAGTTACTAGCCAACATTCACATCGTTTGTAAAGGAAAGATCGTGGTTGAGGAAACTAGATGAACAGAGTGTTACGAATAGAGATGGGCATGACGTGGTACACATTGACAGGGGGAAGTAGCCATGACGTGTCAATCATAGCAAGGAAGCCAACGTAAAACAAATTTCAAAACAGCCAAAACGGAAAAATCAATCTAGTCGAAAACTCCTATACGGATTCCAAACGTAATTCGAGCATGATACAACTCAAATCACTTTGTAATGAAGATCACATGGTGTATAATCAAATCCAAAATCCAAATAAGACACATGAAAGTCTCCTAGTGATTGAATCTTCTAGGTAGATTGTGTTTTAGTTTTGTGGCTAAGAGAGAAATCGAATGAGTGAAGTCATGTTTGTTATTGAGGCTAAACTAGATGTGAAACGAGGTCTAGCAACACAAACACATAGTTCTCACAAAGTTACTAGCCAACATTCACATCGTTTGTAAAGGAAAGATCGTGGTTGAGGAAACTAGATGAACGGAGTATTACGAATAGAGGTTGCCATGACGTGGTACACATTGATAGGGGGAAGAAGCCATGATGTGTCTATAATAGCTTGGAATCCAACGTAAAACAACTTTCAAAATAGCCAAAACGGAAAAATTAATCTAGTCCAAAACTCCTATACGGATTCCAAACGTAATTCGAGCATGATACAACTCAAATCACTTTGCAATGGGGATCACATGGTGTATAATCAAATACGAAATCCAAATAAGACACGTGAGAGTCTCCTAGTGATTGAATCTTCTAGGTTGATTGTGTTTTAGTTTCGTGGTGTTTCTGAGAGAGAAATCAAACGACTGAAGTCATGTTTGTTATTGAGGCTAAACTAGATGTGAAACGAGGTCTAGCAACACAAACACATAGTTCTCACAAAGTTACTAGCCAACATTCACATCGTTTGTAAAGAAAAGATCGTGGTTGTGGAAACTAGATCAACGGAGTGTTACGAATAGAGGTGGGCATGACGTGGTACACATTGACAGGGGGAAGAAGCCATGACGAGTCTATCATAGCTTGGAAGCCAACGTAAAACAACTTTCAAAACAGCCAAAACGGAAAAATCAATCTAGTCGAAAACTCCTATACGGATTCCAAACGTAATTCGAGCATGATACAACTCAAATCACTTTGTAATAAAGATCACATCGTGTATAATCAAATCCGAAATCCAAATAAGACACGTGAGAGTCTCCTAGTGATTGAATCTTCTAGGTTGATTGTGTTTTAGTTTCGTGGGGTTTCTGAGAGAGAAATCAAACGACTGAAGTCATGTTTGTTATTGAGGCTAAACTAGATGTGAAACGAGGTCTAGCAACACAAACACATAGTTCTCACAAAGTTACTAGCCAACATTCACATCGTTTGTAAAGGAAAGATCGTGGTTGAGGAAACTAGATGAACGGAGTGTTACAAATAGAGATGGGCATGACGTGGTACACATTGACAGGGGGAAGTAGCCATGACGTGTCAATCATAGCAAGGAAGCCAACGTAAAACAAATTTCAAAACAGCCAAAACGGAAAAATCAATCTAGTCGAAAACTCCTATACGGATTCCAAACGTAATTCGAGCATGATACAACTCAAATCACTTTGTAATGAAGATCACATGGTGTATAATCAAATCCAAAATCCAAATAAGACACATGAAAGTCTCCTAGTGATTGAATCTTCTAGGTAGATTGTGTTTTAGTTTTGTGGCTAAGAGAGAAATCGAATGAGTGAAGTCATGTTTGTTATTGAGGCTAAACTAGATGTGAAACGAGGTCTAGCAACACAAACACATAGTTCTCACAAAGTTACTAGCCAACATTCACATCGTTTGTAAAGGAAAGATCGTGGTTGAGGAAACTAGATGAACGGAGTATTACGAATAGAGGTTGCCATGACGTGGTACACATTGATAGGGGGAAGAAGCCATGATGTGTCTATAATAGCTTGGAATCCAACGTAAAACAACTTTCAAAATAGCCAAAACGGAAAAATTAATCTAGTCCAAAACTCCTATACGGATTCCAAACGTAATTCGAGCATGATACAACTCAAATCACTTTGCAATGGGGATCACATGGTGTATAATCAAATACGAAATCCAAATAAGACACGTGAGATTCTCCTAGTGATTGAATCTTCTAGGTTGATTGTGTTTTAGTTTCGTGGTGTTTCTGAGAGAGAAATCAAACGACTGAAGTCATGTTTGTTATTGAGGCTAAACTAGATGTGAAACGAGGTCTAGCAACACAAACACATAGTTCTCACAAAGTTACTAGCCAACATTCACATCGTTTGTAAAGAAAAGATCGTGGTTGTGGAAACTAGATCAACGGAGTGTTACGAATAGAGGTGGGCATGACGTGGTACACATTGACAGGGGGAAGAAGCCATGACGAGTCTATCATAGCTTGGAAGCCAACGTAAAACAACTTTCAAAACAGCCAAAACGGAAAAATCAATCTAGTCGAAAACTCCTATACGGATTCCAAACGTAATTCGAGCATGATACAACTCAAATCACTTTGCAATGGGGATCACATCGTGTATAATCAAATCCGAAATCCAAATAAGACACGTGAGAGTCTCCTAGTGATTGAATCTTCTAGGTTGATTGTGTTTTAGTTTCGTGCGGTTTCTGAGAGAGAAATCAAACGACTGAAGTCATGTTTGTTATTGAGGCTAAACTAGATGTGAAACGAGGTCTAGCAACACAAACACATAGTTCTCACAAAGTTACTAGCCAACATTCACATCGTTTGTAAAGGAAAGATCGTGGTTGAGGAAACTAGATGAACGGAGTATTACGAATAGAGGTGGCCATGACGTGGTACACATTGATAGGGGGAAGAAGCCGTGATGTGTCTATAATAGCTTGGAATCCAACGTAAAACAACTTTCAAAACAGCCAAAACGGAAAAATCAATCAATTCCAAAACTCCTATACGGATTCCAAACGTAATTCGAGCATGATACAACTCAAATCACTTTGCAATGAAGATCACATGGTGTATAATCAAATCCGAAATCCAAATAAGACACGTGAGAGTCTCCTAGTGATTGAATCTTCTAGGTTGATTGTGTTTTAGTTTCGTGGGGTTTCTGAGAGAGAAATCAAACGACTGAAGTCATGTTTGTTATTGAGGCTAAACTATATGTGAAACGAGGTCTAGCAACACAAACACATAGTTCTCACAAAGTTACTAGCCAACATTCACATTGTTTGTAAAGGAAAGATCGTGGTTGAGGAAACTAGATGAACGGAGTGTTACGAATAGAGGTGGGCATGACGTGGTACACATTGACACGGGGACGAAGACATCACGTATCTATCATAGCTTGGAAGCCAACGTAAAAGAACTTTCAAAACAGCCAAAACGGAAAAATCAATCTAGTCCAACACTGCTATACGGATTCCAAACGTAATTCGAGCATGATAGAACTCAAATCACTTTGCAATGAAGATCACATGGTGTATAATCAAATCCGAAATCCAAATAAGACACGTGAGAATCTCCTAGTGATTGAATCTTCTAGGTTGATTGTGTGTTAGTTTCGTGGGGTTTCTCAGAGAGAAATCAAACGACTGAAGTCATGTTTGTTATTGAGGCTAAACTAGATGTGAAACGAGGTCTAGCAACACAAACACATAGTTCTCACAAAGTTACTAGCCAACATTCACATCGTTTGTAAAGGAAAGATCGTGGTTGAGGAAACTAGATGAACGGAGTGTTACGAATAGAGATGGGCATGACGTGGTATACATTGACAGGGGGAAGAAGCCATGACGTGTCTATCATAGCAAGGAAGCCAACGTAAAACAAATTTCAAAATAGCCAAAACGAAAAAATCAATCTAGTCGAAAACTCCTATACGGATTCCAAACGTAATTCGAGCATGATACAACTCAAATCACTTTGTAATGAAGATCACATGGTGTATAATCAAATCCAAAATCCAAATAAGACACATGAGAGTCTCCTAGTGATTGAATCTTCTAGGTTGATTGTGTTTTAGTTTCGTGGCTAAGAGAGAAATCGAATGAGTGAAGTCATGTTTGTTATTGAGGCTAAACTAGATGTGAACCGAGGTCTAGCAACACAAACACATAGTTCTCACAAAGTTACTAGCCAACATTCACATCGTTTGTAAAGGAAAGATCGTGGTTGAGGAAACAAGATGAACGGAGTATTACGAATAGAGGTGGCCATGACGTGGTACACATTGATAGGGGGAATAAGCCATGATGTGTCTATAATAGCTTGGAATCCAACGTAAAACAACTTTCAAAACAGCCAATACGGAAAAATTAATCTAGTCCAAAACTCCTATACGGATTCCAAACGTAATTCGAGCATGATACAACTCAAATCACTTTGCAATGAGGATCACATGGTGTATAATCAAATACGAAATCCAAATAAGACACGTGAGAGTCTCCTAGTGATTGAATCTTCTAGGTTGATTGTGTTTTAGTTTCATGGTGTTTCTGAGAGAGAAATCAAACGACTGAAGTCATGTTTGTTATTGAGGCTAAACTAGATGTGAAACGAGGTCTAGCAACACAAACACATAGTTTTCACAAAGTCACTAGCCAAGATTCACATCGTTTGTAAAGAAAAGATCGTGGTTGTGGAAACTAGATCAACGGAGTGTTACGAATAGAGGTGGGCATGACGTGGTACACATTGACAGGGGGAAGAAGCCATGACGTGTCTATCATAGCTTGGAAGCCAACGTAAAACAACTTTCAAAACAGCCAAAACGGAAAAATCAATCTAGTCGAAAACTCCTATACGGATTCCAAACGTAATTCGAGCATGATACAACTCAAATCACTTTGTAATGAAGATCACATCGTGTATAATCAAATCCGAAATCCAAATAAGACACGTGAGAGTCTCCTAGTGATTGAATCTTCTAGGTTGATTGTGTTTTAGTTTCGTGGGGTTTCTAAGAGAGAAATCAAACGACTGAAGTCATGTTTGTTATTGAGGCTAAACTAGATGTGAAACGAGGTCTAGCAACACAAACACATAGTTCTCACAAAGTTACTAGCCAACATTCACATCGTTTGTAAAGGAAAGATCGTGGTTGAGGAAACTAGATGAACGGAGTGTTACGAATAGAGATGGGCATGACGTGGTACACATTGACAGGGGGAAGTAGCCATGACGTGTCTATCATAGCAAGGAAGCCAACGTAAAACAAATTTCAAAACAGCCAAAACGGAAAAATCAATCTAGTCGAAAACTCCTATACGGATTCCAAACGTAATTCGAGCATGATACAACTCAAATCACTTTGTAATGAAGATCACATGGTGTATAATCAAATCCAAAATCCAAATAAGACACATGAGAGTCTCCTAGTGATTGAATCTTCTAGGTAGATTGTGTTTTAGTTTTGTGGCTAAGAGAGAAATCGAATGAGTGAAGTCATGTTTGTTATTGAGGTTAAACTAGATGTGAAACGAGGTCTAGCAACACAAACACATAGTTCTCACAAAGTTACTAGCCAACATTCACATCGTTTGTAAAGGAAAGATCGTGGTTGAGGAAACTAGATGAACGGAGTATTACGAATAGAGGTTGCCATGACGTGGTACACATTGATAGGGGGAAGAAGCCATGATGTGTCTATAATAGCTTGGAATCCAACGTAAAACAACTTTCAAAATAGCCAAAACGGAAAAATTAATCTAGTCCAAAACTCCTATACGGATTCCAAACGTAATTCGAGCATGATACAACTCAAATCACTTTGCAATGGGGATCACATGGTGTATAATCAAATACGAAATCCAAATAAGACACGTGAGAGTCTCCTAGTGATTGAATCTTCTAGGTTGATTGTGTTTTTGTTTCGTGGTGTTTCTGAGAGAGAAATCAAACGACTGAAGTCATGTTTGTTATTGAGGCTAAACTAGATGTGAAACGAGGTCTAGCAACACAAACACATAGTTCTCACAAAGTTACTAGCCAACATTCACATCGTTTGTAAAGAAATGATCGTGGTTGTGGAAACTAGATCAACGGAGTGTTACGAATAGAGGTGGGCATGACGTGGTACACATTGACAGGGGGAAGAAGCCATGACGAGTCTATCATAGCTTGGAAGCCAACGTAAAACAACTTTCAAAACAGCCAAAACGGAAAAATCAATCTAGTCGAAAACTCCTATACGGATTCCAAACGTAATTCGAGCATGATACAACTCAAATCACTTTGTAATGAAGATCACATCGTGTATAATCAAATCCGAAATCCAAATAAGACACGTGAGAGTCTCCTAGTGATTGAATCTTCTAGGTTGATTGTGTTTTAGTTTCGTGGGGTTTCTGAGAGAGAAATCAAACGACTGAAGTCATGTTTGTTATTGAGGCTAAACTAGATGTGAAACGAGGTCTAACAACACAAACACATAGTTCTCACAAAGTTACTAGCCAACATTCACATCGTTTGTAAAGTAAAGATCGTGGTTGAGGAAACTAGATGAACGGAGTGTTACGAATAGAGATGGGCATGACGTGGTACACATTGACAAGGGGAAGAAGCAATGACGTGTCTATCATTGCAAGGAAGCCAACGTAAAACAAATTTCAAAACAGCCAAAACGGAAAAATCAATCTAGTCGAAAACTCCTATACGGATTCCAAACGTAATTCGAGCATGATACAACTCAAATCAATTTGTAATGAAGATCACATGGTGTATAATCAAATCCAAAATCAAAATAAGACACATGAGAGTCTCCTAGTGATTGAATCTTCTAGGTTGATTGTGTTTTAGTTTCGTGGCTAAGAGAGAAATCGAATGAGTGAAGTCATGTTTGTTATTGAGGCTAAACTAGATGTGAAACGAGGTCTAGCAACACAAACACATAGTTCTCACAAAGTTACTAGCCAACATTCACATCGTTTGTAAAGGAAAGATCGTGGTTGAGGAAACTAGATGAACGGAGTATTACGAATAGAGGTGGCCATGACGTGGTACACATTGATAGGGGGAAGAAGCCATGATGTGTCTATAATAGCTTGGAATCCAACGTAAAACAACTTTCAAAACAGCCAAAACGGAAAAATTAATCTAGTCCAAAACTCTTATACGGATTCCAAATGTAATTCGAGCATGATACAACTCAAATCACTTTGCAATGAAGATCACATGGTGTATAATCAAATCCGAAATCCAAATAAGACACGTGAGAGTCTCCTAGTGATTGAATCTTCTAGGTTGATTGCGTTTTAGTTTCGTGGGGTTTCTGAGAGAGAAATCAAACGACTGAAGTCATGTTTGTTATTGAGGCTAAACTAGATGTGAAACGAGGTCTAGCAACACAAACACATAGTTCTCACAAAGTTACTAGCCAACATTCACATCGTTTGTAAAGGAAAGATCGTGGTTGAGGAAACTAGATGAACGGAGTGTTACGAATAGAGGTGGGCATGATGTGGTACACATTGACACGAGGACGAAGCCACAACATGTCTATCATAGCTTGGAAGCCAACGTAAAAGAACTTTCAATACAGCCAAAAAGGAAAAATCAATCTAGTCCAAAATTCCTATACGGATTCCAAACGTAATTCGAGCATGACACAACTCAAATCACTTTGCAATGAAGATCACATGGTGTATAATCAAATCTGAAATCCAAATAAGACATGTGAGAGTCTCCTAGTGATTGAATCTTCTAGGTTGATTGTGTTTTAGTTTCGTGCGGTTTCTGAGAGAGAAATCAAACGACTGAAGTCATGTTTGTTATTGAGGCTAAACTAGATGTGAAACGAGGTCTAGCAACACAAACACATAGTTCTCACAAAGTTACTAGCCAACATTCACATCGTTTGTAAAGAAAAGATCGTGGTTGTGGAAACTAGATCAACGGAGTGTTACGAATAGAGGTGGGCATGACGTGGTACACATTGACAGGGGGAAGAAGCCATGACGAGTCTATCATAGCTTGGAAGCCAACGTAAAACAACTTTCAAAACAGCCAAAACGGAAAAATCAATCTAGTCGAAAACTCCTATACGGATTCCAAACGTAATTCGAGCATGATACAACTCAAATCACTTTGTAATAAAGATCACATCGTGTATAATCAAATCCGAAATCCAAATAAGACACGTGAGAGTCTCCTAGTGATTGAATCTTCTAGGTTGATTGTGTTTTAGTTTCGTGCGGTTTCTGAGAGAGAAATCAAACGACTGAAGTCATGTTTGTTATTGAGGCTAAACTAGATGTGAAACGAGGTCTAGCAACACAAACACATAGTTCTCACAAAGTTACTAGCCAACATTCACATCGTTTGTAAAGGAAAGATCGTGGTTGAGGAAACTAGATGAACGGAGTATTACGAATAGAGGTGGCCATGACGTGGTACACATTGATAGGGGGAAGAAGCCGTGATGTGTCTATAATAGCTTGGAATCCAACGTAAAACAACTTTCAAAACAGCCAAAACGGAAAAATCAATCAATTCCAAAACTCCTATACGGATTCCAAACGTAATTCGAGCATGATACAACTCAAATCACTTTGCAATGAAGATCACATGGTGTATAATCAAATCCGAAATCCAAATAAGACACGTGAGAGTCTCCTAGTGATTGAATCTTCTAGGTTGATTGTGTTTTAGTTTCGTGGGGTTTCTGAGAGAGAAATCAAACGACTGAAGTCATGTTTGTTATTGAGGCTAAACTATATGTGAAACGAGGTCTAGCAACACAAACACATAGTTCTCACAAAGTTACTAGCCAACATTCACATTGTTTGTAAAGGAAAGATCGTGGTTGAGGAAACTAGATGAACGGAGTGTTACGAATAGAGGTGGGCATGACGTGGTACACATTGACACGGGGACGAAGACATCACGTATCTATCATAGCTTGGAAGCCAACGTAAAAGAACTTTCAAAACAGCCAAAACGGAAAAATCAATCTAGTCCAACACTGCTATACGGATTCCAAACGTAATTCGAGCATGATAGAACTCAAATCACTTTGCAATGAAGATCACATGGTGTATAATCAAATCCGAAATCCAAATAAGACACGTGAGAATCTCCTAGTGATTGAATCTTCTAGGTTGATTGTGTGTTAGTTTCGTGGGGTTTCTCAGAGAGAAATCAAACGACTGAAGTCATGTTTGTTATTGAGGCTAAACTAGATGTGAAACGAGGTCTAGCAACACAAACACATAGTTCTCACAAAGTTACTAGCCAACATTCACATCGTTTGTAAAGGAAAGATCGTGGTTGAGGAAACTAGATGAACGGAGTGTTACGAATAGAGATGGGCATGACGTGGTATACATTGACAGGGGGAAGAAGCCATGACGTGTCTATCATAGCAAGGAAGCCAACGTAAAACAAATTTCAAAATAGCCAAAACGAAAAAATCAATCTAGTCGAAAACTCCTATACGGATTCCAAACGTAATTCGAGCATGATACAACTCAAATCACTTTGTAATGAAGATCACATGGTGTATAATCAAATCCAAAATCCAAATAAGACACATGAGAGTCTCCTAGTGATTGAATCTTCTAGGTTGATTGTGTTTTAGTTTCGTGGCTAAGAGAGAAATCGAATGAGTGAAGTCATGTTTGTTATTGAGGCTAAACTAGATGTGAACCGAGGTCTAGCAACACAAACACATAGTTCTCACAAAGTTACTAGCCAACATTCACATCGTTTGTAAAGGAAAGATCGTGGTTGAGGAAACAAGATGAACGGAGTATTACGAATAGAGGTGGCCATGACGTGGTACACATTGATAGGGGGAATAAGCCATGATGTGTCTATAATAGCTTGGAATCCAACGTAAAACAACTTTCAAAACAGCCAATACGGAAAAATTAATCTAGTCCAAAACTCCTATACGGATTCCAAACGTAATTCGAGCATGATACAACTCAAATCACTTTGCAATGAGGATCACATGGTGTATAATCAAATACGAAATCCAAATAAGACACGTGAGAGTCTCCTAGTGATTGAATCTTCTAGGTTGATTGTGTTTTAGTTTCATGGTGTTTCTGAGAGAGAAATCAAACGACTGAAGTCATGTTTGTTATTGAGGCTAAACTAGATGTGAAACGAGGTCTAGCAACACAAACACATAGTTTTCACAAAGTCACTAGCCAAGATTCACATCGTTTGTAAAGAAAAGATCGTGGTTGTGGAAACTAGATCAACGGAGTGTTACGAATAGAGGTGGGCATGACGTGGTACACATTGACAGGGGGAAGAAGCCATGACGTGTCTATCATAGCTTGGAAGCCAACGTAAAACAACTTTCAAAACAGCCAAAACGGAAAAATCAATCTAGTCGAAAACTCCTATACGGATTCCAAACGTAATTCGAGCATGATACAACTCAAATCACTTTGTAATGAAGATCACATCGTGTATAATCAAATCCGAAATCCAAATAAGACACGTGAGAGTCTCCTAGTGATTGAATCTTCTAGGTTGATTGTGTTTTAGTTTCGTGGGGTTTCTAAGAGAGAAATCAAACGACTGAAGTCATGTTTGTTATTGAGGCTAAACTAGATGTGAAACGAGGTCTAGCAACACAAACACATAGTTCTCACAAAGTTACTAGCCAACATTCACATCGTTTGTAAAGGAAAGATCGTGGTTGAGGAAACTAGATGAACGGAGTGTTACGAATAGAGATGGGCATGACGTGGTACACATTGACAGGGGGAAGTAGCCATGACGTGTCTATCATAGCAAGGAAGCCAACGTAAAACAAATTTCAAAACAGCCAAAACGGAAAAATCAATCTAGTCGAAAACTCCTATACGGATTCCAAACGTAATTCGAGCATGATACAACTCAAATCACTTTGTAATGAAGATCACATGGTGTATAATCAAATCCAAAATCCAAATAAGACACATGAGAGTCTCCTAGTGATTGAATCTTCTAGGTAGATTGTGTTTTAGTTTTGTGGCTAAGAGAGAAATCGAATGAGTGAAGTCATGTTTGTTATTGAGGTTAAACTAGATGTGAAACGAGGTCTAGCAACACAAACACATAGTTCTCACAAAGTTACTAGCCAACATTCACATCGTTTGTAAAGGAAAGATCGTGGTTGAGGAAACTAGATGAACGGAGTATTACGAATAGAGGTTGCCATGACGTGGTACACATTGATAGGGGGAAGAAGCCATGATGTGTCTATAATAGCTTGGAATCCAACGTAAAACAACTTTCAAAATAGCCAAAACGGAAAAATTAATCTAGTCCAAAACTCCTATACGGATTCCAAACGTAATTCGAGCATGATACAACTCAAATCACTTTGCAATGGGGATCACATGGTGTATAATCAAATACGAAATCCAAATAAGACACGTGAGAGTCTCCTAGTGATTGAATCTTCTAGGTTGATTGTGTTTTTGTTTCGTGGTGTTTCTGAGAGAGAAATCAAACGACTGAAGTCATGTTTGTTATTGAGGCTAAACTAGATGTGAAACGAGGTCTAGCAACACAAACACATAGTTCTCACAAAGTTACTAGCCAACATTCACATCGTTTGTAAAGAAATGATCGTGGTTGTGGAAACTAGATCAACGGAGTGTTACGAATAGAGGTGGGCATGACGTGGTACACATTGACAGGGGGAAGAAGCCATGACGAGTCTATCATAGCTTGGAAGCCAACGTAAAACAACTTTCAAAACAGCCAAAACGGAAAAATCAATCTAGTCGAAAACTCCTATACGGATTCCAAACGTAATTCGAGCATGATACAACTCAAATCACTTTGTAATGAAGATCACATCGTGTATAATCAAATCCGAAATCCAAATAAGACACGTGAGAGTCTCCTAGTGATTGAATCTTCTAGGTTGATTGTGTTTTAGTTTCGTGGGGTTTCTGAGAGAGAAATCAAACGACTGAAGTCATGTTTGTTATTGAGGCTAAACTAGATGTGAAACGAGGTCTAACAACACAAACACATAGTTCTCACAAAGTTACTAGCCAACATTCACATCGTTTGTAAAGTAAAGATCGTGGTTGAGGAAACTAGATGAACGGAGTGTTACGAATAGAGATGGGCATGACGTGGTACACATTGACAAGGGGAAGAAGCAATGACGTGTCTATCATTGCAAGGAAGCCAACGTAAAACAAATTTCAAAACAGCCAAAACGGAAAAATCAATCTAGTCGAAAACTCCTATACGGATTCCAAACGTAATTCGAGCATGATACAACTCAAATCAATTTGTAATGAAGATCACATGGTGTATAATCAAATCCAAAATCAAAATAAGACACATGAGAGTCTCCTAGTGATTGAATCTTCTAGGTTGATTGTGTTTTAGTTTCGTGGCTAAGAGAGAAATCGAATGAGTGAAGTCATGTTTGTTATTGAGGCTAAACTAGATGTGAAACGAGGTCTAGCAACACAAACACATAGTTCTCACAAAGTTACTAGCCAACATTCACATCGTTTGTAAAGGAAAGATCGTGGTTGAGGAAACTAGATGAACGGAGTATTACAAATAGAGGTGGCCATGACGTGGTACACATTGATAGGGGGAAGAAGCCATGATGTGTCTATAATAGCTTGGAATCCAACGTAAAACAACTTTCAAAACAGCCAAAACGGAAAAATTAATCTAGTCCAAAACTCTTATACGGATTCCAAATGTAATTCGAGCATGATACAACTCAAATCACTTTGCAATGAAGATCACATGCTGTATAATCAAATCCGAAATCCAAATAAGACACGTGAGAGTCTCCTAGTGATTGAATCTTCTAGGTTGATTGCGTTTTAGTTTCGTGGGGTTTCTGAGAGAGAAATCAAACGACTGAAGTCATGTTTGTTATTGAGGCTAAACTAGATGTGAAACGAGGTCTAGCAACACAAACACATAGTTCTCACAAAGTTACTAGCCAACATTCACATCGTTTGTAAAGGAAAGATCGTGGTTGAGGAAACTAGATGAACGGAGTGTTACGAATAGAGGTGGGCATGATGTGGTACACATTGACACGAGGACGAAGCCACAACATGTCTATCATAGCTTGGAAGCCAACGTAAAAGAACTTTCAATACAGCCAAAAAGGAAAAATCAATCTAGTCCAAAATTCCTATACGGATTCCAAACGTAATTCGAGCATGACACAACTCAAATCACTTTGCAATGAAGATCACATGGTGTATAATCAAATCTGAAATCCAAATAAGACATGTGAGAGTCTCCTAGTGATTGAATCTTCTAGGTTGATTGTGTTTTAGTTTCGTGGGGTTTCTGAGAGAGAAATCAAACGACTGAAGTCATGTTTGTTATTGAGGCTAAACTAGATGTGAAACGAGGTCTAGCAACAAAAACACATAGTTCTCACAAAGTTACTAGCCAACTTTCACATCGTTTGTAAAGGAAAGATCGTGGTTGAGGAAACTAGATGAACGGAGTGTTACGAATAGAGGTGGGCATGACGTGGTACACATTGACAGGGGGAAGAAGCCATGACGTGTCTATCATAGCAAGGAAGCCAACGTAAAACAAATTTCAAAACAGCCAAAACGGAAAAATCAATCTAGTCGAAAACTCCTATACGGATTCCAAACGTAATTCGAGCATGATACAACTCAAATCACTTTGTAATGAAGATCACATCGTGTATAATCAAATCCGAAATCCAAATAAGACACGTGAGAGTCTCCTAGTGATTGAATCTTCTAGGTTGATTGTGTTTTAGTTTCGTGGAGTTTCTGAGAGAGAAATCAAACGACTGAAGTCATGTTTGTTATTGAGGCTAAACTAGATGTGAAACGAGGTCTAGCAACACAAACACATAGTTCTCACAAAGTTACTAGCCAACATTCACATCGTTTGTAAAGGAAAGATCATCGTTGAGGAAACTAGATGAACGGAGTGTTACGAATAGAGGTGGGCATGATGTGGTACACATTGACAGGGGGAAGAAGCCATGACGTGTCTATCATAGCAAAGAAGCCAACGTAAAACAAATTTCAAAATAGCAAAAACGAAAAAATCAATCTAGTCGAAAACTCCTATACGGATTCTAAACGTAATTCGAGCATGATACAACTCAAATCACTTTGTAATGAAGATCACATGGTGTATAATCAAATCCAAAATCAAAATAAGACACATGAGAGTCTCCTAGTGATTGAATCTTCTAGGTTGATTGTGTTTTAGTTTCGTGGCTAAGAGAGAAATCGAATGAGTGAAGTCATGTTTGTTATTGAGGCTAAACTAGATGTGAAACGACGTCTAGCAACACAAACACATAGTTCTCACAAAGTTACTAGCCAACATTCACATCGTTTGTAAAGGAAAGATCGTGGTTGAGGAAATTAGATGAACGGAGTATTACGAATAGAGGTGGCCATGACGTGGTACACATTGATAGGGGGAAGAAGCCATGATGTGTCTATAATAGCTTGGAATCCAACGTAAAACAACTTTCAAAATAGCCAAAACGGAAAAATCAGTCTAGTCCAAAACTCCTATACGGATTCCAAACGTAATTCGAGCATGATACAACTCAAATCACTTTGCAATGAAGATCACATGGTGTATAATCAAATCCGAAATCCAAATAAGACACCTGAGAGTCTCCTAGTGATTGAATCTTCTAGGTTGATTGTGTTTTAGTTTCATGGGGTTTCTGAGAGAGAAATCAAACGACTGAAGTCATGTTTGTTATTGAGGCTAAACTATATGTGAAACGAGGTCTAGCAACACAAACACATAGTTCTCACAAAGTTACTAGCCAACTTTCACATCGTTTGTAAAGGAAAGAACGTGGTTGAGGAAACTAGATGAACGGAGTGTTACGAATAGAGGTGGGCATGACGTGGTACACATTGACACGGGGACGAAGCCGTGACGTGTCTATCATAGCTTAGAAGCCAACGTAAAAGAACTTTCAAAACAGCCCAAACGGAAAAATCAATCTAGTCCAACACTGCTATACGGATTCCAAACGTAATTTGAGCATTATACAACTCAAATCACTTTGCAATGAAGATCACATGGTGTATAATCAAATCTGAAATCCAAATAAGACATGTGAGAGTCTCCTAGTGATTGAATCTTCTAGGTTGATTGTGTTTTAGTTTCGTGGGGTTTCTGAGAGAGAAATCAAACGACTGAAGTCATGTTTGTTATTGAGGCTAAACTAGATCTGAAACGAGGTCTAGCAACACAAACACATAGTTCTCACAAAGTTACTAGCCAACATTCACATCGTTTGTAAAGGAAAGATCGTGGTTGAGGAAACTAGATGAACGGAGTGTTACGAATAGAGGTGGGCATGATGTGGTACACATTGACAGGGGGAAGAAGCCATGACGTGTCTATCATAGCAAAGAAGCCAACGTAAAACAAATTTCAAAATAGCAAAAACGAAAAAATCAATCTAGTCGAAAACTCCTATACGGATTCTAAACGTAATTCGAGCATGATACAACTCAAATCACTTTGTAATGAAGATCACATGGTGTATAATCAAATCCAAAATCAAAATAAGACACATGAGAGTCTCCTAGTGATTGAATCTTCTAGGTTGATTGTGTTTTAGTTTCGTGGCTAAGAGAGAAATCGAATGAGTGAAGTCATGTTTGTTATTGAGGCTAAACTAGATGTGAAACGACGTCTAGCAACACAAACACATAGTTCTCACAAAGTTACTAGCCAACATTCACATCGTTTGTAAAGGAAAGATCGTGGTTGAGGAAATTAGATGAACGGAGTATTACGAATAGAGGTGGCCATGACGTGGTACACATTGATAGGGGGAAGAAGCCATGATGTGTCTATAATAGCTTGGAATCCAACGTAAAACAACTTTCAAAATAGCCAAAACGGAAAAATCAGTCTAGTCCAAAACTCCTATACGGATTCCAAACGTAATTCGAGCATGATACAACTCAAATCACTTTGCAATGAAGATCACATGGTGTATAATCAAATCCGAAATCCAAATAAGACACCTGAGAGTCTCCTAGTGATTGAATCTTCTAGGTTGATTGTGTTTTAGTTTCATGGGGTTTCTGAGAGAGAAATCAAACGACTGAAGTCATGTTTGTTATTGAGGCTAAACTATATGTGAAACGAGGTCTAGCAACACAAACACATAGTTCTCACAAAGTTACTAGCCAACTTTCACATCGTTTGTAAAGGAAAGATCGTGGTTGAGGAAACTAGATGAACGGAGTGTTACGAATAGAGGTGGGCATGACGTGGTACACATTGACACGGGGACGAAGCCGTGACGTGTCTATCATAGCTTAGAAGCCAACGTAAAAGAACTTTCAAAACAGCCCAAACGGAAAAATCAATCTAGTCCAACACTGCTATACGGATTCCAAACGTAATTTGAGCATTATACAACTCAAATCACTTTGCAATGAAGATCACATGGTGTATAATCAAATCCAAAATCCAAATAAGACACGTGAGAGTCTCCTAGGGATTGAATCTTCTAGGTTGATTGTGTTTTAGTTTCGTGGGGTTTCTGAGAGAGAAATCAAACGACTGAAGTCATGTTTGTTATTGAGGCTAAACTAGATGTGAAACGAGGTCCAGCAACACAAACACATAGTTCTCACAAAGTTACTAGCCAACATTCACATCGTTTGTAAAGGAAAGATCGTGGTTGAGGAAACTAGATGAACGGAGTGTTACGAATAGAGGTGGGCATGACGTGGTACACATTGACAGGGGGAAGAAGCCATGACGTGTCTATCATAGCAAGGAAGCCAACGTAAAACAAATTTCAAAACAGCCAAAACGGAAAAATCAATCTAGTCGAAAACTCCTATACGGATTCCAAACGTAATTCGAGCATAATACAACTCAAATCACTTTGTAATTAAGATCACATGGTGTATAATCAAATCCAAAATCCAAATAAGACACATGAGAGTCTCCTAGTGATTGAATCTTCTGGGTTGATTGTGTTTTAGTTTCGTGGTGTTTCTGAGAGAGAAATCAAACGACTGAAGTCATGTTTTTTATTGAGGCTAAACTAGATGTGAAACGAGGTCTAGCAACACAAACACATAGTTCTCACAAAGTTACTAGCCAACATTCACATCGTTTGTAAAGGAAAGATCGTGGTTGAGGAAACTAGATGAACGGAGTGTTACGAATAGAGGTGGGCATGATGTGGTACACATTGACACGGGGACGAAGCCTTAACATGTCTATCATAGCTTGGAAGCCAACGTAAAAGAACTTTCAATACAGCCAAAAAGGAAAAATCAATATAGTCCAAAACTCATATACGGATTCCAAACGTAATTCGAGCATGACACAACTCAAATCACTTTGCAATGAAGATCACATGGTGTATAATCAAATCTGAAATCCAAATAAGACATGTGAGAGTCTCCTAGTGATTGAATCTTCTAGGTTGATTGTGTTTTAGTTTCGTGGGGTTTCTGAGAGAGAAATCAAACGACTGAAGTCGTGTTTGTTATTGAGGCTAAACTAGATGTGAAACGAGGTCTAGCAACACAAACACATAGTTCTCACAAAGTTACTAGCCAACATTCACATTGTTTGTAAAGGAAAGATTGTGGTTAAGGAAACTAGATGAACGGAGTGTTACGAATAGAGATGGGCATGATGTGGTACACATTGACAGGGGGAAGAAGCCATGACGTGTCTATCATAACAAGGAAGCCAACGTAAAACAAATTTCAAAATAGCAAAAACGAAAAATTCAATCTAGTCGAAAACTCCTATACGGATTCCAAACGTAATTCGAGCATGATACAACTCAAATCACTTTGTAATGAAGATCACATGGTGTATAATCAAATCCAAAATCCAAATAAGACACATGAGAGTCTCCTAGTGATTGAATCTTCTAGGTTGATTGTGTTTTAGTTTCGTGGCTAAGAGAGAAATCGAATGAGTGAAGTCATGTTTGTTATTGAGGCTAAACTAGATGTGAAACGAGGTCTAGTAACACAAACACATAGTTCTCACAAAGTTACTAGCCAACATTCACATCGTTTGTAAAGGGAAGATCGTGGTTGAGGAAACTAGATGAACGGATTATTACGAATAGAGGTGGCCATGACGTGGTACACATTGATAGGGGGAGGAAGCCATGATGTGTCTATAATAGCTTGGAATCCAACGTAAAACAACTTTCAAAACAGCCAAAACAGAAAAATCAATCTAGTCCAAAACTCCTATACGGATTCCAAACGTAATTCGAGCATGATACAACTCAAATCAGTTTGCAATGAAGATCACATAGTGTATAATCAAATCCAAAATCCAAATAAGACACGTGAGAGTCTCCTAGTGATTGAATCTTCTAGGCTGATTGTGTTTTAGTTTCGTGGGGTTTCTGAGAGAGAAATCAAACGACTGAAGTCATGTTTGTTATTGAGGCTAAACTAGATGTGAAACGATATCTAGCAACACAAACACATAGTTCTCAAAAAGTTACTAGCCAACTTTCACATCGTTTGTAAAGGAAAGATCGTGGTTGAGGAAACTAGATGAACGGAGTGTTACGAATAGAGGTGGGCATGACGCGGTACACATTGACACGGGGACGAAGCCATGACGTGTCTATCATAGCTTGGAAGTCAACGTAAAAGAACTTTCAAAACAGCCAAAAGGGAAAAATCAATCTAGTCCAACACTGCTATACGGATTCCAAACGTAATTCGAGCATTATACAACTCAAATCACTTTGCAATGAAGATCACATGGTGTATAATCAAATCCGAAATCCAAATAAGACACCTGAGAGTCTCCTAGTGATTGAATCTTCTAGGTTGATTGTGTTTTAGTTTCGTGGGGTTTCTGAGAGAGAAATCAAACGACTGAAGTCATGTTTGTTATTGAGGCTAAACTAGATGTGAAACGAGGTCTAGCAATACAAACACATAGTTCTCACAAAGTTACTAGCCAACATTCACATCGTTTGTAAAGGAAAGATTGTGGTTGAGGAAACTAGATGAACGGAGTGTTACGAATAGAGGTGGGCATGATGTGGTACACATTGACACGGGGACAAAGCCTTAACATGTCTATCATAGCTTGGAAGCCAACGTAAAAGAACTTTCAATACAGGCAAAAAGGAAAAATCAATCTAGTCCAAAACTCTTATACGGATTCCAAACGTAATTCGAGCATGACACAACTCAAATCACTTTGCAATGAAGATCACATGGTGTATAATCAAATCTGAAATCCAAATAAGACATGTGAGAGTCTCCTAGTGATTGAATCTTCTAGGTTGATTGTGTTTTAGTTTCGTGGGGTTTCTGAGAGAGAAATCAAACGACTGAAGTCATGTTTGTTATTGAGGCTAAACTAGATCTGAAACGAGGTCTAGCAACACAAACACATAGTTCTCACAAAGTTACTAGCCAACATTCACATCGTTTGTAAAGGAAAGATCGTGGTTGAGGAAACTAGATGAACGGAGTGTTACGAATAGAGATGGGCATGATGTGGTACACATTGACAGGGGGAAGAAGCCGTGACGTGTCTATCATAGCAAGGAAGCCAACGTAAAACAAATTTCAAAATAGCCAAAACTAAAAAATCAATCTAGTCGAAAACTCCTATACGGATTCCAAACGTAATTCGAGCATGATACAACTCAAATCACTTTGTAATGAAGATCACATGGTGTATAATCAAATCCAAAATCCAAATAAGACACATGAGAGTCTCCTAGTGATTGAATCTTCTAGGTTGATTGTGTTTTAGTTTCGTGGCTAAGAGAGAAATCGAATGAGTGAAGTCATGTTTGTTATTGAGGCTAAACTAGATGTGAAACAAGGTCTAGCAACACAAACACATAGTTCTCACAAAGTTACTAGCCAACATTCACATCGTTTGTAAAGGAAAGATCGTGGTTGAGGAAACTAGATGAACGGAGTATTACGAATAGAGGTGGCCATGACGTGGTACACATTGATAGGGGGAAGAAGCCATGATGTGTCTATAATAGCTTGGAATCCAACGTAAAATAACTTTCAAAACAGCCAAAACGGAAAAATCAGTCTAGTCCAAAACTCCTATAAGGATTCCAAACGTAATTCGAGCATGATACAACTCAAATCACTTTGCAATCAAGATCACATGGTGTATAATCAAATCCGAAATCCAAATAAGACACGTGAGAGTCTCCTAGTGATTGAATCTTCTAGGTTGATTGTGTTTTAGTTTCGTGGGGTTTCTGAGAGAGAAATCAAACGACTGAAGTCATGTTTGTTATTGAGGCTAAACTATATGTGAAACGAGGTCTAGCAACACAAACACATAGTTCTCACAAAGTTACTAGCCAACTTTCACATCGTTTGTAAAGGAAAGATCGTGGTTGAGGAAACTAGATGAACGGAGTGTTACGAATAGAGGTGGGCATGACGTGGTACACATTGACACGGGGACGAAGCCATAACGTGTCTATCATAGCTTGGAAACCAACGTAAAAGAACTTTCAAAACAGCCCAAACGGAAAAATTAATCTAGTCCAACACTGCTATACGGATTCCAAACGTAATTCGAGCATTATACAACTCAAATCACTTTGCAATGAAGATCACATGGTGTATAATCAAATCCGAAATCCAAATAAGACACGTGAGAGTCTCCTAGTGATTGAATCTTCTAGGTTGATTGTGTTTTAGTTTCGTGGGGTTTCTGAGAGAGAAATCAAACGACTGAAGTCATGTTTGTTATTGAGGCTAAACTAGATGTGAAACGAGGTCTAGCAACACAAACACATAGTTCTCACAAAGTTACTAGCCAACATTCACATCGTTTGCAAAGGAAAGATCGTGGTTGAGGAAACTAGATGAACGGAGTGTTACGAATAGAGGTGGGCATGACGTGGTACACATTGACAGGGGGAAGAAGCCATGACGTGTCTATCATAGCAAGGAAGCCAACGTAAAACAAATTTCAAAACAGCCAAAACGGAAAAATCAATCTAGTCGAAAACTCCTATACGGATTCCAAACGTAATTCGAGCATGATACATCTCAAATCACTTTGTAATGAAGATCACATGGTGTATAATCAAATCCAAAATCCAAATAAGACACATGAGAGTCTCCTAGTGATTGAATCTTCTGGGTTGATTGTGTTTTAGTTTCGTGGTGTTTCTGAGAGAGAAATCAAACGACTGAAGTCATGTTTGTTATTGAGGCTAAACTAGATGTGAAACGAGGTCTAGCAACAAAAACACATAGTTCTCACAAAGTTACTAGCCAACATTCACATCGTTTGTAAAGGAAAGATCGTGGTTGAGGAAACTAGATGAACGGAGTGTTACGAATAGAGGTGGGAATGATGTGGTACACACTGACACGGGGACGAAGCCTTAACATGTCTATCATAGCTTGGAAGCCAACGTAAAAGAACTTTCAATACAGCTAAAAAGGAAAAATCAATCTAGTCCAAAACTCCTATACGGATTCCAAACGTAATTCGAGCATGACACAACTCAAATCACTTTGCAATGAAGATCACATGGTGTATAATCAAATCTGAAATCCAAATAAGACATGTGAGAGTCTCCTAGTGATTAAATCTTCTAGGTTGATTGTGTTTTAGTTTCGTGGGGTTTCTGAGAGAGAAATCAAACGACTGAAGTCATGTTTGTTATTGAGGCTAAACTATATGTGAAACGAGGTCTAGCAACACAAACACATAGTTCTCACAAAGTTACTAGCCAACATTCACATCGTTTGTAAAGGAAAGATCGTGGTTGAGGAAACTAGATGAACGGAGTGTTACGAATAGAGGTGGGCATGACGTGGTACACATTGACACGGGGACGAAGCCATCACGTATCTATCATAGCTTGGAAGCCAACGTAAAAGAACTTTCAAAACAGCCAAAACGGAAAAATCAATCTAGTCCAACACTGCTATACAGATTCCAAACGTAATTCGAGCATGATAGAACTCAAATCACTTTGCAATGAAGATCACATGGTGTATAATCAAATCCGAAATCCAAATAAGACACGTGAGAATCTCCTAGTGATTGAATCTTCTAGGTTGATTGTGTGTTAGTTTCGTGGGGTTTCTCAGAGAGAAATCAAACGACTGAAGTCATGTTTGTTATTGAGGCTAAACTAGATGTGAAACGAGGTCTAGCAACACAAACACATAGTTCTCACAAAGTTACTAGCCAACATTCACATCGTTTGTAAAGGAAATATCGTGGTTGAGGAAACTAGATGAACGGAGTGTTACGAATAGAGATGGGCATGACGTGGTATACATTGACCGGGGGAAGAAGCCATGACGTGTCTATCATAGCAAGGAAGCCAACGTAAAACAAATTTCAAAATAGCCAAAACGAAAAAATCAATCTAGTCGAAAACTCCTATACGGATTCCAAACGTAATTCGAGCATGATACAACTCAAATCACTTTGTAATGAAGATCACATGGTGTATAATCAAATCCAAAATCCAAATAAGACACATGAGAGTCTCCTAGTGATTGAATCTTCTAGGTTGATTGTGTTTTAGTTTCGTGGCTAAGAGAGAAATCGAATGAGTGAAGTCATGTTTGTTATTGAGGTTAAACTAGATGTGAACCGAGGTCTAGTAACACAAACACATAGTTCTCACAAAGTTACTAGCCAACATTCACATCGTTTGTAAAGGAAAGATCGTGGTTGAGGAAACTAGATGAACGGAGTATTACGAATAGAGGTGGCCATGACGTGGTACACATTGATAGGGGGAATAAGCCATGATGTGTCTATAATAGCTTGGAATCCAACGTAAAACAACTTTCAAAACAGCCAATACGGAAAAATTAATCTAGTCCAAAACTCCTATACGGATTCCAAACGTAATTCGAGCATGATACAACTCAAATCACTTTGCAATGAGGATCACATGGTGTATAATCAAATACGAAATCCAAATAAGACACGTGAGAGTCTCCTAGTGATTGAATCTTCTAGGTTGATTGTGTTTTAGTTTCATGGTGTTTCTGAGAGAGAAATCAAACGACTGAAGTCATGTTTGTTATTGAGGCTAAACTAGATGTGAAACGAGGTCTAGCAACACAAACACATAGTTTTCACAAAGTTACTAGCCAACATTCACATCGTTTGTAAAGAAAAGATCGTGGTTGTGGAAACTAGATCAACGGAGTGTTACGAATAGAGGTGGGCATGACGTGGTACACATTGATAGGGGGAATAAGCCATGATGTGTCTATAATAGCTTGGAATCCAACGTAAAACAACTTTCAAAACAGCCAATACGGAAAAATTAATCTAGTCCAAAACTCCTATACGGATTCCAAACGTAATTCGAGCATGATACAACTCAAATCACTTTGCAATGAGGATCACATGGTGTATAATCAAATACGAAATCCAAATAAGACACGTGAGAGTCTCCTAGTGATTGAATCTTCTAGGTTGATTGTGTTTTAGTTTCATGGTGTTTCTGAGAGAGAAATCAAACGACTGAAGTCATGTTTGTTATTGAGGCTAAACTAGATGTGAAACGAGGTCTAGCAACACAAACACATAGTTTTCACAAAGTTACTAGCCAACATTCACATCGTTTGTAAAGTAAAGATCGTGGTTGAGGAAACTAGATGAACGGAGTGTTACGAATAGAGATGGGCATGACGTGGTACACATTGACAAGGGGAAGAAGCAATGACGTGTCTATCATTGCAAGGAAGCCAACGTAAAACAAATTTCAAAACAGCCAAAACGGAAAAATCAATCTAGTCGAAAACTCCTATACGGATTCCAAACGTAATTCGAGCATGATACAACTCAAATCAATTTGTAATGAAGATCACATGGTGTATAATCAAATCCAAAATCAAAATAAGACACATGAGAGTCTCCTAGTGATTGAATCTTCTAGGTTGATTGTGTTTTAGTTTCGTGGCTAAGAGAGAAATCGAATGAGTGAAGTCATGTTTGTTATTGAGGCTAAACTAGATGTGAAACGAGGTCTAGCAACACAAACACATAGTTCTCACAAAGTTACTAGCCAACATTCACATCGTTTGTAAAGGAAAGATCGTGGTTGAGGAAACTAGATGAACGGAGTATTACAAATAGAGGTGGCCATGACGTGGTACACATTGATAGGGGGAAGAAGCCATGATGTGTCTATAATAGCTTGGAATCCAACGTAAAACAACTTTCAAAACAGCCAAAACGGAAAAATTAATCTAGTCCAAAACTCTTATACGGATTCCAAATGTAATTCGAGCATGATACAACTCAAATCACTTTGCAATGAAGATCACATGGTGTATAATCAAATCCGAAATCCAAATAAGACACGTGAGAGTCTCCTGGTGATTGAATCTTCTAGGTTGATTGTGTTTTAGTTTCGTGGGGTTTCTGAGAGAGAAATCAAACGACTGAAGTCATGTTTGTTATTGAGGCTAAACTAGATGTGAAACGAGGTCTAGCAACACAAACACATAGTTCTCACAAAGTTACTAGCCAACATTCACATCGTTTGTAAAGGAAAGATCGTGGTTGAGGAAACTAGATGAACGGAGTGTTACGAATAGAGATGGGCATGACATGGTACACATTGACAGGGGGAAGTAGCCATGACGTGTCTATCATAGCAAGGAAGCCAACGTAAAACAAATTTCAAAACAGCCAAAATGGAAAAATCAATCTAGTCGAAAACTCCTATACGGATTCCAAACGTAATTCGAGCATGATACAACTCAAATCACTTTGTAATGAAGATCACATGGTGTATAATCAAATCCAAAATCCAAATAAGACACATGAGAGTCTCCTAGTGATTGAATCTTCTAGGTAGATTGTGTTTTAGTTTCGTGGCTAAGAGAGAAATCGAATGAGTGAAGTCATGTTTGTTATTGAGGCTAAACTAGATGTGAAACGAGGTCTAGCAACACAAACACATAGTTCTCACAAAGTTACTAGCCAACATTCACATCGTTTGTAAAGGAAAGATCGTGGTTGAGGAAACTAGATGAACAGAGTGTTACGAATAGAGATGGGCATGATGTGGTACACATTGACACGGGGATGAAGCCTTAACATGTCTATCATAGCTTGGAAGCCAACGTAAAAGAAATTTCAATACAGCCAAAAAGGAAAAATCAATATAGTCCAAAACTCCTATACGGATTCCAAACGTAATTCGAGCATGACACAACTCAAATCACTTTGCAATGAAGATCACATGGTGTATAATCAAATCTGAAATCCAAATAAGACATGTGAGAGTCTCCTAGTGATTGAATCTTCTAGGTTGATTGTGTTTTAGTTTCGTGGGGTTTCTGAGAGAGAAATCAAACGACTGAAGTCATGTTTGTTATTGAGGCTAAACTAGATGTGAAACGAGGTCTAGCAACACAAACACATAGTTCTCACAAAGTTACTAGCCAACATTCACATCGTTTGTAAAGGAAAGATCGTGGTTGAGGAAACTAGATGAACGGAGTGTTACGAATAGAGATGGGCATGATGTGGTACACATTGACAGGGGGAAGAAGCCGTGACGTGTCTATCATAGCAAGGAAGCCAACGTAAAACAAATTTCAAAATAGCCAAAACTAAAAAATCAATCTAGTCGAAAACTCCTATACGGATTCCAAACGTAATTCGAGCATGATACAACTCAAATCACTTTGTAATGAAGATCACATGGTGTATAATCAAATCTGAAATCCAAATAAGACACATGAGAGTCTCCTAGTGATTGAATCTTCTAGGTTGATTGTGTTTTAGTTTCGTGGCTAAGAGAGAAATCGAATGAGTGAAGTCATGTTTGTTATTGAGGCTAAACTAGATGTGAAACGAGGTCTAGCAACACAAACACATAGTTCTCACAAAGTTACTAGCCAACATTCACATCGTTTGTAAAGGAAAGATCGTGGTTGAGGAAACTAGATGAACGGAGTATTACGAATAGAGGTGGCCATGACGTGGTACACATTGATAGGGGGAAGAAGCCATGATGTGTCTATAATAGCTTGGAATCCAACGTAAAACAACTTTCAAAACAGCCAAAACAGAAAAATCAATCTAGTCCAAAACTCCTATACGGATTCCAAACGTAATTCGAGCATGATACAACTCAAATCACTTTGCAATGAAGATCACATGGTGTATAATCAAATCCGAAATCCAAATAAGACACGTGAGAGTCTCCTAGTGATTGAATCTTCTAGGTTGATTGTGTTTTAGTTTCGTGGGGTTTCTGAGAGAGAAATCAAACGACTGAAGTCATGTTTGTTATTGAGGCTAAACTAGATGTGAAACGAGGTCTAGCAACACAAACACATAGTTCTCACAAAGTTACTAGCCAACTTTCACATCGTTTGTAAAGGAAAGATCGTGGTTGAGGAAACTAGATGAACGGAGTGTTACGAATAGAGGTGGGCATGACGTGGTACACATTGACACGGGGAGGAAGCCATGACGTGTCTATCATAGCTTGGAACCAAATGTAAAAGAACTTTCAAAACAGCCAAAACGGAAAAATCAATCTAGTCCAACACTGCTATACGGATTCCAAACATAATTCGAGCATTATACAACTCAAATCACTTTGCAATGAAGATCACATGGTGTATAATCAAATCCGAAATCCAAATAAGATACGTGAGAGTCTCCTAGTGATTGAATCTTCTAGGTTGATTGTGTTTTAGTTTCGTGGGGTTTCTGAGAGAGAAATCAAACGACTGAAGTCATGTTTGTTATTGAGGCTAAACTAGATGTGAAACGAGGTCTAGCAACACAAACACATAGTTCTCACGAAGTTACTAGCCAACATTCACATCGTTTGTAAAGGAAAGATCGTGGTTGAGGAAACTAGATGAACGGAGTGTTACGAATAGAGGTGGGCATGACGTGGTACACATTGACAGGGGGAAGATGCCATGACGTGTCTATCATAGCAAGGAAGCCAACGTAAAACAAATTTCAAAACAGCCAAAACGGAAAAATCAATCTAGTCGAAAACTCCTATACGGATTCCAAACGTAATTCGAGCATGATACAACTCAAATCACTTTGTAATGAAGATCACATGGTGTATAATCAAATCCGAAATCCAAATAAGACACATGAGAGTCTCCTAGTGATTGAATCTTCTGGGTTGATTGTGTTTTAGTTTCGTGGTGTTTCTGAGAGAGAAATCAAACGACTGAAGTCATGTTTGTTATTGAGGCTAAACTAGATGTGAAACGAGGTCTAGAAACACAAACACATAGTTCTCACAAAGTTACTAGCCAACATTCACATCGTTTGTAAAGGAAAGATCGTGGTTGAGGAAACTAGATGAACGGAGTGTTACGAATAGAGGTGGGCATGATGTGGTACACATTGACACGGGGACGAAGCCTTAACATGTCTATCATAGCTTGGAAGCCAACGTAAAAGAACTTTCAATACAGCTAAAAAGGAAAAATCAATCTAGTCCAAAACTCCTATACGGATTCCAAACGTAATTCGAGCATGACACAACTCAAATCACTTTGCAATGAAGATCACATGGTGTATAATCAAATCTGAAATCCAAATAAGACATGTGAGAGTCTCCTAGTGATTGAATCTTCTAGGTTGATTGTGTTTTAGTTTCGTGGGGTTTCTGAGAGAGAAATCAAACGACTGAAGTCATGTTTGTTATTGAGGCTAAACTATATGTGAAACGAGGTCTAGCAACACAAACACATAGTTCTCACAAAGTTACTAGCCAACATTCACATCGTTTGTAAAGGAAAGATCGTGGTTGAGGAAACTAGATGAACGGAGTGTTACGAATAGAGATGGGCATGATGTGGTACACATTGACAGGGGGAAGAAGCCGTGACGTGTCTATCATAGCAAGGAAGAAAACGTAAAACAAATTTCAAAATAGCCAAAACTAAAAAATCAATCTAGTCGAAAACTCCTATACGGATTCCAAACTTAATTCGAGCATGATACAACTCAAATCACTTTGTAATGAAGATCACATGGTGTATTGATAATAAGTTTTTTACCCCTTTTAAGAACTCAAATCCTAATTCAATAATCCGATGTAGATATAGCTTTAGGTTCGTTCAGGGACCGGCAATACACTTTAATTCTTTTCAACACAATTCTAGCTAAGTGATTCAAGTGGTTTGGTTTTAAGTGTCACGAATTAAAATAGCAAAACAAAATAAAATTCGGTTGTAAACAAATATGGTGAAGGCGTTAGACTAGGGTAATTATCTCAGGGAAAGATCATCAAGAACCAAGCAGTTATTCAGGATATAAATTCAAGCACCAATCTAGAACACAATCACGATTTCATGAGGATCCACTTTCGTGATATCAACAACTTTATCAATAAATCTAGCACCCTAAACTGTCGTTTGAGCCTAAAGAAATTAACAAGCATTAGCGATTAAGATTGATAAGTTCACGAGTTGCCTTAACTTCAACTGTCGTTGGCTAAGGATCAACACGCCCATCTAAATTCTTTCAAGCAATTCACTACACTTTTGATGAGTAAATTCAACCTAGGATCGAAAACTAGGTGATCAATCTAGCCTAAGCTTTAAGTTCAACTTAGATGAAGATGTCAATTATATATATGATCCTATTTATGCTTAGTTCATGAATCTCTAAATTCCCTTTGAAAACCCTAATCTAACAAAAGTAACTATTCGCACATAATCACACAAAACATGACGATGAGGATAACAGAATTCATAGAATAAATAAAAGAGTTAAGGTTTGAGAAAACTTCTGTCACAAGGAAGAACAAGACTTGAAATCCCAAAGCAAAAGAAGCAAAATCTCTTCTAAAATTCTTTGATCCCAAAACGTGTTTTTTGAAGTAAATTGGAGATGTCTTTTTATCTCCAAGTATTTCCTTTTTTAAAGGCTGCGGCGGCTGGGTGAATCCAAGGTGAGTCTAGGGTAAATCTTCTAGATGAATATTCTCTTTTAATGAGAATCTTCAAAGTAAATCTTCTGGGGAGCAGGTCCATCATTACGGAGAGCAGGTGCTCTTTTTCGGCTCCAAAACCTCCAAAAGATCGTGTTTTCCTTCTTTTTCCAGAAAACTCCCAAGCAATCTCCAATTCCTCATTCCAGCTGCTTTTAGACCTGAAAAGACTCGATACAAGGGAGAAAGACTCGATAAAACCCTATAAAACAAAGTAAAACATGGTAAAAATGGAGTATATCAATTCCCCCAGACTTAGATCTTTGTTTGTCCTCAAACAAACTCAAAACTAAGTAAAGGAAAAAGGTTTGAAAACGTGGGAACTCTTTTATCCTCAGTGAACCGTACCTTTGGCTTTCAATCTGCAGACCACATAATCCAGATTACGAACAACAAAGCTTCGCCGAAAACAACCTCAACATACTTCTCGACCAAGTTCCATTTCCCAAACACAAACTCAACGCATTCAAAGTTGCGTGAGGGTCTCGCTAAAAACACTACTTAGGGTAGACGATGCTAAAGGGTATAGGCCATTTAAGGTGGAGTTAAAAGTGTTTAAAGTGTTTAAGGGTTACCCGGCGCTTGTAGAAGATGCAGGATATCGCACAAAATTGCAAGAGGGAGCGGGTCTATTTGATGCTCCACATTCTCTAAATCACTCATTCCATCCTCCTTTATTTCTTCCTTTCACAAAAGCACTATCCACCTTGGATACACTAGCTGTGCTTGAGAGACATTTATTTTACAGATTTTCACTCTTCATCATCATTTTTTTTTTTTTTTTTTTTTTTTGAGATAGGATGATGAAGAGGGTTTTTATTACACAGATATGTCTCTCAAACACGAAAATATATGATGTAACGTACATACCCAAGTGAATCTCGATGATGTTCCTTCCACTCCTTCTTTCCACAAAACCTCATAAACAAGAGCAGGTGCTCTGTCCTTCGGAACGAGTGATCTAGAGGCTGTGTCGACCCAACTCTCTCCGGCCCTTTTGCACATATGCTGCACATATGACAATGAAGTAACAAGAAGGCAGGGGCTTGAAAAAAGGTAAGGTTAAAGGAGGGTACTAGCTAAAAATGAGCTAGCTATTCAGGAACAAGAAGAGTGGTAAAAGGAAAAAGAAGTCCTGAATATGATTCGTTTCCCTAATCTAGTGTCAATAGCGAGATAATTTTTGGTCAATATGAAACCTGGAAGATGGTGCATTGAAGTGTTCCAGCTGTTCCTTGTAATCCGCATTCTGAAGAAATGGTCACTAGAAAGAGAGTTAATAGCACAAGTGGTTCAGAAATCATCATAAAATAAAGTCCTAATTCCCAACTAAAAAGTCTTGACTCGATAAAATCAAACAAAGAAAAACTGACTCAAAAGGACATAAGAAAGCAAACATCCAAAATAAACGACATCAGTAGCATCTCCCCCCAAACTTACTTCACACCGACCCGGTGTGAAAATAAGTGAGGAAAGAGGAAAAGAAAGAAGTCTGAATAAAAGGAAAATAAAAAGGGCAAGAAGAAAAATTGTCTTAGCGGAAAGGGAAAAGAGAAAGAGAGACTAGTCGCTCTCGGTGTCAACATCTGCTAGAGAAGTTGCTCGCTGGCGCTTGGCAGATCTTGTCTGACGGCCAGAGGAAGATGGAGCAGTTGGCGGTGGTGCAGATGTAGATGGCATAGTAGCAGTGGCAGCAGAGCCGGAGCAACTCTTCTGGAGCATGTGAAGGATACGACGCAACAGCCCGTTGTTCTTCTTGGTGGAGTCCACCACCCAGCTACGGTACTCCTGGTCCGATGGGTAGTCAGAGATGTCGCGGAGCGTGAGCTCACTCTGGTATGGGCGACGCCAATGGGCCCTTGATTGTTGCGCTTTGATTGTCTGCTCCTCTAAGTCCTCCAGCTCCTCGTCGCTGAGGAGATCACTCGGAGCCGCTGCTCCAGCTGTGGTGCTCTCTGGGAAGATAGGATCGCCTGCTTCAGAACAAAGATAGGCAGTTCCAGGAGTGAACCCAACGTTAGCTGCAACATCGAGCTCGGTCAGAGTAGGTTGAGGCAACCTGCAAAACAATGTACGGTCATCGCGTCCAGTGAAACGGTAGATGTTGGTGTCAGCCATGATTTGGCAGTTGATGAGGAAAGAGACGTCCATGACACGGACATCCTCATTGCAGTGGGCAGTGCTCAAGTCATGACCCAAGTACTCGAATAAGCGGGTCAAGAGACTCCCTATCTTCTCTGTCTTACCCGGACCAGCCTTGGTCCTCTTCTCAGCGATGACCTCCGCGAAGACTGCTCCCAAGTTAACATCCAGCTCCAACGAACAACTCAGCCCCTGCTCATGTGCGATGGTTTCCTTCACCGAGTTATAGAGAAAAAGCAATTCATCCACCCGCACCTTACTAGTATCCTCCCGAGCAAACAAGAGGATGGAGATTACCTTGGCGGCGATCCGGAGAGATGGGTTGCGTATGGAGGATTGGGCCGCTTTCCGTGAGTAGTAAGGGCCATTAGTTATGAAGTTCCAAAAGGCATTGCAAACAGTGAGACGGGAAGGCATCTTGACTACCGTCGGAGTGGAATCAAACCCGTAAAGATCACAAAGCTCCTTGATGGTAATGGAATGCTTCTTTCCGTTGAGGAAGAAAGAGAGCACCCCTTCGGAGGCAACCGGCTTCCTGGGGTTGGCGTATATCAACTGAGCTGAAGCCAAGCATTGTCGAACCAAATCGGGGTAAAGCACTTCGGGGTGAGAACCCAATTCGAGAAGTTGGTTGTGGAGAAGGATGTCAGTCACACCCTTATGAAGGCCCAAGCTTTTCAAAGTGCTTGCGCAAACGAAACGTGTTGTCTCAATAGTGATCTCCATCCAGTTGTTGTAGTAGAACGCATCGGATTGGTCCCACGCGTTGTCGGAGTGAACAGGGAGAGTATCATCGGGTAATGAGAACTTGGTACCCTCGGGTCTAGGCCACGGGTGTGTCGTAGTAACCGAAAGGGCCATGCCTTTGTTCTTGGCGGATTTGCTCTTGGGGTTACCGATCGAAGTCTTTGGTCCTGTCATCCTGCAATGACCAGAAAGAACAAGCCAAACAAGACATGCATAAATCCCATTCTCAACATCAACACAAAAATATGCCATAAGCCTCCAAAAATATTTTATCAATTTCGGACTAGAGACAATGATAATTTCGTGCTAAAATAACCATTCCCTACAATTTCCACATCTAACAATGCTAATCTCCGAGGTAAATATCACGCCACATTCAAAAATTCAAGCTTTTCTTCTCAAAATTGGGGTTTTTAATTTAATCAACAATTTCAAACCAAATTCAAAACCTAGGGCAACGAAATAAGCAAAGAAACAAGTTCAAAGCAAACCCATGAAGATTTAAACAAGATTTGACCACCGATTTCACCTTTGTTCTTCGGAAAATTCGGACTGAAAAAGAGGAATTTCGAGTTCATACCTTTTGAATCTTCAAAAACGAAGTTGATATTTGGAAAGAGGGTGAGAATTCGAGTGGAATAGAGCTAAAAACCGCACAGATCCGTGAAGATTTCACAAATTTGTGTTGATGAGAAGGCTTGAAGTGTTTTAATGGAAAGAGAGAAATCGTGGGGAAGAAAGAGAGAGATGTTGGGCGCGAGTATATAGGGGAAGGTTCAATATGTGGGTCCCAGTAAATCAGTTAATTTCCCCATAAAATAGGAAAATATACTGATTTAAAGTTTATTCCCTTTTTTGGATAGATACTCGGACCCAGCAAATATTCTCGTTGATTTACCTGTTGGTGGGCGTATTTAAAAATTCGAAATTCGAAAATTAAATATACCCAGGAGAGCGGGCATCTCGTATGCAGGAGCAGGTGCTCCGGTACCAGTGTGCAGTTGGATGAACAATGCTCACGAAGCGATCGATCACTGAAAGGATCGATCAATCACCACACTCAGGAGCAGGTGCTCCAAGACAACTATACGGGAGCTGGTGCTCCAGTACCTTGGAGAAAACTCAAAACTGAAAACAAAGTTAGTAGAAAAAGAAATCAAATTTACAAAGTTAGAAAACGTACCGGTGGGTTGCCTCCCACCCAGCGCTTGGTTAAAGTCATTAGCTTGACTTGGTTAGCCGTTTAGGCTTTCGGTGCATCGCCTAAGGGGATGTACCCACCTTCGGCTTGGATTGTTTCGCCAAGATACGGCTTGAGCCGCTGTCCATTGACCACGAACTCGGCTCCGTTGGTGTCCAGCAACACCACAGCTCCATAAGAACGGACCTCCTTGATTACGAAGGGCCTGGACCACCTGGATCTCAATTTTCCAGGGAAACGTTTAAGACGAGAGTTGTGGAGAAGTACCTTATCGTTTGGTTGGAAGGCACGGTTGAGAATTCGCTTGTCATGATACTGCTTCGTTCTTTCCTTGTAAATCTTAGAACTCTCATAGGCTAAGTGCCTAATCTCTTCTAGCTCGTGAAGCTGCATGGACCTCCTTTCAAACGCCGGTTTGATGTCATAATTTATTAACTTAACCGCCCATGCTGCTTTGTATTCGAGCTCAACCGGTAGATGACAACTCTTCCCGTAGACAAGGTGAAAAGGAGTTGTACCTAGCGGAGTCTTGTACGCAGTTCGGTAAGCCCACAACGCATCATCCAATTTGTAGGACCAGTCCTTCCTAGATACTCCCACGGTCTTCTGCAAGATACTCTTGATTTCCCTATTGGAAACCTCAACTTGACCGTTGGTTTGTGGATGATATGGTGTTGCTACCTTGTGCGTCACACCATTCTTCTTCAACAACCCTTCGAAGACCTTGTTGATAAAGTGAGTGCCTCCATCACTTATGACCACTCGTGGCACTCCAAACCTAGGGAATATGATAGACTTAAACATCTTCACCACAACGCGGGAGTCATTTGTTGGGGACGCAATAGCCTCCACCCACTTTGAAACGTAATCAACAGCCACCAAGATATACTTGTTTCCGTAGGATGATGGAAAAGGTCCCATAAAGTCTATTCCCCACACGTCAAACACTTCAACTTCCAGAATAAAGTGTTGAGGCATCTCATTCCTTCTAGAGATGTTGCCTTGCCGTTGGCATGTGTCACAGCGTGATATGAAATTCTGCGCATCCTTGAACATAGTCGGCCACCAATACCCAGCTTGTAGTGCCTTAGAGACCGTTTTGAAGGTGGCGAAATGACCGGCATAATTAGAACTATGACAATGAAAGAGAATTCCAGGAATCTCTTCATCCGGTACACACCTCCGAAAGATACCATCCGAACACTGCTTGTAGAGGAAAGGCTCGTCCCAAAAATACCTTCTTATATCACGGAGAAACTTTCTCTTCTTATCACCCACAAAATCAACCGGTTCTTGGTCAGCAGCGAGGTAGTTTGCTATTTCTCCAAACCAAGGAAAATTCGGAACAACTTCCCTTGAAATAGCCTTGCAAGAGGCTCCAAGAGCATGTGCTCCTGTCTGAACCGACTGCTCCTGCAAACAGACTCCAACTGCATAAACGTGTTCAACTGGAAGTGAATCATCAAGAGGTACCTCATAATCAACTCTCATACGTGATAGGTGGTCAGCAACTCCGTTCTCTGTCCCTTTTCTATCAACAATCTGAAGATCGAATTCCTGGAGCAAAAGGATCCACCTTAAGAGTCTCGGCTTAGCATCCTTTTTGGTGAGCAAATACTTCAAAGCTACGTGGTCGGTTTGCACAATGACCTTGGAACCGACAAGATAAGTTCTAAACTTCTCAAAGGCAAACACAACTGCTAGAAGTTCCTTCTCAGTTGTAGCGTATCGGCATTGAGCTTCATCTAGTGTTCGGCTTGCATAGTATATCACGTGGAGCTTCTTGTCTTTCCGCTGTCCCAAAACAGCACCAACGGCGTAATCACTTGCATCCGTCATCACTTCAAAAGGGAGGTCCCAGTCCGGTGGTTGGACAATGGGTGCACTTACCAGAGCTCCCTTTATCGTGTGAAAAGCTTCAAGGCATGCTGCATCAAACTCAAACTTGGTCTCCTTACACAAGAGTTGAGTAAGCGGCCTTGCTATCTTCGAAAAATCTTTGATGAACCGGCGGTAAAATCCAGCATGACCTAGGAAACTCCTTATTCCCTTGATTGAATCCGGCGGTTGCAAACTCATCATAACCTCAACCTTTGCTCGGTCGACCTCTATACCCTTTTCGGAGATCCGATGGCCCAAAACAATGCCGTCTCGAACCATGAAATGGCAATTTTCCCAATTAAGCACGAGATGCTTCTCCTCACATCGCTGCAATACCCTGCACAAATTTGACAAACACACGGAGAAAGAGCTTCCATAGACGGAGAAATCGTCCATGAAAACTTCCATTATGTCCTCAATTAAATCAGTAAAAATTGACATCATGCACCTTTGAAAAGTCGCAGGGGCATTACACAAACCAAACGGCATTCTGCGATAAGCAAATGTGCCGTATGGACATGTGAATGTCGTTTTCTCCTGATCGTCAGGGTGGATAGGAATCTGAAAGAAACCTGAATAACCATCTAAAAAGCAGTAATATGGATGGTTAGCCAATCTCTCAAGCATTTGGTCAATAAACGGTAGGGGAAAATGATCTTTCCTAGTGGCGGCATTCAGCTTTCTATAATCAATACACATCCTATGGCCAGTGACTGTCCTAGTAGGTATCAATTCATTTTTCTCATTAGTGATCACAGTTATTCCGCCTTTCTTAGGTACTACGTGAACAGGGCTAACCCACTTACTATCCGATATCGCATAGATTACACCTGCTTCTAGAAGTTTCATAATTTCCTTTTTCACTATATCCTTCAGATTCGGGTTTAACCTCCTCTGATGCTCAATGGAATTCTTAGACTCATCTTCTAGGTGTATTCTATGCATTCAAAGCTCAGGTGAAATTCCAGAGATATCATCTAGCGCATAACCTAAAGCCTTCCTATACTTTCTCAGTTCACACAAAAGTAAGGCAGTTTCCACATTATTCAACTCAGCATTAATGATCACGGGATAAGTAGAGTCAGGGCCTAGAAACGCGTACCTTAGCCCGGCAGGAAGGGTTTTGAGCTCGAGTTTAGGAGCCTTCAGCTCGCTCCAAGGGCTGTCAACAGTGTTTCCAGGAGCTGGGGTGCCTTCGTCTGGAGCAGGTGCTCCATCAGCATCATCCGGTTTGAGATTCAAAAACCCGATAGATTTTTCCATCTGACCCGAATCCAATATACCGGCTATCTTGACTGCTTCCTTACTCAAGTAACCATGTTCACTTTCGACTTTGGTTAACACCACATCAAGCGGATCATCGGTTAGGATTTCTTCAATCTCCTCCTCCGAGATCTCTAGGTTTCCCTCAATAGCAAAGGTTTGTCCATCGATGGTTGGCTTCTTGAGCAGTCTATCCATTTCAAACTCCATGATAATGTCTCCCAGCTGGAGACCAATTATGCCATTCTTCACATCGATAATCGCACCAGCTGTGCGCAAGAAAAGACGTCCCAAAATCAAGGGATCCTTTGGTTCTTCATCAAGTTCCAGCACCACAAAGTCAGCTGGAATCATCGTGTTGCCAATCTTGACATGTAAGTCCTCTAGAATCCCCACGGGTAGCTTCACCGACCTGTCAGCAAAAACCAAAGAAATACGGGTTGGTTTAAAGTTAGTATAACCAAGTTTCCTTGCAACCGAATAGGGCATGAGGTTCACGCTTGATCCCAAATCACATAAGGAATACTTGAAACACATAGAACCAATCTGAACGGCCAGCACAAATTTCCCGGGACCATCTAGCTTCTTAAGTATCTTGTTTTGCAGCACAGCACTATAATCTTTAGTCACCAACGTGGTGCCCTGCTCCGATGACCCCTTACCGGTAATCAAACCCTTAACGTATTTTTTCATAGCCGGCATCATCTGGATAGCATCGGTCAATGTGAGCTTTACCGTAAGTTGATCCAACATCTCCTTACACTTTGCTTCCTCTAAATCCTTCTGTGATTTCGTTGGAGGTACTGGGTAAGGTACTGGGGGTTTGTAGACACGGGGCCGAACCTGATCAACCAACTCATTCGGTTCGAGTACAGGAGAAGACGGTCCAGCAACTGTTTCATCCTGTTTCTCTGCTGGAGCAGGCGCTCCCTGTTGGAGCGGGTGCTCGACAGACTCTTCTGGGCAGCTCTTAGCTGCTGCCTTTACAACCGGTGGAAGGGTTCTTCCACTTCGCAGCGTGATTGCATTCACATACTCTCTGGGGTTTGCAATCGGCTTCCCTGGCAGCACTCCTTGTGGGCTCTTGATTGCCTCAGCGGTTTGAGCCACTTGCGTATCAAGCTTCTTCACATGGTTAGTCACGGCTTCAAGTCTACCGTTGAGGTCCGAGTACATGGAGTCTACCTTAGTGTTCATCTCAGCAGCGGTCTTCTTCTGATTTTCCATCAACTGTTGCATCATACTCTTAAGCTCATCCTGAGAAGTACCACCTGAGCTCGCAGAAGCTTGAAAGTTGTTATACCTAGGCTTTTGTCCCTGAAACAGAACGAATGTCTTACCTTGAAAACCCTGAGGTGCCGTCTTCTGGAAACCCTGATCCTGAGGCTTTTGGTTCTGATAACCGGTTTGCTGCGGGTAGACCTGATCCTGCGGGTTCTCTACATTCGTGCTCCTGTAGGAGAAATTTGGATGGTTCCTGTAGTTTTGGTTGAACCCCTGGTTTCAGACATATCCCTGCCCGTTCACATAGCTCACCTCCTCCTGATCAAAATCTCCTCCATCGGTCATATCCTCAGCTAGTGCTTCTCCACTCTCATCGGCAAAGTGAACCATCCTTTGGTTACCTTTGAGCAGCAAGTTGACCTTAGTCGTTAGGTCATCAATCTTACGAGAATCCGTTCCATTGGATTTCGTAGTCCGATCGTACTCATGAGACTTGTTGCTTGAGCTTGCAGCTAGGTTCTTGATGAGCTTGTAAGCACTATCTTTCGTTTGGGTCATGAAGTCACCATTACTAGCAGCATTCAAGGTATTACGGTAGTCCCAATCAACACCGTCGTAGAAGATACCCAGCAAGTTCTCATCGGTGAATCCGTGATGTGGACACTCTCGCTTATACTCCTTAAACCTCTCCCATGCCTCATAGAAAGATTCTCCGGTATGTTGCTGGAACGTGGAGATCTTGTTTCTCAAGCCCGCGGTTTTGGCCTTGGTGTAAAAGTGATCCAGAAACGCTGCCCTACACTGTGGCCAAGTCGTGATAGATCCAGCCGGTAAGGACTTAAGCCACCGTGAAGCCTTATCCGCGAGTGAGAAGGGGAAGAGTTTGCACTTTAAAAAATCCGGGTTCATCCCATTAGAGCTTGTCGTGGAGCAAATCTCCTCGAAATTCTCTATATGGTCCATCGGAATTTCAGCAGGCAATCCATGGAACAAATGCTGTTTGACCAGCGTGATCATCTGAGGCTTGATCTCATAGTCGTTTCTTAAAACACCAGGAGGAACGATTGCAGCTCGGTTCCTATAGAAGGCATGAGGATTGTCCATATCCCCGATGGCACGTTCTTGCTGCTGGTTACGGTTTTGCTGCTGCTGCAGCTGAGCCATCTGATCCTGTAGCCTCTTCATCTCGGCTACCATGTCAATGTCCGTTTGGTCGCCCATGTCGACTGATTTGGACTGTGTCTTTCGGTTGGTTCGTTCTAGTCTTGCAAGTTCCAAGTTATTCAGGTACACGAGAGGTGTTTGTCGACTCTTTCGGGTAGACTTTGGTTTCATGCACCTGAAACACAAGCAAGAGAAACAAAAAGAACGAATTAATACTTAGTATAGAAACGTATTTTAAAATTAAAGGTATCGAAGTAGGTCCCCGTCGCAACGGCGCCAATTTGATAATAGGGTTTTTACTCCTTTTAAGAACTCAAATCCTAATTCACTAATCCGATGTAGATATAGCTTTAGGTTCGTTCAGGGACCGGCAATACACTTTAATTCTTTTCAACACAATTCTAGCTAAGTGATTCAAGTGGTTTGGTTTTAAGTGTCACGAATTAAAATAGCAAAACAAAATAAAATTCGGTTGTAAACAAATATGGTGAAGGCGTTAGACTAGGGTAATTATCTCAGGGAAAGATCATCAAGAACCAAGCAGTTATTCAGGATATAAATTCAAGCACCAATCTAGAACACAATCACGATTTCATGAGGATCCACTTTCGTGATATCAACAACTTTATCAATAAATCTAGCACCCTAAACTGTCGTTTGAGCCTAAAGAAATTAACAAGCATTAGCGATTAAGATTGATAAGTTCACGAGTTGCCTTAACTTCAACTGTCGTTGGCTAAGGATCAACACGCCCATCTAAATTCTTTCAAGCAATTCACTACACTTTTGATGAGTAAATTCAACCTAGGATCGAAAACTAGGTGATCAATCTAGCCTAAGCTTTAAGTTCAACTTAGATGAAGATGTCAATTATATATATGATCCTATTTATGCTTAGTTCATGAATCTCTAAATTCCCTTTGAAAACCCTAATCTAACAAAAGTAACTACTCGCACATAATCACACAAAACATGACGATGAGGATAAGAGAATTCATAGAATAAATAAAAGAGTTAAGATTTGAGAAAACTTCTGTCACAAGGAAGAACAAGACTTGAAATCCCAAAGCAAAAGAAGCAAAATCTCTTCTAAAATTCTTTGATCCCAAAACGTGTTTTTTGAAGTAAAAGGGAGATGTCTTTTTATCTCCAAGTATTTCCTTTTTTAAAGGCTGCGGCGGCTGGGTGAATCCAAGGTGAGTCTAGGGTAAATCTTCTAGATGAATATTCTCTTTTAATGAGAATCTTCAAAGTAAAACTTCTGGGGAGCAGGTCCATCATTACGGAGAGCAGGTGCTCTTTTTCGGCTCCAAAACCTCCAAAAGATCGTGTTTTCCTTCTTTTTCCAGAAAACTCCCAAGCAATCTCCAATTCCTCATTCCAGCTACTTTTAGACCTGAAAAGACTCGATATAAGGGAGAAAGACTCGATAAAACCCTATAAAACAAAGGTTAAAACATGGTAAAAATGGAGTATATCATGTATAATCAAATCCAAAATCCAAATAAGACACATGAGAGTCTCCTAATGATTGAATCTTCTAGGTTGATTGTGTTTTAGTTTCGTGGCTAAGAGAGAAATCGAATGAGTGAAGTCATGTTTGTTATTGAGGCTAAACTAGATGTGAAACGAGGTCTAGCAACACAAACACATAGTTCTCACAAAGTTACTAGCCAACATTCACATCGTTTGTAAAGGAAAGATCGTGGTTGAGAAAACTAGATGAACGGAGTATTACGAATAGAGGTGGCCATGACGTGGTACACATTGATAGGGGGAAGAAGCCATGATGTGTCTATAATAGCTTGGAATCCAACGTAAAACAACTTTCAAAACAGCCAAAACGGAAAAATCAATCTAGTCGAAAACTCCTATACGGATTCCAAACGTAATTCGAGCATGATACAACTCAAATCACTTTGCAATGAAGATCACATGGTGTATAATCAAATCCGAAATCCAAATAAGACCCGTGAGAATCTCCTAGTGATTGAATCTTCTAGGTTGATTGTGTTTTAGTTTCGTGGGGTTTCTGAGAGAGAAATCAAACGACTGAAGTCATGTTTGTTATTGAGGATAAACTAGATGTGAAACGAGGTCTAGCAACACAAACACATAGTTCTCACAAAGTTACTAGCCAACATTCACATCGTTTATAAAGGAAAGATCGTGGTTGAGGAAACTAGATGAACGGAGTGTTACGAATAGAGGTGGGCATTACGTGGTACACATTGACAGGGGGAAGAAGCCATGACGTGTCTATCATAGCAAGGAAGCCAACGTAAAAGAACTTTCAATACAGCCAAAAAGGAAAAATCAATCTAGTCGAAAACTCCTATACGGATTCCAAACGTAATTCGAGCATGACACAACTCAAATCACTTTGCAATGAAGATCACATGGTGTATAATCAAATCTGAAATCCAAATAAGACATGTGAGAGTCTCCTAGTGATTGAATCTTCTAGGTTGATTGTGTTTTAGTTTCGTGGGGTTTCTGAGAGAGAAATCAAACGACTGAAGTCATGTTTTTTATTGAGGCTAAACTAGATGTGAAACGAGGTCTAGCAACATAAACACATAGTTCTCACAAAGTTACTAGCCAACATTCACATCGTTTGTAAAGGAAAGATCGTGGTTGAGGAAACTAGATGAACGGAGTGTTACGAATAGAGATGGGCATGATGTGGTACACATTGACAGGGGGAAGAAGCCGTGACGTGTCTATCATAGCAAGGAAGAAAACGTAAAACAAATTTCAAAATATCCAAAACTAAAAAATCAATCTAGTCGAAAACTCCTATACAGATTCCAAACGTAATTCGAGCATGATACAACTCAAATCACTTTGTAATGAAGATCACATGGTGTATAATCAAATCCAAAATCCAAATAAGACACATGAGAGTCTCCTAGTGATTGAATCTTCTAGGTTGATTTTGTTTTAGTTTCGTGGCTAAGAGAGAAATCGAATGAGTGAAGTCATGTTTGTTATTGAGGCTAAACTAGATGTGAAACGAGGTCTAGCAACACAAACACATAGTTCTCACAAAGTTACTAGCCAACATTCACATCGTTTGTAATGGAAAGATCGTGGTTGAGAAAACTAGATGAACAAAGTATTACGAATAGAGGTGGCCATGACGTGGTACACATTGATAGGGGGAAGAAGCCATGATGTGTCTATAATAGCTTGGAATCCAACGTAAAACAACTTTCAAAACAGCCAAAACGGAAAAATCAATCTAGTCGAAAACTCCTATACGGATTCCAAACGTAATTCGAGCATGATACAGCTCAAATCACTTTGTAATGAAGATCACATGGTGTATAATCAAATCCAAAATCCAAATAAGACACATGAGAGTCTCCTAGTGATTGAATCTTCTGGGTTGATTGTGTTTTAGTTTCGTGGTGTTTCTGAGAGAGAAATCAAACGACTGAAGTCATGTTTGTTATTGAGGCTAAACTAGATGTGAAACGAGGTCTAGCAACACAAACACATAGTTCTCACAAAGTTACTAGCCAACATTCACATCGTTTGTAAAGGAAAGATCGTGGTTGAGGAAACTAGATGAACGGAGTGTTACGAATAGAGGTGGGCATGATGTGGTACACATTGACACGGGGACGAAGCCTTAACATGTCTATCATAGCTTGGAAGCCAATGTAAAAGAACTTTCAATACAGCCAAAAAGGAAAAATCAATCTAGTCCAAAACTCCTATACGGATTCCAAACGTAATTCGAGCATGATACAGCTCAAATCACTTTGTAATGAAGATCACATGGTGTATAATCAAATCCAAAATCCAAATAAGACACATGAGAGTCTCCTAGTGATTGAATCTTCTGGGTTGATTGTGTTTTAGTTTCGTGGTGTTTCTGAGAGAGAAATCAAACGACTGAAGTCATGTTTGTTATTGAGGCTAAACTAGATGTGAAACGAGGTCTAGCAACACAAACACATAGTTCTCACAAAGTTACTAGCCAACATTCACATCGTTTGTAAAGGAAAGATCGTGGTTGAGGAAACTAGATGAACGGAGTGTTACGAATAGAGGTGGGCATGATGTGGTACACATTGACACGGGGACGAAGCCTTAACATGTCTATCATAGCTTGGAAGCCAACGTAAAAGAACTTTCTATACAGCCAAAAAGGAAAAATCAATCTAGTCCAAAACTCCTATACGGATTCCAAACGTAATTCGAGCATGACACAACTCAAATCACTTTGCAATGAAGATCACATGGTGTATAATCAAATCTGAAATCCAAATAAGACATGTGAGAGTCTCCTAGTGATTGAATCTTCTAGGTTGATTGTGTTTTAGTTTCGTGGGGTTTCTGAGAGAGAAATCAAACGACTGAAGTCATGTTTGTTATTGAGGCTAAACTAGATGTGAAACGAGGTCTAGCAACACAAACACATAGTTCTCACAAAGTTACTAGCCAACATTCACATCGTTTGTAAAGGAAAGATCGTGGTTGAGGAAACTAGATGAACGGAGTGTTACGAATAGAGATGGGCATGATGTGGTACACATTGACAGGGGGAAGAAGCCGTGACGTGTCTATCATAGCAAGGAAGAAAACGTAAAACAAATTTCAAAATAGCCAAAACTAAAAAATCAATCTAGTCGAAAACTCCTATACGGATTCCAAACGTAATTCGAGCATGATACAACTCAAATCACTTTGTAATGAAGATCACATGGTGTATAATCAAATCCAAAATCCAAATAAGACACATGAGAGTCTCCTAGTGATTGAATCTTCTAGGTTGATTGTGTTTTAGTTTCGTGGCTAAGAGAGAAATCGAATGAGTGAAGTCATGTTTGTTATTGAGGCTAAACTAGATGTGAAACGAGGTCTAGCAACACAAACACATAGTTCTCACAAAGTTACTAGCCAACATTCACATCGTTTGTAATGGAAAGATCGTGGTTGAGAAAACTAGATAAACGGAGTATTACGAATAGAGGTGGCCATGACGTGGTACACATTGATAGGGGGAAGAAGCCATGATGTGTCTATAATAGCTTGGAATCCAACGTAAAACAACTTTCAAAACAGCCAAAACGGAAAAATCAATCTAGTCGAAAACTCCTATACGGATTCCAAACGTAATTCGAGCATGATACAACTCAAATCACTTTGCAATGAAGATCACATGGTGTATAATCAAATCCGAAATCCAAATAAGACACGTGAGAGTCTCCTAGTGATTGAATCTTCTAGGTTGATTGTGTTTTAGTTTCGTGGGGTTTCTGAGAGAGAAATCAAACGACTGAAGTCATGTTTGTTATTGAGGCTAAACTAGATGTGAAACGAGGTCTAGCAACACAAACACATAGTTCTCACAAAGTTACTAGCCAACGTTCACATCGTTTGTAAAGGAAAGATCGTGGTTGAGGAAACTAGATGAACGGAGTTTACAAATAGAGGTGGGCATGACGTGGTACACATTGACAGGGGGAAAAAGCCATGACGTGTCTATCATAACTTGGAAGCCAACGTAAAACAACTTTCAAAACAGCCAAAACGGAAAAATCAATCTAGTCGAATATCTTATACGGATTCCAAACGTAATTCGAGCATGATACAACTCAAATCACTTTGCAATGAAGATCACATGGTGTATAATCAAATCTGAAATCCAAATAAGACACGTGAGAGTCTCCTAGTGATTGAATTTTCTAGGTTGATTGTGTTTTAGTTTCGTGGAGTTTTTGAGAGAGAAATCAAACGACTGAAGTCATGTTTGTTATTGAGGCTAAACTAGATGTGAAACGAGGTCTAGCAACACAAACACATAGTTCTCACAAAGTTACTAGCCAACTTTCACATCGTTTGTAAAGGAAAGATCGTGGTTCAGGAAACTAGATGAACGGAGTGTTACGAATAGAGGTGGGCATGACGTGGTACACATTGACACGGGGAGGAAGCCATGACGTGTCTATCATAGCTTGGAACCCAACGTAAAAGAACTTTCAAAACAGCCAAAACGGAAAAATCAATCTAGTCCAACACTGCTATACGGATTCCAAACGTAATTCGAGCATGATACAACTCAAATCACTTTGTAATGAAGATCACATGGTGTATAATCAAATCCAAAATCCAAATAAGACACATGAGAGTCTCCTAGTGATTGAATCTTCTAGGTTGATTGTGTTTTAGTTTCGTGGCTAAGAGAGAAATCGAATTAGTGAAGTCATGTTTGTTGTTGAGGCTAAACTAGATGTGAAACGAGGTCTAGCAACACAAACACATAGTTCTCACAAAGTTACTAGCCAACATTCACATCGTTTGTAAAGGAAAGATCGTGGTTGAGGAAACTAGATGAACGGAGTGTTACGAATAGAGATGGGCATGATGTGGTACACATTGACAGGGGGAAGAAGCCATGACGTGTCTATCATAGGAAGGAAGCCAACGTAAAACAAATTTCAAAATAGCCAAAACTAAAAAATCAATCTAGTCGAAAACTCCTATACGGATTCCAAACGTAATTCGAGCATGATACAACTCAAATAACTTTGTAATGAAGATCACATGGTGTATAATCAAATCCAAAATCCAAATAAGACACATGAGAGTCTCCTAGTGATTGAATCTTCTAGGTTGATTGTGTTTTAGTTCCGTGGCTCAGAGAGAAATCGAATGAGTGAAGTCATGTTTGTTATTGAGGCTAAACTAGATGTGAAACGAGGTCTAGCAACACAAACACATAGTTCTCACAAAGTTACTAGCCAACATTCACATCGTTTGTAAAGGAAAGATCGTGGTTGAGGAAACTAGATGAACGGAGTATTACGAATAGAGGTGGCCATGACGTGGTACACATTGATAGGGGGAAGAAGCCATGATGTGTCTATAATAGCTTGGAATCCAACGTAAAACAACTTTCAAAACAGCCAAAACAGAAAAATCAATCTAGTCCAAAACTCCTATACGGATTCCAAACGTAATTCGAGCATGATACAACTCAAATCACTTTGAAATGAAGATCACATGGTGTATAATCAAATCCGAAATCCAAATAAGACACGTGAGAGTCTCCTAGTGATTGAATCTTCTAGGTTGATTGTGTTTTAGTTTCGTGGGGTTTCTGAGAGAGAAATCAAACGACTGAAGTCATGTTTGTTATTGAGGCTAAACTAGATGTGAAACGAGGTCTAGCAACACAAACACATAGTTCTCACAAAGTTACTAGCCAACTTTCACATCGTTTGTAAAGGAAAGATCGTGGTTGAGGAAACTAGATGAACGGAGTGTTACGAATAGAGGTGGGCATGACGTGGTACACATTGACACGGGGAGGAAGCCATGACGTGTCTATCATAGCTTGGAACCCAACGTAAAAGAACTTTCAAAACAGCCAAAACGGAAAAATCAATCTAGTCCAACACTGCTATACGGATTCCAAACATAATTCGAGCATTATACAACTCAAATCACTTTGCAATGAAGATCACATGGTGTATAATCAAATCCAAAATCCAAATAAGATACGTGAGAGTCTCCTAGTGATTGAATCTTCTAGGTTGATTGTGTTTTAGTTTCGTGGGGTTTCTGAGAGAGAAATCAAACGACTGAAGTCATGTTTGTTATTGAGGCTAAACTAGATGTGAAACGAGGTCTAGCAACACAAACACATAGTTTTCACGAAGTTACTAGCCAACATTCACATCGTTTGTAAAGGAAAGATCGTGGTTGAGGAAACTAGATGAACGGAGTGTTTCGAATAGAGGTGGGCATGACGTGGTACACATTGACAGGGGGAAGAAGCCATGACGTGTCTATCATAGCAAGGAAGCCAACGTAAAACAAATTTCAAAACAGCCAAAACGGAAAAATCAATCTAGTCGAAAACTCCTATACGGATTCCAAACGTAATTCGAGCATGATACAACTCAAATCACTTTGTAATGAAGATCACATGGTGTATAATCAAATCCAAAATCCAAATAAGACACATGAGAGTCTCCTAGTGATTGAATCTTCTGGGTTGATTGTGTTTTAGTTTCGTGGTGTTTCTGAGAGAGAAATCAAACGACTGAAGTCATGTTTGTTATTGAGGCTAAACTAGATGTGAAACGAGGTCTAGCAACACAAACACATAGTTCTCACAAAGTTACTAGCCAACATTCACATCGTTTGTAAAGGAAATATCGTGGTTGAGGAAACTAGATGAACGGAGTGTTACGAATAGAGGTGGGCATGATGTGGTACACATTGACACGGGGATGATGCCTTAACATGTCTATCATAGCTTGGAAGCCAACGTAAAAGAACTTTCAATACAGCCAAAAAGGAAAAATCAATCTACTCCAAAACTCCTATACGGATTCCAAACGTAATTCGAGCATGACACAACTCAAATCACTTTGCAATGAAGATCACATGGTGTATAATCAAATCTGAAATCCAAATAAGACATGTGAGAGCCTCCTAGTGATTGAATCTTCTAGGTTGATTGTGTTTTAGTTTCGTGGGGTTTCTGAGAGAGAAATCAAACGACTGAAGTCATGTTTGTTATTGAGGCTAAACTAGATGTGAAACGAGGTCTAGCAACACAAACACATAGTTCTCACAAAGTTACTAGCCAACATTCACATCGTTTGTAAAGGAAAGATCGTGGTTGAGGAAACTAGATGAACGGAGTGTTACGAATAGAGATGGGCATGACGTGGTACACATTGACAAGGTTAAGAAGCCATGACGTGTCTATCATAGGAAGGAAGCCAACGTAAAACAAATTTCAAAACAACCAAAACGGAAAAATCAATCTAGTCGAAAACTCCTATACGGATTCTAAACGTAATTCGAGCATGATACAACTCAAATCACTTTGTAATGAAGATCACATGGTGTATAATCAAATCCAAAATCCAAATAAGACACATGAGAGTCTCCTAGTGATTGAATCTTCTAGGTTGATTGTGTTTTAGTTTCGTGGCTAAGAGAGAAATCGAATGAGTGAAGTCATGTTTGTTATTGAGGCTAAACTAGATGTGAAACGAGGTCTAGCAACACAAACACATAGTTATCACAAAGTTACTAGCCAACATTCACATCGTTTGTAAAGGAAAGATCATGGTTGAGGAAACTAGATGAACGGAGTGTTACAAATAGAGATGGGCATGATGTGGTACACATTGACAGGGGGAAGAAGCCGTGACGTGTCTATCATAGCAAGGAAGCCAACGTAAAACAAATTTCAAAATAGCCAAAACTAAAAAATCAATCTAGTCGAAAACTCCTATACGGATTCCAAACGTAATTCGAGCATGATACAACTCAAATCACTTTGTAATGAAGATCACATGGTGTATAATCAAATCCAAAATCCAAATAATACACATGAGAGTCTCCTAGTGATTGAATCTTCTAGGTTGATTGTGTTTTAGTTTCGTGGCTAAGAGAGAAATCGAATGAGTGAAGTCATGTTTGTTATTGAGGCTAAACTATATGTGAAACGAGGTCTAGCAACACAAACACATAGTTCTCACAAAGTTACTAGCCAACATTCACATCGTTTGTAAAGGAAAGATCGTGGTTGAGGAAACTAGATGAACGGAGTATTACGAATAGAGGTGGCCATGACGTGGTACACATTGATAGGGGGAAGAAGCCATGATGTGTCTATAATAGCTTGGAATCCAACGTAAAACAACTTTCAAAACAGCCAAAAACAGAAAAATCAATCTAGTCCAAAACTCCTATACGGATTCCAAACATAATTCGAGCATGACACAACTCAAATCACTTTGCAATGAAGATCACATGGTGTATAATCAAATCTGAAATCCAAATAAGACATGTGAGAGCCTCCTAGTGATTGAATCTTCTAGGTTGATTGTGTTTTAGTTTCGTGGGGTTTCTGAGAGAGAAATCAAACGACTGAAGTCATGTTTGTTATTGAGGCTAAACTAGATGTGAAACGAGGTCTAGCAACACAAACACATAGTTCTCACAAAGTTACTAGCCAACATTCACATCGTTTGTAAAGGAAAGATCGTGGTTGAGGAAACTAGATGAACGGAGTGTTACGAATAGAGATGGGCATGACGTGGTACACATTGACAGGGGGAAGAAGCCATGACGTGTCTATCATAGCAAGGAAGCCAACGTAAAACAAATTTTAAAATAGCCAAAACGAAAAAATCAATCTAGTCAAAAACTCCTATACGGATTCCAAACGTAATTCGAGCATGATACAACTCAAATAACTTTGTAATGAAGATCATATGGTGTATAATCAAATCCAAAATCCAAATAAGACACATGAGAGTCTCCTAGTGATTGAATCTTCTAGGTTGATTGTGTTTTAGTTTCGTGGCTAAGGGAGAAATCGAATGAGTGAAGTCATGTTTGTTATTGAGGCTAAACTAGATGTGAAACGAGGTCTAGCAACACAAACACATAGTTCTCACAAAGTTACTAGCCAACATTCACATCGTTTGTAAAGGAAAGATCATGGTTGAGGAAACTAGATGAACGAAGTGTTACGAATTGAGGTGGATGATGTGGTACACATTGACAAGGGGACGAAGCCTTAACATGTCTATCATAGCTTGGAAGCCAACGTAAAAGAACTTTCAATACAGCCAAAAAGGAAAAATCAATCTAGTCCAAAACTCCTATACGGATTCCAAACGTAATTCGAGCATGACACAACTCAAATCACTTTGCAATGAAGATCACATGGTGTATAATCAAATCTGAAATCCAAATAAGACATGTGAGAGCCTCCTAGTGATTGAATCTTCTAGGTTGATTGTGTTTTAGTTTCGTGGGGTTTCTGAGAGAGAAATCAAACGACTGAAGTCATGTTTGTTATTGAGGCTAAACTAGATGTGAAACGAGGTCTAGCAACACAAACACATAGTTCTCACAAAGTTACTAGCCAACATTCACATCGTTTGTAAAGGAAAGATCGTGGTTGAGGAAACTAGATGAACGGAGTGTTACGAATAGAGATGGGCATGACGTGGTACACATTGACAGGGGGAAGAAGCCATGACGTGTCTATCATAGCAAGGAAGCCAACGTAAAACAAATTTTAAAATAGCCAAAACGAAAAAATCAATCTAGTCAAAAACTCCTATACGGATTCCAAACGTAATTCGAGCATGATACAACTCAAATAACTTTGTAATGAAGATCATATGGTGTATAATCAAATCCAAAATCCAAATAAGACACATGAGAGTCTCCTAGTGATTGAATCTTCTAGGTTGATTGTGTTTTAGTTTCGTGGCTAAGAGAGAAATCGAATGAGTGAAGTCATGTTTGTTATTGAGGCTAAACTAGATGTGAAACGAGGTCTAGCAACACAAACACATAGTTCTCATAAAGTTACTAGCCAACATTCACATCGTTTGTATAGGAAAGATCGTGGTTGAGGAAACTAGATGAACGGAGTGTTACGAATAGAGATGGGCATGACGTGGTACACATTGACAGGGGGAAGAAGCCATGACGTGTCTATCATAGCAAGGAAGCCAACGTAAAACAAATTTCAAAACAGCCAAAACGGAAAAATCAATCTAGTCGAAAACTCCTATACGGATTCCAAACGTAATTTGAGCATGATACAACTCAAATCACTTTGTATTGAAGATCACATGGTGTATATTCAAATCCAAAATCCAAATAAGACACATGAGAGTCTCCTAGTGATTGAATCTTCTGGGTTGATTGTGTTTTAGTTTCGTGGTGTTTCTGAGAGAGAAATCAAACGACTGAAGTCATGTTTGTTATTGAGGCTAAACTAGATGTGAAACGAGGTCTAGAAACACAAACACATAGTTCTCACAAAGTTACTAGCCAACATTCACATCGTTTGTAAAGGAAAGATCGTGGTTGAGGAAACTAGATGAACGGAGTGTTACGAATAGAGATGGGCATGACGTGGTACACATTGACAGGGGGAAGAAGCCATGACGTGTCTATCATAGCAAGGAAGCCAACGTAAAACAAATTTCAAAACAGCCAAAACGGAAAAATCAATCTAGTCGAAAACTCCTATACGGATTCCAAACGTAATTTGAGCATGATACAACTCAAATCACTTTGTATTGAAGATCACATGGTGTATAATCAAATTCAAAATCCAAATAAGACACATGAGAGTCTCCTAGTGATTGAATCTTCTAGGTTGATTGTGTTTTAGTTTCGTGGGGTTTCTGAGAGAGAAATCAAACGACTGAAGTCATGTTTGTTATTGAGGCTAAACTACATGTGAAACGAGGTCTAGAAACACAAACACATAGTTCTCACAAAGTTACTAGCCAACATTCACATCGTTTGTAAAGGAAAGATCGTGGTTGAGGAAACTAGATGAACGGAGTGTTACGAATAGAGATGGGCAAGACGTGGTACACATTGACAGGGGGAAGAAGCCATGACGTGTCTATCATAGCAAAGAAGCCAACGTAAAACAAATTTCAAAACAGCCAAAACGGAAAAATCAATCTAGTCGAAAACTCCTATACGGATTCCAAACGTAATTTGAGCATGATACAACTCAAATCACTTTGTATTGAAGATCACATGGTGTATAATCAAATTCAAAATCCAAATAAGACACATGAGAGTCTCCTAGTGATTGAATCTTCTAGGTTGATTGTGTTTTAGTTTCGTGGGGTTTCTGAGAGAGAAATCAAACGACTGAAGTCATGTTTGTTATTGAGGCTAAACTACATGTGAAACGAGGTCTAGAAACACAAACACATAGTTCTCACAAAGTTACTAGCCAACATTCACATCGTTTGTAAAGGAAAGATCGTGGTTGAGGAAACTAGATGAACGGAGTGTTACGAATAGAGATGGGCATGACGTGGTACACATTGACAGGGGGAAGAAGCCATGACGTGTCTATCATAGCAAGGAAGCCAACGTAAAACAAATTTCAAAACAGCCAAAACGGAAAAATCAATCTAGTCGAAAACTCCTATACGGATTCCAAACGTAATTTGAGCATGATACAACTCAAATCACTTTGTATTGAAGATCACATGGTGTATAATCAAATTCAAAATCCAAATAAGACACATGAGAGTCTCCTAGTGATTGAATCTTCTAGGTTGATTGTGTTTTAGTTTCGTGGGGTTTCTGAGAGAGAAATCAAACGACTGAAGTCATGTTTGTTATTGAGGCTAAACTACATGTGAAACGAGGTCTAGAAACACAAACACATAGTTCTCACAAAGTTACTAGCCAACATTCACATCGTTTGTAAAGGAAAGATCGTGGTTGAGGAAACTAGATGAACGGAGTGTTACGAATAGAGATGGGCAAGACGTGGTACACATTGACAGGGGGAAGAAGCCATGACGTGTCTATCATAGCAAAGAAGCGAACGTAAAACAAATTTCAAAACAGCCAAAACGGAAAAATCAATCTAGTCGAAAACTCCTATACGGATTCCAAACGTAATTTGAGCATGATACAACTCAAATCACTTTGTATTGAAGATCACATGGTGTATAATCAAATTCAAAATCCAAATAAGACACATGAGAGTCTCCTAGTGATTGAATCTTCTAGGTTGATTGTGTTTTAGTTTCGTGGGGTTTTTGAGAGAGAAATCAAACGACTGAAGTCATGTTTGTAATTGAGGCTAAACTACATGTGAAACGAGGTCTAGAAACACAAACACATAGTTCTCACAAAGTTACTAGCCAACATTCACATCGTTTGTAAAGGAAAGATCGTGGTTGAGGAAACTAGATGAACGGAGTGTTACGAATAGAGATGGGCATGACGTGGTACACATTGACAGGGGGAAGAAGCCATGACGTGTCTATCATAGCAAGGAAGCGAACGTAAAACAAATTTCAAAACAGCCAAAACGGAAAAATCAATCTAGTCGAAAACTCCTATACGGATTCCAAACGTAATTTGAGCATGATACAACTCAAATCACTTTGTATTGAAGATCACATGGTGTATAATCAAATTCAAAATCCAAATAAGACACATGAGAGTCTCCTAGTGATTGAATCTTCTAGGTTGATTGTGTTTTAGTTTCGTGGGGTTTCTGAGAGAGAAATCAAACGACTGAAGTCATGTTTGTTATTGAGGCTAAACTACATGTGAAACGAGGTCTAGAAACACAAACACATAGTTCTCACAAAGTTACTAGCCAACATTCACATCGTTTGTAAAGGAAAGATCGTGGTTGAGGAAACTAGATGAACGGAGTGTTACGAATAGAGATGGGCATGACGTGGTACACATTGACAGGGGGAAGAAGCCATGACGTGTCTATCATAGCAAGGAAGCGAACGTAAAACAAATTTCAAAACAGCCAAAACGGAAAAATCAATCTAGTCGAAAACTCCTATACGGATTCCAAACGTAATTCGAGCATGATACAACTCAAATCACTTTGTAATGAAGATCACATGGTGTATAATCAAATCCATAATCCAAATAAGACACATGAGAGTCTCCTAGTGATTGAATCTTCTAGGTTGATTGTGTTTTAGTTTCGTGGCTAAGAGAGAAATCGAATGAGTGAAGTCATGTTTGTTATTGAGGCTAAACTAGATGTGAAACGAGGTCTAGCAACACAAACACATAGTTCTCACAAAGTTACCAGCCAACATTCACATCGTTTGTAAAGGAAAGATCGTGGTTGAGGAAACTAGATGAACGAAGTGTTACGAATAGAGGTGGGCATGATGTGGTACACATTGACACGGGGACGAAGCCTTAACATGTCTATCATAGCTTGGAAGCCAACGTAAAAGAACTTTCAATACAGCCAAAAAGGAAAAATCAATCTAGTCCAAAACTCCTATACGGATTCCAAACGTAATTCGAGCATGACACAACTCAAATCACTTTGCAATGAAGATCACATGGTGTATAATCAAATCTGAAATCCAAATAAGACATGTGAGAGCCTCCTAGTGATTGAATCTTCTAGGTTGATTGTGTTTTAGTTTCGTGGGGTTTCTGAGAGAGAAATCAAACGACTGAAGTCATGTTTGTTATTGAGGCTAAACTAGATGTGAAACGAGGTCTAGCAACACAAACACATAGTTCTCACAAAGTTACTAGCCAACATTCACATCGTTTGTAAAGGAAAGATCGTGGTTGAGGAAACTAGATGAACGGAGTGTTACGAATAGAGATGGGCATGACGTGGTACACATTGACAGGGTTAAGAAGCCATGACGTGTCTATCATAGCAAGGAAGCCAACGTAAAACAAATTTCAAAACAGCCAAAACGGAAAAATCAATCTAGTCGAAAACTCCTATACGGATTCCAAACGTAATTCGAGCATGATACAACTCAAATCACTTTGTAATGAAGATCACATCGTGTATAATCAAATCCGAAATCCAAATAAGACACGTGAGAGTCTCCTAGTGATTGAATCTTCTAGGTTGATTGTGTTTTAGTTTCGTGGGGTTTCTGAGAGAGAAATCAAACGACTGAAGTCATGTTTGTTATTGAGGCTAAACTAGATGTGAAACGAGGTCTAGCAACACAAACACATAGTTCTCACAAAGTTACTAGCCAACATTCACATCGTTTGTAAAGGAAAGATCGTGGTTGAGGAAACTAGATGAACGGAGTGTTACGAATAGAGATGGGCATGACGTGGTACACATTGACAGGGTTAAGAAGCCATGACGTGTCTATCATAGCAAGGAAGCCAACGTAAAACAAATTTCAAAACAGCTAAAACGGAAAAATCAATCTAGTCGAAAACTCCTATACGGATTCCAAACGTAATTCGAGCATGATACAACTCAAATCACTTTGTAATGAAGATCACATGGTGTATAATCAAATCCAAAATCCAAAGAAGACACATGAGAGTCTCCTAGTGATTGAATCTTCTAGGTTGATTGTGTTTTAGTTTCGTGGCTAAGAGAGAAATCGAATGAGTGAAGTCATGTTTGTTATTGAGGCTAAACTAGATGTGAAACGAGGTCTAGCAACACAAACACATAGTTCTCAAAAAGTTACTAGCCAACATTCACATCGTTTGTAAAGGAAAGATCGTGGTTGAGGAAACTAGATGAACGCAGTATTACGAATAGAGGTGGCCATGACGTGGTACACATTGAAAGGGGGAAGAAGCCATGATGTGTCTATAATAGCTTGGAATCCAACGTAAAACAACTTTCAAAACAGCCAAAACGGAAAAATTAATCTAGTCCAAAACTCCTATACGGATTCCAAACGTAATTCGAGCATGATACAACTCAAATCACTTTGCAATGAGGATCACATGGTGTATAATCAAATACGAAATCCAAATAAGACACGTGAGAGTCTCCTAGTGATTGAATCTTCTAGGTTGATTGTGTTTTAGTTTCGTGGTGTTTCTGAGAGAGAAATCAAACGACTGAAGTCATGTTTGTTATTGAGGCTAAACTAGATGTGAAACGAGGTCTTGCAACACAAACACATAGTTCTCACAAAGTTACTAGCCAACATTCACATCGTTTGTAAAGAAAAGATCGTGGTTGTGGAAACTAGATCAACGGAGTGTTACGAATAGAGGTAGGCATGACGTGTCTATCATAGCTTGGAAGCCAACGTAAAACAACTTTCAAAACAGCCAAAACGGAAAAATCAAGCTAGTCGAAAACTCCTATACGGATTCCAAACATAATTCGAGCATGATACAATTCAAATCACTTTGTAATGAAGATCACATCGTGTATAATCAAATCCGAAATCCAAATAAGACACGTGAGAGTCTCCTAGTGATTGAATCTTCTAGGTTGATTGTGTTTTAGTTTCGTGGGGTTTCTGAGAGAGAAATCAAACGACTGAAGTCATGTTTGTTATTGAGGCTAAACTAGATGTGAAACGAGGTCTTGCAACACAAACACATAGTTCTCACAAAGTTACTAGCCAACATTCACATCGTTTGTAAAGAAAAGATCGTGGTTGTGGAAACTAGATCAACGGAGTGTTACGAATAGAGGTAGGCATGACGTGGTACACATTGACAGGGGGAAGAAGCCATGACGTGTCTATCATAGCTTGGAAGCCAACGTAAAACAACTTTCAAAACAGCGAAAACGGAAAAATCAATCTAGTCGAAAACTCCTATACGGATTCGAAACGTAATTCGAGCATGATACAACTCAAATCACTTTGTAATGAAGATCACATCGTGTATAATCAAATCCGAAATCCAAATAAGACACGTGAGAGTCTCCTAGTGATTGAATCTTCTAGGTTGATTGTGTTTTAGTTTCGTGGGGTTTCTGAGAGAGAAATCAAACGACTGAAGTCATGTTTGTTATTGAGGCTAAACTAGATGTGAAACGAGGTCTAGCAACACAAACACATAGTTCTCACAAAGTTACTAGCCAACATTCACATCGTTTGTCAAGGAAAGATCGTGGTTGAGGAAACTAGATGAACGGAGTATTACGAATAGAGGTGGCCATGACGTGGTACACATTGATAGGGGGAAAAAGCCATGATGTGTCTATAATAGCTTGGAATCCAACGTAAAACAACTTTCAAAACAGCCAAAACGGAAAAATCAATCTAGTCCAAAACTCCTATACGGATTCCAAACGTAATTCGAGCATGATACAACTCAAATCACTTTGCAATGAAGATCACATGGTGTATAATCAAATCCAAAATCCAAATAAGACACGTGAGAGTCTCCTAGTGATTGAATCTTCTAGGTTGATTGTGTTTTAGTTTCGTGGGGTTTCTGAGAGAGAAATCAAACGACTGAAGTCATGTTTGTTATTGAGGCTAAACTAGATGTGAAACGAGGTCTAGCAACACAAACACATAGTTCTCACAAAGTTACTAGCCAACTTTCACATCGTTTGTAAAGGAAAGATCGTGGTTGAGGAAACTAGATGAACGGAGTGTTACGAATAGAGGTGGGCATGACGTGGTACACATTGACACGGGGAGGAAGCCATGACGTGTCTATAATAGCTTGGAATCCAATGTAAAACAACTTTCAAAACAGCCAAAACGGAAAAATTAATCTAGTCCAAAACTCCTATACGGATTCCAAACGTAATTCGAGCATGATACAACTCAAATCACTTTGCAATGAGGATCACATGGTGTATAATCAAATACGAAATCCAAATAAGACACGTGAGAGTCTCCTAGTGATTGAATCTTCTAGGTTGATTGTGTTTTAGTTTCGTGGTGTTTCTGAGAGAGAAATCAAACGACTGAAGTCATGTTTGTTATTGAGGCTAAACTAGATGTGAAACGAGGTCTAGCAACACAAACACATAGTTCTCACAAAGTTACTACCAACATTCACATCGTTTGTAAAGAAAAGATCGTGGTTGTGGAAACTGGATCAACGGAGTGTTACGAATAGAGGTAGGCATGACGTGGTACACATTGACAGGGGGAAGAAGCCATGACGTGTCTATCATAGCTTGGAAGCCAACGTAAAACAACTTTCAAAACAGCCAAAACGGAAAAATCAAGCTAGTCGAAAACTCCTATACGGATTCCAAACATAATTCGAGCATGATACAATTCAAATCACTTTGTAATGAAGATCACATCGTGTATAATCAAATCCGAAATCCAAATAAGACACGTGAGAGTCTCCTAGTGATTGAATCTTCTAGGTTGATTGTGTTTTAGTTTCGTGGGGTTTCTGAGAGAGAAATCAAACGACTGAAGTCATGTTTGTTATTATGGCTAAACTAGATGTGAAACGAGGTCTAGCAACACAAACACATAGTTCTCACAAAGTTACTAGCCAACATTCACATCGTTTGTAAAGGAAAGATCGTGGTTGAGGAAACTAGATGAACGGAGTGTTACGAATAGAGATGGGCATGACGTGGTACACATTGACAGGGGGAAGAAGCCATGACGTGTCTATCATAGCAAGGAAGCCAACGTAAAACAAATTTCAAAACAGCCAAAACGGAAAAATCAATCTAGTCGAAAACTCCTATACGGATTCCAAACGTAATTCGAGCATGATACAACTCAAATCACTTTGTAATGAAGATCACATGGTGTATAATCAAATCCAAATTCCAAATAAGACACATGAGAGTCTCCTAGTGATTGAATATTCTAGGTTGATTGTGTTTTAGTTTCGTGGCTAAGAGAGAAATCGAATGAGTGAAGTCATGTTTGTTATTGAGGCTAAACTAGATGTGAAACGAGGTCTAGCAACACAAACACATAGTTCTCACAAAGTTACTAGCCAACATTCACATCGTTTGTCAAGGAAAGATCGTGGTTGAGGAAACTAGATGAACGGAGTATTACGAATAGAGGTGGCCATGACGTGGTACACATTGATAGGGGGAAAAAGCCATGATGTGTCTATAATAGCTTGGAATCCAACGTAAAACAACTTTCAAAACAGCCAAAACGGAAAAATCAATCTAGTCCAAAACTCCTATACGGATTCCAAACGTAATTCGAGCATGATACAACTCAAATCACTTTGCAATGAAGATCACATGGTGTATAATCAAATACGAAATCCAAATAAGACACGTGAGAGTCTCCTAGTGATTGAATCTTCTAGGTTGATTGTGTTTTAGTTTCGTGGGGTTTCTGAGAGAGAAATCAAACGACTGAAGTCATGTTTGTTATTGAGGCTAAACTAGATGTGAAACGAGGTCTAGCAACACAAACACATAGTTCTCACAAAGTTACTAGCCAACATTCACATCGTTTGTAAAGGAAAGATCGTGGTTGAGGAAACTAGATGAATGGAGTGTTACGAATAGAGGTGGGCATGACGTGGTACACATTGATAGGGGGAAGAAGCCATGACGTGTCTATCATAGCAAGGAAGCCAACGTAAAACAAATTTCAAAACAGCCAAAACGGAAAAATCAATCTAGTCGAAAACTCTTATACGGATTCCAAACGTAATTCGAGCATGATACAACTCAAATCACTTTGTAATGAAGATCACATCGTGTATAATCAAATCCGAAATCCAAATAAGACACGTGAGAGTCTCCTAGTGATTGAATCTTCTAGGTTGATTATGTTTTAGTTTCGTGGGGTTTCTGAGAGAGAAATTAAACGACTGAAGTCATGTTTGTTATTGAGGCTAAACTAGATGTGAAACGAGGTCTAGCAACACAAACACAAAGTTCTCACAAAGTTACTAGCCAACATTCACATCGTTTGTAAAGAAACGATCGTGGTTATGGAAACTAGATCAACGGAGTGTTACGAATAGAGGTAGGCATGACGTGGTACACATTGACAGGGGGAAGAAGCCATGACGTGTCTATCATAGCTTGGAATCCAACGTAAAACAACTTTCAAAACAGCCAAAACGGAAAAATCAATCTAGTCGAAAACTCCTATACGGATTCCAAACGTAATTCGAGCATGATACAACTCAAATCACTTTGTAATGAAGATCACATCGTGTATAATCAAATCCGAAATCCAAATAAGACACGTGAGAGTCTCCTAGTGATTGAATCTTCTAGGTTGATTGTGTTTTAGTTTCGTGGGGTTTCTGAGAGAGAAATCAAACGACTGAAGTCATGTTTGTTATTGAGGCTAAACTAGATGTGAAACGAGGTCGAGCAACACAAACACATAGTTCTCACAAAGTTACTAGCCAACATTCACATCGTTTGTAAAGGAAAGATCGTGGTTGAGGAAACTAGATGAACGGAGTGTTACGAATAGAGATGGGCATGAGGTGGTACACATTGACAGGGTTAAGAAGCCATGACGTGTCTATCATAGCAAGGAAGCCAACGTAAAACAAATTTCAAAACAGCTAAAACGGAAAAATCAATCTAGTCGAAAACTCCTATACGGATTCCAAACGTAATTCGAGCATGATACAACTCAAATCACTTTGTAATGAAGATCACATGGTGTATAATCAAATCCAAAATCCAAAGAAGACACATGAGAGTCTCCTAGTGATTGAATCTTCTAGGTTGATTGTGTTTTAGTTTCGTGGCTAAGAGAGAAATCGAATGAGTGAAGTCATGTTTGTTATTGAGGCTAAACTAGATGTGAAACGAGGTCTAGCAACACAAACACATAGTTCTCACAAAGTTACTAGCCAACATTCACATCGTTTGTAAAGGAAAGATCGTGGTTGAGGAAACTAGATGAACGCAGTATTACGAATAGAGGTGGCCATGACGTGGTACACATTGAAAGGGGGAAGAAGCCATGATGTGTCTATAATAGCTTGGAATCCAACGTAAAACAACTTTCAAAACAGCCAAAATGGAAAAATTAATCTAGTCCAAAACTCCTATACGGATTCCAAACGTAATTCGAGCATGATACAACTCAAATCACTTTGCAATGAGGATCACATGGTGTATAATCAAATACGAAATCCAAATAAGACACGTGAGAGTCTCCTAGTGATTGAATCTTCTAGGTTGATTGTGTTTTAGTTTCGTGGTGTTTCTGAGAGAGAAATCAAACGACTGAAGTCATGTTTGTTATTGAGGCTAAACTAGATGTGAAACGAGGTCTTGCAACACAAACACATAGTTCTCACAAAGTTACTAGCCAACATTCACATCGTTTGTAAAGAAAAGATCGTGGTTGTGGAAACTAGATCAACGGAGTGTTACGAATAGAGGTAGGCATGACATGGTACACACTGACAGGGGGAAGAAGCCATGACGTGTCTATCATAGCTTGGAAGCCAACGTAAAACAACTTTCAAAAAAGCCAAAACGGAAAAATCAATCTAGTCGAAAACTCCTATACGGATTCGAAAAGTAATTCGAGCATGATACAACTCAAATCACTTTGTAATGAAGATCACATCGTGTATAATCAAATCCGAAATCCAAATAAGACACGTGAGAGTCTCCTAGTGATTGAATCTTCTAGGTTGATTGTGTTTTAGTTTCGTGGGGTTTCTGAGAGAGAAATCAAACGACTGAAGTCATGTTTGTTATTGAGGCTAAACTAGATGTGAAACGAGGTCTAGCAACACAAACACATAGTTCTCACAAAGTTACTAGCCAACATTCACATCATTTGTAAAGGAAAGATCGTGGTTGAGGAAACTAGATGAACGGAGTGTTACGAATAGAGGTGGGCATGATGTGGTACACATTGACATGGGGACGATGCCTTAACATGTCTATCATAGCTTGGAAGCCAACGTAAAAGAACTTTCAATACAGCCAAAAAGGAAAAATCAATCTAGTCCAAAACTCCTATACGGATTCCAAACGTAATTCGAGCATGACACAACTCAAATCACTTTGCAATGAAGATCACATGGTGTATAATCAAATCTGAAATCCAAATAAGACATGTGAGAGCCTCCTAGTGATTGAATCTTCTAGGTTGATTGTGTTTTAGTTTCGTGGGGTTTCTGAGAGAGAAATCAAACGACTGAAGTCATGTTTGTTATTGAGGCTAAACTAGATGTGAAACGAGGTCTAGAAACACAAACACATAGTTCTCACAAAGTTACTAGCCAACATTCACATCGTTTGTAAAGGAAAGATCGTGGTTGAGGAAACTAGATGAACGGAGTGTTACGAATAGAGATGGGCATGACGTGGTACACATTGACAGGGGGAAAAAGCCATGAGGTGTCTATCATAGCAAGGAAGCCAACGTAAAACAAATTTCAAAACAGCCAAAACGGAAAAATCAATCTAGTCGAAAACTCCTATACGGATTCCAAACGTAATTCGAGCATGATACAACTCAAATCACTTTGTAATGAAGATCACATGGTGTATAACCAAATCCAAAATCCAAATAAGACACATGAGAGTCTCCTAGTGATTGAATCTTCTAGGTTGATTGTGTTTTAGTTTCGTGGTGTTTCTGAGAGAGAAATCAAACGACTGAAGTCATGTTTGTTATTGAGGTTAAACTAGATGTGAAACGAGGTCTAGCAACACAAACACATAGTTCTCACAAAGTTATTAGCCAACATTCACATCGTTTGTAAAGGAAAGATCGTGGTTGAGGAAACTAGATGAACGGAGTGTTACGAATAGAGGTGGGCATGATGTGGTACACATTGACACGGGGACGATGCCTTAACATGTCTATCATAGCTTGGAAGCCAACGTAAAAGAACTTTCAATACAGCCAAAAAGGAAAAATCAATCTATTCCAAAACTCCTATACGGGTTCCAAACGTAATTCGAGCATGACACAACTCAAATCACTTTGCAATGAAGATCACATGGTGTATAATCAAATCTGAAATCCAAATAAGACATGTGAGAGCCTCCTAGTGATTGAATCTTCTAGGTTGATTGTGTTTTAGTTTCGTGGGGTTTCTGAGAGAGAAATCAAACGACTGAAGTCATGTTTGTTATTGAGGCTAAACTAGATGTGAAACGAGGTCTAGCAACACAAACACATAGTTCTCACAAAGTTACTAGCCAACATTCACATCGTTTGTAAAGGAAAGATCGTGGTTGAGGAAACTAGATGAACGGAGTGTTACGAATAGAGATGGGCATGACGTGGTACACATTGACAGGGTTAAGAAGCCATGACGTGTCTATCATAGCAAGGAAGCCAACGTAAAACAAATTTCAAAACAACCAAAACGGAAAAATCAATCTAGTCGAAAACTCCTATACGGATTCCAAACGTAATTCGAGCATGATACAACTCAAATCACTTTGTAATGAAGATCACATGGTGTATAATCAAATCCAAAATCTAAATAAGACACATGAGAGTCTCCTAGTGATTGAATCTTCTAGGTTGATTGTGTTTTAGTTTCGTGGCTAAGAGAGAAATCGAATGAGTGAAGTCATGTTTGTTATTGAGGCTAAACTAGATGTGAAACGAGGTCTAGCAACACAAACACATAGTTCTCACAAAGTTACTAGCCAACATTCACATCGTTTGTAAAGGAAAGATCGTGGTTGAGGAAACTAGATAAACGGAGTATTACGAATAGAGGTGGCCATGACGTGGTACACATTGAAAGGGGGAAGAAGCCATGATGTGTCTATAATAGCTTGGAATCCAATGTAAAACAACTTTCAAAACAGCCAAAACGGAAAAATTAATCTAGTCCAAAACTCCTATACGGATTCCAAACGTAATTCGAGCATGATACAACTCAAATCACTTTGCAATGAGGATCACATGGTGTATAATCAAATACGAAATCCAAATAAGACACGTGAGAGTCTCCTAGTGATTGAATCTTCTAGGTTGATTGTGTTTTAGTTTCGTGGTGTTTCTGAGAGAGAAATCAAACGACTGAAGTCATGTTTGTTATTGAGGCTAAACTAGATGTGAAACGAGGTCTAGCAACACAAACACATAGTTCTCACAAAGTTACTACCAACATTCACATCGTTTGTAAAGAAAAGATCGTGGTTGTGGAAACTGGATCAACGGAGTGTTACGAATAGAGGTAGGCATGACGTGGTACACATTGACAGGGGGAAGAAGCCATGACGTGTCTATCATAGCTTGGAAGCCAACGTAAAACAACTTTCAAAACAGCCAAAACGGAAAAATCAAGCTAGTCGAAAACTCCTATACGGATTCCAAACATAATTCGAGCATGATACAATTCAAATCACTTTGTAATGAAGATCACATCGTGTATAATCAAATCCGAAATCCAAATAAGACACGTGAGAGTCTCCTAGTGATTGAATCTTCTAGGTTGATTGTGTTTTAGTTTCGTGGGGTTTCTGAGAGAGAAATCAAACGACTGAAGTCATGTTTGTTATTATGGCTAAACTAGATGTGAAACGAGGTCTAGCAACACAAACACATAGTTCTCACAAAGTTACTAGCCAACATTCACATCGTTTGTAAAGGAAAGATCGTGGTTGAGGAAACTAGATGAACGGAGTGTTACGAATAGAGATGGGCATGACGTGGTACACATTGACAGGGGGAAGAAGCCATGACGTGTCTATCATAGCAAGGAAGCCAACGTAAAACAAATTTCAAAACAGCCAAAACGGAAAAATCAATCTAGTCGAAAACTCCTATACGGATTCCAAACGTAATTCGAGCATGATACAACTCAAATCACTTTGTAATGAAGATCACATGGTGTATAATCAAATCCAAATTCCAAATAAGACACATGAGAGTCTCCTAGTGATTGAATATTCTAGGTTGATTGTGTTTTAGTTTCGTGGCTAAGAGAGAAATCGAATGAGTGAAGTCATTTTTTTTATTGAGGCTAAACTAGATGTGAAACGAGGTCTAGCAACACAAACACATAGTTCTCACAAAGTTACTAGCCAACATTCACATCGTTTGTCAAGGAAAGATCGTGGTTGAGGAAACTAGATGAACGGAGTATTACGAATAGAGGTGGCCATGACGTGGTACACATTGATAGGGGGAAAAAGCCATGATGTGTCTATAATAGCTTGGAATCCAACGTAAAACAACTTTCAAAACAGCCAAAACGGAAAAATCAATCTAGTCCAAAACTCCTATACGGATTCCAAACGTAATTCGAGCATGATACAACTCAAATCACTTTGCAATGAAGATCACATGGTGTATAATCAAATCCAAAATCCAAATAAGACACGTGAGAGTCTCCTAGTGATTGAATCTTCTAGGTTGATTGTGTTTTAGTTTCGTGGGGTTTCTGAGAGAGAAATCAAACGACTGAAGTCATGTTTGTTATTGAGGCTAAACTAGATGTGAAACGAGGTCTAGCAACACAAACACATAGTTCTCACAAAGTTACTAGCCAACTTTCACATCGTTTGTAAAGGAAAGATCGTGGTTGAGGAAACTAGATGAACGGAGTGTTACGAATAGAGGTGGGCATGACGTGGTACACATTGACACGGGGAGGAAGCCATGACGTGTCTATCATAGCTTGGAACCCAACGTAAAAGAACTTTCAAAACAGCTAAAACGGAAAAATCAATCTAGTCCAACACTGCTATACGGATTCCAAACGTAATTCGAGCATTATACAACTCAAATCACTTTGCAATGAAGATCACATGGTGTATAATCAAATCTGAAATCCAAATAAGATACGTGAGAGTCTCCTAGTGATTGAATCTTCTAGGTTGATTGTGTTTTAGTTTCGTGGGGTTTCTGAGAGAGAAATCAAACGACTGAAGTCCTGTTTGTTATTGAGGCTAAACTAGATGTGAAACGAGGTCTAGCAACACAAACACATAGTTCTCACAAAGTTACTAGCCAACATTCACATCGTTTGTAAAGGAAAGATCGTGGTTGAGGAAACTAGATGAATGGAGTGTTACGAATAGAGGTGGGCATGACGTGGTACACATTGATAGGGGGAAGAAGCCATGACGTGTCTATCATAGCAAGGAAGCCAACGTAAAACAAATTTCAAAACAGCCAAAACGGAAAAATCAATCTAGTCGAAAACTCTTATACGGATTCCAAACGTAATTCGAGCATGATACAACTCAAATCACTTTGTAATGAAGATCACATGGTGTATAATCAAATCCAAAATCCAAATAAGACACATGAGAGTCTCCTAGTGATTGAATCTTCTGGGTTGATTGTGTTTTAGTTTCGTGGTGTTTCTGAGAGAGAAATCAAACGACTGAAGTCATGTTTGTTATTGAGGCTAAACTAGATGTGAAACGAGGTCTAGCAACACAAACACATAGTTCTCAAAAAGTTACTAGCCAACATTCACATCGTTTGTAAAGGAAAGATCGTGGTTGAGGAAACTAGATGAACGGAGTGTTACGAATAGAGGTGGGCATGATGTGGTACACATTGACACGGGGACGATGCCTTAACATGTCTATCATAGCTTGGAAGCCAACGTAAAAGAACTTTCAATACAGCCAAAAAGGAAAAATCAATCTAGTCCAAAACTCCTATACGGATTCCAAACGTAATTCGAGCATGACACAACTCAAATCACTTTGCAATGAAGATCACATGGTGTATAATCAAATCTGAAATCCAAATAAGACATGTGAGAGCCTCCTAGTGATTGAATCTTCTAGGTTGATTGTGTTTTAGTTTCGTGGGGTTTCTGAGAGAGAAATCAAACGACTGAAGTCATGTTTGTTATTGAGGCTAAACTAGATGTGAAACGAGGTCTAGCAACACAAACACATAGTTCTCACAAAGTTACTAGCCAACATTCACATCGTTTGTAAAGGAAAGATCGTGGTTGAGGAAACTAGATGAACGGAGTGTTACGAATAGAGATGGGCATGACGTGGTACACATTGACAGGGGGAAGAAGCCATGACGTGTCTATCATAGCAAGGAAGCCAACGTAAAACAAATTTCAAAACAGCCAAAACGGAAAAATCAATCTAGTCGAAAACTCCTATACGGATTCCAAACGTAATTTAAGCATGATACAACTCAAATCACTTTGTATTGAAGATCACATGGTGTATAATCAAATTCAAAATCCAAATAAGACACATGAGAGTCTCCTAGTGATTGAATCTTCTAGGTTGATTGTGTTTTAGTTTCGTGGCTAAGGGAGAAATCGAATGAGTGAAGTCATGTTTGTTATTGAGGCTAAACTAGATGTGAAACGAGGTCTAGCAACACAAACACATAGTTCTCACAAAGTTACTAGCCAACATTCACATCGTTTGTAAAGGAAAGATCATGGTTGAGGAAACTAGATGAACGAAGTGTTACGAATAGAGGTGGATGATGTGGTACACATTGACAAGGGGACGAAGCCTTAACATGTCTATCATAGCTTGGAAGCCAACGTAAAAGAACTTTCAATACAGCCAAAAAGGTAAAATCAATCTAGTCCAAAACTCCTATACGGATTCCAAACGTAATTCGAGCATGACACAACTCAAATCACTTTGCAATGAAGATCACATGGTGTATAATCAAATCTGAAATCCAAATAAGACATGTGAGAGCCTCCTAGTGATTGAATCTTCTTGGTTGATTGTGTTTTAGTTTCGTGGGGTTTCTGAGAGAGAAATCAAACGATTGAAGTCATGTTTGTTATTGAGGCTAAACTAGATGTGAAACGAGGTCTAGCAACACAAACACATAGTTCTCACAAAGTTACTAGCCAACATTCACATCGTTTGTAAAGGAAAGATCGTGGTTGAGGAAACTAGATGAATGGAGTGTTACGAATATAGGTGGGCATGACGTGGTACACATAGACAGGGGGAAGAAGCCATGACGTGTCTATCATAGCAAGGAAGCCAACGTAAAACAAATTTTAAAACAGCCAAAACGGAAAAATCAATCTAGTCGAAAACTCTTATACGGATTCCAAACGTAATTCGAGCATGATACAACTCAAATCACTTTGTAATGAAGATCACATGGTGTATAATCAAATCCAAAATCCAAATAAGACACATGAGAGTCTCCTAGTGATTGAATCTTCTGGGTTGATTGTGTTTTAGTTTCGTGGTGTTTCTGAGAGAGAAATCAAACGACTGAAGTCATGTTTGTTATTGAGGCTAAACTAGATGTGAAACGAGGTCTAGCAACACAAACACATAGTTCTCACAAAGTTACTAGCCAACATTCACATTATTTGTAAAGGAAAGATCGTGGTTGAGGGAACTAGATGAACGGAGTGTTACGAATAGAGGTGGGCATGATGTGGTACACATTGACACGGGGACGATGCCTTAACATGTCTATCATAGCTTGGAAGCCAACGTAAAAGAACTTTCAATACAGCCAAAAAGGAAAAATCAATCTAGTCCAAAACTCCCATACGGATTCCAAACGTAATTCGAGCATGACACAACTCAAATCACTTTGCAATGAGGATCACATGGTGTATAATCAAATACGAAATCCAAATAAGACACGTGAGAGTCTCCTAGTGATTAAAACTTCTAGGTTGATTGTGTTTTAGTTTCGTTTTGTTTCTGAGAGAGAAATCAAACGACTGAAGTCATGTTTGTTATTGAGGCTAAACTAGATGTGAAACGAGGTCTAGCAACACAAACACATAGTTCTCACAAAGTTACTAGCCAACATTCATATCGTTTGTAAAGGAAAGATCGTGGTTGAGGAAACTAGATGAACGGAGTGTTACGAATAGAGATCGGCATGACGTGGTACACATTGACAGGGGGAAGAAGCCATGACGTGTCTATCATAGAAAGGAAGCCAACGTAAAACAAATTTCAAAACAGCCAAAACGGAAAAATCAATCTAGTCGAAAACTCCTATACGGATTCCAAACGTAATTCGAGCATGATACAACTCAAATCACTTTGTAATGAAGATCACATGGTGTATAATCAAATCCAAAATCCAAATAAGACACATGAGAGTCTCCTAGTGATTGAATCTTCTAGGTTGATTGTGTTTTAGTTTCGTGGCTAAGAGAGAAATCGAATGAGTGAAGTCATGTTTGTTATTGAGGCTAAACTAGATGTGAAACGAGGTCTAGCAACACAAACACATAGTTCTCACAAAGTTACCAGCCAACATTCACATCCTTTGTAAAGGAAAGATCGTGGTTGAGGAAACTAGATGAACGAAGTGTTACGAATAGAGGTGGGCATGATGTGGTACACATTGACACGGGGACGAAGCCTTAACATGTCTATCATAGCTTGGAAGCCAACGTAAAAGAACTTTCAATACAGCCAAAAAGGAAAAATCAATCTAGTCCAAAACTCCTATACGGATTCCAAACGTAATTCGAGCATGACACAACTCAAATCACTTTGCAATGAAGATCACATGGTGTATAATCAAATCTGAAATCCAAATAAGACATGTGAGAGCCTCCTAGTGATTGAATCTTCTAGGTTGATTGTGTTTTAGTTTCGTGGGGTTTCTGAGAGAGAAATCAAACGACTGAAGTCATGTTTGTTATTGAGGCTAAACTAGATGTGAAACGAGGTCTAGCAACACAAACACATAGTTCTCACAAAGTTACTAGCCAACATTCACATCGTTTGTAAAGGAAAGATCGTGGTTGAGGAAACTAGATGAACGGAGTGTTACGAATAGAGATGGGCATGACGTGGTACACATTGACAGGGTTAAGAAGCCATGACGTGTCTATCATAGCAAGGAAGCCAACGTAAAACAAATTTCAAAACAGCCAAAACGGAAAAATCAATCTAGTCGAAAACTCCTATACGGATTCCAAACGTAATTCGAGCATGATACAACTCAAATCACTTTGTAATGAAGATCACATGGTGTATAATCAAATCCAAAATCCAAATAAGACACATGAGAGTCTCCTAGTGATTGAATCTTCTAGGTTGATTGTGTTTTAGTTTCGTGGCTAAGAGAGAAATCGAATGAGTGAAGTCATGTTTGTTATTGAGGCTAAACTAGATGTGAAACGAGGTCTAGCAACACAAACACATAGTTCTCACAAAGTTACTAGCCAACATTCAAATCGTTTGTAAAGGAAATATCGTGGTTGAGGAAACTAGATGAACGGAGTGTTACGAATAGAGATGGGCATGACGTGGTACACATTGACAGGGTTAAGAAGCCATGACGTGTCTATCATAGCAAGGAAGCCAACGTAAAACAAATTTCAAAACAGCCAAAACGGAAAAATCAATCTAGTCGAAAACTCCTATACGGATTCCAAACGTAATTCGAGCATGATACAACTCAAATCACTTTGTAATGAAGATCACATGGTGTATAATCAAATCCAAAATCCAAATAAGACACATGAGAGTCTCCTAGTGATTGAATCTTCTAGGTTGATTGTGTTTTAGTTTCGTGGCTAAGAGAGAAATCGAATGAGTGAAGTCATGTTTGTTATTGAGGCTAAACTAGATGTGAAACGAGGTCTAGCAACACAAACACATAGTTCTCACAAAGTTACTAGCCAACATTCACATCGTTTGTAAAGGAAAGATCGTGGTTGAGGAAACTAGATGAACGCAGTATTACGAATAGAGGTGGCCATGACGTGGTACACATTGAAAGGGGGAAGAAGCCATGATGTGTCTATAATAGCTTGGAATCCAACGTAAAACAACTTTCAAAACAGCCAAAACGGAAAAATTAATCTAGTCCAAAACTCCTATACGGATTCCAAACGTAATTCGAGCATGATACAACTCAAATCACTTTGCAATGAGGATCACATGGTGTATAATCAAATACGAAATCCAAATAAGACACGTGAGAGTCTCCTAGTGATTGAATCTTCTAGGTTGATTGTGTTTTAGTTTCGTGGTGTTTCTGAGAGAGAAATCAAACGACTGAAGTCATGTTTGTTATTGAGGCTAAACTAGATGTGAAACGAGGTCTAGCAACACAAACACATAGTTCTCACAAAGTTACTAGCCAACATTCACATCGTTTGTAAAGAAACGATCGTGGTTATGGAAACTAGATCAACGGAGTGTTACGAATAGAGGTAGGCATGACGTGGTACACATTGACAGGGGGAAGAAGCCATGACGTGTCTATCATAGCTTGGAAGCCAACGTAAAACAACTTTCAAAACAGCCAAAACGGAAAAATCAATCTAGTCGAAAACTCCTATACGGATTCCAAACGTAATTCGAGCATGATACAACTCAAATCACTTTGTAATGAAGATCACATCGTGTATAATCAAATCCGAAATCCAAATAAGACACGTGAGAGTCTCCTAGTGATTGGATCTTCTAGGTTGATTGTGTTTTAGTTTCGTGGGGTTTCTGAGAGAGAAATCAAACGACTGAAGTCATGTTTGTTATTGAGGCTAAACTAGATGTGAAACGAGGTCTAGCAACACAAACACATAGTTCTCACAAAGTTACTAGCCAACATTCACATCGTTTGTAAAGGAAAGATCGTGGTTGAGGAAACTAGATGAACGGAGTGTTACGAATAGAGATGGGCATGACGTGGTACACATTGACAGGGGGAAGAAGCCATGACGTGTCTATCATAGCAAGGAAGCCAACGTAAAACAAATTTCAAAACAGCCAAAACGGAAAAATCAATCTAGTCGAAAACTCCTATACGGATTCCAAACGTAATTCGAGCATGATACAACTCAAATCACTTTGTAATGAAGATCACATCGTGTATAATCAAATCCGAAATCCAAATAAGACACGTGAGAGTCTCCTAGTGATTGAATCTTCTAGGTTGATTGTGTTTTAGTTTCGTGGTGTTTCTGAGAGAGAAATCAAACGACTGAAGTCATGTTTGTTATTGAGGCTAAACTAGATGTGAAACGAGGTCTAGCAACACAAACACATAGTTCTCACAAAGTTACTAGCCAACATTCACATCGTTTGTAAAGAAAAGATCGTGGTTATGGAAACTAGATCAACAGAGTGTTACGAATAGAGGTAGGCATGACGTGGTACACATTGACAGGGGGAAGAAGCCATGACGTGTCTATCATAGCTTGGAAGCCAACGTAAAACAACTTTCAAAACAGCCAAAACGGAAAAATCAATCTAGTCGAAAACTCCTATACGGATTCCAAACGTAATTCGAGCATGATACAACTCAAATCACTTTGTAATGAAGATCACATCGTGTATAATCAAATCCGAAATCCAAATAAGACACGTGAGAGTCTCCTAGTGATTGAATCTTCTAGGTTGATTGTGTTTTAGTTTCGTGGGGTTTCTGAGAGAGAAATCAAACGACTGAAGTCATGTTTGTTATTGAGGCTAAACTAGATGTGAAACGAGGTCTAGCAACACAAACACATAGTTCTCACAAAGTTACTAGCCAACATTCACATCGTTTGTAAAGGAAAGATCGTGGTTGAGGAAACTAGATGAACGGAGTGTTACGAATAGAGATGGGCATGACGTGGTACACATTGACAGGGTTAAGAAGCCATGACGTGTCTATCTTAGCAAGGAAGCCAACGTAAAACAAATTTCAAAACAGCTAAAACGGAAAAATCAATCTAGTCGAAAACTCCTATACGGATTCCAAACGTAATTCGAGCATGATACAACTCAAATCACTTTGTAATAAAGATCACATGGTGTATAATCAAATCCAAAATCCAAGAAGACACATGAGAGTCTCCTAGTGATTGAATCTTCTAGGTTGATTGTGTTTTAGTTTCGTGGCTAAGAGAGAAATCGAATGAGTGAAGTCATGTTTGTTATTGAGGCTAAACTAGATGTGAAACGAGGTCTAGCAACACAAACACATAGTTCTCACAAAGTTACTAGCCAACATTCACATCGTTTGTAAAGGAAAGATCGTGGTTGAGGAAACTAGATGAACGCAGTATTACGAATAGAGGTGGCCATGACGTGGTACACATTGAAAGGGGGAAGAAGCCATGATGTGTCTATAATAGCTTGGAATCCAACGTAAAACAACTTTCAAAATAGCCAAAACGGAAAAATTAATCTAGTCCAAAACTCCTATACGGATTCCAAACGTAATTCGAGCATGATACAACTCAAATCACTTTGCAATGAGGATCACATGGTGTATAATCAAATACGAAATCCAAATAAGACACGTGAGAGTCTCCTAGTGATTGAATCTTCTAGGTTGATTGTGTTTTAGTTTCGTGGTGTTTCTGAGAGAGAAATCAAACGACTGAAGTCATGTTTGTTATTGAGGCTAAACTAGATGTGAAACGAGGTCTTGCAACACAAACACATAGTTCTCACAAAGTTACTAGCCAACATTCACATCGTTTGTAAAGAAAAGATCGTGGTTGTGGAAACTAGATCAACGGAGTGTTACGAATAGAGGTAGGCATGACGTGGTACACATTGACAGGGGGAAGAAGCCATGACGTGTCTATCATAGCTTGGAAGCCAACGTAAAACAACTTTCAAAACAGCCAAAACGGAAAAATCAATCTAGTCGAAAACTCCTATACGGATTCGAAACGTAATTCGAGCATGATACAACTCAAATCACTTTGTAATGAAGATCACATCGTGTATAATCAAATCCGAAATCCAAATAAGACACGTGAGAGTCTCCTAGTGATTGAATCTTCTAGGTTGATTGTGTTTTAGTTTCGTGGGGTTTCTGAGAGAGAAATCAAACGACTGAAGTCATGTTTGTTATTGAGGCTAAACTAGATGTGAAACGAGGTCTAGCAACACAAACACATAGTTCTCACAAAGTTACTAGCCAACATTCACATCGTTTGTAAAGGAAAGATCGTGGTTGAGGAAACTAGATGAACGGAGTGTTACGAATAGAGATGGGCATGACGTGGTACACATTGACAGGGGGAAGAAGCCATGACGTGTCTATCATAGCAAGGAAGCCAACGTAAAACAAATTTCAAAACAGCCAAAACGGAAAAATCAATCTAGTCGAAAACTCCTATACGGATTCCAAACGTAATTCGAGCATGATACAACTCAAATCACTTTGTAATGAAGATCACATCGTGTATAATCAAATCCGAAATCCAAATAAGACACGTGAGAGTCTCCTAGTGATTGAATCTTTTAGGTTGATTGTGTTTTAGTTTCGTGGTGTTTCTGAGAGAGAAATCAAACGACTGAAGTCATGTTTGTTATTGAGGCTAAACTAGATGTGAAACGAGGTCTAGCAACACAAACACATAGTTCTCACAAAGTTACTAGCCAACATTCACATCGTTTGTAAAGAAAAGATCGTGGTTATGGAAACTAGATCAACAGAGTGTTACGAATAGAGGTAGGCATGACGTGGTACACATTGACAGGGGGAAGAAGCCATGACGTGTCTATCATAGCTTGGAAGCCAACGTAAAACAACTTTCAAAACAGCCAAAACGGAAAAATCAATCTAGTCGAAAACTCCTATACGGATTCCAAACGTAATTCGAGCATGATACAACTCAAATCACTTTGTAATGAAGATCACATCGTGTATAATCAAATCCGAAATCCAAATAAGACACGTGAGAGTCTCCTATTGATTGAATCTTCTAGGTTGATTGTGTTTTAGTTTCGTGGGGTTTTTGAGAGAGAAATCAAACAACTGAAATCATGTTTGTTATTGAGGCTAAACTAGATGTGAAACGAGGTCTAGCAACACAAACACATAGTTCTCACAAAGTTATTAGCCAACATTCACATCGTTTGTAAAGGAAAGATCGTGGTTGAGGAAACTAGATGAACGGAGTGTTACGAATAGAGATGGGCATGACGTGGTACACATTGACAGGGTTAAGAAGCCATGACGTGTCTATCATAGCAAGGAAGCCAACGTAAAACAAATTTCAAAACAGCTAAAACGGAAAAATCAATCTAGTCGAAAACTCCTATCCGGATTCCAAACGTAATTCGAGCATGATACTACTCAAATCACTTTGTAATGAAGATTACATGGTGTATAATCAAATCCAAAATCCAAAGAAGACACATGAGAGTCTCCTAGTGATTGAATCTTCTAGGTTGATTGTGTTTTAGTTTCGTGGCTAAGAGAGAAATCGAATGAGTGAAGTCATGTTTGTTATTGAGGCTAAACTAGATGTGAAACGAGGTCTAGCAACACAAACACATAGTTCTCACAAAGTTACTAGCCAACATTCACATCGTTTGTAAAGGAAAGATCGTGGTTGAGGAAACTAGATGAACGCAGTATTACGAATAGAGGTGGCCATGACGTGGTACACATTGAAAGGGGGAAGAAGCCATGATGTGTCTATAATAGCTTGGAATCCAACGTAAAACAACTTTCAAAATAGCCAAAACGGAAAAATTAATCTAGTCCAAAACTCCTATACGGATTCCAAACGTAATTCGAGCATGTTACAACTCAAATCACTTTGCAATGAGGATCACATGGTGTATAATCAAATACGAAATCCAAATAAGACACGTGAGAGTCTCCTAGTGATTGAATCTTCTAGGTTGATTGTGTTTTAGTTTCGTGGTGTTTCTGAGAGAGAAATCAAACGACTGAAGTCATGTTTGTTATTGAGGCTAAATTAGATGTGAAACGAGGTCTTGCAACACAAACACATAGTTCTCACAAAGTTACTAGCCAACATTCACATCGTTTGTAAAGAAAAGATCGTGGTTGTGGAAACTAGATCAACGGAGTGTTACGAATAGAGGTAGGCATGACGTGGTACACATTGACAGGGGGAAGAAGCCATGACGTGTCTATCATAGCTTGGAAGCCAACGTAAAACAACTTTCAAAACAGCCAAAACGGAAAAATCAATCTAGTCGAAAACTCCTATACGGATTCGAAACGTAATTCGAGCATGATACAACTCAAATCACTTTGTAATGAAGATCACATCGTGTATAATCAAATCCGAAATCCAAATAAGACACGTGAGAGTCTCCTAGTGATTGAATCTTCTAGGTTGATTGTGTTTTAGTTTCGTGGGGTTTCTGAGAGAGAAATCAAACGACTGAAGTCATGTTTGTTATTGAGGCTAAACTAGATGTGAAACGAGGTCTAGCAACACAAACACATAGTTCTCACAAAGTTACTAGCCAACATTCACATCGTTTGTAAAGGAAAGATCGTGGTTGAGGAAACTAGATGAACGCAGTATTACGAATAGAGGTGGGCATGACGTGGTACACATTGAAAGGGGGAAGAAGCCATGATGTGTCTATAATAGCTTGGAATCCAACGTAAAACAACTTTCAAAATAGCCAAAACGGAAAAATTAATCTAGTCCAAAACTCCTATACGGATTCCAAACGTAATTCGAGCATGTTACAACTCAAATCACTTTGCAATGAGGATCACATCGTGTATAATCAAATACGAAATCCAAATAAGACACGTGAGAGTCTCCTAGTGATTGAATCTTCTAGGTTGATTGTGTTTTAGTTTCGTGGTGTTTCTGAGAGAGAAATCAAACGACTGAAGTCATGTTTGTTATTGAGGCTAAACTAGATGTGAAACGAGGTCTTGCAACACAAACACATAGTTCTCACAAAGTTACTAGCCAACATTCACATCGTTTGTAAAGAAAAGATCGTGGTTGTGGAAACTAGATCAACGGAGTGTTACGAATAGAGGTAGGCATGACGTGGTACACATTGACAGGGGGAAGAAGCCATGACGTGTCTATCATAGCTTGGAAGCCAACGTAAAACAACTTTCAAAACAGCCAAAACGGAAAAATCAATCTAGTCGAAAACTCCTATACGGATTCGAAACGTAATTCGAGCATGATACAACTCAAATCACTTTGTAATGAAGATCACATCGTGTATAATCAAATCCGAAATCCAAATAAGACACGTGAGAGTCTCCTAGTGATTGAATCTTCTAGGTTGATTGTGTTTTAGTTTCGTGGGGTTTCTGAGAGAGAAATCAAACGACTGAAGTCATGTTTGTTATTGAGGCTAAACTAGATGTGAAACGAGGTCTAGCAACACAAACACATAGTTCTCACAAAGTTACTAGCCAACATTCACATCGTTTGTAAAGGAAAGATCGTGGTTGAGGAAACTAGATGAACGGAGTGTTACGAATAGAGATGGGCATGACGTGGTACACATTGACAGGGGGAAGAAGCCATGACGTGTCTATCATAGCAAGGAAGCCAACGTAAAACAAATTTCAAAACAGCCAAAACGGAAAAATCAATCTAGTCGAAAACTCCTATACGGATTCCAAACGTAATTCGAGCATGATACAACTCAAATCACTTTGTAATGAAGATCACATCGTGTATAATCAAATCCGAAATCCAAATAAGACACGTGAGAGTCTCCTAGTGATTGAATCTTCTAGGTTGATTGTGTTTTAGTTTCGTGGGGTTTCTGAGAGAGAAATCAAACGACTGAAGTCATGTTTGTTATTGAGGCTAAACTAGATGTGAAACGAGGTCTAGCAACACAAACACATAGTTCTCACAAAGTTACTAGCCAACATTCACATCGTTTGTAAAGAAAAGATCGTGGTTATGGAAACTAGATCAACAGAGTGTTACGAATAGAGGTAGGCATGACGTGGTACACATTGACAGGGGGAAGAAGCCATGACGTGTCTATCATAGCTTGGAAGCCAACGTAAAACAACTTTCAAAACAGCCAAAACGGAAAAATCAATCTAGTCGAAAACTCCTATACGGATTCCAAACGTAATTCGAGCATGATACAACTCAAATCACGTTGTAATGAAGATCACATCGTGTATAATCAAATCCGAAATCCAAATAAGACACGTGAGAGTCTCCTAGTGATTGAATCTTCTAGGTTGATTGTGTTTTAGTTTCGTGGGGTTTTTGAGAGAGAAATCAAACAACTGAAGTCATGTTTGTTATTGAGGCTAAACTAGATGTGAAACGAGGTCTAGCAACACAAACACATAGTTCTCACAAAGTTATTAGCCAACATTCACATCGTTTGTAAAGGAAAGATCGTGGTTGAGGAAACTAGATGAACGGAGTGTTACGAATAGAGATGGGCATGACGTGGTACACATTGACAGGGTTAAGAAGCCATGACGTGTCTATCATAGCAAGGAAGCCAACGTAAAACAAATTTCAAAACAGCTAAAACGGAAAAATCAATCTAGTCGAAAACTCCTATCCGGATTCCAAACGTAATTCGAGCATGATACAACTCAAATCACTTTGTAATGAAGATCACATGGTGTATAATCAAATCCAAAATCCAAATAAGACACATGAGAGTCTCCTAGTGATTGAATCTTCTAGGTTGATTGTGTTTTAGTTTCGTGGCAAAGAGAGAAATTGAATGAGTGAAGTCATGTTTGTTATTGAGGCTAAACTAGATGTGAAACGAGGTCTAGCAACACAAACACATAGTTCTAACAAAGTTACTAGCCAACATTCACATCGTTTGTAAAGGAAAGATCGTGGTTGAGGAAACTAGATGAACGCAGTATTACGAATAGAGGTGGCCATGACGTAGTACACATTGAAAGGGGGAAGAAGCCATGATGTGTCTATAATAGCTTGGAATCCAACGTAAAACAACTTTCAAAACAGCCAAAACGGAAAAATTAATCTAGTCCAAAACTCCTATACGGATTCCAAACGTAATTCGAGCATGATACAACTCAAATCACTTTGCAATGAGGATCACATCGTGTATAATCAAATCCGAAATCCAAATAAGACACGTGAGAGTCTCCTAGTGATTGAATCTTCTAGGTTGGTTGTGTTTTAGTTTCGTGGTGTTTCTGAGAGAGAAATCAAACGACTGAAGTCATGTTTGTTATTGAGGCTAAACTAGATGTGAAACGAGGTCTAGCAACACAAACACATAGTTCTCACAAAGTTACTAGCCAACATTCACATCGTTTGTAAAGAAAAGATCGTGGTTGTGGAAACTAGATCAACGGAGTGTTACGAATAGAGGTAGGCATGACGTGGTATACATTGACAGGGGGAAGAAGCCATGACGTGTCTATCATAGCTTGGAAGCCAACGTAAAACAACTTTCAAAACAGCCAAAACGGAAAAATCAATCTAGTCGAAAACTCCTATACGGATTCGAAACGTAATTCGAGCATGATACAACTCAAATCACTTTATAATGAAGATCACATCGTGTATAATCAAATCCGAAATCCAAATAAGACACGTGAGAGTCTCCTAGTGATTGAATCTTCTAGGTTGATTGTGTTTTAGTTTCGTGGGGTTTCTGAGAGAGAAATCAAACGACTGAAGTCATGTTTGTTATTGAGGCTAAACTAGATGTGAAACGAGGTCTAGCAACACAAACACATAGTTTTCACAAAGTTACTAGCCAACATTCACATCGTTTGTAAAGGAAAGATCGTGGTTGAGGAAACTAGATGAACGAAGTGTTACGAATAGAGATGGGCATGACGTGGTACACATTGACAGGGGGAAGAAGCCATGACGTGTCTATCATAGCAAGGAAGCCAACGTAAAACAAATTTCAAAACAGCCAAAACGAAAAAATCAATCTAGTCGAAAACTCCTATACGGATTCCAAACGTAATTCGAGCATGACACAACTCAAATCACTTTGCAATGAAGATCACATGGTGTATAATCAAATCTGAAATCCAAATAAGACATGTGAGAGCTTCCTAGTGATTGAATCTTCTAGGTTGATTGTGTTTTAGTTTCGTGGGGTTTCTGAGAGAGAAATCAAACGACTGAAGTCATGTTTGTTATTGAGGCTAAACTAGATGTGAAACGAGGTCTAGAAACACAAACACATAGTTCTCACAAAGTTACTAGCCAACATTCACATCGTTTGTAAAGGAAAGATCGTGGTTGAGGAAACTAGATGAACGGAGAGTTACGAATAGAGATGGGCATGACGTGGTACACATTGACAGGGGGAAGAAGCCATGACGTGTCTATCATAGCAAGGAAGCCAACGTAAAACAAATTTTAAAACAGCCAAAACAGAAAAATCAATCTAGTCGAAAACTCCTATACGGATTCCAAACGTAATTCGAGCATGATACAACTCAAATCACTTTGTAATGAAGATCACATGGTGTATAATCAAATCCAAAATCCAAATAAGACACATGAGAGTCTCCTAGTGATTGAATCTTCTAGGTTGATTGTCTTTTAGTTTCGTGGCTAAGAGAGAAATCGAATGAGTGAAGTCATGTTTGTTATTGAGGCTAAACTAGATGTGAAACGAGGTCTAGCAACACAAACACAATGTTCTCACAAAGTTACTAGCCAACATTCACATCGTTTGTAAAGGAAAGATCGTGGTTGAGGAAACTAGATGAACGAAGTGTTACGAATAGAGGTGGGCATGATGTGGTACACATTGACACGGGGACGAAGCCTTAACATGTCTATCATAGCTTGGAAGCCAACGTAAAGAAACTTTCAATACAGCCAAAAAGGAAAAATCAATCTAGTCCAAAACTCCTATACGGATTCCAAACGTAATTCGAGCATGACACAACTCAAATCACTTTGAAATGAAGATCACATGATGTATAATCAAATCTAAAATCCTAATAAGACATGTGAGAGCCTCCTAGTGATTGAATCTTCTAGGTTGATTGTGTTTTAGTTTCGTGGGGTTTCTGAGAGAGAAACCAAACGACTGAAGTCATGTTTGTTATTGAGGCTAAACTAGATGTGAAACGAGGTCTAGCAACACAAACACATAGTTCTCACAAAGTTACTAGCCAACATTCACATCGTTTGTAAAGGAAAGATCGTGGTTGAGGAAACTAGATGAACGGAGTGTTACGAATAGAGATGGGCCTGACGTGGTACACATTGACAGGGTTAAGAAGCCATGACGTGTCTATCATAGCAAGGAAGCCAACGTAAAACAAATTTTAAAACAGCCAAAACGGAAAAATCAATCTAGTCGAAAACTCCTATACGGATTCCAAACGTAATTCGAGCATGATACAACTCAAATCACTTTGTAATGAAGATCACATGGTGTATAATCAAATCCAAAATCCAAATAAGACACATGAGAGTCTCCTAGTGATTGAATCTTCTAGGTTGATTGTGTTTTAGTTTCGTGGCTAAGAGAGAAATCGAATGAGTGAAGTCATGTTTGTTATTGAGGCTAAACTAGATGTGAAACGAGGTCTAGCAACACAAACACATAGTTCTCACAAAGTTACTAGCCAACATTCACATCATTTGTAAAGGAAAGATCATGGTTGAGGAAACTAGATGAACGCAGGATTACGAATAGAGGTGGCCATGACGTGGTACACATTGAAAGGGGGAAGAAGCCATGATGTGTCTATAATAGCTTGGAATCCAACGTAAAACAACTTTCAAAACAGCCAAAACGGAAAAATTAATCTAGTCCAAAACTTCTATACGGATTCCAAACGTAATTCGAGCATGATACAACTCAAATCACTTTGCAATGAGGATCACATGGTGTATAATCAAATACGAAATCCAAATAAGACACGTGAGAGTCTCCTAGTGATTGAATCTTTTAGGTTGATTGTGTTTTAGTTTCGTGGTGTTTCTGAGAGAGAAATCAAACGACTGAAGTCATGTTTGTTATTGAGGCTAAACTAGATGTGAAACGAGGTCTAGCAACACAAACACATAGTTCTCACAAAGTTACTAGCCAACTTTCACATCGTTTGTAAAGGAAAGATCGTGGTTGAGGAAACTAGATGAACGGAGTGTTACGAATAGAGGTGGGCATGACGTGGTACATAGTGACACGGGGACGAAGCCATGACGTGTCTATCATAGCTTGGAAGCCAACGTAAAAGAACTTTCAAAACAGCCAAAACGGAAAAATCAATCTAGTCCAACACTGCTATACGGATTCCAAACGTAAATCGAGTATGATACAACTCAAATCACTTTGCAATGAAGATCACATGGTGTATAATCAAATCCGAAATCCAAATAAGACACGTGAGAGTCTCCTAGTGATTGAATCTTCTAGGTTGATTGTGTTTTAGTTTCGTGGGGTTTCTGAGAGAGAAATCAAATGACTGAAGTCATGTTTGTTATTGAGGCTAAACTAGATGTCAAACGAGGTCTAGCAACACAAACACATAGTTCTCACAAAGTTACTAGCCAACATTCACATCATTTGTAAAGGAAAGATCGTGGTTGAGGAAACTAGATGAACGGAGTGTTACGAATAGAGGTGGCCATGACGTTGTACACATTGATAGGGGGAAGAAGCCATGATGTGTCTATAATAGCAAGGAAGCCAACGTAAAACAAATTTCAAAATAGCCAAAACGAAAAAATCAATCTAGTCAAAAACTCCTATACGGATTCCAAACGTAATTCGAGCATGATACAACTCAAATCACTTTGTAATGAAGATCATATGGTGTATAATCAAATCCAAAATCCAAATAAGACACATGAGAGTCTCCTAGTGATTGAATCTTCTAGGTTGATTGTGTTTTAGTTTCGTGGCTAAGAGAGAAATCGAATGAGTGAAGTCATGTTTGTTATTGAAGCTAAACTAGATGTGAAACGAGGTCTAGCAACACAAACACATAGTTCTCACAAAGTTACTAGCCAACATTCACATCGTTTGTAAAGGAAAGATCGTGGTTGAGGAAACTAGATGAACGCAGTATTACGAATAGAGGTGGCCATGACGTGGTACACATTAAAAGGGGGAAGAAGCCATGATGTGTCTATAATAGCTTGGAATCCAACGTAAAACAACTTTCAAAACAGCCAAAACGGAAAAATTAATCTAGTCCAAAACTCCTATACGGATTCCAAACGTAATTCGAGCATGATACAACTCAAATCACTTTGCAATGAGGATCACATGGTGTATAATCAAATACGAAATCCAAATAAGACACGTGAGAGTCTCCTAGTGATTAAATCTTTTAGGTTGATTGTGTTTTAGTTTCGTGGTGTTTCTGAGAGAGAAATCAAACGACTGAAGTCATGTTTGTTATTGAGGCTAAACTAGATGTGAAACGAGGTCTAGCAACATAAACACATAGTTCTCACAAAGTTACTAGCCAACTTTCACATCGTTTGTAAAGGAAAGATCGTGGTTGAGGAAACTAGATGAACGGAGTGTTACGAATAGAGGTGGGCATGACGTGGTACATATTGACACGGGGACGAAGCCATGACGTGTCTATCATAGCTTGGAAGCCAACGTAAAAGAACTTTCAAAACAGCCAAAACGGAAAAATCAATCTAGTCCAACACTGCTATACGGATTCCAAACGTAATTCGAGTATGATACAACTCAAATCACTTTGCAATGAAGATCACATGGTGTATAATCAAATCCGAAATCCAAATAAGACACGTGAGAGTCTCCTAGTGATTGAATCTTCTAGGTTGATTGTGTTTTAGTTTCGTGGGGTTTCTGAGAGAGAAATCAAATGACTGAAGTCATGTTTGTTATTGAGGCTAAACTAGATGTGAAACGAGGTCTAGCAACACAAACACATAGTTCTCACAAAGTTACTAGCCAACATTCACATCATTTGTAAAGGAAAGATCGTGGTTGAGGAAACTATATGAACGGAGTGTTACGAATAGAGATGGGCATGACGTGGTATACATTGACAGGGGGCAGAAGCCATGACGTGTCTATCATAGCAAGGAAGCCAACGTAAAACAAATTTCAAAATAGCCAAAACGAAAAAATCAATCTAGTCAAAAACTCCTATACGGATTCCAAACGTAATTCGAGCATGATACAACTCAAATCACTTTGTAATGAAGATCATATGGTGTATAATCAAATCCAAAATCCAAATAAGACACATGAGAGTCTCCTAGTGATTGAATCTTCTAGGTTGATTGTGTTTTAGTTTCGTGGCTAAAAGAGAAATCGAATGAGTGAAGTCATGTTTGTTATTGAGGCTAAACTAGATGTGAAGGAGGTCTAGCAACACAAACACATAGTTTTCACAAAGTTACTAGCCAACATTCACATCGTTTGTACAGGAAAGATCGTGGTTGAGGAAACTAGATGAACGGAGTATTACGAATAGAGGTGGCCATGACGTGGTACACATTGATAGGGGGAAGAAGCCATGATGTGTCTATAATAGCTTGGAATCCAACGTAAAACAACTTTCAAAACAGCCAAAACGGAAAAATTAATCTAGTCCAAAACTCCTATACGGATTCCAAACGTAATTCGAGCATGATACAACTCAAATCACTTTGCAATGAGGATCACATGGTGTATAATCAAATACGAAATCCAAATAAAACACGTGAGAGTCTCCTAGTGATTGAAACTTCTAGGTTGATTGTGTTTTAGTTTCGTTTTGTTTCTGAGAGAGAAATCAAACGACTGAAGTCATGTTTGTTATTGAGGCTAAACTAGATGTCAAACGAGGTCTAGCAACACAAACACATAGTTCTCACAAAGTTACTAGCCAACATTCACATCATTTGTAAAGGAAAGATCGTGGTTGAGGAAACTAGATGAACGGAGTGTTACGAATAGAGGTGGCCATGACGTTGTACACATTGATAGGGGGAAGAAGCCATGATGTGTCTATAATAGCAAGGAAGCCAACGTAAAACAAATTTCAAAATAGCCAAAACGAAAAAATCAATCTAGTCAAAAACTCCTATACGGATTCCAAACGTAATTCGAGCATGATACAACTCAAATCACTTTGTAATGAAGATCATATGGTGTATAATCAAATCCAAAATCCAAATAAGACACATGAGAGTCTCCTAGTGATTGAATCTTCTAGGTTGATTGTGTTTTAGTTTCGTGGCTAAGAGAGAAATCGAATGAGTGAAGTCATGTTTGTTATTGAAGCTAAACTAGATGTGAAACGAGGTCTAGCAACACAAACACATAGTTCTCACAAAGTTACTAGCCAACATTCACATCGTTTGTAAAGGAAAGATCGTGGTTGAGGAAACTAGATGAACGCAGTATTACGAATAGAGGTGGCCATGACGTGGTACACATTAAAAGGGGGAAGAAGCCATGATGTGTCTATAATAGCTTGGAATCCAACGTAAAACAACTTTCAAAACAGCCAAAACGGAAAAATTAATCTAGTCCAAAACTCCTATACGGATTCCAAACGTAATTCGAGCATGATACAACTCAAATCACTTTGCAATGAGGATCACATGGTGTATAATCAAATACGAAATCCAAATAAGACACGTGAGAGTCTCCTAGTGATTAAATCTTTTAGGTTGATTGTGTTTTAGTTTCGTGGTGTTTCTGAGAGAGAAATCAAACGACTGAAGTCATGTTTGTTATTGAGGCTAAACTAGATGTGAAACGAGGTCTAGCAACACAAACACAAAGTTCTCACAAAGTTACTAGCCAACATTCACATCGTTTGTAAAGGAAAGATCGTGGTTGAGGAAACTAGATGAACGGAGTGTTACGAATAGAGGTGGGCATGACGTGGTACATATTGACACGGGGACGAAGCCATGACGTGTCTATCATAGCTTGGAAGCCAACGTAAAAGAACTTTCAAAACAGCCAAAACGGAAAAATCAATCTAGTCCAACACTGCTATACGGATTCCAAACGTAATTCGAGTATGATACAACTCAAATCACTTTGCAATGAAGATCACATGGTGTATAATCAAATCCGAAATCCAAATAAGACACGTGAGAGTCTCCTAGTGATTGAATCTTCTAGGTTGATTGTGTTTTAGTTTCGTGGGGTTTCTGAGAGAGAAATCAAATGACTGAAGTCATGTTTGTTATTGAGGCTAAACTAGATGTGAAACGAGGTCTAGCAACACAAACACATAGTTCTCACAAAGTTACTAGCCAACATTCACATCATTTGTAAAGGAAAGATCGTGGTTGAGGAAACTATATGAACGGAGTGTTACGAATAGAGATGGGCATGACGTGGTATACATTGACAGGGGGCAGAAGCCATGACGTGTCTATCATAGCAAGGAAGCCAACGTAAAACAAATTTCAAAATAGCCAAAACGAAAAAATCAATCTAGTCAAAAACTCCTATACGGATTCCAAACGTAATTCGAGCATGATACAACTCAAATCACTTTGTAATGAAGATCATATGGTGTATAATCAAATCCAAAATCCAAATAAGACACATGAGAGTCTCCTAGTGATTGAATCTTCTAGGTTGATTGTGTTTTAGTTTCGTGGCTAAAAGAGAAATCGAATGAGTGAAGTCATGTTTGTTATTGAGGCTAAACTAGATGTGAAGGAGGTCTAGCAACACAAACACATAGTTTTCACAAAGTTACTAGCCAACATTCACATCGTTTGTACAGGAAAGATCGTGGTTGAGGAAACTAGATGAACGGAGTATTACGAATAGAGGTGGCCATGACGTGGTACACATTGATAGGGGGAAGAAGCCATGATGTGTCTATAATAGCTTGGAATCCAACGTAAAACAACTTTCAAAACAGCCAAAACGGAAAAATTAATCTAGTCCAAAACTCCTATACGGATTCCAAACGTAATTCGAGCATGATACAACTCAAATCACTTTGCAATGAGGATCACATGGTGTATAATCAAATACGAAATCCAAATAAAACACGTGAGAGTCTCCTAGTGATTGAAACTTCTAGGTTGATTGTGTTTTAGTTTCGTTTTGTTTCTGAGAGAGAAATCAAACGACTGAAGTCATGTTTGTTATTGAGGCTAAACTAGATGTGAAACGAGGTCTAGCAACACAAACACATAGTTCTCACAAAGTTACTAGCCAACATTCACATCGTTTGTAAAGGAAAGATCGTGGTTGAGGAAACTAGATGAACGGAGTGTTACGAATAGAGGTGGGCATGATGTGGTACACATTGACATGGGGACGAAGCCTTAACATCTCTATCATAGCTTGGAAGCCAACGTAAAAGAACTTTCAATACAGCCAAAAAGGAAAAATCAATCTAGTCCAAAACTCCTATACGGATTCCAAACGTAATTCGAGCATGACACAACTCAATTCACTTTGCAATGAAGATCACATGGTGTATAATCAAATCTGAAATCCAAATAAGACACGTGAGAGTCTCCTAGTGATTGAATCTTCTAGGTTGATTGTGTTTTAGTTTCGTGGCTAAGAGAGAAATCGAATGAGTGAAGTCATGTTTGTTATTGAGGCTAAACTAGATGTGAAACGAGGTCTAGCAACACAAACACATAGTTCTCACAAAGTTACTAGCCAACATTCACATCGTTTGTAAAGGAAAGATCGTGGTTGAGGAAACTAGATGAACGGAGTATTACGAATAGAGGTGGCCATGACGTGGTACACATTGAAAGGGGGAAGAAGCCATGATGTGTCTATAATAGCTTGGAATCCAACGTAAAACAACTTTCAAAACAGCCAAAACGAAAAAATCAATCTAGTCGAAAACTCCTATACGGATTCCAAACGTAATTCGAGCATGATACAACTTAAATCACTTTGAAATGAAGATCACATGGTGTATAATCAAATCCAAAATCCAAATAAGACACATGAGAGTCTCCTAGTGATTGAATCTTCTAGGTTGATTGTGTTTTAGTTTCGTGGCTAAGAGAGAAATCGAATGAGTGAAGTCATGTTTGTTATTGAAGCTAAACTAGATGTGAAACGAGGTCTAGCAACACAAACACATAGTTCTCACAAAGTTACTAGCCAACATTCACATCGTTTGTAAAGGAAAGATCGTGGTTGAGGAAACTAGATGAACGCAGTATTACGAATAGAGGTGGCCATGACGTGGTACACATTAAAAGGGGGAAGAAGCCATGATGTGTCTATAATAGCTTGGAATCCAACGTAAAACAACTTTCAAAACAGCCAAAACGGAAAAATTAATCTAGTCCAAAACTCCTATACGGATTCCAAACGTAATTCGAGCATGATACAACTCAAATCACTTTGCAATGAGGATCACATGGTGTATAATCAAATACGAAATCCAAATAAGACACGTGAGAGTCTCCTAGTGATTAAATCTTTTAGGTTGATTGTGTTTTAGTTTCGTGGTGTTTCTGAGAGAGAAATCAAACGACTGAAGTCATGTTTGTTATTGAGGCTAAACTAGATGTGAAACGAGGTCTAGCAACACAAACACATAGTTCTCACAAAGTTACTAGCCAACTTTCACATCGTTTGTAAAGGAAAGATCGTGGTTGAGGAAACTAGATGAACGGAGTGTTACGAATAGAGGTGGGCATGACGTGGTACATATTGACACGGGGACGAAGCCATGACGTGTCTATCATAGCTTGGAAGCCAACGTAAAAGAACTTTCAAAACAGCCAAAACGGAAAAATCAATCTAGTCCAACACTGCTATACGGATTCCAAACGTAATTCGAGCATGACACAACTCAATTCACTTTGCAATGAAGATCACATGGTGTATAATCAAATCTGAAATCCAAATAAGACATGTGAGAGCCTCCTAGTGATTGAATCTTCTAGGTTGATTGTGTTTTAGTTTCGTGGGGTTTTTTAGAGAGAAATCAAACGACTGAAGTCTTGTTTGTTATTGAGGCTAAACTAGATGTGAAACGAGGTCTAGCAACACAAACACATAGTTCTCACAAAGTTACTAGCCAACATTCACATCGTTTGTAAAGGAAAGATCGTGGTTGAGGAAACTAGATGAACGGAGTGTTACGAATAGAGATGGGCATGACGTGGTACACATTGACAGGGTTAAGAAGCCATGACGTGTCTGTAATAGCAAGGAAGCCAACGTAAAACAAATTTCAAAACAGCCAAAACGGAAAAATCAATCTAGTCGAAAACTCCTATACGGATTCCAAACGTAATTCGAGCATGATACAACTTAAATCACTTTGAAATGAAGATCACATGGTGTATAATCAAATCCAAAATCCAAATAAGACACATGAGAGTCTCCTAGTGATTGAATCTTCTAGGTTGATTGTGTTTTAGTTTCGTGGCTAAGAGAGAAATCGAATGAGTGAAGTCATGTTTGTTATTGAGGCTAAACTAGATGTGAAACGAGGTCTAGCAACACAAACACATAGTTCTCACAAAGTTACTAGCCAACATTCACATCGTTTGTAAAGGAAAGATCGTGGTTGAAGAAACTAGATGAACGGAGTATTACGAATAGAGGTGGCCATGACGTGGTACACATTGAAAGGGGGAAGAAGCCATGATGTGTCTATAATAGCTTGGAATCCAACGTAAAACAACTTTCAAAACAGCCAAAACGGAAAAATTAATCTAGTCCAAAACTCCTATACGGATTCCAAACGTAATTCGAGCATGATACAACTCAAATCACTTTGCAATGAGGATCACATGGTGTATAATCAAATACGAAATCCAAATAAGACACGTGAGAGTCTCCTAGTGATTGAATCTTCTAGGTTGATTGTGTTTTAGTTTCGTGGTGTTTCTGAGAGAGAAATCAAACGACTGAAGTCATGTTTGTTATTGAGGCTAAACTAGATGTGAAACGAGGTCTAGCAACACAAACACATAGTTCTCACAAAGTTACTAGCCAACATTCACATCGTTTGTAAAGAAAAGATCGTGGTTGTGGAAACTAGATCAACGGAGTGTTACGAATAGAGGTAGGCATGACGTGGTACACATTGACAAGGGGAAGAAGCCATGACGTGTCTATCATAGCTTGGAAGCCAACGTAAAACAACTTTCAAAACAGCCAAAACGGAAAAATCAATCTAGTCGAAAACTCCAATACGGATTCCAAACGTAATTCGAGCATGATACAACTCAAATCACTTTGCCATGAAGATCACATCGTGTATAATCAAATCCGAAATCCAAATAAGACACGTGAGAGTCTCCTAGTGATTGAATCTTCTAGGTTGATTGTGTTTTAGTTTCGTGGTGTTTCTGAGAGAGAAATCAAACGACTGAAGTCATGTTTGTTATTGAGGCTAAACTAGATGTGAAACGAGGTCTAGCAACACAAACACATAGTTCTCACAAAGTTACTAGCCAACATTCACATCGTTTGTAAAGGAAAGATCGTGGTTGAGGAAACTAGATGAACGGAGTGTTACGAATAGAGATGGGCATGACGTGGTACACATTGACAGGGGGAAGAAGCCATGATGTGTCTATCATAGCAAGGAAGCCAACGTAAAACAAATTTCAAAATAGCCAAAACGAAAAAATCAATCTAGTCAAAAACTCCTATACGGATTCCAAACGTAATTCGAGCATGATACAACTCAAATCACTTTGTAATGAACATCATATGGTGTATAACCAAATCCAAAATCCAAATAAGACACATGAGAGTCTCCTAGTGATTGAATCTTCTAGGTTAATTGTGTTTTAGTTTCGTGGCTAAGAGAGAAATCGAATGAGTGAAGTCATGTTTGTTATTGAGGCTAAACTAGATGTGAACGAGGTCTAGCAACACAAACACATAGTTCTCACAAAGTTACTAGCCAACATTCACATCGTTTGTATAGGAAAGATCGTGGTTGAGGAAACTAGATGAACGGAGTATTACGAATAGAGGTGGCCATGACGTGGTACACATTGATAGGGGGAAGAAGCCATGATGTGTCTATAATAGCTTGGAATCCAACGTAAAACAACTTTCAAAACAGCCAAAACGGAAAAATTAATCTAGTCCAAAACTCCTATACGGATTCCAAACGTAATTCGAGCATGATACAACTCAAATCACTTTGCAATGAGGATCACATGTTGTATAATCAAATACGAAATCCAAATAAAACACGTGAAAGTCTCCTAGTGATTGAAACTTCTAGGTTGATTGTGTTTTAGTTTCGTTTTGTTTCTGAAAGAGAAATCAAACGACTGAAGTCATGTTTGTTATTGAGGCTAAACTAGATGTGAAACGAGGTCTAGCAACACAAACACATAGTTCTCACAAAGTTACTAGCCAACATTCACATCGTTTGTAAAGGAAAGATCGTGGTTGAGGAAACTAGATGAACGGAGTGTTACGAATAGAGGTGGGCATGATGTGGTACACATTGACAAGGGGAAGAAGCCATGACGTGTCTATCATAGCTTGGAAGCCAACGTAAAACAACTTTCAAAACAGCCAAAACGGAAAAATCAATCTAGTCGAAAACTCCAATACGGATTCCAAACGTAATTCGAGCATGATACAACTCAAATCACTTTGCCATGAAGATCACATCGTGTATAATCAAATCCGAAATCCAAATAAGACACGTGAGAGTCTCCTAGTGATTGAATCTTCTAGGTTGATTGTGTTTTAGTTTCGTGGTGTTTCTGAGAGAGAAATCAAACGACTGAAGTCATGTTTGTTATTGAGGCTAAACTAGATGTGAAACGAGGTCTAGCAACACAAACACATAGTTCTCACAAAGTTACTAGCCAACATTCACATCGTTTGTAAAGGAAAGATCGTGGTTGAGGAAACTAGATGAACGGAGTGTTACGAATAGAGATGGGCATGACGTGGTACACATTGACAGGGGGAAGAAGCCATGATGTGTCTATCATAGCAAGGAAGCCAACGTAAAACAAATTTCAAAATAGCCAAAACGAAAAAATCAATCTAGTCAAAAACTCCTATACGGATTCCAAACGTAATTCGAGCATGATACAACTCAAATCACTTTGTAATGAACATCATATGGTGTATAACCAAATCCAAAATCCAAATAAGACACATGAGAGTCTCCTAGTGATTGAATCTTCTAGGTTAATTGTGTTTTAGTTTCGTGGCTAAGAGAGAAATCGAATGAGTGAAGTCATGTTTGTTATTGAGGCTAAACTAGATGTGAACGAGGTCTAGCAACACAAACACATAGTTCTCACAAAGTTACTAGCCAACATTCACATCGTTTGTATAGGAAAGATCGTGGTTGAGGAAACTAGATGAACGGAGTATTACGAATAGAGGTGGCCATGACGTGGTACACATTGATAGGGGGAAGAAGCCATGATGTGTCTATAATAGCTTGGAATCCAACGTAAAACAACTTTCAAAACAGCCAAAACGGAAAAATTAATCTAGTCCAAAACTCCTATACGGATTCCAAACGTAATTCGAGCATGATACAACTCAAATCACTTTGCAATGAGGATCACATGTTGTATAATCAAATACGAAATCCAAATAAAACACGTGAAAGTCTCCTAGTGATTGAAACTTCTAGGTTGATTGTGTTTTAGTTTCGTTTTGTTTCTGAAAGAGAAATCAAACGACTGAAGTCATGTTTGTTATTGAGGCTAAACTAGATGTGAAACGAGGTCTAGCAACACAAACACATAGTTCTCACAAAGTTACTAGCCAACTTTCACATCGTTTGTAAAGGAAAGATCGTGGTTGAGGAAACTAGATGAACGGAGTGTTACGAATAGAGGTGGGCATGACGTGGTACATATTGACACGGGGACGAAGCCATGACGTGTCTATCATAGCTTGGAAGCCAACGTAAAAGAACTTTCAAAACAGCCAAAACGGAAAAATCAATCTAGTCCAACACTGCTATACGGATTCCAAACGTAATTCGAGCATGACACAACTCAATTCACTTTGCAATGAAGATCACATGGTGTATAATCAAATCTGAAATCCAAATAAGACATGTGAGAGCCTCCTAGTGATTGAATCTTCTAGGTTGATTGTGTTTTAGTTTCGTGGGGTTTTTTAGAGAGAAATCAAACGACTGAAGTCTTGTTTGTTATTGAGGCTAAACTAGATGTGAAACGAGGTCTAGCAACACAAACACATAGTTCTCACAAAGTTACTAGCCAACATTCACATCGTTTGTAAAGGAAAGATCGTGGTTGAGGAAACTAGATGAACGGAGTGTTACGAATAGAGATGGGCATGACGTGGTACACATTGACAGGGTTAAGAAGCCATGACGTGTCTGTAATAGCAAGGAAGCCAACGTAAAACAAATTTCAAAACAGCCAAAACGGAAAAATCAATCTAGTCGAAAACTCCTATACGGATTCCAAACGTAATTCGAGCATGATACAACTTAAATCACTTTGAAATGAAGATCACATGGTGTATAATCAAATCCAAAATCCAAATAAGACACATGAGAGTCTCCTAGTGATTGAATCTTCTAGGTTGATTGTGTTTTAGTTTCGTGGCTAAGAGAGAAATCGAATGAGTGAAGTCATGTTTGTTATTGAGGCTAAACTAGATGTGAAACGAGGTCTAGCAACACAAACACATAGTTCTCACAAAGTTACTAGCCAACATTCACATCGTTTGTAAAGGAAAGATCGTGGTTGAAGAAACTAGATGAACGGAGTATTACGAATAGAGGTGGCCATGACGTGGTACACATTGAAAGGGGGAAGAAGCCATGATGTGTCTATAATAGCTTGGAATCCAACGTAAAACAACTTTCAAAACAGCCAAAACGGAAAAATTAATCTAGTCCAAAACTCCTATACGGATTCCAAACGTAATTCGAGCATGATACAACTCAAATCACTTTGCAATGAGGATCACATGGTGTATAATCAAATACGAAATCCAAATAAGACACGTGAGAGTCTCCTAGTGATTGAATCTTCTAGGTTGATTGTGTTTTAGTTTCGTGGTGTTTCTGAGAGAGAAATCAAACGACTGAAGTCATGTTTGTTATTGAGGCTAAACTAGATGTGAAACGAGGTCTAGCAACACAAACACATAGTTCTCACAAAGTTACTAGCCAACATTCACATCGTTTGTAAAGAAAAGATCGTGGTTGTGGAAACTAGATCAACGGAGTGTTACGAATAGAGGTAGGCATGACGTGGTACACATTGACAAGGGGAAGAAGCCATGACGTGTCTATCATAGCTTGGAAGCCAACGTAAAACAACTTTCAAAACAGCCAAAACGGAAAAATCAATCTAGTCGAAAACTCCAATACGGATTCCAAACGTAATTCGAGCATGATACAACTCAAATCACTTTGCCATGAAGATCACATCGTGTATAATCAAATCCGAAATCCAAATAAGACACGTGAGAGTCTCCTAGTGATTGAATCTTCTAGGTTGATTGTGTTTTAGTTTCGTGGTGTTTCTGAGAGAGAAATCAAACGACTGAAGTCATGTTTGTTATTGAGGCTAAACTAGATGTGAAACGAGGTCTAGCAACACAAACACATAGTTCTCACAAAGTTACTAGCCAACATTCACATCGTTTGTAAAGGAAAGATCGTGGTTGAGGAAACTAGATGAACGGAGTGTTACGAATAGAGATGGGCATGACGTGGTACACATTGACAGGGGGAAGAAGCCATGATGTGTCTATCATAGCAAGGAAGCCAACGTAAAACAAATTTCAAAATAGCCAAAACGAAAAAATCAATCTAGTCAAAAACTCCTATACGGATTCCAAACGTAATTCGAGCATGATACAACTCAAATCACTTTGTAATGAACATCATATGGTGTATAACCAAATCCAAAATCCAAATAAGACACATGAGAGTCTCCTAGTGATTGAATCTTCTAGGTTAATTGTGTTTTAGTTTCGTGGGTAAGAGAGAAATCGAATGAGTGAAGTCATGTTTGTTATTGAGGCTAAACTAGATGTGAACGAGGTCTAGCAACACAAACACATAGTTCTCACAAAGTTACTAGCCAACATTCACATCGTTTGTATAGGAAAGATCGTGGTTGAGGAAACTAGATGAACGGAGTATTACGAATAGAGGTGGCCATGACGTGGTACACATTGATAGGGGGAAGAAGCCATGATGTGTCTATAATAGCTTGGAATCCAACGTAAAACAACTTTCAAAACAGCCAAAACGGAAAAATTAATCTAGTCCAAAACTCCTATACGGATTCCAAACGTAATTCGAGCATGATACAACTCAAATCACTTTGCAATGAGGATCACATGTTGTATAATCAAATACGAAATCCAAATAAAACACGTGAAAGTCTCCTAGTGATTGAAACTTCTAGGTTGATTGTGTTTTAGTTTCGTTTTGTTTCTGAAAGAGAAATCAAACGACTGAAGTCATGTTTGTTATTGAGGCTAAACTAGATGTGAAACGAGGTCTAGCAACACAAACACATAGTTCTCACAAAGTTACTAGCCAACATTCACATCGTTTGTAAAGGAAAGATCGTGGTTGAGGAAACTAGATGAACGGAGTGTTACGAATAGAGGTGGGCATGATGTGGTACACATTGACACGGGGACGAAGCCTTAACATGTCTATCATAGCTTGGAAGCCAACGTAAAAGAACTTTCAATACAGCCAAAAAAGAAAAATCAATCTAGTCCAAAACTCCTATACGGATTCCAAACGTAATTCGAGCATGACACAACTCAAATCACTTTACAATGAAGATCACATGGTGTATAATCAAATCTGAAATCCAAATAAGACCTGTGAGAGCCTCCTAGTGATTGAATCTTCTAGGTTGATTGTGTTTTAGTTTTGTGGGGATTCTGAGAGAGAAATCAAATGACTGAAGTCATGTTTGTTATTGAGGCTAAACTAGATGTGAAACGAGGTCTAGCAACACAAACACATAGTTCTCACAAAGTTACTAGCCAACATTCACATCGTTTGTAAAGGAAAGATCGTGGTTGAGGAAACTAGATGAACGGAGTGTTACGAATAGAGATGGGCATGACGTGGTACACATTGACAGGGTTAAGAAGCCATGACGTGTCTATCATAGCAAGGAATCCAACGTAAAACAAATTTCAAAACTGCCAAAACGGAAAAATCAATCTAGTCGAAAACTCCTATACGGATTCCAAACGTAATTCGAGCATGATACAACTCAAATCACTTTGTAATGAAGATCACATGGTGTATAATCAAATCCAAAATCCAAATAAGACACATGAGAGTCTCCTAGTGATTGAATCTTCTAGGTTGATTGTGTTTCAGTTTCGTGGCTAAGAGAGAAATCGAATGAGTGAAGTCATGTTTGTTATTGAGGCTAAACTAGATGTGAAACGAGGTCTAGCAACACAAACACATAGTTCTCACAAAGTTACTAGCCAACATTCACATCGTTTGTAAAGGAAAGATCGTGGTTGAGGAAACTAGATGAACGGAGTGTTACGAATAGAGATGGGCATGACGTGGTACACATTGACAAGGGGAAGAAGCCATGACGTGTCTATCATAGCAAGGAAGCCAACGTAAAACAAATTTCAAAATAGCCAAAACGAAAAAATCAATCTAGTCAAAAACTCCTATACGGATTCCAAACGTAATTCGAGCATGATACAACTCAAATCACTTTGTAATGAAGATCATATGGTGTATAATCAAATCCAAAATCCAAATAAGACACATGAGAGTCTCCTAGTTATTGAATCTTCTAGGTTGATTGTGTTTTAGTTTCGTTGCTAAGAGAGAAATCGAATGAGTGAAGTCATGTTTGTTATTGAGGCTAAACTAGATGTGAACGAGGTCTAGCAACACAAACACATAGTTCTCACAAAGTTACTAGCCAACATTCACATCGTTTGTATAGGAAAGATCGTGGTTGAGGAAACTAGATGAACGGAGTATTACGAATAGAGGTGGCCATGACGTGGTACACATTGATAGGGGGAAGAAGCCATGATGTGTCTATAATAGCTTGGAATCCAACGTAAAACAACTTTCAAAACAGCCAAAACGAAAAAATTAATCTAGTCCAAAACTCCTATACGGATTCCAAACGTAATTCGAGCATGATACAACTCAAATCACTTTGCAATGAGGATCACATGGTGTATAATCAAATACGAAATCCAAATAAGACACGTGAGAGTCTCCTAGTGATTAAAACTTCTAGGTTGATTGTGTTTTAGTTTCGTTTTGTTTCTGAGAGAGAAATCAAACGACTGAAGTCATGTTTGTTATTGAGGCTAAACTAGATGTGAAACGAGGTCTAGCAACACAAACACATAGTTCTCACAAAGTTACTAGCCAACATTCATATCGTTTGTAAAGGAAAGATCGTGGTTGAGGAAACTAGATGAACGGAGTGTTACGAATAGAGATGGGCATGACGTGGTACACATTGACAGGGGGAAGAAGCCATGACGTGTCTATCATAGAAAGGAAGCGAACGTAAAACAAATTTCAAAACAGCCAAAACGGAAAAATCAATCTAGTCGAAAACTCCTATACGGATTCCAAACGTAATTCGAGCATGATACAACTCAAATCACTTTGTAATGAAGATCACATCGTGTATAATCAAATCCAAAATCCAAATAAGACACATGAGAGTCTCCTAGTGATTGAATCTTCTAGGTTGATTGTGTTTTAGTTTCGTGGCTAAGAGAGAAATCGAATGAGTGAAGTCATGTTTGTTATTGAGGCTAAACTAGATGTGAAACGAGGTCTAGCAACACAAACACATAGTTCTCACAAAGTTACTAGCCAACATTCACATCGTTTGTAAAGGAAAGATCGTGGTTGAGGAAACAAGATGAACGGAGTATTACGAATAGAGGTGGCCATGACGTGGTACACATTGATAGGGGGAAAAAGCCATGATGTGTCTATAATAGCTTGGAATCCAACGTAAAACAACTTTCAAAACAGACAAAACGGAAAAATCAATCTAGTCCAAAACTCTTATACGGATTCCAAACGTAATTCGAGCATGATACAACTCAAATCACTTTGCAATGTTGATCACATGGTGTATAATCAAATCTGAAATCCAAATAAGACATGTGAGAGTCTCCTAGTGATTGAATCTTCTCGGTTGATTTTGTGTTAGTTTCCTGGAGTTTCTAAGAGAGAAATCAAACGACTGAAGTCATGTTTGTTATTGAGGCTAAACTAGATGTGAAACGAGGTCTAGCAACACAAACACATAGTTCTCACAAAGTTACTAGCCAACTTTCACATCGTTTGTAAAGGAAAGATCGTGGTTGAGGAAACTAGATGAACGGAGTGTTACGAATAGAGGTGGGCATGACGTGGTACACATTGACACGGGGACGAAGCCATGACGTGTCTATCATAGCTTGGAAGCCAACGTAAAAGAACTTTCAAAACAGCCAAAACGGAAAAATCAATCTAGTCCAACACTGCTATACGGATTCCAAACGTAATTCGAGCATGATACAACTCAAATCACTTTGCAATGAAGATCACATGGTGTATAATCAAATCCGAAATCCAAATAAGACACGTGAGAGTCTCCTAGTGATTGAATCTTCTAGGTTGATTGTGTTTTAGTTTCGTGGGGTTTCTGAGAGAGAAATCAAACGACTGAAGTCATGTTTGTTATTGAGGCTAAACTAGATGTGAAACAAGGTCTAGCAACACAAACACATAGTTCTCACAAAGTTACTAGCCAACATTCACATCGTTTGTAAAGGAAAGATCGTGGTTGAGGAAACTAGATGAACGGAGTGTTACGAATAGAGATGGGCATGACGTGGTACACATTGACAGGGGGAAGAAGCCATGACGTGTCTATCATAGCAAGGAAGCCAACGTAAAACAAATTTCAAAACAGCCAAAACGGAAAAATCAATCTAGTCCAACACTGCTATACGGATTCCAAACGTAATTCGAGCATGGTACAACTCAAATCACTTTGTAATGAAGATCATATGGTGTATAATCAAATCCAAAATCCAAATAAGACACATGAGAGTCTCCTAGTGATTGAATCTTCTAGGTTGATTGTGTTTTAGTTTCGTGGGGTTTCTGAGAGAGAAATCGAATGAGTGAAGTCATGTTTGTTATTGAGGCTAAACTAGATGTGAAACGAGGTCTAGCAACACAAACACATAGTTCTCACAAAGTTACTAGCCAACATTCACATCGTTTGTAAAGGCATGATCATGGTTGAGGAAACTAGATGAACGGAGTATTACGAATAGAGGTGGCCATGACGTGGTACACATTGATAGGGGGAAGAAGCCATGATGTGTCTATAATAGCTTGGAATCCAACGTAAAACAACTTTCAAAATAGACAAAACGGAAAAATCAATCTAGTCCAAAACTCCTATACGGATTCCAAACGTAATTCGATCATGATACAACTCAAATCACTTTGCAATGAGGATCACATGGTGTATAATCAAATACGAAATCCAAATAAGACACGTGAGAGTCTCCTAGTGATTGAATCTTCTAGGTTGATTGTGTTTTAATTTCGTGGTGTTTCTGAGAGAGAAATCAAACGACTGAAGTCATGTTTGTTATTGAGGCTAAACTAGATGTGAAACGAGGTCTAGCAACACAAACACATAGTTCTCACAAAGTTACTAGCCAACATTCACATCGTTTGTAAAGAAAAGATCGTGGTTGTGGAAACTAGATCAACGGAGTGTTACGAATAGAGGTAGGCATGACGTGGTACACATTGATAGGAGAAGAAGCCATGACGTGTTTATCATAGCTTGGAAGCCAACGTAAAACAACTTTCAAAACAGCCAAAACGGAAAAATCAATCTAGTCGAAAACTCCTATACGGATGCCAAACGTAATTCGAGCATGATACAACTTTAATCACTTTGTAATGAAGATCACATCGTGTATAATCAAATCCGAAATCCAAATAAGACACGTGAGAGTCTCCTAGTGATTGAATCTTCTAGGTTGATTGTGTTTTAGTTTCGTGGGGTTTCTGAGAGAGAAATCGAATGAGTGAAGTCATGTTTGTTATTGAGGCTAAACTAGATGTGAAACGAGGTCTAGCAACACAAACACATAGTTCTCACAAAGTTACTAGCCAACATTCACATCGTTTGTAAAGGCAAGATCGTGGTTGAGGAAACTAGATGAACGGAGTATTACGAATAGAGGTGGCCATGACGTGGTACACATTGATAGGGGGAAGAAGCCATGATGTGTCTATAATAGCTTGGAATCCAACGTAAAACAACTTTCAAAATAGCCAAAACGGAAAAATCAATCTAGTCGAAAACTCCTATACGGATTCCAAACGTAATTCGAGCATGATACAACTCAAATCACTTTGCAATGAAGATCACATGGTGTATAATCAAATCCGAAATCCAAATAAGACACGTGAGAGTCTCCTAGTGATTGAATCTTCTAGGTTGATTGTGTTTTAGTTTCGTGGGGTTTCTGAGAGAGAAATCAAACGACTGAAGTCATGTTTGTTATTGAGGCTAAACTAGATGTGAACCGAGGTCTAGCAACACAAACACATAGTTCTCACAAAGTTACTAGCCAACTTTCACATCGTTTGTAAAGGAAAGATCGTGGTTGAGGAAACTAGATAAACGTAGTGTTACGAATAGAGGTGGGCATGACGTGGTACACATTGACACGGGGACGAAGCCATGACGTGTCTATCATAGCTTGGAAGCCAACGTAAAAGAACTTTCAAAACAGCCAAAACGGAAAAATCAATCTAGTCCAACACTGCTATACGGATTCCAAACGTAATTCGAGCATTATACAACTCAAATCACTTTGTAATGAAGATCACATGGTGTATAATCAAATCCGAAATCCAAATAAGACACGTGAGAGTCTCCTAGTGATTGAATCTTCTAGGTTGATTGTGTTTTAGTTTCGTGGGGTTTCTGAGAGAGAAATCAAACGACTGAAGTCATGTTTGTTATAGAGGTTAAACTAGATGTGAAACGAGGTTGAGCAACACAAACACATAGTTCTCACAAAGTTACTAGCCAACATTCATATCGTTTGTAAAGGCAAGATCGTGGTTGAGGAAACTAGATCAACGGAGTGTTACGAATAGAGGTAGGCATGACGTGGTACACATTGACAGGGGGAAGAAGCCATGACGTGTTTATCATAGCTAGGAAGCCAACGTAAAACAACTTTCAAAACAGCCAAAACGGAAAAATCAATCTAGTCGAAAACTCCTATACGGATTCCAAACGTAATTCAAGCATGATACAACTCAAATCACTTTGTAATGAAGATCACATGGTGTATAATCAAATCCAAAATCCAAATAAGACACATGAGAGTCTCCTAGGGATTGAATCTTCTAGGTTGATTGTGTTTTATTTTCGTGGCTAAGAGAGAAATCGAATGAGTGAAGTCATGTTTGTTATTGATGCTAAACTAGATGTGAAACGAGGTCTAGCAACACAAACACATAGTTCTCACAAAGTTACTAGCCAACATTCACATCGTTTGTAAAGGCATGATCATGGTTGAGGAAACTAGATGAACGGAGTATTACGAATAGAGGTGGCCATGACGTGGTACACATTGATAGGGGGAAGAAGCCATGATGTGTCTATAATAGCTTGGAATCCAACGTAAAACAACTTTCAAAATAGACAAAACGGAAAAATCAATCTAGTCCAAAACTCCTATACGGATTCCAAACGTAATTCGATCATGATACAACTCAAATCACTTTGCAATGAGGATCACATGGTGTATAATCAAATACGAAATCCAAATAAGACACGTGAGAGTCTCCTAGTGATTGAATCTTCTAGGTTGATTGTGTTTTAATTTCGTGGTGTTTCTGAGAGAGAAATCAAACGACTGAAGTCATGTTTGTTATTGAGGCTAAACTAGATGTGAAACGAGGTCTAGCAACACAAACACATAGTTCTCACAAAGTTACTAGCCAACATTCACATCGTTTGTAAAGAAAAGATCGTGGTTGTGGAAACTAGATCAACGGAGTGTTACGAATAGAGGTAGGCATGACGTGGTACACATTGATAGGAGAAGAAGCCATGACGTGTTTATCATAGCTTGGAAGCCAACGTAAAACAACTTTCAAAACAGCCAAAACGGAAAAATCAATCTAGTCGAAAACTCCTATACGGATGCCAAACGTAATTCGAGCATGATACAACTTTAATCACTTTGTAATGAAGATCACATCGTGTATAATCAAATCCGAAATCCAAATAAGACACGTGAGAGTCTCCTAGTGATTGAATCTTCTAGGTTGATTGTGTTTTAGTTTCGTGGGGTTTCTGAGAGAGAAATCGAATGAGTGAAGTCATGTTTGTTATTGAGGCTAAACTAGATGTGAAACGAGGTCTAGCAACACAAACACATAGTTCTCACAAAGTTACTAGCCAACATTCACATCGTTTGTAAAGGCAAGATCGTGGTTGAGGAAACTAGATGAACGGAGTATTACGAATAGAGGTGGCCATGACGTGGTACACATTGATAGGGGGAAGAAGCCATGATGTGTCTATAATAGCTTGGAATCCAACGTAAAACAACTTTCAAAATAGCCAAAACGGAAAAATCAATCTAGTCGAAAACTCCTATACGGATTCCAAACGTAATTCGAGCATGATACAACTCAAATCACTTTGCAATGAAGATCACATGGTGTATAATCAAATCCGAAATCCAAATAAGACACGTGAGAGTCTCCTAGTGATTGAATCTTCTAGGTTGATTGTGTTTTAGTTTCGTGGGGTTTCTGAGAGAGAAATCAAACGACTGAAGTCATGTTTGTTATTGAGGCTAAACTAGATGTGAACCGAGGTCTAGCAACACAAACACATAGTTCTCACAAAGTTACTAGCCAACTTTCACATCGTTTGTAAAGGAAAGATCGTGGTTGAGGAAACTAGATAAACGTAGTGTTACGAATAGAGGTGGGCATGACGTGGTACACATTGACACGGGGACGAAGCCATGACGTGTCTATCATAGCTTGGAAGCCAACGTAAAAGAACTTTCAAAACAGCCAAAACGGAAAAATCAATCTAGTCCAACACTGCTATACGGATTCCAAACGTAATTCGAGCATTATACAACTCAAATCACTTTGTAATGAAGATCACATGGTGTATAATCAAATCCGAAATCCAAATAAGACACGTGAGAGTCTCCTAGTGATTGAATCTTCTAGGTTGATTGTGTTTTAGTTTCGTGGGGTTTCTGAGAGAGAAATCAAACGACTGAAGTCATGTTTGTTATAGAGGTTAAACTAGATGTGAAACGAGGTTGAGCAACACAAACACATAGTTCTCACAAAGTTACTAGCCAACATTCATATCGTTTGTAAAGGCAAGATCGTGGTTGAGGAAACTAGATCAACGGAGTGTTACGAATAGAGGTAGGCATGACGTGGTACACATTGACAGGGGGAAGAAGCCATGACGTGTTTATCATAGCTAGGAAGCCAACGTAAAACAACTTTCAAAACAGCCAAAACGGAAAAATCAATCTAGTCGAAAACTCCTATACGGATTCCAAACGTAATTCAAGCATGATACAACTCAAATCACTTTGTAATGAAGATCACATGGTGTATAATCAAATCCAAAATCCAAATAAGACACATGAGAGTCTCCTAGGGATTGAATCTTCTAGGTTGATTGTGTTTTATTTTCGTGGCTAAGAGAGAAATCGAATGAGTGAAGTCATGTTTGTTATTGATGCTAAACTAGATGTGAAACGAGGTCTAGCAACACAAACACATAGTTCTCACAAAGTTACTAGCCAACATTCACATCGTTTGTAAAGGCAAGATCGTGGTTGAGGAAACTAGATGAACGGAGTATTACGAATAGAGGTGGCCATGACGTGGTACACATTGATAGGGGGAAGAAGCCATGATGTGTCTATAATAGCTTGGAATCCAACGTAAAACAACTTTCAAAACAGCCAAAACGGAAAAATCAATCTAGTAAAAAAACTCCTATACTGATTCCAAACGTAATTCGAGCATGATACAACTCAAATCACTTTGTAATGAAGATCACATCGTGTATAATCAAATCCGAAATCCAAATAAGACACGTGAGAGTCTCCTAGTGATTGAATCTTCTAGGTTGATTGTGTTTTAGTTTCGTGGGGTTTCTGAGAGAGAAATCAAACGACTGAAGTCATGTTTGTTATTGAGGCTAAACTAGATGTGAAACGAGGTCTAGCAACACAAACACATAGTTCTCACAAAGTTACTAGCCAACATTCACATCGTTTGTAAAGGAAAGATCGTGGTTGAGGAAACTAGATGAACGGAGTATTACGAATAGAGGTGGCCATAACGTGGTACACATTGATAGGGGGAAGAAGCCATGATGTGTCTATAATAGCTTGGAATCCAACGTAAAACAACTTTCAAAACAGCCAAAACGGAAAAATTAATCTAGTCCAAAACTCTTATACGGATTCCAAACGTAATTCGAGCATGATACAACTTAAATCACTTTGCAATGAGGATCACATGGTGTATAATCAAATACGAAATCCAAATAAGACACGTGAGAGTCTCCTAGTGATTGAATCTTCTAGGTTGATTGTGTTTTAGTTTCGTGGTGTTTCTGAGAGAGAAATCAAACGACTGAACTCATGTTTGTTATTGAGGCTAAACTAGATGTGAAACGAGGTCTAGCAACACAAACACATAGTTCTCATAAAGTTACTAGCCAACATTCACATCGTTTGTAAAGGAAAGATCGTGGTTGAGGAAACTAGATGAACGGAGTGTTACGAATAGAGGTAGGCATGACGTGGTACACATTGATAGGAGAAGAAGCCATGACGTGTTTATCATAGCTTGGAAGCCAACGTAAAACAACTTTCAAAACAGCCAAAACGGAAAAATCAATATAGTCGAAAACTCCTATACGGATGCCAAACGTAATTCGAGCATGATACAACTCAAATCACTTTGTAATGAAGATCACATCGTGTATAATCAAATCCGAAATCCAAATAAGACACGTGAGGGTCTCCTAGTGATTGAATCTTCTAGGTTGATTGTGTTTTAGTTTCGTGGGGTTTCTGAGAGAGAAATCGAATGAGTGAAGTCATGTTTGTTATTGAGGCTAAACTAGATGTGAAACGAGGTCTAGCAACACAAACACATAGTTCTCACAAAGTTACTAGCCAACATTCACATCGTTTGTAAAGGCAAGATCGTGGTTGAGGAAACTAGATGAACGGAGTATTACGAATAGAGGTGGCCATGACGTGGTACACATTGATAGGGGGAAGAAGCCATGATGTGTCTATAATAGCTTGGAATCCAACGTAAAACAACTTTCAAAATAGCCAAAACGGAAAAATCAATCTAGTCGAAAACTCCTATACGGATTCCAAACGTAATTCGAGCATGATACAACTCAAATCACTTTGCAATGAAGATCACATGGTGTATAATCAAATCCGAAATCCAAATAAGACACGTGAGAGTCTCCTAGTGATTGAATCTTCTAGGTTGATTGTGTTTTAGTTTCGTGGGGTTTCTGAGAGAGAAATCAAACGACTGAAGTCATGTTTGTTATTGAGGCTAAACTAGATGTGAACCGAGGTCTAGCAACACAAACACATAGTTCTCACAAAGTTACTAGCCAACTTTCACATCGTTTGTAAAGGAAAGATCGTGGTTGAGGAAACTAGATGAACGGAGTGTTACGAATAGAGGTGGGCATGACGTGGTACACATTGACACGGGGAGGAAGCCATGACGTGTCTATCATAGCTTGGAAGCCAACGTAAAAGAACTTTCAAAACAGCCAAAACGGAAAAATCAATCTAGTCCAACACTGCTATACGGATTCCAAACGTAATTCGAGCATGATACAACTCAAATCACTTTGTAATGAAGATCACATCGTGTATAATCAAATCCGAAATCCAAATAAGACACGTGAGGGTCTCCTAGTGATTGAATCTTCTAGGTTGATTGTGTTTTAGTTTCGTGGGGTTTCTGAGAGAGAAATCGAATGAGTGAAGTCATGTTTGTTATTGAGGCTAAACTAGATGTGAAACGAGGTCTAGCAACACAAACACATAGTTCTCATAAAGTTACTAGCCAACATTCACATCGTTTGTAAAGGAAAGATCGTGGTTGAGGAAACTAGATGAACGGAGTGTTACGAATAGAGGTAGGCATGACGTGGTACACATTGATAGGAGAAGAAGCCATGACGTGTTTATCATAGCTTGGAAGCCAACGTAAAACAACTTTCAAAACAGCCAAAACGGAAAAATCAATATAGTCGAAAACTCCTATACGGATGCCAAACGTAATTCGAGCATGATACAACTCAAATCACTTTGTAATGAAGATCACATCGTGTATAATCAAATCCGAAATCCAAATAAGACACGTGAGGGTCTCCTAGTGATTGAATCTTCTAGGTTGATTGTGTTTTAGTTTCGTGGGGTTTCTGAGAGAGAAATCGAATGAGTGAAGTCATGTTTGTTATTGAGGCTAAACTAGATGTGAAACGAGGTCTAGCAACACAAACACATAGTTCTCACAAAGTTACTAGCCAACATTCACATCGTTTGTAAAGGCAAGATCGTGGTTGAGGAAACTAGATGAACGGAGTATTACGAATAGAGGTGGCCATGACGTGGTACACATTGATAGGGGGAAGAAGCCATGATGTGTCTATAATAGCTTGGAATCCAACGTAAAACAACTTTCAAAACAGCCAAAACGGAAAAATTAATCTAGTCCAAAACTCTTATACGGATTCCAAACGTAATTCGAGCATGATACAACTTAAATCACTTTGCAATGAGGATCACATGGTGTATAATCAAATACGAAATCCAAATAAGACACGTGAGAGTCTCCTAGTGATTGAATCTTCTAGGTTGATTGTGTTTTAGTTTCGTGGTGTTTCTGAGAGAGAAATCAAACGACTGAACTCATGTTTGTTATTGAGGCTAAACTAGATGTGAAACGAGGTCTAGCAACACAAACACATAGTTCTCATAAAGTTACTAGCCAACATTCACATCGTTTGTAAAGGAAAGATCGTGGTTGAGGAAACTAGATGAACGGAGTGTTACGAATAGAGGTAGGCATGACGTGGTACACATTGATAGGAGAAGAAGCCATGACGTGTTTATCATAGCTTGGAAGCCAACGTAAAACAACTTTCAAAACAGCCAAAACGGAAAAATCAATATAGTCGAAAACTCCTATACGGATGCCAAACGTAATTCGAGCATGATACAACTCAAATCACTTTGTAATGAAGATCACATCGTGTATAATCAAATCCGAAATCCAAATAAGACACGTGAGGGTCTCCTAGTGATTGAATCTTCTAGGTTGATTGTGTTTTAGTTTCGTGGGGTTTCTGAGAGAGAAATCGAATGAGTGAAGTCATGTTTGTTATTGAGGCTAAACTAGATGTGAAACGAGGTCTAGCAACACAAACACATAGTTCTCACAAAGTTACTAGCCAACATTCACATCGTTTGTAAAGGCAAGATCGTGGTTGAGGAAACTAGATGAACGGAGTATTACGAATAGAGGTGGCCATGACGTGGTACACATTGATAGGGGGAAGAAGCCATGATGTGTCTATAATAGCTTGGAATCCAACGTAAAACAACTTTCAAAATAGCCAAAACGGAAAAATCAATCTAGTCGAAAACTCCTATACGGATTCCAAACGTAATTCGAGCATGATACAACTCAAATCACTTTGCAATGAAGATCACATGGTGTATAATCAAATCCGAAATCCAAATAAGACACGTGAGAGTCTCCTAGTGATTGAATCTTCTAGGTTGATTGTGTTTTAGTTTCGTGGGGTTTCTGAGAGAGAAATCAAACGACTGAAGTCATGTTTGTTATTGAGGCTAAACTAGATGTGAACCGAGGTCTAGCAACACAAACACATAGTTCTCACAAAGTTACTAGCCAACTTTCACATCGTTTGTAAAGGAAAGATCGTGGTTGAGGAAACTAGATGAACGGAGTGTTACGAATAGAGGTGGGCATGACGTGTCTATCATAGCTTGGAAGCCAACGTAAAAGAACTTTCAAAACAGCCAAAACGGAAAAATCAATCTAGTCCAACACTGCTATATGGATTCCAAACGTAATTCGAGCATTATACAACTCAAATCACTTTGCAATGAAGATCACATGGTGTATAATCAAATCCGAAATCCAAATAAGACACGTGAGAGTCTCCTAGTGATTGAATCTTCTAGGTTGATTGTGTTTTAGTTTCGTGGGGTTTCTGAGAGAGAAATCAAACGACTGAAGTCATGTTTGTTATAGAGGTTAAACTAGATGTGAAACGAGGTTGAGCAACACAAACACATAGTTCTCACAAAGTTACTAGCCAACATTCACATCGTTTGTAAAGAAAATATCGTGGTTGTGGAAACTAGATCAACGGAGTGTTACGAATAGAGGTAGGCATGACGTGGTACACATTGACAGGGGGAAGAAGCCATGACGTGTTTATCATAGCTAGGAAGCCAACGTAAAACAACTTTCAAAACAGCCAAAACGGAAAAATCAATCTAGTCGAAAACTCCTATACGGATTCCAAACGTAATTCAAGCATGATACAACTCAAATCACTTTGTAATGAAGATCACATGGTGTATAATCAAATCCAAAATCCAAATAAGACACATGAGAGTCTCCTAGGGATTGAATCTTCTAGGTTGATTGTGTTTTAGTTTCGTGGCTAAGAGAGAAATCGAATGAGTGAAGTCATGTTTGTTATTGAGGCTAAACTAGATGTGAAACGAGGTCTAGCAACACAAACACATAGTTCTCACCAAGTTACTAGCCAACATTCACATCGTTTGTAAAGGCAAGATCGTGGTTGAGGAAACTAGATGAACGGAGTATTACGAATAGAGGTGGCCATGACGTGGTACACATTGATAGGGGGAAGAAGCCATGATGTGTCTATAATAGCTTGGAATCCAACGTAAAACAACTTTCAAAACAGCCAAAACGGAAAAATCAATCTAGTCAAAAAACTCCTATACGGATTCCAAACGTAATTCGAGCATGATACAACTCAAATCACTTTGTAATGAAGATCACATCGTGTATAATCAAATCCGAAATCCAAATAAGACACGTGAGAGTCTCCTAGTGATTGAATCTTCTAGGTTGATTGTGTTTTAGTTTCGTGGGGTTTCTGAGAGAGAAATCAAACGACTGAAGTCATGTTTGTTATTGAGGCTAAACTAGATGTGAAACGAGGTCTAGCAACACAAACACATAGTTCTCACAAAGTTACTAGCCAACATTCACATCGTTTGTAAAGGAAAGATCGTGGTTGAGGAAACTAGATGAACGGAGTATTACGAATAGAGGTGGCCATGACGTGGTACACATTGATAGGGGGAAGAAGCCATGATGTGTCTATAATAGCTTGGAATCCAACGTAAAACAACTTTCAAAACAGCCAAAACGGAAAAATTAATCTAGTCCAAAACTCTTATACGGATTCCAAACGTAATTCGAGCATGATACAACTCAAATCACTTTGCAATGAGGATCACATGGTGTATAATCAAATACGAAATCCAAATAAGACACGTGAGAGTCTCCTAGTGATTGAATCTTCTAGGTTGATTGTGTTTTAGTTTCGTGGTGTTTCTAAGAGAGAAATCAAACGACTGAACTCATGTTTGTTATTGAGGCTAAACTAGATGTGAAACGAGGTCTAGCAACACAAACACATAGTTCTCATAAAGTTACTAGCCAACATTCACATCGTTTGTAAAGAAAAGATCGTGGTTGTGGAAACTAGATCAACGGAGTGTTACGAATAGAGGTAGGCACGACGTGGTACACATTGACAGGGGGAAGAAGCTATGACGTGTTTATCATAGCTTGGAAGCCAACGTAAAACAACTTTCAAAACAGCCAAAACGGAAAAATCAATCTAGTCGAAAACTCCTATACGGATTCCAAACGTAATTCGAGCATGATACAACTCAAATCACTTTGTAATGAAGATCACATCGTGTATAATCAAATCCGAAATCCAAATAAGACACGTGAGAGTCTCCTAGTGATTGAATCTTCTAGGTTGATTGTGTTTTAGTTTCGTGGGGTTTCTGAGAGAGAAATCAAACGACTGAAGTCATGTTTGTTATTGAGGCTAAACTAGATGTGAAACGAGGTCTAGCAACACAAACACATAGTTCTCACAAAGTTACTAGCCAACTTTCACATCGTTTGTAAAGGAAAGATCGTGGTTGAGGAAACTAGATGAACGGAGTGTTACGAATAGAGGTGGGCATGACGTGGTACACATTGACACGGGGACGAAGCCATGACGTGTCTATCATAGCTTGGAAGCCAACGTAAAAGAACTTTCAAAACAGCCAAAACGGAAAAATCAATCTAGTCCAACACTGCTATACGGATTCCAAACGTAATTCGAGCATGATACAACTCAAATCACTTTGCAATGAAGATCACATGGTGTATAATCAAATCCGAAATCCAAATAAGACACGTGAGAGTCTCCTAGTGATTGAATCTTCTAGGTTGATTATGTTTTAGTTTCGTGGGGTTTCTGAGAGAGAAATCAAACGACTGAAGTCATGTTTGTTATAGAGGCTAAACTAGATGTGAAACAAGGTCGAGCAACACAAATACATAGTTCTCACAAAGTTACTAGCCAACATTCACATCGTTTGTAAAGGAAAGATCGTGGTTGAGGAAACTATATGAACGGAGTGTTACGAATCGAGGTGGGCATGACGTGGTACACATTGACAGGGGGAAGAAGCCATGACGTGTCTATCATAGCAAGGAAGCCAACGTAAAACAAATTTCAAAACAGCCAAAACGGAAAAATCAATCTAGTCGAAAACTCCTATACGGATTCCAAACGTAATTCGAGCATGATACAACTCAAATCACTTTGTAATGAAGATCACATGGTGTATAATCAAATCCAAAATCCAAATAAGACACATGAGAGTCTCCTAGTGATTGAATCTTCTGGGTTGATTGTGTTTTAGTTTCGTGGTGCTTCTGAGAGAGAAATCAAACGACTGAAGTCATGTTTGTTATTGAGGCTAAACTAGATGTGAAACGAGATCTAGCAACACAAACACATAGTTCTCACAAAGTTACTAGCCAACATTCACATCGTTTGTAAAGGAAAGATTGTGGTTGAGGAAACTAGATGAACGGAGTATTACGAATAGAGGTGGCCATGACGTGGTACACATTGATAGGGGGAAGAAGCCATGATGTGTCTATAATAGCTTGGAATCCAACGTAAAACAACTTTCAAAACAGCCAAAACGGAAAAATTAATCTAGTCCAAAACTCCTATACGGATTCCAAACGTAATTCGAGCATGATACAACTCAAATCACTTTGCAATGAAGATCACATGGTGTATAATCAAATCCGAAATCCAAATAAGACACGTGAGAGTCTCCTAGTGATTGAATCTTCTAGGTTGATTGTGTTTTAGTTTCGTGGGGTTTCTGAGAGAGAAATCAAACGACTGAAGTCATGTTTGTTATTGAGGCTAAACTAGATGTGAAACGAGGTCTAGCAACACAAACACATAGGTCTCACAAAGTTACTAGCCAACATTCACATCGTTTGTAAAGGAAAGATCGTGGTTGAGGAAACTAGATGAACGGAGTGTTACGAATAGAGGTGGGCATGACGTGGTACACATTGACACGGGGAGGAAGCCATGACGTGTCTATCATAGCTTGGAAGCCAACGTAAAAGAACTTTCAAAACAGCCAAAACGGAAAAATCAATCTAGTCCAACACTGCTATACGGATTCCAAACGTAATTCGAGCATTATACAACTCAAATCACTTTGCAATGAAGATCACATGGTGTATAATCAAATCCGAAATCCAAATAAGACACGTGAGAGTCTCCTAGTGATTGAATCTTCTAGGTTGATTGTGTTTTAGTTTCGTGGGGTTTCTGAGAGAGAAATCAAACGACTGAAGTCATGTTTGTTATTGAGGCTAAACTAGATGTGAAACGAGGTCTAGCAACACAAACACATAGTTCTCACAAAGTTACTAGCCAACATTCACATCGTTTGTAAAGGAAAGATCGTGGTTGAGGAAACTAGATGAACAGAGTGTTACGAATAGAGGTGGGCATGACGTGGTACACATTGATAGGGGGAAGAAGCCATGACGTGTCTATCATAGCAAGGAAGCCAACGTAAAACAAATTTCAAAACAGCCAAAACGGAAAAATCAATCTAGTCGAAAATTCCTATACGGATTCCAAACGTAATTCGAGCATGATACAACTCAAATCACTTTGTAATGAAGATCACATGGTGTATAATCAAATCCAAAATCCAAATAAGACACATGAGAGTCTCCTAGTGATTGAATCTTCTGGGTTGATTGTGTTTTAGTTTCGTGGTGTTTCTGAGAGAGAAATCAAACGACTGAAGTCATGTTTGTTATTGAGGCTAAACTAGATGTGAAACGAGGTCTAGCAACACAAACACATAGTTCTCACAAAGTTACTAGCCAACATTCACATCGTTTGTAAAGGAAAGATCGTGGTTGAGGAAACTAGATGAACGGAGTGTTACGAATAGAGGTGGGCATGATGTGGTACACATTGACACGGGGACGAAGCCTTAACATGTCTATCATAGCTTGGAAGCCAACGTAAAAAAACTTTCAATACAGCCAAAAAGGAACAATCAATCTAGTCCAAAACTGCTATACGGATTCCAAACGTAATTCGAGCATGATAGAACTCAAATCACTTTGCAATGAAGATCATATGGTGTATAATCAAATCCGAAATCCAAATAAGACACGTGAGAGTCTCCTAGTGATTGAATCTTCTAGGTTGATTGTGTTTTAGTTTCGTCGGGTTTCTGAGAGAGAAATCAAACGACTGAAGTCATGTTTGTTATTGAGGCTAAACTAGATGTGAAACGAGGTCTAGCAACACAAACACATAGTTCTCACAAAATTACTAGCCAACATTCACATCGTTTGTAAAGGAAAGATCGTGGTTGAGGAAACTAGATGAACGGAGTGTTACGAATAGAGATGGGCATGACGTGGTACATATTGACAGGGGGAAGAAGCCATGACGTGTCTATCATAGCAAGGAAGCCAACGTAAAACAAATTTCAAAACAGCCAAAACGGAAAAATCAATCTCGTCGAAAACTCCTAAACGGATTCCAAACGTAATCCGAGCATGATACAACTCAAATCACTTTGTAATGAAGATCACATGGTGTATAATCAAATCCAAAATCCAAATAAGACACATGAGAGTCTCCTAGTGATTGAATCTTCTAGGTTGATTGTGTTTTAGTTTCGTGGCTAAGAGAGAAATCGAATGAGTGAAGTCATGTTTGTTATTGAGGCTAACCTAGATGTGAAACGAGGTCTAGCAACACAAACACATAGTTCTCACAAAGTTACTAGCCAACATTCACATCGTTTGTAAAGGAAAGATCGTGGTTGAGGAAACTAGATGAACAGAGTATTACGAATAGAGGTGGCCATGACGTGGTACACATTGAAAGGGGGAAGAAGCCATGACGTGTCTATCATTGCAAGGAAGCCAACGTAAAACAAATTTCAAAACAGCCAAAACGGAAAAATCAATCTAGTCGAAAACTCCTATACGGATTCCAAACGTAATTCGAGCATGACACAACTCAAATCACTTTGCAATGAAGATCACATGGTGTATAATCAAATCTGAAATCCAAATAAGACATGTGAGAGTCTCCTAGTGATTGAATCTTCTAGGTTGATTTTGTGTTAGTTTCCTGGAGTTTTTAAGAGAGAAATCAAACGACTGAAGTCATGTTTGTTATTGAGGCTAAACTAGATGTGAAACGAGGTCTAGCAACACAAACACATAGTTCTCACAAAGTTACTAGCCAACTTTCACATCGTTTGTAAAGGAAAGATCGTGGTTGAGGAAACTAGATGAACGGAGTGTTACGAATAGAGGTGGGCATGACGTGGTACACATTGACACGGGGACGAAGCCATGACGTGTCTATCATAGCTTGGAAGCCAACGTAAAAGAACTTTCAATACAGCCAAAAAGGAAAAATCAATCTAGTCCAAAACTGCTATACGGATTCCAAACATAATTCGAGCATGATAGAACTCAAATCACTTTTCAATGAAGATCACATGGTGTATAACCAAATCTGAAATCCAAATAAGACACGTGAGAGTCTCCTAGTGATTGAATCTTCTAGGTTGATTGTGTTTTAGTTTCGTGGGGTTTCTGAGAGAGAAATCAAACGACTGAAGTCATGTTTGTTATTGAGGCTAAACTAGATGTGAAACGAGGTCTAGCAACACAAACACAAAGTTCTCACAAAGTTACTAGCCAACATTCACATCGTTTGTAAAGGAAAGATCGTGGTTGAGGAAACTAGATGAACGGAGTGTTATGAATAGAGATGGGCATGACGTGGTACACATTGACAGGGGGAAGAAGCCATGACGTGTCTATCATAGCAAGGAAGCCAACGTAAAACAAATTTCAAAATAGCCAAAACGAAAAAATCAATCTAGTCAAAAACTCTTATACGGATTCCAAACGTAATTCAAGCATGATACAACTCAAATCACTTTGCAAGGAAGATCACATGGTGTATAATCAAATCCGAAATCCAAATAAGACACGTGAGAGTCTCCTAGTGATTGAATCTTCTAGGTTGATTGTGTTTTAGTTTCGTGGGGTTTCTGAGAGAGAAATCAAATGACTGAAGTCATGTTTGTTATTGAGGCTAAACTAGATGTGAAACGAGGTCTAGCAACACAAACACATAGTTCTCACAAAGTTACTAGCAAACTTTCACATCGTTTGTAAAGGAAAGATCGTGGTTGAGGAAACTAGATGAACGGAGTGTTACGAATAGAGGTGGGCATGACGTGGTACACATTGACACGGGGCGAAGCCATGACGTGTCTATCATAGCTTGGAAGCCAACGTAAAAGAACTTTCAAAACAGCCAAAACAGAAAAATCAATCTAGTCCAACACTGCTATACGGATTCCAAACGTAATTCGAGCATTATACAACTCAAATCACTTTGCAATGAAGATCACATGGTGTATAATCAAATCCGAAATCCAAATAAGACACGTGAGAGTTTCCTAGTGATTGAATCTTCTAGGTTGATTGTGTTTTAGTTTCGTGGGGTTTCTGAGAGAGAAATCAAACGACTGAAGTCATGTTTGTTATAGAGGCTAAACTAGATGTGAAACAAGGTCGAGCAACACAAACACATAGTTCTCACAAAGTTACTAGCCAACATTCACATCGTTTGTAAAGGAAAGATCGTGGTTGAGGAAACTAGATGAACGGAGTGTTACGAATAGAGGTGGGCATGACGTGGTACACATTGACACGGGGACGAAGCCATGACGTGTCTATCATAGCTTGGAAGCCAACGTAAAAGAACTTTCAAAACAGCCAAAACGGAAAAATCAATCTAGTCCAACACTGCTATACGGATTCCAAACGTAATTCGAGCATGATACAACTCAAATCACTTTGCAATGAAGATCACATGGTGTATAATCAAATCCGAAATCCAAATAAGACACGTGAGAGTCTCCTAGTGATTGAATCTTCTAGGTTGATTATGTTTTAGTTTCGTGGGGTTTCTGAGAGAGAAATCAAACGACTGAAGTCATGTTTGTTATAGAGGCTAAACTAGATGTGAAACAAGGTCGAGCAACACAAATACATAGTTCTCACAAAGTTACTAGCCAACATTCACATCGTTTGTAAAGGAAAGATCGTGGTTGAGGAAACTATATGAACGGAGTGTTACGAATAGAGATGGGCATGACGTGGTACATATTGACAGGGGGAAGAAGCCATGACGTGTCTATCATAGCAAGGAAGCCAACGTAAAACAAATTTCAAAACAGCCAAAACGGAAAAATCAATCTCGTCGAAAACTCCTAAACGGATTCCAAACGTAATCCGAGCATGATACAACTCAAATCACTTTGTAATGAAGATCACATGGTGTATAATCAAATCCAAAATCCAAATAAGACACATGAGAGTCTCCTAGTGATTGAATCTTCTAGGTTGATTGTGTTTTAGTTTCGTGGCTAAGAGAGAAATCGAATGAGTGAAGTCATGTTTGTTATTGAGGCTAACCTAGATGTGAAACGAGGTCTAGCAACACAAACACATAGTTCTCACAAAGTTACTAGCCAACATTCACATCGTTTGTAAAGGAAAGATCGTGGTTGAGGAAACTAGATGAACAGAGTATTACGAATAGAGGTGGCCATGACGTGGTACACATTGAAAGGGGGAAGAAGCCATGACGTGTCTATCATTGCAAGGAAGCCAACGTAAAACAAATTTCAAAACAGCCAAAACGGAAAAATCAATCTAGTCGAAAACTCCTATACGGATTCCAAACGTAATTCGAGCATGACACAACTCAAATCACTTTGCAATGAAGATCACATGGTGTATAATCAAATCTGAAATCCAAATAAGACATGTGAGAGTCTCCTAGTGATTGAATCTTCTAGGTTGATTTTGTGTTAGTTTCCTGGAGTTTTTAAGAGAGAAATCAAACGACTGAAGTCATGTTTGTTATTGAGGCTAAACTAGATGTGAAACGAGGTCTAGCAACACAAACACATAGTTCTCACAAAGTTACTAGCCAACTTTCACATCGTTTGTAAAGGAAAGATCGTGGTTGAGGAAACTAGATGAACGGAGTGTTACGAATAGAGGTGGGCATGACGTGGTACACATTGACACGGGGACGAAGCCATGACGTGTCTATCATAGCTTGGAAGCCAACGTAAAAGAACTTTCAATACAGCCAAAAAGGAAAAATCAATCTAGTCCAAAACTGCTATACGGATTCCAAACATAATTCGAGCATGATAGAACTCAAATCACTTTTCAATGAAGATCACATGGTGTATAACCAAATCTGAAATCCAAATAAGACACGTGAGAGTCTCCTAGTGATTGAATCTTCTAGGTTGATTGTGTTTTAGTTTCGTGGGGTTTCTGAGAGAGAAATCAAACGACTGAAGTCATGTTTGTTATTGAGGCTAAACTAGATGTGAAACGAGGTCTAGCAACACAAACACAAAGTTCTCACAAAGTTACTAGCCAACATTCACATCGTTTGTAAAGGAAAGATCGTGGTTGAGGAAACTAGATGAACGGAGTGTTATGAATAGAGATGGGCATGACGTGGTACACATTGACAGGGGGAAGAAGCCATGACGTGTCTATCATAGCAAGGAAGCCAACGTAAAACAAATTTCAAAATAGCCAAAACGAAAAAATCAATCTAGTCAAAAACTCTTATACGGATTCCAAACGTAATTCAAGCATGATACAACTCAAATCACTTTGCAAGGAAGATCACATGGTGTATAATCAAATCCGAAATCCAAATAAGACACGTGAGAGTCTCCTAGTGATTGAATCTTCTAGGTTGATTGTGTTTTAGTTTCGTGGGGTTTCTGAGAGAGAAATCAAATGACTGAAGTCATGTTTGTTATTGAGGCTAAACTAGATGTGAAACGAGGTCTAGCAACACAAACACATAGTTCTCACAAAGTTACTAGCAAACTTTCACATCGTTTGTAAAGGAAAGATCGTGGTTGAGGAAACTAGATGAACGGAGTGTTACGAATAGAGGTGGGCATGACGTGGTACACATTGACACGGGGCGAAGCCATGACGTGTCTATCATAGCTTGGAAGCCAACGTAAAAGAACTTTCAAAACAGCCAAAACAGAAAAATCAATCTAGTCCAACACTGCTATACGGATTCCAAACGTAATTCGAGCATTATACAACTCAAATCACTTTGCAATGAAGATCACATGGTGTATAATCAAATCCGAAATCCAAATAAGACACGTGAGAGTTTCCTAGTGATTGAATCTTCTAGGTTGATTGTGTTTTAGTTTCGTGGGGTTTCTGAGAGAGAAATCAAACGACTGAAGTCATGTTTGTTATAGAGGCTAAACTAGATGTGAAACAAGGTCGAGCAACACAAACACATAGTTCTCACAAAGTTACTAGCCAACATTCACATCGTTTGTAAAGGAAAGATCGTGGTTGAGGAAACTAGATGAACGGAGTGTTACGAATAGAGGTGGGCATGACGTGGTACACATTGACACGGGGACGAAGCCATGACGTGTCTATCATAGCTTGGAAGCCAACGTAAAAGAACTTTCAAAACAGCCAAAACGGAAAAATCAATCTAGTCCAACACTGCTATACGGATTCCAAACGTAATTCGAGCATGATACAACTCAAATCACTTTGCAATGAAGATCACATGGTGTATAATCAAATCCGAAATCCAAATAAGACACGTGAGAGTCTCCTAGTGATTGAATCTTCTAGGTTGATTATGTTTTAGTTTCGTGGGGTTTCTGAGAGAGAAATCAAACGACTGAAGTCATGTTTGTTATAGAGGCTAAACTAGATGTGAAACAAGGTCGAGCAACACAAATACATAGTTCTCACAAAGTTACTAGCCAACATTCACATCGTTTGTAAAGGAAAGATCGTGGTTGAGGAAACTATATGAACGGAGTGTTACGAATCGAGGTGGGCATGACGTGGTACACATTGACAGGGGGAAGAAGCCATGATGTGTCTATAATAGCTTGGAATCCAACGTAAAACAACTTTCAAAACAGCCAAAACGGAAAAATCAATCTAGTCCAAAACTCCTATACGGATTCCAAACGTAATTCGAGCATGATACAACTCAATTCACTGTGCAATGAAGATCACATGGTGTATAATCAAATCCGAAATTCAAATAAGACACGTGAGAGTCTCCTAGTGATTGAATCTTCTAGGTTGATTGTGTTTTAGTTTCGTGGGGTTTCTGAGAGAGAAATCAAACGACTGAAGTCATGTTTGTTATTGAGGCTAAACTAGATGTGAAACGAGGTCTAGCAACACAAACACATAGTTCTCACAAAGTTACTAGCCAACATTCACATCGTTTGTAAAGGAAAGATCGTGGTTGAGGAAACTAGATGAACAGAGTGTTACGAATAGAGGTGGGCATGACGTGGTACACATTGACAGGGGGAAGAAGCCATGACGTGTCTATCATAGCAAGGAAGCCAACGTAAAACAAATTTCAAAACAGCCAAAACGGAAAAATCAATCTAGTCGAAAATTCCTATACGGATTCCAAACGTAATTCGAGCATGATACAACTCAAATCACTTTGTAATGAAGATCACATGGTGTATAATCAAATCCAAAATCCAAATAAGACACATGAGAGTCTCCTAGTGATTGAATCTTCTGGGTTGATTGTGTTTTAGTTTCGTGGTGTTTCTGAGAGAGAAATCAAACGACTGAAGTCATGTTTGTTATTGAGGCTAAACTAGATGTGAAACGAGGTCTAGCAACACAAACACATAGTTCTCACAAAGTTACTAGCCAACATTCACATCGTTTGTAAAGGAAAGATCGTGGTTGAGGAAACTAGATGAACGGAGTGTTACGAATAGAGGTGGGCATGATGTGGTACACATTGACACGGGGACGAAGCCTTAACATGTCTATCATAGCTTGGAAGCCAACGTAAAAGAACTTTCAATACAGCCAAAAAGGAACAATCAATCTAGTCCAAAACTGCTATACGGATTCCAAACGTAATTCGAGCATGATAGAACTCAAATCACTTTGCAATGAAGATCATATGGTGTATAATCAAATCCGAAATCCAAATAAGACACGTGAGAGTCTCCTAGTGATTGAATCTTCTAGGTTGATTGTGTTTTAGTTTCGTGGGGTTTCTGAGAGAGAAATCAAACGACTGAAGTCATGTTTGTTATTGAGGCTAAACTAGATGTGAAACGAAGTCTAGCAACACAAACACATAGTTCTCACAAAGTTACTAGCCAACATTCACATCGTTTGTAAAGGAAAGATCGTGGTTGAGGAAACTAGATGAACGGAGTGTTACGAATAGAGATGGGCATGACGTGGTACATATTGACAGGGGGAAGAAGCCATGACGTGTCTATCATAGCAAGGAAGCCAACATAAAATAAATTTCAAAACAGCCAAAACGGAAAAATCAATCTCGTCGAAAACTCCTAAACGGATTCCAAACGTAATTCGAGCATGATACAACTCAAATCACTTTGTAATGAAGATCACATGGTGTATAATCAAATCCAAAATCCAAATAAGACATATGAGAGTCTCCTAGTAATTGAATTTTCTGGGTTGATTGTGTTTTAGTTTCGTGGTGTTTCTGAGAGAGAAATCAAACGACTGAAGTCATGTTTGTTATTGAGGCTAAACTAGATGTGAAACGAGGTCTAGCAACACAAACACATAGTTCTCACAAAGTTACTAGCCAACATTCACATCGTTTGTAAAGGAAAGATTGTGGTTGAGGAAACTAGATGAACGGAGTATTACGAATAGAGGTGGCCATGACGTGGTACACATTGATAGGGGGAAGAAGCCATGATGTGTCTATAATAGCTTGGAATCCAACGTAAAACAACTTTCAAAACAGCCAAAACGGAAAAATCAATCTAGTCCAAAACTCCTATACGGATTCCAAACGTAATTCGAGCATGATACAACTCAATTCACTGTGCAATGAAGATCACATGGTGTATAATCAAATCCGAAATTCAAATAAGACACGTGAGAGTCTCCTAGTGATTGAATCTTCCAGGTTGATTGTGTTTTAGTTTCGTGGGGTTTATGAGAGAGAAATCAAACGACTGAAGTCATGTTTGTTATTGAGGCTAAACTAGATGTGAAACGAGGTCTAGCAACACAAACACATAGTTCTCACAAAGTTACTAGCCAACATTCACATCGTTTGTAAAGGAAAGATCGTGGTTGAGGAAACTAGATGAACGGAGTGTTACGAATAGAGGTGGTCATGACGTGGTACACATTGAAAGGGGGAAGAAGCCATGACGTGTCTATCATTGCAAGGAAGCCAACGTAAAACAAATTTCAAAACAGCCAAAACGGAAAAATCAATCTAGTCGAAAATTCCTATACGGATTCCAAACGTAATTCGAGCATGATACAACTCAAATCACTTTGTAATGAAGATCACATGGTGTATAATCAAATCCAAAATCCAAATAAGACACATGAGAGTCTCCTAGTGATTGAATCTTCTGGGTTGATTGTGTTTTAGTTTCGTGGTGTTTCTGAGAGAGAAATCAAACGACTGAAGTCATGTTTGTTATTGAGGCTAAACTAGATGTGAAACGAGGTCTAGCAACACAAACACATAGTTCTCACAAAGTTACTAGCCAACATTCACATCGTTTGTAAAGGAAAGATCGTGGTTGAGGAAACTAGATGAACGGAGTGTTACGAATAGAGGTGGGCATGATGTGGTACACATTGACACGGGGACGAAGCCTTAACATGTCTATCATAGCTTGGAAGCCAACGTAAAAGAACTTTCAATACAGCCAAAAAGGAACAATCAATCTAGTCCAAAACTGCTATACGGATTCCAAACGTAATTCGAGCATGATAGAACTCAAATCACTTTGCAATGAAGATCATATGGTGTATAATCAAATCCGAAATCCAAATAAGACACGTGAGAGTCTCCTAGTGATTGAATCTTCTAGGTTGATTGTGTTTTAGTTTCGTGGGGTTTTCTGAGAGAGAAATCAAACGACTGAAGTCATGTTTGTTATTGAGGCTAAACTAGATGTGAAACGAAGTCTAGCAACACAAACACATATTTCTCACAAAGTTACTAGCCAACATTCACATCGTTTGTAAAGGAAAGATCGTGGTTGAGGAAACTAGATGAACGGAGTGTTACGAATAGAGATGGGCATGACGTGGTACATATTGACAGGGGGAAGAAGCCATGACGTGTCTATCATAGCAAGGAAGCCAACATAAAATAAATTTCAAAACAGCCAAAACGGAAAAATCAATCTCGTCGAAAACTCCTAAACGGATTCCAAACGTAATTCGAGCATGATACAACTCAAATCACTTTGTAATGAAGATCACATGGTGTATAATCAAATCCAAAATCCAAATAAGACATATGAGAGTCTCCTAGTAATTGAATCTTCTAGGTTGATTGTGTTTTAGTTTCGTGGCTAAGAGAGAAATCGAATGAGTGAAGTCATGTTTGTTATTGAGGCTAACCTAGATGTGAAACGAGGTCTAGCAACACAAACACATAGTTCTCACAAAGTTACTAGCCAACTTTCACATCGTTTGTAAAGGAAAGATCGTGGTTGAGGAAACTAGATGAATGGAGTGTTACGAATAGAGGTGGGCATGACGTGGTACACATTGACACGGGGACGAAGCCATGACGTGTCTATCATAGCTTGGAAGCCAACGTAAAAGAACTTTCAATACAGCCAAAAAGGAAAAATCAATCTAGTCCAAAACTGCTATACGGATTCCAAACGTAATTCGAGCATGATAGAACTCAAATCACTTTGCAATGAAGATCACATGGTGTATAATCAAATCTGAAATCCAAATAAGACACGTGAGAGTCTCCTAGTGATTGAATCTTCTAGGTTGATTGTGTTTTAGTTTCGTGGGGTTTCTGAGAGAGAAATCGAATGAGTGAAGTCATGTTTGTTATTGAGGCTAAACTAGATGTGAAACGAGGTCTAGCAACACAAACACATAGTTCTCACAAAGTTACTAGCCAACATTCACATCGTTTGTAAAGGAAAGATCGTGGTTGAGGAAACTAGATGAACGGAGTGTTACGAATAGAGATGGGCATGACGTGGTACACATTGACAGGGGGAAGAAGCCATGACGTGTCTATCATAGCAAGGAAGCCAACGTAAAACAAATTTCAAAACAGCCAAAACGAAAAAATCAATCTAGTCAAAAACTCCTATACGGATTCCAAACGTAATTCGAGCATGATACAACTCAAATAACTTTGTAATGAAGATCATATGGTGTATAATCAAATCCAAAATCCAAATAAGACACATGAGAGTCTCCTAGTGATTGAATCTTCTAGGTTGATTGTGTTTTAGTTTCGTGGCTAAGAGAGAAATCGAATGAGTGAAGTCATGTTTGTTATTGAGGCTAAACTAGATGTGAAACGAGGTCTAGCAACACAAACACATAGTTCTCACAAAGTTACTAGCCAACATTCACATCGTTTGTATAGGGAAGATCGTGGTTGAGGAAACTAGATGAATGGAGTATTACGAATAGAGGTGGCCATGACGTGGTACACATTGATAGGGGGAAGAAGCCATGATGTGTCTATAATAGCTTGGAATCCAACGTAAAACAACTTTCAAAACAGCCAAAACGGAAAAATTAATCTAGTCCAAAACTCCTATACGGATTCCAAACGTAATTCGAGCATGATACAACTCAAATCACTTTGCAATGAGGATCACATGGTGTATAATCAAATACGAAATCCAAATAAATCACGTGAGAGTCTCCTAGTGATTGAAACTTCTAGGTTGATTGTGTTTTAGTTTCGTTTTGTTTCTGAGAGAGAAATCAAACGACTGAAGTCATGTTTGTTATTGAGGCTAAACTAGATGTGAAACGAGGTCTAGCAACACAAACACATAGTTCTCACAAAGTTACTAGCCAATATTCACATCGTTTGTAAAGAAAAGATCGTGGTTGTGGAAACTAAATGAACGGAGTGTTACGAATAGAGGTGGGCATGACGTGGTACACATTGACAGGGAGAAGAAGCCATGACGTATCTATCATAGCTTGGAAGCCAACGTAAAACAACTTTCAAAACAGCCAAAACGAAAAAAATCAATCTTGTCCAAAACTCCTATACGGATTCCAAACGTAATTCGAGCATGATACAACTCAAATCACTTTGTAATGAAGATCACATGGTGTATAATCAAATCCAAAATCCAAATAAGACACATGAGAGTCTCCTAGTGATTGAATCTTCTAGGTTGATTGTGTTTTAGTTTCGTGGCTAAGAGAGAAATCGAATGAGTGAAGTCATGTTTGTTATTGAGGCTAAACTAGATGTGAAACGAGGTCTAGCAACACAAACACATAGTTCTCACAAAGTTACTAGCCAACTTTCACATCGTTTGTAACGGAAAGATTGTGGTTGAGGAAACTAGATGAACGGAGTGTTACGAATAGAGGTGGGCATGACGTGGTACACATTGACACGGGGACGAAGCCATGACGTGTCTATCATAGCTTGGAAGCCAACGTAAAAGAACTTTCAAAACAGCCAAAACGGAAAAATCAATCTAGTCGAAAATTCCTATACGGATTCCAAACGTAATTCGAGCATGATACAACTCAAATCACTTTGTAATGAAGATCACATGGTGTATAATCAAATCCAAAATCCAAATAAGACACATGAGAGTCTCCTAGTGATTGAATCTTCTGGGTTGATTGTGTTTTAGTTTCGTGGTGTTTCTGAGAGAGAAATCAAACGACTGAAGTCATGTTTGTTATTGAGGCTAAACTAGATGTGAAACGAGGTCTAGCAACACAAACACATAGTTCTCACAAAGTTACTAGCCAACATTCACATCGTTTGTAAAGGAAAGATCGTGGTTGAGGAAACTAGATGAACAGAGTGTTACGAATAGAGGTGGGCATGATGTGGTACACATTGACACGGGGACGAAGCCTTAACATGTCTATCATAGCTTGGAAGCCAACGTAAAAGAACTTTCAATACAGCCAAAAAGGAACAATCAATCTAGTCCAAAACTGCTATACGGATTCCAAACGTAATTCGAGCATGATAGAAATCAAATCACTTTGCAATGAAGATCATATGGTGTATAATCAAATCCGAAATCCAAATAAGACACGTGAGAGTCTCCTAGTGATTGAATCTTCTAGGTTGATTGTGTTTTAGTTTCGTGGGGTTTCTGAGAGAGAAATCAAACGACTGAAGTCATGTTTGTTATTGAGGCTAAACTAGATGTGAAACGAGGTCTAGCAACACAAACACATAGTTCTCACAAAGTTACTAGCCAACATTCACATCGTTTGTAAAGGAAAGATCGTGGTTGAGGAAACTAGACGAACGGAGTGTTACGAATAGAGATGGGCATGACGTGGTACATATTGACAGGGGGAAGAAGCCATGACGTGTCTATCATAGCAAGGAAGCCAACGTAAAACAAATTTCAAAACAGCCAAAACGGAAAAATCAATCTCGTCAAAAACTCCTAAACGGATTCCAAACGTAATTCGAGCATGATACAACTCAAATCACTTTGTAATGAAGATCACATGGTGTATAATCAAATCCAAAATCCAAATAAGACACATGAGAGTCTCCTAGTGATTGAATCTTCTAGGTTGATTTTGTTTTAGTTTCGTGGCTAAGAGAGAAATCGAATGAGTGAAGTCATGTTTGTTATTGAGGCTAACCTAGATGTGAAACGAGGTCTAGCAACACAAACACATAGTTCTCACAAAGTTACTAGCCAACATTCACATCGTTTGTAAAGGAAAGATCGTGGTTGAGGAAACTAGATGAACGGAGTGTTACAAATAGAGGTGGGCATGACGTGGTACACATTGACACGGGGACGAAGCCATGACGTGTCTATCATAGCTTGGAAGCCAACGTAAAAGAACTTTCAAAACAGCCAAAACGGAAAAATCAATCTAGTCCAACACTGCTATACGGATTCCAAATGTAATTCGAGCATTATACAACTCAAATCACTTTGCAATGAAGATCACATGGTGTATAATCAAATCTGAAATCCAAATAAGACACGTGAGAGTCTCCTAGTGATTGAATCTTCTAGGTTGATTGTGTCTTAGTTTCGTGGGGTTTCTGAGAGAGAAATCAAACGACTGAAGTCATGTTTGTTATTGAGGCTAAACTAGATGTGAAACGAGGTCTAGTGATATATCATGGTTTTTACCCATTTTCAACCATGATATAAGTCCTTTTTATAGAGTCTGTTTGGTATTTTCCTATTGTTTTAGAGTCCTTGTAGGTCAATGATCGATTGGAACATATTGGGAGCTTTTGGAGTATTTTGGAACATCGAGGAAAGAAGAGCTGAAGTTATCAAGTCGGAGTCGAGTTTTCAAGCATGTGTCGATCGACATGAACATGTGTGTCGATCGACACACATATATCTGACGAGAAGAGAAGAATTTCCTCTTGGGCCCAAGAAGCCCAGAAGTTTCCAGAAAGGCCCAGTCCGATTTTGCCTACTTGTATATATAGTTTTACTTAGGTTTTTATGAAAAAAAACTTCTTGGATTTTAATTAAGACTTAAGAGAGATTTCAGAGTTTCTCAGATCTTCAGCATAAAACCCTCTGTATCTCTAACTCTATCTTTTATGCAATTTATATCATTCATAATGTTTATTGCATCTATGTCTGAGTAGTTTGCTTGTTAGGTTGTGGGTAATTCTAGGGTTTTGATGAGAAATTGTTAGGACTGAAAATCTGTTAGGGTTTATCTTCTGGTTCTTCATCTAGATTGTTTCCAATGCTAGATCTAGCCTGTACACCTAGAATCTAGATCTTAGGTTGTTTAATAGACACGAAAGTGTTATTAATAACTTGAACTAGTCTTAGATGAGCAGAATTGCCTCTTCGCAAAGAAATTTGGTTTAGGAATTCTGTGAGCAATTAAACTTGAACTATAAAGCTTGATTTAATTCTCTAGGTTCGCAAAGAAATTTGGGATTTAGGAATCTAATCATAGATAGTCTCTGCAACGACAGTTGATTGGCTTTACATTAGTGTTTATGTTCTAGAACGGTACTAAACAAAACCCTAACGTTTTTTATCTTTGTGTCGATCGACAGGGATACCTGTGTCGATCGACACGACTCAATTTCGACTCATACCTGAAGAATTACCCATCACCTAGCTTTTGTTTCTTTGATTTCCTAGATCATTTATCACTATTTACTTGTTTAGTTATTTTATTTCATTCATACATATTTGCTTAGCCTAATTCGAACTCTATAGTTGATTGCGTGAATCTTTTCCCTGTGGATTCAATCCCTAAGTACTACATCGATCTCTTAATTTGAGAGAGTAGCTCAGGGTAAATTTGAGCATATCAAATTTTGGCGCCGTTGCCGGGGATTAGATTTCACCATTCGATTATTGTTAGTAGAATTTTGTCTAAGTTTTTATTTTTGTTTTATTTTACTTACTAGCTATTTTCTCTTTTTCTTGGGTGTTTCAGGTGCATGCCTCATCGCAAGACCAGAAGCAACAAGAATCAAGAGTTAGTAGATTTTGTTTCTGAGTTAGGAGCTTTAGAGCGAGCTAACCGGGCAGCAAGAAAGGCAGCCAACATGAATCCGCTAGTGCTTATCAGAGGTGATGATGGGTTCTATCAGGACACTGAAGGTCGCAGACGCAATGCTCAGGGTCAGAGACTGGATGAGAATGGGGTTGTAATACAAGAGGAACAGCAGGTTGTACAGCGCCAAGAGCCAGCAGCAGTTGCTGCGCGTGGGCGTACTCTGGGAGAGTATAACAGGCCCGATGAGTTCTACGCCAACAGGGCAGCAATCCGACCTCCTGCTTTCCAGAGGAGTGATTTTGAGTTGAAGCCTGCCTTCTTCTCCCTTGTGGCTCAGCATCCATTCCATGGCCTGTCATCTGAACACCCCATGGACCACATAGAGAGGTTTGAGGACCTCGCTTCTAGCATCAAGGCTAATGGAGTGTCCAGCGACTATCTCTACTGCAAGCTGTTCCCTTACTCTCTAGCTGGGGAAGCATCCTACTGGCTGAAGCAGCTGGAGCCAGGCTCGCTGACTACTTGGGAGGACACCAAGAATGCTTTCCTCAACAACTTCTTTGATGAGGCGAGATCAGAGGATCTGAGGACCAAGATCTCTTCTTTCAAGCAGGGACCGACTGAGGCATTCAAGGATTCTTGGATTCGATTCAAGTCTTACCAGAGAGATTGTCCTCATCACGGGTTTAGTAATGTCCAGCTGTTGGGCATTTTCTTCAGAGGAATTGACTGGAGGTATCAGGTGGCCCTTGATTCAGCCAGCAATGGGAATTTCAACACCCGATATCCGGAAGATGCTCTGATTCTCATCGATAACTTGGCTTCAAGCAGTAGCACCAAGAACGCAGATTTTGAAAGGAAGAAGCTAGGAGGTAACATGGATGGAAGCCAAATCTCAGAGGTTAATGCCAAGTTGGATTCTATGCACAACTTGCTCACGGGGAAGAAGTCAGTGCAGTTTGCTCAGGAAGTAGAAATCTTCAAACCGAACTCCGTGTCGATCGACACGGAAGGCATGTGTCGATCGACACATGATGCAGAGAAGGATGTCAACTTCATCAGTGGGACTGGTTTTCAGGGTCAGAGGTTTGGGAATCAGCAGGGTAACAGAGGTTTTAACGTGAACTACCAAAGGAACCACGGTTCTTCTTCCTACCAGACACCGCCTCCTCAGACATCAGAGAGCAGCGAGATGAAATCCATGTTGGAGCAGATTCTAGAGGGGCAACATAAGATGACGGTGAGCTTCAATGGCAAGATGGATGCTATGTACCAAGATCTGAATGGCAAAATTGAGGCTATCAATCTCCACATGAAGAAGCTGGACACTCAGGTAGCCCAAACGGCGGAGTCAGTGAAAAGGCAAGAAGGATTCCTACCGGCTAAGACTGAGACGAACCCAAGGTTGCATATCAATGCAATCACTGTGGGGTGTGAAGAAGGAGAAGTAGCTGATTTGGAGACAACAGAGCTTGTGTCGATCGACACGACTGGTAAGTGTCGATCGACAGAGTATAAGGCAATTGATGATATATCGAACAGGAAGTCTCCTGTCGATCGACATACTGCTAGTGTCGATCGACATGTTACCCAGAACAGCCCACTTTCTTCAGGTAGTTCAGAAGAGAGGGTCTACAGGCCTAAGCTACCCTTTCCAAGGAGGAAGTCTAAGCAAGAGATGGAGGATGCCCAATGCAAGGCCATCATGGAAAAGCTTGTTGTGGACTTTCCACTGATAGGTGCTGAGAAGCTCTCTACGGTGGTCAGGAAGTGCTTGCAGAGGATGGTTATAAAGAACTTGAGTTCAGAGCAGTTTAGTGCGATACTTTCTGTAGAAGTATGCGCATTGATTCAGGACATGACCCCAGAAGAACCTACTCAACCCTCATTGAGGAAGCTACCCAAGGTTTCAAGTCCTGGAACGTTTGTGATTCCCTGCTCTATCAAAGGTACGCAATTCAAGAACTCTCTGTTTGACACTGGGGCTAATGTGAATGTTATCTCTGAGGATGTTGCAAGGAAGCTAGGGATTGTGGATCTTCAACCTTCAAGGATGTCTATCTTGCTAGCTGACGGGACTCCCACAACTTCGAAAGGATTCATTGCTGATTTGATGCTGCAAGTGGGAGATTGTCTTATTCCTACAGACTTTCACGTTATGGAGTCAAGAAAGGGAAGCAACAGACCATTGATTCTTGGGCGAGCCTTCCTTGCCACTGTGGGAGCATTCGTTGATTTTCCTAATGAGCGGATCTCTTTCTCCAAAATCAACAAGGATGTCTACTACCCTGCAGTCCATGACAAAGATATCTCCTGTTTGACTGTCATCACTGGAGAGAGGCCACTGCAAGAAAAGAAGAAGATCCTGTGTGCACCACTCCTGAGACCTGATGGAGCATCCAAACCAGCTAAGGCCAAAACCAAGAAGACTTCCAAGCCATTCTCCACGTTCAGAATTATCATCCCTATGGAGTTAAGGGAGAAAAGAGAAGAAGTGATCCAGGAGATGCTGCAGAACACGACAAAGCTCTTTCCAGGTGTTTCTCCCTGCACCATTCCACGAAAGACCTGAGCCTGACACAGTCGAGCTAATGACCAAAAACAAGCGCTTAGTGGGAGGCAACCCACTTGTAAGTTTTTCTATTTTATATCTTATTTTCTTTTGAGTCAGTTAATCTATGGATTTCTTAGGAGCTTGAACTTTATCATCTTAAGGATTTGCATTGTGTGTTTTCTTCTTTGATCGTGTTTGTTGAGTGATGCAGAACACTTGCAGTCTGCGACAGTGAGGTATCTGTCGATCGACACGGACCTGTGTGTCGATCGACATGACCTTCAGTTTTCAAAATTCTCGACATCACAATGATCCGATCCCTCAGACCTCGTGTCGATCGACGTGACTTTATTGTGTCGATCGACAGGGTCCCCACTTTGGTAAATCTCGTTTACTTCAATCAAGTTCAAATTTTCCTTTGATTTCTTTGGCCAGCTTCAGGCTTGACAACACTGGGGACAGTGTTGGTTAAGTCTGGGGGATGGTAACTACTAACGTGTTTTCATTTGTTTTGGTTTATTTTGAGTCAAATTTTTGTTTTTATTGAGTCAAAACTAGTTAGGAACAAACTTTTCCTTGGTTTAGTGGAGTGTCTTTTCAGCATGTGACCATTCTTCCAGATTCAGTTTCAGAGTCAGACTAATGGGAAATCTAAGGCTGACCAGTTGACTAGAGACGTCTGCTATTTCCAGTATAATCCGCCAAGTCAGAGCTAATGCACGGATCTCTTTGTGATTGATGTCCATAGAGCTTGACTCCTCATTCATACCTGACAAGTGCAACCCCTTTTTGAAAGTGATGGTACTCCTCTCCCTCTATTCCCTTAGAAAAAAAAAAAAAATCATCAATTGTGTTAGGATTGGGGTGAAATGATAGCTCCTGAGTATAAGACGAGGAATAAAATCCGGTGAGTCTGTACTCAAGAGGTGATCACCCAGCTCAAAAGCAGCAGTCTGAGTCCCGTAAAACGGATGAAGAAGACGAGCAATCTCACGAGCCTGTCTCCTAGCAAGGAACAATAGTAGTGAGTCACGACCCTGTCTCCTAACAAGGAACAACATTAGTGAAATATGCACTGCTTTGAGTTCAGCAATCATAAAAAATTAGGAATAGAAAACAAAATAAGTCTGGGGGAGAGGAGAAATACCAAGAGTTGTATAGGTTGATTTGTCATGGTATAGTCTGGGAATGAGTCTAGAAGGTTCTTGGCATTGAGAACATTGAGACCAAGCTATGAAGTCTAACGGATTATGCTGTGAAGTTGTGGATGAATTTGGAAGGCTGCGAATGTCTGCAGAGAAGTACATGGTGGTCTGATTCTAGTTGGTTCTGGATTATGTGGTTCACTAGTTGGAAGGGTCAATTCAATGCATCAAGGGAAGGTAAGTTCTGTGTTTTCAAACCTCTTTCACATTCTTGGTTTATGTTTTGCTTGAGGGCAAGCAAAGGCTAAGTCTGGGGGAGTTGATATATCATGGTTTTTACCCATTTTCAACCATGATATAAGTCCTTTTTATAGAGTCTGTTTGGTATTTTCCTATTGTTTTAGAGTCCTTGTAGGTCAATGATCGATTGGAACATATTGGGAGCTTTTGGAGTATTTTGGAACATCGAGGAAAGAAGAGCTGAAGTTATCAAGTCGGAGTCGAGTTTTCAAGCATGTGTCGATCGACATGAACATGTGTGTCGATCGACACACATATATCTGACGAGAAGAGAAGAATTTCCTCTTGGGCCCAAGAAGCCCAGAAGTTTCCAGAAAGGCCCAGTCCGATTTTGCCTACTTGTATATATAGTTTTACTTAGGTTTTTATGAAAAAAAACTTCTTGGATTTTAATTAAGACTTAAGAGAGATTTCAGAGTTTCTCAGATCTTCAGCATAAAACCCTCTGTATCTCTAACTCTATCTTTTATGCAATTTATATCATTCATAATGTTTATTGCATCTATGTCTGAGTAGTTTGCTTGTTAGGTTGTGGGTAATTCTAGGGTTTTGATGAGAAATTGTTAGGACTGAAAATCTGTTAGGGTTTATCTTCTGGTTCTTCATCTAGATTGTTTCCAATGCTAGATCTAGCCTGTACACCTAGAATCTAGATCTTAGGTTGTTTAATAGACACGAAAGTGTTATTAATAACTTGAACTAGTCTTAGATGAGCAGAATTGCCTCTTCGCAAAGAAATTTGGTTTAGGAATTCTGTGAGCAATTAAACTTGAACTATAAAGCTTGATTTAATTCTCTAGGTTCGCAAAGAAATTTGGGATTTAGGAATCTAATCATAGATAGTCTCTGCAACGACAGTTGATTGGCTTTACATTAGTGTTTATGTTCTAGAACGGTACTAAACAAAACCCTAACGTTTTTTATCTTTGTGTCGATCGACAGGGATACCTGTGTCGATCGACACGACTCAATTTCGACTCATACCTGAAGAATTACCCATCACCTAGCTTTTGTTTCTTTGATTTCCTAGATCATTTATCACTATTTACTTGTTTAGTTATTTTATTTCATTCATACATATTTGCTTAGCCTAATTCGAACTCTATAGTTGATTGCGTGAATCTTTTCCCTGTGGATTCGATCCCTAAGTACTACATCGATCTCTTAATTTGAGAGAGTAGCTCAGGGTAAATTTGAGCATATCATCTAGCAACACAAACACATAGTTCTCACAAAGTTACTAGCCAACATTCACATCGTTTGTAAAGGAAAGATTGTGGTTGAGGAAACTAGATGAACAGAGTGTTACGAATAGAGGTGGGCATGACGAGGTACACATTGACAGGGGGAAGAAGCAATGACGTGTCTATCATAGCAAGGAAGCCAACGTAAAACAAATTTCAAAACAGCCAAAACGGAAAAATCAATCTAGTCGAAAATTCCTATACGGATTCCAAACGTAATTCGAGCATGATACAACTCAAATCACTTTGTAATGAAGATCACATGGTGTATAATCAAATCCAAAATCCAAATAAGACACATGAGAGTCTCCTAGTGATTGAATCTTCTGGGTTGATTGTGTTTTAGTTTCGTGGTGTTTCTGAGAGAGAAATCAAACGACTGAAGTCATGTTTGTTATTGAGGCTAAACTAGATGTGAAACGAGGTCTAGCAACACAAACACATAGTTCTCACAAAGTTACTAGCCAACATTCACATCGTTTGTAAAGGAAAGATCGTGGTTGAGGAAACTAGATGAACGGAGTGTTACGAATAGAGGTGGGCATGATGTGGTACACATTGACACGGGGACGAAGCCTTAACATGTCTATCATAGCTTGGAAGCCAACGTAAAAGAACTTTCAATACAGCCAAAAAGGAACAATCAATCTAGTCCAAAACTGCTATACGGATTCCAAACGTAATTCGAGCATGATAGAAATCAAATCACTTTGCAATGAAGATCATATGGTGTATAATCAAATCCGAAATCCAAATAAGACACGTGAGAGTCTCCTAGTGATTGAATCTTCTAGGTTGATTGTGTTTTAGTTTCGTGGGGTTTCTTAGAGAGAAATCAAACGACTGAAGTCATGTTTGTTATTGAGGCTAAACTAGATGTGAAACGAGGTCTAGCAACACAAACACATAGTTCTCACAAAGTTACTAGCCAACATTCAAATCGTTTGTAAAGGAAAGATCGTGGTTGAGGAAACTAGACGAACGGAGTGTTACGAATAGAGATGGGCATGACGTGGTACATATTGACAGGGGGAAGAAGCCATGACGTGTCTATCATAGCAAGGAAGCCAACGTAAAACAAATTTCAAAACAGCCAAAACGGAAAAATCAATCTCGTCAAAAACTCCTAAACGGATTCCAAACGTAATTCGAGCATGATACAACTCAAATCACTTTGTAATGAAGATCACATGGTGTATAATCAAATCCAAAATCCAAATAAGACACATGAGAGTCTCCTAGTGATTGAATCTTCTAGGTTGATTTTGTTTTAGTTTCGTGGCTAAGAGAGAAATCGAATGAGTGAAGTCATGTTTGTTATTGAGGCTAACCTAGATGTGAAACGAGGTCTAGCAACACAAACACATAGTTCTCACAAAGTTACTAGCCAACATTCACATCGTTTGTAAAGGAAAGATCGTGGTTGAGGAAACTAGATGAACGGAGTGTTACGAATAGAGGTGGGCATGACGTGGTACACATTGACACGGGGACGAAGCCATGACGTGTCTATCATAGCTTGGAAGCCAACGTAAAAGAACTTTCCATACAGCCAAAAAGGAAAAATCAATCTAGTCCAAAACTGCTATACGGATTCCAAACGTAATTCGAGCATGATAGAACTCAAATCACTTTGCAATGAAGATCACATGGTGTATAATCAAATCTGAAATCCAAATAAGACACGTGAGAGTCTCCTAGTGATTGAATCTTCTAGGTTGATTGTGTTTTAGTTTCGTGGGGTTTCTGAGAGAGAAATCAAACGACTGAAGTCATGTTTGTTATTGAGGCTAAACTAGATGTGAAACGAGGTCTAGCAACACAAACACATAGTTCTCACAAAGTTACTAGCCAACATTCACATCGTTTGTAAAGGAAAGATCGTGGTTGAGGAAACTAGATGAACGGAGTGTTACGAATAGAGATGGGCATGACGTGGTACACATTGACAGGGGGAAGAAGCCATGACGTGTCTATCATAGCAAGGAAGCCAACGTAAAACAAATTTCAAAATAGCCAAAACGAAAAAATCAATCTAGTCAAAAACTCCTATACGGATTCCAAACGTAATTCGAGCATGATACAACTCAAATCACTTTGCAATGAAGATCACATGGTGTATAATCAAATCCGAAATCCAAATAAGACACGTGAGAGTCTCCTAGTGATTGAATCTTCTAGGTTGATTGTGTTTTAGTTTCGTGGGGTTTCTGAGAGAGAAATCAAACGAGTGAAGTCATGTTTGTTATTGAGGCTAAACTAGATGTGAAACGAGGTCTAGCAACACAAACACATAGTTCTCACAAAGTTATTAGCCAACTTTCACATCGTTTGTAAAGGAAAGATCGTGGTTGAGGAAACTAGATGAACGGAGTGTTACGAATAGAGGTGGGCATGACGTGGTACACATTGACACGGGGACGAAGCCATGACGTGTCTATCATAGCTTGGAAGCCAACGTAAAAGAACTTTCAAAACAGCCAAAACGGAAAAATCAATCTAGTCCAACACTGCTATACGGATTCCAAACGTAATTCGAGCATTATACAACTCAAATCACTTTGCAATGAAGATCACATGGTGTATAATCAAATCTGAAATCCAAATAAGACACGTGAGAGTCTCCTAGTGATTGAATCTTCTAGGTTGATTGTGTTTTAGTTTCGTGGGGTTTCTGAGAGAGAAATCAAACGACTGAAGTCATGTTTGTTATAGAGGCTAAACTAGATGTGAAACAAGGTCGAGCAACACAAACACATAGTTCTCACAAAGTTACTAGCCAACTTTCACATCGTTTGTAAAGGAAAGATCGTGGTTGAGGAAACTAGATGAACGGAGTGTTACGAATAGAGGTGGGCATGACGTGGTACACATTGACACGGGGACGAAGCCATGACGTGTCTATCATAGCTTGGAAGCCAACGTAAAAGAACTTTCAAAACAGCCAAAACGGAAAAATCAATCTAGTCCAACCCTGCTATACGGATTCCAAACGTAATTCGAGCATGATACAACTCAAATCACTTTGCAATGAAGATCACATGGTGTATAATCAAATCTGAAATCCAAATAAGACACGTGAGAGTCTCCTAGTGATTGAATCTTCTAGGTTGATTGTGTTTTAGTTTCGTGGGGTTTCTGAGAGAGAAATCAAACGACTGAAGTCATGTTTGTTATTGAGGCTAAACTAGATGTGAAACGAGGTCTAGCAACACAAACACATAGTTCTCACAAAGTTACTAGCCAACATTCACATCGTTTGTAAAGGAAAGACGTGGTTGAGGAAACTAGATGAACGGAGTGTTACGAATAGAGATGGGCATGACGTGGTACACATTGACAGGGGGAAGAAGCCATGACGTGTCTATCATAGCAAGGAAGCCAACGTAAAACAAATTTCAAAATAGCCAAAACGAAAAAATCAATCTAGTCAAAAACTCCTATACGGATTCCAAACGTAATTCGAGCATGATACAACTCAAATAACTTTGTAATGAAGATCATATGGTGTATAATCAAATCCAAAATCCAAATAAGACACATGAGAGTCTCCTAGTGATTGAATCTTCTAGGTTGATTGTGTTTTAGTTTCGTGGCTAAGAGAGAAATCGAATGAGTGAAGTCATGTTTGTTATTGAGGCTAAACTAGATGTGAAACGAGGTCTAGCAACACAAACACATAGTTCTCACAAAGTTACTAGCCAACATTCACATCGTTTGTATAGGAAAGATCGTGGTTGATGAAACTAGATGAACGGAGTATTACGAATAGAGGTGGCCATGACGTGGTACACATTGATAGGGGGAAGAAGCCATGATGTGTCTATAATAGCTTGGAATCCAACGTAAAACAACTTTCAAAGCAACCAAAACGGAAAAATTAATCTAGTCCAAAACTCCTATACGAATTCCAAACGTAATTCGAGCATGATACAACTCAAATCACTTTGCAATGAGGATCACATGGTGTATAATCAAATACGAAATCCAAATAAAACACGTGAGAGTCTCCTAGTGATTGAAACTTCTAGGTTGATTGTGTTTTAGTTTCGTGGCTAAGAGAGAAATCGAATGAGTGAAGTCATGTTTGTTATTGAGGCTAAACTAGATGTGAAACGAGGTCTAGCAACACAAACACATAGTTTTCACAAAGTTACTAGCCAACATTCACATCTTTTGTAAAGGAAAGATCGTGGTTGAGGAAACTAGATGAACGGAGTATTACGAATAGAGGTGGCCATGACGTGGTACACATTGATAGGGGGAAGAAGCCATGATGTGTCTATAATAGCTTGGAATCCAACGTAAAACAACCTTCAAAACAGACAAAACGGAAAAATCAATCTAGTCCAAAACTGTTATACGGATTCCAAACGTAATTCGAGCATGATACAACTCAAATCACTTTGCAATGAAGATCACATGGTGTATAATCAAATCTGAAATACAAATAAGACACGTGAGAGTCTCCTAGTGATTGAATCTTCTGGGTTGATTGTGTTTTAGTTTCGTGGTGTTTCTGAGAGAGAAATCAAACGACTGAAGTCATGTTTGTTATTATGGCTAAACTAGATGTGAAACGAGGTCTAGCAACACAAACACATAGTTCTCACAAAGTTACTAGCCAACATTCACATCGTTTGTAAAGGAAAGATCGTGGTTGAGGAAACTAGATGAACGGAGTGTTACGAATAGAGGTGGGCATGATGTGGTACACATTGACACGGGGACGAAGCCTTAGCATGTCTATAATAGCTTGGAATCCAACGTAAAACAACTTTCAAAACAGCCAAAACGGAAAAATCAATCTAGTCCAAAACTCCTATACGGATTCCAAACGTAATTCGAGCATGATACAACTCAAATCACTTTGTAATGAAGATCACATCGTGTATAATCAAATCAGAAATCCAAATAAGACACGTGAGAGTCTCCTAGTGATTGAATCTTCTAGGTTGATTGTGTTTTAGTTTCGTGGGGTTTCTGAGAGAGAAATCAAACGACTGAAGTCATGTTTGTTATTGAGGCTAAACTAGATGTGAAACGAGGTCTAGCAACACAAACACATAGTTCTCACAAAGTTACTAGCCAACATTCACATCGTTTGTAAAGGAAAGATCGTGGTTGAGGAAACTAGATGAACGGAGTGTTACGAATAGAGGTGGGCATGATGTGGTATACATTGACACGGGGACGAAGCCTTAACATGTCTATCATAGCTTGGAAGCCAACGTAAAAGAACTTTCAATACAGCCAAAAAGGAACAATCAATCTAGTCCAAAACTGCTATACGGATTCCAAACGTAATTCGAGCATGATAGAAATCAAATCACTTTGCAATGAAGATCATATGGTGTATAATCAAATCCGAAATCCAAATAAGACACGTGAGAGTCTCCTAGTGATTGAATCTTCTAGGTTGATTGTGTTTTAGTTTCGTGGGGTTTCTGAGAGAGAAATCAAACGACTGAAGTCATGTTTGTTATTGAGGCTAAACTAGATGTGAAACGTGGTCTAGCAACACAAACACATAGTTCTCACAAAGTTACTAGCCAACTTTCACATCGTTTGTAAAGGAAATATCGTGGTTGAGGAAACTAGATGAACGGAGTGTTACGAATAGAGGTGGGCATGACGTGGTACACATTGACACGGGGACGAAGCCATGACGTGTCTATCATAGCTTGGAAGCCAACGTAAAAGAACTTTCAAAACAGCCAAAACGGAAAAATCAATCTAGTCGAAAACTCCTATACGGATTCCAAACGTAATTCGAGCATGATACAACTCAAATCACTTTGTAATGAAGATCACATCGTGTATAATCAAATCAGAAATCCAAATAAGACACGTCAGAGTCTCCTAGTGATTGAATCTTCAATGTTGATTGTGTTTTAGTTTCGTGGGGTTTCTGAGAGAGAAATCAAACGACTGAAGTCATGTTTGTTATTGAGACTAAACTAGATGTGAAACGAGGTCTAGCAACACAAACACATAGTTTTCACAAAGTTACTAGCCAACATTCACATCGTTTGTAAAGGAAAGATCGTGGTTGAGGAAACTAGATGAACGGTGTATTACGAATAGAGGTGGCCATGACGTGGTACACATTGATAGGGGGAAAAAGCCATGATGTGTCTATAATAGCATGGAATCCAACGTAAAACAACTTTCAAAATAGCCAAAACGGAAAAATCAATCTAGTCCAAAACTCCTATACGGATTCCAAACGTAATTCGAGCATGATACAACTCAAATCACTTTGCAATGAAGATCACATGGTGTATAATCAAATCCGAAATCCAAATAAGACACGTGAGAGTCTCCTAGTGATTGAATCTTCTAGGTTGATTGTGTTTTAGTTTCGTGGGGTTTCTGAGAGAGAAATCAAACGACTGAAGTCATGTTTGTTATTGAGCCTATACTAGATGTGAAACGAGGTCTAGCAACACAAACACATAGTTCTCACAAAGTTACTAGCCAACATTCACATCGTTTGTAAAGGAAAGATCGTGGTTGAGGAAACTAGATGAACGGTGTATTACGAATAGAGGTGGCCATGACGTGGTACACATTGATAGGGGGAAAAAGCCATGATGTGTCTATAATAGCTTGGAATCCAACGTAAAACAACTTTCAAAACAGCCAAAACGGAAAAATCAATCTAGTCCAAAACTCCTATACGGATTCCAAACGTAATTCGAGCATGATACAACTCAAATCACTTTGCCATGAAGATCACATGGTGTATAATCAAATCCGAAATCCAAATAAGACACGTGAGAGTCTCCTAGTGATTGAATCTTCTAGGTTGATTGTGTTTTAGTTTCGTGGGGTTTCTGAGAGAGAAATCAAACGACTGAAGTCATGTTTGTTATTGAGCCTATACTAGATGTGAAACGAGGTCTAGCAACACAAACACATAGTTCTCACAAAGTTACTAGCCAACATTCATATCGTTTGTAAAAGAAAGATCATGGTTGAGGAAACTAGATGAACGGAGTGTTACGAATAGAGATGGGCATGACGTGGTACACATTGAAAGGGGGAAGAAGCCATGACGTGTCTATCATAGCAAGGAAGCCAACGTAAAACAAATTTCAAAACAGCCAAAACGGAAAAATCAATCTAGTCGAAAACTCCTATACGGATTCCAAACGTAATTCGAGCATGACACAACTCAAATCACTTTGCAATGAAGATCACATGTGTATAATCAAATCTGAAATCCAAATAAGACATTTGAGAGTCTCCTAGTGATTGAATCTTCTAGGTTGATTTTGTGTTAGTTTCCTGGAGTTTCTAAGAGAGAAATCAAACGACTGAAGTCATGTTTGTTATTGAGGCTAAACTAGATGTGAAATGAGGTCTAGCAACACAAACACATAGTTCTCACAAAGTTACTAGCCAACTTTCACATCGTTTGTAAAGGAAATGTCGTGGTTGAGGAAACTAGATGAACGGAGTGTTACGAATAGAGGTGGGCATGACGTGGTACACATTGACACGGGGACGAAGCCATGACGTGTCTATCATAGCTTGGAAGCCAACGTAAAAGAACTTTCAAAACAGCCAAAACGGAAAAATCAATCTAGTCGAAAACTCCTATACGGATTCCAAACGTAATTCGAGCATGATACAACTCAAATCACTTTGTAATGAAGATCACATCGTGTATAATCAAATCAGAAATCCAAATAAGACACGTGAGAGTCTCCTAGTGATTGAATCTTCTAGGTTGATTGTGTTTTAGTTTCGTGGGGTTTCTGAGAGAGAAATCAAACGACTGAAGTCATGTTTGTTATTGAGACTAAACTAGATGTGAAACGAGGTCTAGCAACACAAACACATAGTTTTCACAAAGTTACTAGCCAACATTCACATCGTTTGTAAAGGAAAGATCGTGGTTGAGGAAACTAGATGAACGGTGTATTACGAATAGAGGTGGCCATGACGTGGTACACATTGATAGGGGGAAAAAGCCATGATGTGTCTATAATAGCTTGGAATCCAACGTAAAACAACTTTCAAAACAGCCAAAACGGAAAAATTAATCTAGTCCAAAACTCCTATACGGATTCCAAACGTAATTCGAGCATGATACAACTCAAATCACTTTGCAATGAGGATCACATGGTGTATAATCAAATACGAAATCCAAATAAGACACGTGAGAGTCTCCTAGTGATTGAATCTTCTAGGTTGATTGTGTTTTAGTTTCGTGGTGTTTCTGAGAGAGAAATCAAACGACTGAAGTCATGTTTGTTATTAAGGCTAAACTAGATGTGAAACGAGGTCTAGCAACACAAACACATAGTTCTCACAAAGTTACTAGCCAACATTCACATCGTTTGTAAAGGAAAGATCGTGGTTGAGGAAACTAGATGAACGAAGTGTTACGAATAGAGGTGGGCATGATGTGGTACACATTGACACGGGGACGAAGCCTTAACATGTCTATCATAGCTTGGAAGCCAACGTAAAAGAACTTTCAATACAGCCAAAAAGGAAAAATCAATCTAGTCCAAAACTGCTATACGGATTCTAAACGTAATTCGAGCATGATAGAACTCAAATAACTTTGCAATGAAGATCATATGGTGTATAATCAAATCCGAAATCCAAATAAGACACGTGAGAGTCTCCTAGTGATTGAATCTTCTAGGTTGATTGTGTTTTAGTTTCGTGGTGTTTCTGAGAGAGAAATCAAACGACTGAAGTCATGTTTGTTATTGAGGCTAAACTAGATGTGAAACGAGGTCTAGCAACACAAACACATAGTTCTCACAAATTTACTAGCCAACATTCACATCGTTTGTAAAGGAAAGATCGTGGTTGAGGAAACTAGATGAACGGAGTGTTACGAATAGAGGTGGGCATGACGTGGTACACATTGACACGGGGACGAAGCCATGTCGTGTCTATCATAGCTTGGAAGCCAACGTAAAAGAACTTTCAAAACAGCCAAAACAGAAAAATCAATCTAGTCCAACACTGCTATACGTATTCCAAACGTAATTCGAGCATTATACAACTCAAATCACTTTGCAATGAAGATCACATGGTGTATAATCAAATCCTAAATCCAAATAAGACACGTGAGAGTCTCCTAGTGATTGAATCTTCTAGATTGATTGTGTTTTAGTTTCGTGGGGTTTCTGAGATTGAAATCAAACGACTGAAGTCATGTTTGTTATTGAGGCTAAACTAGATGTGAAACGAGGTCTAGCAACACAAACACATAGTTCTCACAAAGTTACTAGCCAACATTCACATCGTTTGTAAAGGAAAGATCGTGGTTGAGGAAACTAGATGAACGGAGTGTTACGAATAGAGGTGGGCATGATGTGGTACACATTGACACGGGGACGAAGCCTTAGCATGTCTATAATAGCTTGGAATCCAACGTAAAACAACTTTCAAAACAGCCAAAACGGAAAAATCAATCTAGTCAAAAACTCCTATACGGATTCCAAACGTAATTCAAGCATGATACAACTCAAATCACTTTTTAATGAAGATCACATCGTGTATAATCAAATCCGAAATCCAAATAAGACACGTGAGAGTCTCCTAGTGATTGAATCTTCTAGGTTGATTGTGTTTTAGTTTCGTGGAGTTTCTGAGAGAGAAATCAAACGACTGGAGTCATGTTTGTTATTGAGGCTAAACTAGATGTGAAACGAGGTCTAGCAACACAAACACATAGTTCTCACAAAGTTACTAGCCAACATTCACATCGTTTGTAAAGGAAAGATCGTGGTTGAGGAAACTAGATGAACGGAGTGTTACGAATAGAGATGGACATGACGTGGTACACATTGACAGGGGGAAGAAGCCATGACGTGTCTATCATAGCAAGGAAGCCAACGTAAAACAAATTTCAAAACAGCCAAAACGGAAAAATCAATCTAGTCGAAAACTCCTATACGGATTCCAAACGTAATTCGAGCATGACACAACTCAAATCACTTTGCAATGAAGATCACATGTGTATAATCAAATCTGAAATCCAAATAAGACATTTGAGAGTCTCCTAGTGATTGAATCTTCTAGGTTGATTTTGTGTTAGTTTCCTGGAGTTTCTAAGAGAGAAATCAAACGACTGAAGTCATGTTTGTTATTGAGGCTAAACTAGATGTGAAATGAGGTCTAGCAACACAAACACATAGTTCTCACAAAGTTACTAGCCAACTTTCACATCGTTTGTAAAGGAAATGTCGTGGTTGAGGAAACTAGATGAACGGAGTGTTACGAATAGAGGTGGGCATGACGTGGTACACATTGACACGGGGACGAAGCCATGACGTGTCTATCATAGCTTGGAAGCCAACGTAAAAGAACTTTCAAAACAGCCAAAACGGAAAAATCAATCTAGTCGAAAACTCCTATACGGATTCCAAACGTAATTCGAGCATGATACAACTCAAATCACTTTGTAATGAAGATCACATCGTGTATAATCAAATCAGAAATCCAAATAAGACACGTGAGAGTCTCCTAGTGATTGAATCTTCTAGGTTGATTGTGTTTTAGTTTCGTGGGGTTTCTGAGAGAGAAATCAAACGACTGAAGTCATGTTTGTTATTGAGACTAAACTAGATGTGAAACGAGGTCTAGCAACACAAACACATAGTTTTCACAAAGTTACTAGCCAACATTCACATCGTTTGTAAAGGAAAGATCGTGGTTGAGGAAACTAGATGAACGGTGTATTACGAATAGAGGTGGCCATGACGTGGTACACATTGATAGGGGGAAAAAGCCATGATGTGTCTATAATAGCTTGGAATCCAACGTAAAACAACTTTCAAAACAGCCAAAACGGAAAAATTAATCTAGTCCAAAACTCCTATACGGATTCCAAACGTAATTCGAGCATGATACAACTCAAATCACTTTGCAATGAGGATCACATGGTGTATAATCAAATACGAAATCCAAATAAGACACGTGAGAGTCTCCTAGTGATTGAATCTTCTAGGTTGATTGTGTTTTAGTTTCGTGGTGTTTCTGAGAGAGAAATCAAACGACTGAAGTCATGTTTGTTATTAAGGCTAAACTAGATGTGAAACGAGGTCTAGCAACACAAACACATAGTTTTCACAAAGTTACTAGCCAACATTCACATCGTTTGTAAAGGAAAGATCGTGGTTGTGGAAACTAGATCAACGGAGTGTTACGAATAGAGGTAGGCATGACATGGTACACATTGACAGGGGGAAGAAGCCATGACGTGTCTATCATAGCTTGGAAGCCAACGTAAAACAACTTTCAAAACAGCCAAAACGGAAAAATCAATTTAGTCGAAAACTCCTATACGGATTCCAAACGTAATTCGAGCATGATACAACTCAAATCACTTTGCAATTAAGATCACATGGTGTATAATCAATTCTGAAATCCAAATAAGACACGTGAGAGTCTCCTAGTGATTGAATCTTCTAGGTTGATTGTGTTTTAGTTTCGTGGGGTTTCTGAGAGAGAAATCAAACGACTGAAGTCATGTTTGTTATAGAGGCTAAACTAGATGTGAAACGAGGTCGAGCAACACAAACACATAGTTCTCACAAAGTTACTAGCCAACATTCACATCGTTTGTAAAGGAAATATCGTGGTTGAGGAAACTAGATGAACGGAGTGTTACGAATAGAGGTGGGCATGACGTGGTACACATTGACAGGGGGAAGAAGCCATGACGTGTCTATCATAGCAAGGAAGCCAACGTAAAACAAATTTCAAAACAGCCAAAACGGAAAAATCAATCTAGTCGAAAACTCCTATACGGATTCCAAACGTAATTCGAGCATGATACAACTCAAATCACTTTGTAATGAAGATCACATGGTGTATAATCAAATCCAAAATCCAAATAAGACACATGAGAGTCTCCTAGTGATTGAATCTTCTGGGTTGATTGTGTTTTAGTTTCGTGATGTTTCTGAGAGAGAAATCAAACGACTGAAGTCATGTTTGTTATTGAGGCTAAACTAGATGTGAAACGAGGTCTAGCAACACAAACACATAGTTCTCACAAAGTTACTAGCCAACATTCACATCGTTTGTAAAGGAAAGATCGTGGTTGAGGAAACTAGATGAACGAAGTGTTACGAATAGAGGTGGGCATGATGTGGTACACATTGACACGGGGACGAAGCCTTAACATGTCTATCATAGCTTGGAAGCCAACGTAAAAGAACTTTCAATACAGCCAAAAAGGAAAAATCAATCTAGTCCAAAACTGCTATACGGATTCTAAACGTAATTCGAGCATGATAGAACTCAAATAACTTTGCAATGAAGATCATATGGTGTATAATCAAATCCGAAATCCAAATAAGACACGTGAGAGTCTCCTAGTGATTGAATCTTCTAGGTTGATTGTGTTTTAGTTTCGTGGTGTTTCTGAGAGAGAAATCAAACGACTGAAGTCATGTTTGTTATTGAGGCTAAACTAGATGTGAAACGAGGTCTAGCAACACAAACACATAGTTCTCACAAATTTACTAGCCAACATTCACATCGTTTGTAAAGGAAAGATCGTGGTTGAGGAAACTAGATGAACGGAGTGTTACGAATAGAGGTGGGCATGACGTGGTACACATTGACACGGGGACGAAGCCATGTCGTGTCTATCATAGCTTGGAAGCCAACGTAAAAGAACTTTCAAAACAGCCAAAACAGAAAAATCAATCTAGTCCAACACTGCTATACGTATTCCAAACGTAATTCGAGCATTATACAACTCAAATCACTTTGCAATGAAGATCACATGGTGTATAATCAAATCCTAAATCCAAATAAGACACGTGAGAGTCTCCTAGTGATTGAATCTTCTAGATTGATTGTGTTTTAGTTTCGTGGGGTTTCTGAGATTGAAATCAAACGACTGAAGTCATGTTTGTTATTGAGGCTAAACTAGATGTGAAACGAGGTCTAGCAACACAAACACATAGTTCTCACAAAGTTACTAGCCAACATTCACATCGTTTGTAAAGGAAAGATCGTGGTTGAGGAAACTAGATGAACGGAGTGTTACGAATAGAGGTGGGCATGATGTGGTACACATTGACACGGGGACGAAGCCTTAGCATGTCTATAATAGCTTGGAATCCAACGTAAAACAACTTTCAAAACAGCCAAAACGGAAAAATCAATCTAGTCAAAAACTCCTATACGGATTCCAAACGTAATTCAAGCATGATACAACTCAAATCACTTTTTAATGAAGATCACATCGTGTATAATCAAATCCGAAATCCAAATAAGACACGTGAGAGTCTCCTAGTGATTGAATCTTCTAGGTTGATTGTGTTTTAGTTTCGTGGAGTTTCTGAGAGAGAAATCAAACGACTGGAGTCATGTTTGTTATTGAGGCTAAACTAGATGTGAAACGAGGTCTAGCAACACAAACACATAGTTCTCACAAAGTTACTAGCCAACATTCACATCGTTTGTAAAGGAAAGATCGTGGTTGAGGAAACTAGATGAACGGAGTGTTACGAATAGAGATGGACATGACGTGGTACACATTGACAGGGGGAAGAAGCCATGACGTGTCTATCATAGCAAGGAAGCCAACGTAAAACAAATTTCAAAACAGCCAAAACGGAAAAATCAATCTAGTCGAAAACTCCTATACGGATTCCAAACGTAATTCGAGCATGATACAACTCAAATCACTTTGCAATGAAGATCACATGGTGTATAATCAAATCCGAAATCCAAATAAGACACGTGAGAGTCTCCTAGTGATTGAATCTTCTAGGTTGATTGTGTTTTAGTTTCGTGGGGTTTCTGAGAGAGAAATCAAACGACTGAAGTCATGTTTATTATTGAGGCTAAACTAGATGTGAAACGAGGTCTATCAACACAAACACATAGTTCTCACAAAGTTACTAGCCAACTTTCACATCGTTTGTAAAGGAAAGATCGTGGTTGAGGAAACTAGATGAACGGAGTGTTACGAATAGAGGTGGGCATGACGTGGTACACATTGACACGGGGACGAAGCCATGACGTGTCTATCATAGCTTGGAACCCAACGTAAAAGAACTTTCAAAACAGCCAAAACGGAAAAATCAATCTAGTCCAACACTGCTATACGGATTCCAAACGTAATTCGAGCATTATACAACTCAAATCACTTTGCAATGAAGATCACATGGTGTATAATCAAATCCGAAATCCAAATAAGACACGTGAGAATCTCCTAGTGATTGAATCTTCTAGGTTGATTGTGTTTTAGTTTCGTGGGGTTTCTGAGAGAGAAATCAAACGACTGAAGTCATGTTTGTTATTGAGGCTAAACTAGATGTGAAACGAGGTCTAGCAACACAAACACATAGTTCTCACAAATTTACTAGCCAACATTCACATCGTTTGTAAAGGAAAGATCGTGGTTGAGGAAACTAGATGAACGGAGTGTTACGAATAGAGGTGGGCATGACGTGGTACACATTGACAGGGGGAAGAAGCCATGACGTGTCTATCATAGCAAGGAAGCCAACGTAAAACAAATTTCAAAACAGCCAAAACAGAAAAATCAATCTAGTCGAAAACTCCTATACGGATTCCAAACGTAATTCGAGCATGATACAACTCAAATCACTTTGCAATGAAGATCACATGGTGTATAATCAAATCCGAAATCCAAATAAGACACGTGAGAGTCTCCTAGTGATTGAATCTTCTAGGTTGATTGTGTTTTAGTTTCGTGGGGTTTCTGGGAGAGAAATCAAACGACTGAAGTCATGTTTATTATTGAGGCTAAACTAGATGTGAAACGAGGTCTAGCAACACAAACACATAGTTCTCACAAAGTTACTAGCCAACATTCACATCGTTTGTAAAGGAAAGATCGTGGTTGAGGAAACTAGATGAACGAAGTGTTACGAATAGAGGTGGGCATGATGTGGTACACATTGACACGGGGACGAAGCCTTAACATGTCTATCATAGCTTGGAAGCCAACGTAAAAGAACTTTCAATACAGCCAAAAAGGAAAAATCAATCTAGTCCAAAACTGCTATACGGATTCTAAACGTAATTCGAGCATGATAGAACTCAAATAACTTTGCAATGAAGATCATATGGTGTATAATCAAATCCGAAATCCAAATAAGACACGTGAGAGTCTCCTAGTGATTGAATCTTCTAGGTTGATTGTGTTTTAGTTTCGTGGTGTTTCTGAGAGAGAAATCAAACGACTGAAGTCATGTTTGTTATTGAGGCTAAACTAGATGTGAAACGAGGTCTAGCAACACAAACACATAGTTCTCACAAATTTACTAGCCAACATTCACATCGTTTGTAAAGGAAAGATCGTGGTTGAGGAAACTAGATGAACGGAGTGTTACGAATAGAGGTGGGCATGACGTGGTACACATTGACACGGGGACGAAGCCATGTCGTGTCTATCATAGCTTGGAAGCCAACGTAAAAGAACTTTCAAAACAGCCAAAACAGAAAAATCAATCTAGTCCAACACTGCTATACGTATTCCAAACGTAATTCGAGCATTATACAACTCAAATCACTTTGCAATGAAGATCACATGGTGTATAATCAAATCCTAAATCCAAATAAGACACGTGAGAGTCTCCTAGTGATTGAATCTTCTAGATTGATTGTGTTTTAGTTTCGTGGGGTTTCTGAGATTGAAATCAAACGACTGAAGTCATGTTTGTTATTGAGGCTAAACTAGATGTGAAACGAGGTCTAGCAACACAAACACATAGTTCTCACAAAGTTACTAGCCAACATTCACATCGTTTGTAAAGGAAAGATCGTGGTTGAGGAAACTAGATGAACGGAGTGTTACGAATAGAGGTGGGCATGATGTGGTACACATTGACACGGGGACGAAGCCTTAGCATGTCTATAATAGCTTGGAATCCAACGTAAAACAACTTTCAAAACAGCCAAAACGGAAAAATCAATCTAGTCAAAAACTCCTATACGGATTCCAAACGTAATTCAAGCATGATACAACTCAAATCACTTTTTAATGAAGATCACATCGTGTATAATCAAATCCGAAATCCAAATAAGACACGTGAGAGTCTCCTAGTGATTGAATCTTCTAGGTTGATTGTGTTTTAGTTTCGTGGAGTTTCTGAGAGAGAAATCAAACGACTGGAGTCATGTTTGTTATTGAGGCTAAACTAGATGTGAAACGAGGTCTAGCAACACAAACACATAGTTCTCACAAAGTTACTAGCCAACATTCACATCGTTTGTAAAGGAAAGATCGTGGTTGAGGAAACTAGATGAACGGAGTGTTACGAATAGAGATGGACATGACGTGGTACACATTGACAGGGGGAAGAAGCCATGACGTGTCTATCATAGCAAGGAAGCCAACGTAAAACAAATTTCAAAACAGCCAAAACGGAAAAATCAATCTAGTCGAAAACTCCTATACGGATTCCAAACGTAATTCGAGCATGATACAACTCAAATCACTTTGCAATGAAGATCACATGGTGTATAATCAAATCCGAAATCCAAATAAGACACGTGAGAGTCTCCTAGTGATTGAATCTTCTAGGTTGATTGTGTTTTAGTTTCGTGGGGTTTCTGAGAGAGAAATCAAACGACTGAAGTCATGTTTATTATTGAGGCTAAACTAGATGTGAAACGAGGTCTATCAACACAAACACATAGTTCTCACAAAGTTACTAGCCAACTTTCACATCGTTTGTAAAGGAAAGATCGTGGTTGAGGAAACTAGATGAACGGAGTGTTACGAATAGAGGTGGGCATGACGTGGTACACATTGACACGGGGACGAAGCCATGACGTGTCTATCATAGCTTGGAAGCCAACGTAAAAGAACTTTCAAAACAGCCAAAACGGAAAAATCAATCTAGTCCAACACTGCTATACGGATTCCAAACGTAATTCGAGCATTATACAACTCAAATCACTTTGCAATGAAGATCACATGGTGTATAATCAAATCCGAAATCCAAATAAGACACGTGAGAATCTCCTAGTGATTGAATCTTCTAGGTTGATTGTGTTTTAGTTTCGTGGGGTTTCTGAGAGAGAAATCAAACGACTGAAGTCATGTTTGTTATTGAGGCTAAACTAGATGTGAAACGAGGTCTAGCAACACAAACACATAGTTCTCACAAATTTACTAGCCAACATTCACATCGTTTGTAAAGGAAAGATCGTGGTTGAGGAAACTAGATGAACGGAGTGTTACGAATAGAGGTGGGCATGACGTGGTACACATTGACAGGGGGAAGAAGCCATGACGTGTCTATCATAGCAAGGAAGCCAACGTAAAACAAATTTCAAAACAGCCAAAACAGAAAAATCAATCTAGTCGAAAACTCCTATACGGATTCCAAACGTAATTCGAGCATGATACAACTCAAATCACTTTGCAATGAAGATCACATGGTGTATAATCAAATCCGAAATCCAAATAAGACACGTGAGAGTCTCCTAGTGATTGAATCTTCTAGGTTGATTGTGTTTTAGTTTCGTGGGGTTTCTGGGAGAGAAATCAAACGACTGAAGTCATGTTTATTATTGAGGCTAAACTAGATGTGAAACGAGGTCTATCAACACAAACACATAGTTCTCACAAAGTTACTAGCCAACTTTCACATCGTTTGTAAAGGAAAGATCGTGGTTGAGGAAACTAGATGAACGGAGTGTTACGAATAGAGGTGGGCATGACGTGGTACTGATATATCATGGTTTTTACCCATTTTCAACCATGATATAAGTCCTTTTTATAGAGTCTTTTTGGTATTTTCGAGTCTTGTTAGTGTCTTTGCAGGTTAATGATCGATTGGAGCTTAATGGGAGCTTTTAGAGCATTTTGGAGCATCGAGGAAGAAAGTGCTGAAAAGATGAAGTCGAAGTCGATTTTATACGACCGTGTCGATCGACACGGACCTGTGTGTCGATCGACATGAGCCTTTTATGAAGAAAATCAGCCTTTTCCTTCTCGGACCTGAAGTTTCCAGAAGTTTTCAGAAAGGCCCAGTCCGATTTTGCCTACTTGTATATATAGTTTTACTTAGGTTTTTATGTTATTATCTTGGATTTTATTGAGACTTGAGAGAGGGAGAGTTTTCCAGAGAGATTTCAGAGTTTCTCAGATCTTCAGCATAAAACCCTCTGTATCTCTAACTCTATCTTTTATGCAATTTATATCATTCATAATGTTTACTGCATCTATGTCTGAGTAGTTTGCTTGTTAGGTTGTGGGTAATTCTAGAGTTTTGATGAGAAATTGTTAGGACTGAAAATCTGTTAGGGTTTATCTTCTGGTTCTTCATCTAGATTGTTTCCAATGCTAGATCTAGCCTGTACACCTAGAATCTAGATCTTAGGTTGTTTAATAGACACGAAAGTGTTATTAATAACTTGAACTAGTCTTAGATGAGCAGAATTGCCTCTTCGCAAAGAAATTTGGTTTAGGAATTCTGTGAGCAATTAAACTTGAACTATAAAGCTTGATTTAATTCTCTAGGTTCGCAAAGAAATTTGGGATTTAGGAATCTAATCATAGATAGTCTCTGCAACGACAGTTGATTGGCTTTACATTAGTGTTTATGTTCTAGAACGGTGTTTAACAAACCCTAGCGTTTTTTTTTATCTCTGTGTCGATCGACATGGATACCTGTGTCGATCGACACGACTAAATTTCGAATCATACCTGAAGAATTACCCATCACCTAGCTTTTGTCTCATTGATTTCCTAGATCATTTATCTCCATTTACTTGTTTGCTATTTTATTTCATTCATACATATTTGCTTAGCCTAATTCGAACTCTTTAGTTGATTGTGTGATTCTTTTCCCTGTGGATTCGATCCCTAAGTACTACATCGATCTCTTAATTTGAGAGAGTAGCTCAGGGTAAATTTGAGCATATCAAATTTTGGCGCCGTTGCCGGGGACTCGATATTACCAATCGATTTGTGTTAGTAGAATTTTGTCTAAGTTTTTATTTTTCTTTATTTTACTTACTTTTTCTTTTCTTTGTTTTGTTTTGAGTGTTTCAGGATGGTTCATCCGTTAGTGCTTATCAGAGGTGATGATGGGTTCTATCAGGACACTGAGGGTCGCAGGCGTAACGCTCAGGGTCAGCGACTGGATGAGAATGGGGCTGTGATCCAAGAGGACCAGCAGGTCGTGCAGAGACAAGAGCCAGCAGCTGCTGCGCGTGGGCGTACTCTGGGAGAGTACAACAGGCCTGATGAGTTCTATGCCAACAGGGCTGCGATTCGCCCTCCTGCGTTCCAGAGGAGTGATTTTGAGCTAAAGCCAGCCTACTTCTCACTAGTTGCTCAGCACCCATTCCATGGCCTATCTTCTGAGCACCCCATGGATCACATTGAGAGGTTCGAGGACCTAGCATCCAGCATCAAGGCTAATAGAGTTTCAAGCGACTACCTTTTTTGCAAGTTGTTCCCATACTCCCTTAGTGGAGAAGCATCCTACTGGCTGAAGCAGTTGGAGCCTGGATCGCTAACCACTTGGGAGGACACCAAGAACGCTTTCCTCAACAACTTCTTCGATGAGGCGAGATCAGAGGATCTGAGGACCAAGATCTCTACTTTCAAGCAGGGTCATACTGAGGCATTCAAGGATTCTTGGGTGCGATTCAAGGCTTACCAGAGAGATTGTCCTCATCACGGGTTTAGTAATGTTCAGCTGTTGGGCATTTTCTTCAGAGGGATTGACTGGAGGTATCAGGTGGCCCTCGATTCAGCTAGCAATGGGAATTTCAACACCAGGTATCCGGAAGATGCACTGATTCTCATTGATAACTTGGCGTCTAGCAACAGTGCAAAGAATGCAGACTTCGAGAGGAAAAAGCTGGGGGGAGACGTGGATGGTAGCCAAATCGCTGAGGTTAGGGCTAAGCTGGATTCTGTACACAATCTGCTAGTAGAGAAGGATGTCAACTACATTGGTGGGGCTGGCTATCAGGGTCAAAGGTTTGGGAATCAGCAAGGGTTTCAGAAGCCGTTTCAGAGCAACTACCAGAGGAACTATGGTTCTTCGTCTTACCAGACACCTCCTGCTCAGGCTACAGATAGTGAGATGAAATCCATGCTAGAGCAGATCCTAGAGGGTCAACAGAAGATGACCGTGAGCTTTAATGGGAAGATGGATGCCATGTACCAGGATCTGAATGGGAAAATTGAGGCCATCAATCTACACATAAAGAAGCTGGACACTCAGGTAGCCCAAACGGCGGAGTCGGTAAAAAAGCAAGAAGGATTCCTACTGGCTAAGACTGAGGTAAACCCAAGGCTCCATGTCAATGCCATCACTGTGGGGGATAGGAAAGAGGTGTTTGAAGCTTGTGGAAAGGATCCAGAGGAGGTAGAAGTCGTGGAGCTTGATGAAAACACGATTTTGGGGACAGATGAGATCCTGTCGATCGACAGGACCGGTATGTGTCGATCGACAGAATGTTACGCACTGGGTGACACATCTGACAGGAAGTCTCCTGTCGATCGACACACATCTTATGTCGATCGACACGCTGCCCAGAACAGCCCACCTTTTTCAAAACCATCAGTCAAGGCAGAGGAAAGGGTCTACAAGCCCAAGCTTCCGTATCCACGAGCTGTTAGCATCAGATCACCAGAGGAAAAGGGGAGACATGCTCAACCACAGCTAAGGAGTTTGCAAAAGATAACACATACAGGGATGTTCATGGTTCCTTGCTCAATCAAAGGTATGAAATTTAAAAATTCTCTTTGTGACACTGGGGCTAACGTAAATGTTATGTCTGAGTCAGTGGCAAGGAAGCTAGGGATTAAGGATCTGCAACCTTCGAAGATCTCTATCACACTGCCAGATTCTTCCTCACCACGTTCGAAAGGGTTCATTCCTGACTTGATGCTTCAAGTAGGAGATTGTCTAGTTCCGGTGGATTTTCACCTTATGGAGACGAAGGATGATAAGGAAAGACCGTTGATCCTGGGGTCATCATTCCTTGCCACAGTGGGTGCGATTGTGGATTTTCCCAATCAGAGAATCTCTTTCTCCAAGATCAACAAGGATGTCTTCTACCCCTCAGCTCGGTTTGAGAAGAACTCTTGTCTGACTGTCACAAATGAAGAAGAGTCGAGTTCAGACCTTGGAGATGACACGAAGACGATCCTCTGTGCACCACCCTTGACTTCTCCACCCTCTTTGAGCTCTAATGGAGACTTGGCTGAACCCAAAGTGAAGCGAAAGAAACGATCCACACCTTTCTCCAAGTTCCGAATCATCATCCCCTTCGAGCTGAGGGAGAAAGGAGAGGCAATGCTTCAAGAGATGTTGAACACCACCATGAAGCTTTTTCCTGGTATTGTTCCTTGGATGCCTGGAGCTGGAGAGCGATCAAATGCAAGGCTATTAAAGGATGAGGGAGACAAAAGACCCCTCAAAGATCCACCAAAAGCCTGAGTCCTGACACAGTCAAGCTAATGACTGAAAACAAGCGCTTAGTGGGAGGCAACCCACTTGTAAGTTTTTCTATTTTATATCTTATTTTATTTTGAGTCAGTTAGTCTTTGGATTTTTTAGGAGCTTGAACTTGATCATCTTAAGGATTTGCATTGTGTGTCTTCTTCTTTGATCGTGTTTGTTGAGTGATGCAGAAAACTTGCAGTCTGCGACAGTGAGGTATCTGTCGATCGACACGGACCTGTGTGTCGATCGACATGACCTTCAATTTTCAAAATTCTCGACATCACAATGATCCGATCCCTCAGACCTCGTGTCGATCGACGTGACTTTCGCGTGTCGATCGACAGGGTCCCCACTTTGGTAAATCTCGTTCACTTCAATCAAGTTCAATTATCCTTTTGATTCTTTTTGCCAAACTCAGCTTAACAACACTGGGGACAGTGTTGGTTAAGTCTGGGGGAGGAAACTACTAACGTGTTTCTTTTTGTTTTGGTTTATTTTGAGTCAAATTTTTGTTTTTATTGAGTCAAAACTAGTTAGGAACAACCCTTCTTTTGGTTTAGTGGAGTGTCTTTTTCAGCGTGTGACCATTCCTCCAGAATTAGTTTCAAAGTTAGACTAATGGGAAATCCTAGGATTGACCGGTTGACTAGAGACGTCTGCTATTTCCAGTATAATCCGACAAGTCAGAGCTACTGCACGGATCTCTTTGGGATCGATGTCCATTGAGCTTGACTCCTCATTCGTACCTGACAAACGCAATCTCTTTTTGAAAGTAATGGTACTCCTCTCCCTCTAATTCATCTAAAAAATATATTCAATTGTGTTAGGATTGGGGTGAAATGATAGCTCCTGAGTATAAGACGAGGAATAAAATCCGATGAGTCTGTACTCAAGAGGTGATCACACAGCTCAAAAGCAGCAGTCTGAGTCCCGTAAAATGGATGAAGAAGACGAGCAATCTCATGAGCCTGTCTCCTCACAAGGAACAATAGTAGTGAGTCACGACCCTGTCTCCTAACAAGGAACAACATTAGTGAAATATGCACTGCTTTGAGTTCAGCAATCATGAAACAATACGAATAGAGAACAAAATAAGTCTGGGGGAGAGGAGGAATACCAAGTGTTGTATAGGTTGATTTGTCATGGTATAGTCTGGGAATGAGTCTAGAAGGTTCTTGGCATTGAGAACATTGAGACCAAGCTATGAAGACTAACGGATTATGCTGTGAAGTTGTGGATGAATTTGGAAGGCTGCGAAAGTCTGCAGAGAAGTACATGGTGGTCTGATTCTGGTTGGTTCTGGATTATGTGGTTCACTAGTTGGAAGGGTCAATTCAATGCATCAAGGGAAGGTAAGTTCTGTGTTTTCAAACCTCTTTCACATTCTTGGTTTTAGTTTTGCTTGAGGGCAAGCAAAGGCTAAGTCTGGGGGAGTTGATATATCATGGTTTTTACCCATTTTCAACCATGATATAAGTCCTTTTTATAGAGTCTTTTTGGTATTTTCGAGTCTTGTTAGTGTCTTTGCAGGTTAATGATCGATTGGAGCTTAATGGGAGCTTTTAGAGCATTTTGGAGCATCGAGGAAGAAAGTGCTGAAAAGATGAAGTCGAAGTCGATTTTATACGACCGTGTCGATCGACACGGACCTGTGTGTCGATCGACATGAGCCTTTTATGAAGAAAATCAGCCTTTTCCTTCTCGGACCTGAAGTTTCCAGAAGTTTTCAGAAAGGCCCAGTCCGATTTTGCCTACTTGTATATATAGTTTTACTTAGGTTTTTATGTTATTATCTTGGATTTTATTGAGACTTGAGAGAGGGAGAGTTTTCCAGAGAGATTTCAGAGTTTCTCAGATCTTCAGCATAAAACCCTCTGTATCTCTAACTCTATCTTTTATGCAATTTATATCATTCATAATGTTTACTGCATCTATGTCTGAGTAGTTTGCTTGTTAGGTTGTGGGTAATTCTAGAGTTTTGATGAGAAATTGTTAGGACTGAAAATCTGTTAGGGTTTATCTTCTGGTTCTTCATCTAGATTGTTTCCAATGCTAGATCTAGCCTGTACACCTAGAATCTAGATCTTAGGTTGTTTAATAGACACGAAAGTGTTATTAATAACTTGAACTAGTCTTAGATGAGCAGAATTGCCTCTTCGCAAAGAAATTTGGTTTAGGAATTCTGTGAGCAATTAAACTTGAACTATAAAGCTTGATTTAATTCTCTAGGTTCGCAAAGAAATTTGGGATTTAGGAATCTAATCATAGATAGTCTCTGCAACGACAGTTGATTGGCTTTACATTAGTGTTTATGTTCTAGAACGGTGTTTAACAAACCCTAGCGTTTTTTTTTATCTCTGTGTCGATCGACATGGATACCTGTGTCGATCGACACGACTAAATTTCGAATCATACCTGAAGAATTACCCATCACCTAGCTTTTGTCTCATTGATTTCCTAGATCATTTATCTCCATTTACTTGTTTGCTATTTTATTTCATTCATACATATTTGCTTAGCCTAATTCGAACTCTTTAGTTGATTGTGTGATTCTTTTCCCTGTGGATTCGATCCCTAAGTACTACATCGATCTCTTAATTTGAGAGAGTAGCTCAGGGTAAATTTGAGCATATCAGGTACACATTGACACGGGGACGAAGCCATGACGTGTCTATCATAGCTTGGAAGCCAACGTAAAAGAACTTTCAAAACAGCCAAAACGGAAAAATCAATCTAGTCCAACACTGCTATACGGATTCCAAACGTAATTCGAGCATTATACAACTCAAATCACTTTGCAATGAAGATCACATGGTGTATAATCAAATCCGAAATCCAAATAAGACACGTGAGAGTCTCCTAGTGATTGAATCTTCTAGGTTGATTGTGTTTTAGTTTCGTGGGGTTTCTGAGAGAGAAATCAAACGACCGAAGTCATGTTTGTTATTGAGGCTAAACTAGATGTGAAACGAGGTCTAGCAACACAAACACATAGTTCTCACAAATTTACTAGCCAACATTCACATCGTTTGTAAAGGAAAGATCGTGGTTGAGGAAACTAGATGAACAGAGTGTTACGAATAGAGGGGGGCATGACGTGGTACACATTGACACTGGGAAGAAGCCATGACGTGTCTGTCATAGCAAGGAAGCCAACGTAAAACAAATTTCAAAACAGCCAAAACGGAAAAATCAATCTAGTCGAAAATTCCTATACGGATTCCAAACGTAATTCGAGCATGATACAACTCAAATCACTTTGTAATGAAGATCACATGGTGTATAATCAAATCCAAAATCCAAATAAGACACATGAGAGTCTCCTAGTGATTGAATCTTCTGGGTTGATTGTGTTTTAGTTTCGTGGTGTTTCTGAGAGAGAAATCAAACGACTGAAGTCATGTTTGTTATTGAGGCTAAACTAGATGTAAAACGAGGTCTAGCAACACAAACACATAGTTCTCACAAAGTTACTAGCCAACATTCACAGCGTTTGTAAAGGAAAGATCGTGGTTGAGGAAACTAGATGAACGGAGTGTTACGAATAGAGGTGGGCATGATGTGGTACACATTGACACGGGGACGAAGCCTTAACATGTCTATCATAGCTTGGAAGCCAACGTAAAAGAACTTTCAATACAGCCAAAAAAGAACAATCAATCTAGTCCAAAACTGCTATACGGATTCCAAACGTAATTCGAGCATGATAGAACTCAAATCACTTTGCAATGAAGATCATATGGTGTATAATCAAATCCGAAATCCAAATAAGACACGTGAGAGTCTCCTAGTGATTGAATCTTCTAGGTTGATTGTGTTTTAGTTTCGTGGGGTTTCTGAGAGAGAAATCAAACGACTGAAGTCATGTTTGTTATTGAGGCTAAACTAGATGTGAAACGAGGTCTAGCAACACAAACACATAGTTCTCACAAAGTTACTAGCCAACATTCACATCGTTTGTAAAGGAAAGATCGTGGTTGAGGAAACTAGATGAACGGAGTGTTACGAATAGAGGTGGGCATGACGTGGTACACATTGACACGGGGACGAAGCCATGATGTGTCTATCATAGCTTGGAAGCCAACGTAAAAAAACTTTCAATACAGCCAAAAAGGAAAAATCAATCTAGTCCAAAACTGCTATACGGATTTCAAACGTAATTCGAGCATGATAGAACTCAAATCACTTTGCAATGAAGATCACAGGGTGTATAATCAAATCTGAAATCCAAATAAGACACGTGAGAGTCTCCTAGTGATTGAATCTTCTAGGTTGATTGTGTTTTAGTTTCGTGGGGTTTCTGAGAGAGAAATCAAACGACTGAAGTCATGTTTGTTATTGAGGCTAAACTAGATGTGAAACGAGGTCTAGCAACACAAACACATAGTTCTCACAAAGTTACTAGCCAACATTCACATCGTTTGTAAAGGAAAGATCGTGGTTGAGGAAACTAGATGAACGGAGTGTTACGAATAGAGGTGGGCATGACGTGGTACACATTGACACGGGGACGAAGCCATGATGTGTCTATCATAGCTTGGAAGCCAACGTAAAAAAACTTTCAATACAGCCAAAAAGGAAAAATCAATCTAGTCCAAAACTGCTATACGGATTTCAAACGTAATTCGAGCATGATAGAACTCAAATCACTTTGCAATGAAGATCACAGGGTGTATAATCAAATCTGAAATCCAAATAAGACACGTGAGAGTCTCCTAGTGATTGAATCTTCTAGGTTGATTGTGTTTTAGTTTCGTGGGGTTTATGAGAGAGAAATCAAACGACTGAAGTCATGTTTGTTATTGAGGCTAAACTAGATGTGAAACGAGGTCTAGCAACACAAACACATAGTTCTCACAAAGTTACTAGCCAACATTCACATCGTTTGTAAAGGAAAGATCGTGGTGGAGGAAACTAGATGAACGGAGTGTTACGAATAGAGGTGGTCATGACGTGGTACACATTGAAAGGGGGAAGAAGCCATGACGTGTCTATCATTGCAAGGAAGCCAACGTAAAACAAATTTCAAAACAGCCAAAACGGAAAAATCAATCTAGTCGAAACTCCTATACGGATTCCAAACGTAATTCGAGCATGACACAACTCAAATCACTTTGCAATGAAGATCACATGGTGTATAATCAAATCTGAAATCCAAATAAGACATGTGAGAGTCTCCTAGTGATTGAATCTTCTAGGTTGATTTTGTGTTAGTTTCCTGGAGTTTCTAAGAGAGAAATCAAACGACTGAAGTCATGTTTGTTATTGAGGCTAAACTAGATGTGAAACGAGGTCTAGCAACACAAACACATAGTTCTCACAAAGTTACTAGCCAACTTTCACATCGTTTGTAAAGGAAAGATCGTGGTTGAGGAAACTAGATGAACGGAGTGTTACAAATAGAGGTGGGCATGACGTGGTACACATTGACATGGGGACGAAGCCATGACGTGTCTATCATAGCTTGGAAGCCAACGTAAAAGAACTTTCAAAACAGCCAAAACGGAAAAATCAATCTAGTCCAACACTGCTATACGGATTCCAAACGTAATTCGAGCATGATACAACTCAAATCACTTTGCAATGAAGATCACATGGTGTATAATCAAATCCGAAATCCAAATAAGACACGTGAGAGTCTCCTAGTGATTGAATCTTCTAGGTTGATTGTGTTTTAGTTTCGTGGGGTTTCTGAGAGAGAAATCAAACGACTGAAGTCATGTTTGTTATTGAGGCTAAACTAGATGTGAAACGAGGTCTAGCAACACAAACACATAGTTCTCACAAAGTTACTAGCCAACATTCACATCGTTTGTAAAGGAAAGATCGTGGTTGAGGAAACTAGATGAACGAAGTGTTACGAATAGAGGGGGGCATGACGTGGTACACATTGACACTGGGAAGAAGACATGACGTGTCTGTCATAGCAAGGAAGCCAACGTAAAACAAATTTCAAAACAGCCAAAACGGAAAAATCAATCTAGTCGAAAATTCCTATACGGATTCCAAACGTAATTCGAGCATGATACAACTCAAATAACTTTGTAATGAAGATCATATGGTGTATAATCAAATCCAAAATCCAAATAAGACACATGAGAGTCTCCTAGTGATTGAATCTTCTGGGTTGATTGTGTTTTAGTTTCGTGGTGTTTCTGAGAGAGAAATCAAACGACTGAAGTCATGTTTGTTATTGAGGCTAAACTAGATGTAAAACGAGGTCTAGCAACACAAACACATAGTTCTCACAAAGTTACTAGCCAACATTCACAGCGTTTGTAAAGGAAAGATCGTGGTTGAGGAAACTAGATGAACGGAGTGTTACGAATAGAGGTGGGCATGATGTGGTACACATTGACACGGGGACGAAGCCTTAACATGTCTATCATAGCTTGGAAGCCAACGTAAAAGAACTTTCAATACAGCCAAAAAAGAACAATCAATCTAGTCCAAAACTGCTATACGGATTCCAAACGTAATTCGAGCATGATAGAACTCAAATCACTTTGCAATGAAGATCATATGGTGTATAATCAAATCCGAAATCCAAATAAGACACGTGAGAGTCTCCTAGTGATTGAATCTTCTAGGTTGATTGTGTTTTAGTTTCGTGGGGTTTCTGAGAGAGAAATCAAACGACTGAAGTCATGTTTGTTATTGAGGCTAAACTAGATGTGAAACGAGGTCTAGCAACACAAACACATAGTTCTCACAAAGTTACTAGCCAACATTCACATCGTTTGTAAAGGAAAGATCGTGGTTGAGGAAACTAGATGAACGAAGTGTTACGAATAGAGGTGGTCATGACGTGGTACACATTGAAAGGGGGAAGAAGCCATGACGTGTCTATCATTGCAAGGAAGCCAACGTAAAACAAATTTCAAAACAGCCAAAACGGAAAAATCAATCTAGTCGAAACTCCTATACGGATTCCAAACGTAATTCGAGCATGACACAACTCAAATCACTTTGCAATGAAGATCACATGGTGTATAATCAAATCTGAAATCCAAATAAGACATGTGAGAGTCTCCTAGTGATTGAATCTTCTAGGTTGATTTTGTGTTAGTTTCCTGGAGTTTCTAAGAGAGAAATCAAACGACTGAAGTCATGTTTGTTATTGAGGCTAAACTAGATGTGAAACGAGGTCTAGCAACACAAACACATAGTTCTCACAAAGTTACTAGCCAACTTTCACATCGTTTGTAAAGGAAAGATCGTGGTTGAGGAAACTAGATGAACGGAGTGTTACGAATAGAGGTGGGCATGATGTGGTACACATTGACACGGGGACGAAGCCTTAACATGTCTATCATAGCTTGGAAGCCAACGTAAAAGAACTTTCAATACAGCCAAAAAAGAACAATCAATCTAGTCCAAAACTGCTATACGGATTCCAAACGTAATTCGAGCATGATAGAACTCAAATCACTTTGCAATGAAGATCATATGGTGTATAATCAAATCCGAAATCCAAATAAGACACGTGAGAGTCTCCTAGTGATTGAATCTTCTAGGTTGATTGTGTTTTAGTTTCGTGGGGTTTCTGAGAGAGAAATCAAACGACTGAAGTCATGTTTGTTATTGAGGCTAAACTAGATGTGAAACGAGGTCTAGCAACACAAACACATAGTTCTCACAAAGTTACTAGCCAACATTCACATCGTTTGTAAAGGAAAGATCGTGGTTGAGGAAACTAGATGAACGGAGTGTTACGAATAGAGGTGGGCATGACGTGGTACACATTGACACGGGGACGAAGCCATGACGTGTCTATCATAGCTTGGAAGCCAACGTAAAAAAACTTTCAATACAGCCAAAAAGGAAAAATCAATCTAGTCCAAAACTGCTATACGGATTCCAAAGGTAATTCGAGCATGATACAACTCAAATCACTTTGCAATGAAGATCACAGGGTGTATAATCAAATCTGAAATCCAAATAAGACATGTGAGAGTCTCCTAGTGATTGAATCTTCTAGGTTGATTTTGTGTTAGTTTCCTGGGGTTTATGAGAGAGAAATCAAACGACTGAAGTCATGTTTGTTATTGAGGCTAAACTAGATGTGAAACGAGGTCTAGCAACACAAACACATAGTTCTCACAAAGTTACTAGCCAACTTTCACATCGTTTGTAAAGGAAAGATCGTGGTTGAGGAAACTAGATGAACGGAGTGTTACGAATAGAGGTGGGCATGATGTGGTACACATTGACACGGGGACGAAGCCTTAACATGTCTATCATAGCTTGGAAGCCAACGTAAAACAAATTTCAAAACAGCCAAAAAAGAACAATCAATCTAGTCCAAAACTCCTATACGGATTCCAAACGTAATTCGAGCATGACACAACTCAAATCACTTTGCAATGAAGATCATATGGTGTATAATCAAATCCGAAATCCAAATAAGACATGTGAGAGTCTCCTAGTGATTGAATCTTCTAGGTTGATTTTGTTTTAGTTTCGTGGGGTTTCTGAGAGAGAAATCAAACGACTGAAGTCATGTTTGTTATTGAGGCTAAACTAGATGTGAAACGAGGTCTAGCAACACAAACACATAGTTCTCACAAAGTTACTAGCCAACTTTCACATCGTTTGTAAAGGAAAGATCGTGGTTGAGGAAACTAGATGAACGGAGTGTTACGAATAGAGGTGGTCATGACGTGGTACACATTGAAAGGGGGAAGAAGCCATGACGTGTCTATCATTGCAAGGAAGCCAACGTAAAACAAATTTCAAAACAGCCAAAACGGAAAAATCAATCTAGTCGAAACTCCTATACGGATTCCAAACGTAATTCGAGCATGACACAACTCAAATCACTTTGCAATGAAGATCACATGGTGTATAATCAAATCTGAAATCCAAATAAGACATGTGAGAGTCTCCTAGTGATTGAATCTTCTAGGTTGATTTTGTGTTAGTTTCCTGGAGTTTCTAAGAGAGAAATCAAACGACTAAAGTCATGTTTGTTATTGAGGCTAAACTAGATGTGAAACGAGGTCTAGCAACACAAACACATAGTTCTCACAAAGTTACTAGCCAACTTTCACATCGTTTGTAAAGGAAAGATCGTGGTTGAGGAAACTAGATGAACGGAGTGTTACGAATAGAGGTGGGCATGACGTGGTACACATTGACACGGGGACGAAGCCATGACGTGTCTATCATAGCTTGGAAGCCAACGTAAAAGAACTTTCAATACAGCCAAAAAGGAAAAATCAATCTAGTCCAAAACTGCTATACGGATTCCAAACGTAATTCGAGCATGATAGAACTCAAATCACTTTGCAATGAAGATCACATGGTGTATAATCAAATCTGAAATCCAAATAAGACACGTGAAAGTCTCCTAGTGATTGAATCTTCTAGGTTGATTGTGTTTTAGTTTCGTGGGGTTTCTGAGAGAGAAATCAAACGACTGAAGTCATGTTTGTTATTGAGGCTAAACTAGATGTGAAACGAGGTCTAACAACACAAACACATAGTTCTCACAAAGTTACTAGCCAACATTCACATCGTTTGTAAAGGAAAGATCGTGGTTGAGGAAACTAGATGAACGAAGTGTTACGAATAGAGGTGGTCATGACGTGGTACACATTGAAAGGGGGAAGAAGCCATGACGTGTCTATCATTGCAAGGAAGCCAACGTAAAACAAATTTCAAAACAGCCAAAACGGAAAAATCAATCTAGTCGAAACTCCTATACGGATTCCAAACGTAATTCGAGCATGACACAACTCAAATCACTTTGCAATGAAGATCACATGGTGTATAATCAAATCTGAAATCCAAATAAGACATGTGAGAGTCTCCTAGTGATTGAATCTTCTAGGTTGATTTTGTCTTAGTTTCCTGGAGTTTCTAAGAGAGAAATCAAACGACTGAAGTCATGTTTGTTATTGAGGCTAAACTAGATGTGAAACGAGGTCTAGCAACACAAACACATAGTTCTCACAAAGTTACTAGCCAACTTTCACATCGTTTGTAAAGGAAAGATCGTGGTTGAGGAAACTAGATGAACGGAGTGTTACGAATAGAGGTGGGCATGACGTGGTACACATTGACACGGGGACGAAGCCATGACGTGTCTATCATAGCTTGGAAGCCAACGTAAAAGAACTTTCAATACAGCCAAAAAGGAAAAATCAATCTAGTCCAAAACTGCTATACGGATTCCAAACGTAATTCGAGCATGATAGAACTCAAATCACTTTGCAATGAAGATCACATGGTGTATAATCAAATCTGAAATCCAAATAAGACACGTGAAAGTCTCCTAGTGATTGAATCTTCTAGGTTGATTGTGTTTTAGTTTCGTGGGGTTTCTGAGAGAGAAATCAAACGACTGAAGTCATGTTTGTTATTGAGGCTAAACTAGATGTGAAACGAGGTCTAGCAACACAAACACATAGTTCTCACAAAGTTACTAGCCAACATTCACATCGTTTGTAAAGGAAAGATCGTGGTTGAGGAAACTAGATGAACGAAGTGTTACGAATAGAGATGGGCATGACGTGGTACACATTGACAGGGGGAAGAAGCCATGACGTGTCTATCATAGCAAGGAAGCCAACGTAAAACAAATTTCAAAATAGCCAAAACGAAAAAATCAATCTAGTCAAAAACTCCTATACGGATTCCAAACGTAATTCGAGCATGATACAACTCAAATAACTTTGTAATGAAGATCATATGGTGTATAATCAAATCCAAAATCCAAATAAGACACATGAGAGTCTCCTAGTGATTGAATCTTTTAGGTTGATTGTGTTTTAGTTTCGTGGCTAAGAGAGAAATCGAATGAGTGAAGTCATGTTTGTTATTGAGGCTAAACTAGATGTCAAACGAGGTCTAGCAACACAAACACATAGTTCTCATAAAGTTACTAGCCAACATTCACATCGTTTGTATAGGAAAGATCGTGGTTGAGGAAACTAGATGAACGGAGTATTACGAATAGAGGTGGCCATGACGTGGTACACATTGATAGGGGGAAGAAGCCATGATGTGTCTATAATAGCTTGGAATCCAACGTAAAACAACCTTCAAAACAGACAAAACGGAAAAATCAATCTAGTCCAAAACTCCTATACGGATTCCAAACGTAATTCGAGCATGATACAACTCAAATCACTTTGCAATGAGGATCACATGGTGTATAATCAAATACGAAATCCAAATAAAACACGTGAGAGTCTCCTAGTGATTGAAACTTCTAGGTTGATTGTGTTTTAGTTTTGTTTTGTTTCTGAGAGAGAAATCAAACGACTGAAGTCATGTTTGTTATTGAGGCTAAACTAGATGTGAAACGAGGTCTAGCAACACAAACACATAGTTCTCACAAAGTTACTAGCCAACATTCACATCGTTTGTAAAGAAAAGATCGTGGTTGTGGAAACTAGATGAACGGAGTGTTACGAATAGAGGTGGGCATGACGTGGTACACATTGACAGGGGGAAGAAGCCATGACGTATCTATCATAGCTTGGAAGCCAACGTAAAACAACTTTCAAAACAGCCAAAACGGAAAAATCAATCTTGTCCAAAACTCTTATACGGATTCCAAACGTAATTTGAGCATGATACAACTCGAATCACTTTGCAATGAAGATCACATGGTGTATAATCAAATCTGAAATCCAAATAAGACACGTGAGAGTCTCTTAGTGATTGAATCTTCTAGGTTGATTGTGTTTTAGTTTCGTGGGGTTTCTGAGAGAGAAATCAAACGACTGAAGTCATGTTTGTTATTGAGGCTAAACTAGATGTGAAACGAGGTCTAGCAACACAAACACATAGTTCTCACAAAGTTACTAGCCAACATTCACATCGTTTGTAAAGGAAAGATCGTGGTTGAGGAAACTAGATGAACGGAGTGTTACGAATAGAGATGGGCATGACGTGGTACACATTGACAGGGGGAAGAAGCCATGACGTGTCTATCATAGCAAGGAAGCCAACGTAAAACAAATTTCAAAATAGCCAAAACGAAAAAATCAATCTAGTCAAAAACTCCTATACGGATTCCAAACGTAATTCGAGCATGATACAACTCAAATAACTTTGTAATGAAGATCATATGGTGTATAATCAAATCCAAAATCCAAATAAGACACATGAGAGTCTCCTAGTGATTGAATCTTCTAGGTTGATTGTGTTTTAGTTTCGTGGCTAAGAGAGAAATCGAATGAGTGAAGTCATGTTTGTTATTGAGGCGAAACTAGATGTGAAACGAGGTCTAGCAACACAAACACATAGTTCTCATAAAGTTACTAGCCAACATTCACATCGTTTGTATAGGAAAGATCGTGGTTGAGGAAACTAGATGAACGGAGTATTACGAATAGAGGTGGCCATGACGTGGTACACATTGATAGGGGGAAGAAGCCATGATGTGTCTATAATAGCTTGGAAGCCAACGTAAAACAACTTTCAAAACAGCCAAAACGGAAAAATCAATCTTGTCCAAAACTCCTATACGGATTCCAAACGTAATTCGAGCATGATACAACTCAAATCACTTTTTAATGAAGATCACATCGTGTATAATCAAATCCGAAATCCAAATAAGACACGTGAGAGTCTCCTAGTGATTGAATCTTCTAGGTTGATTGTGTTTTAGTTTCGTGGGGTTTTTGAGAGAGAAATCAAACGACTGAAGTCATGTTTGTTATTGAGGCTAACCTAGATGTGAAACGAGGTCTAGCAACACAAACACATAGTTCTCACAAAGTTACTAGCCAACATTCACATCGTTTGTAAAGGAAAGATCGTGGTTGAGGAAACTAGATGAACGGAGTGTTACGAATAGAGGTGGTCATGACGTGGTACACATTGAAAGGGGGAAGAAGCCATGACGTGTCTATCATAGCAAGGAAGCCAACGTAAAACAAATTTCAAAACAGCCAAAACGGAAAAATCAATCTAGTCGAAAACTCCTATACGGATTCCAAACGTAATTCGAGCATGACACAACTCAAATCACTTTGCAATGAAGATCACATGGTGTATAATCAAATCTGAAATCCAAATAAGACATGTGAGAGTCTCCTAGTGATTGAATCTTCTAGGTTGATTTTGTGTTAGTTTCCTGGAGTTTCTAAGAGAGAAATCAAACGACTGAAGTCATGTTTGTTATTGAGGCTAAACTAGATGTGAAACGAGGTATAGCAACACAAACACATAGTTCTCACAAAGTTACTAGCCAACTTTCACATCGTTTGTAAAGGAAAGATCGTGGTTGAGGAAACTAGATGAACGGAGTGTTACGAATAGAGGTGGGCATGACGTGGTACACATTGACACGGGGACGAAGCCATGACGTGTCTATCATAGCTTGGAAGCCAACGTAAAAGAACTTTCAATACAGCCAAAAAGGAAAAATCAATCTAGTCCAAAACTGCTATACGGATTCCAAACGTAATTCGAGCATGATAGAACTCGAATCACTTTGCAATGAAGATCACATGGTGTATAATCAAATCTGAAATCCAAATAAGACACGTGAAAGTCTCTTAGTGATTGAATCTTCTAGGTTGATTGTGTTTTAGTTTCGTGGGGTTTCTGAGAGAGAAATCAAACGACTGAAGTCATGTTTGTTATTGAGGCTAAACTAGATGTGAAACGAGGTCTAGCAACACAAACACATAGTTCTCACAAAGTTACTAGCCAACATTCACATCGTTTGTAAAGGAAAGATCGTGGTTGAGGAAACTAGATGAACGGAGTGTTACGAATAGAGATGGGCATGACGTGGTACACATTGACAGGGGGAAGAAGCCATGACGTGTCTCTCATAGCAAGGAAGCCAACGTAAAACAAATATGAAAATAGCCAAAACGAAAAAATCAATCTAGTCAAAAACTCCTATACGGATTCCAAACGTAATTCGAGCATGATACAACTCAAATAACTTTGTAATGAAGATCATATGGTGTATAATCAAATCCAAAATCCAAATAAGACACATGAGAGTCTCCTAGTGATTGAATCTTCTAGGTTGATTGTGTTTTAGTTTCGTGGCTAAGAGAGAAATCGAATGAGTGAAGTCATGTTTGTTATTGAGGCCAAACTAGATGTGAAACGAGGTCTAGCAACACAAACACATAGTTCTCATAAAGTTACTAGCCAACATTCACATCGTTTGTATAGGAAAGATCGTGGTTGAGGAAACTAGATGAACGGAGTATTACGAATAGAGGTGGCCATGACGTGGTACACATTGATAGGGAGAAGAAGCCATGATGTGTCTATAATAGCTTGGAAGCCAACGTAAAACAACTTTCAAAACAGCCAAAACGGAAAAATCAATCTTGTCCAAAACTCCTATACGGATTCCAAACGTAATTCGAGCATGATACAACTCAAATCACTTTTTAATGAAGATCACATCGTGTATAATCAAATCCGAAATCCAAATAAGACACGTGAGAGTCTCCTAGTGATTGAATCTTCTAGGTTGATTGTGTTTTAGTTTCGTGGGGTTTCTGAGAGAGAAATCAAACGACTGAAGTCATGTTTGTTATTGAGGCTAACCTAGATGTGAAACGAGGTCTAGCAACACAAACACATAGTTCTCACAAAGTTACTAGCCAACATTCACATCGTTTGTAAAGGAAAGATCGTGGTTGAGGAAACTAGATGAACGGAGTGTTACGAATAGAGGTGGTCATGACGTGGTACACATTGAAAGGGGGAAGAAGCCATGACGTGTCTATCATTGCAAGGAAGCCAACGTAAAACAAATTTCAAAACAGCCAAAACGGAAAAATCAATCTAGTCGAAAACTCCTATACGGATTCCAAACGTAATTCGAGCATGACACAACTCAAATCACTTTGCAATGAAGATCACATGGTGTATAATCAAATCTGAAATCCAAATAAGACATGTGAGAGTCTCCTAGTGATTGAATCTTCTAGGTTGATTTTGTGTTAGTTTCCTGGAGTTTCTAAGAGAGAAATCAAACGACTGAAGTCATGTTTGTTATTGAGGCTAAACTAGATGTGAAACGAGGTCTAGCAACACAAACACATAGTTCTCACAAAGTTACTAGCCAACTTTCACATCGTTTGTAAAGGAAAGATCGTGGTTGAGGAAACTAGATGAACGGAGTGTTACGAATAGAGGTGGGCATGACGTGGTACACATTGACACGGGGACGAAGCCATGACGTGTCTATCATAGCTTGGAAGCCAACGTAAAAGAACTTTCAATACAGCCAAAAAGGAAAAATCAATCTAGTCCAAAACTGCTATACGGATTCCAAACGTAATTCGAGCATGATAGAACTCAAATCACTTTGCAATGAAGATCACATGGTGTATAATCAAATCTGAAATCCAAATAAGACACGTGAGAGTCTCCTAGTGATTGAATCTTCTAGGTTGATTGTGTTTTAGTTTCGTGGGGTTTCTGAGAGAGAAAGCAAACGACTGAAGTCATGTTTGTTATTGAGGCTAAACTAGATGTGAAACGAGGTCTAGCAACACAAACACATAGTTCTCACAAAGTTACTAGCCAACATTCACATCGTTTGTAAAGGAAAGATCGTGGTTGAGGAAACTAGATGAACGGAGTGTTACGAATAGAGATGGGCATGACGTGGTACACATTGACAGGGGGAAGAAGCCATGACGTGTCTATCATAGCAAGGAAGCCAACGTAAAACAAATTTCAAAATAGCCAAAACGAAAAAATCAATCTAGTCAAAAACTCCTATACGGATTCCAAACGTAATTCGAGCATGATACAACTCAAATAACTTTGTAATGAAGATCATATGGTGTATAATCAAATCCAAAATCCAAATAAGACACATGAGAGTCTCCTAGTGATTGAATCTTCTAGGTTGATTGTGTTTTAGTTTCGTGGCTAAGAGAGAAATCGAATGAGTGAAGTCATGTTTGTTATTGAGGCTAAACTAGATGTGAAACGAGGTCTAGCAACACAAACACATAGTTCTCATAAAGTTACTAGCCAACATTCACATCGTTTGTATAGGAAAGATCGTGGTTGAGGAAACTAGATGAACGGAGTATTACGAATAGAGGTGGCCATGACGTGGTACACATTGATAGGGGGAAGAAGCCATGATGTGTCTATAATAGCTTGGAATCCAACGTAAAACAACTTTCAAAACAGCCAAAACGGAAAAATTAATCTAGTCCAAAACTCCTATACGGATTCCAAACGTAATTCGAGCATGATACAACTCAAATCACTTTGCAATGAGGATCACATGGTGTATAATCAAATACGAAATCCAAATAAAACACGTGAGAGTCTCCTAGTGATTGAAACTTCTAGGTTGATTGTGTTTTAGTTTCGTTTTGTTTCTGAGAGAGAAATCAAACGACTGAAGTCATGTTTGTTATTGAGGCTAAACTAGATGTGAAACGAGGTCTAGCAACACAAACACATAGTTCTCACAAAGTTACTAGCCAACATTCACATCGTTTGTAAAGAAAAGATCGTGGTTGTGGAAACTAGATGAACGGAGTGTTACGAATAGAGGTGGGCATGACGTGGTACACATTGACAGGGGGAAGAAGCCATGACGTATCTATCATAGCTTGGAAGCCAACGTAAAACAACTTTCAAAACAGCCAAAACGGAAAAATCAATCTTGTCCAAAACTCCTATACGGATTCCAAACGTAATTCGAGCATGATACAACTCAAATCACTTTTTAATGAAGATCACATCGTGTATAATCAAATCCGAAATCCAAATAAGACACGTGAGAGTCTCCTAGTGATTGAATCTTCTAGGTTGATTTTGTTTTAGTTTCGTGGGGTTTCTGAGAGAGAAATCAAACGACTGAAGTCATGTTTGTTATTGAGGCTAACCTAGATGTGAAACGAGGTCTAGCAACACAAACACATAGTTCTCACAAAGTTACTAGCCAACATTCACATCGTTTGTAAAGGAAAGATCGTGGTTGAGGAAACTAGATGAACGGAGTGTTACGAATAGAGATGGGCATGACGTGGTACACATTGACAGGGGGAAGAAGCCATGACGTGTCTATCATAGCAAGGAAGCCAACGTAAAACAAATTTCAAAACAGCCAAAACGGAAAAATCAATCTAGTCGAAAACTCCTATACGGATTCCAAACGTAATTCGAGCATGATACAACTCAAATCACTTTGTAATGAAGATCACATGGTGTATAATCAAATCCAAAATCCAAATAAGACACATGAGAGTCTCCTAGTGATTGAATCTTCTAGGTTGATTGTGTTTTAGTTTCGTGGCTAAGAGAGAAATCGAATGAGTGAAGTCATGTTTGTTATTGAGGCTAAACTAGATGTGAAACGAGGTCTAGCAACACAAACACATAGTTTTCACAAAGTTACTAGCCAACATTCACATCTTTTGTAAAGGAAAGATCGTGGTTGAGGAAACTAGATGAACGGAGTATTACGAATAGAGGTGGCCATGACGTGGTACACATTGATAGGGGAAGAAGTCATGATGTGTCTATAATAGCTTGGAATCCAACGTAAAACAACTTTCAAAACAGACAAAACGGAAAAATCAATCTAGTCCAAAACTCTTATACGGATTCCAAACGTAATTCGAGCATGATACAACTCAAATCACTTTGCAATGAAGATCACATGGTGTATAATCAAATCCGAAATCCAAATAAGACACGTGAGAGTCTCCTAGTGATTGAATCTTCTAGGTTGATTGTGTTTTAGTTTCGTGGGGTTTCTGAGAGAGAAATCAAACGACTGAAGTCATGTTTGTTATTGAGGCTAACCTAGATGTGAAACGAGGTCTAGCAACACAAACACATAGTTCTCACAAAGTTACTAGCCAACATTCACATCGTTTGTAAAGGAAAGATCGTGGTTGAGGAAACTAGATGAACGGAGTGTTACGAATAGAGATGGGCATGACGTGGTACACATTGACAGGGGGAAGAAGCCATGACGTGTCTCTCATAGCAAGGAAGCCAACGTAAAACAAATTTCAAAATAGCCAAAACGAAAAAATCAATCTAGTCAAAAACTCCTATACGGATTCCAAACGTAATTCGAGCATGATACAACTCAAATAACTTTGTAATGAAGATCATATTGTGTATAATCAAATCCAAAATCCAAATAAGACACATGAGAGTCTCCTAGTGATTGAATCTTCTAGGTTGATTGTGTTTTAGTTTCGTGGCTAAGAGAGAAATCGAATGAGTGAAGTCATGTTTGTTATTGAGGCCAAACTAGATGTGAAACGAGGTCTAGCAACACAAACACATAGTTCTCATAAAGTTACTAGCCAACATTCACATCGTTTGTATAGGAAAGATCGTGGTTGAGGAAACTAGATGAACGGAGTATTACGAATAGAGGTGGCCATGACGTGGTACACATTGATAGGGAGAAGAAGCCATGATGTGTCTATAATAGCTTGGAAGCCAACGTAAAACAACTTTCAAAACAGCCAAAACGGAAAAATCAATCTTGTCCAAAACTCCTATACGGATTCCAAACGTAATTCGAGCATGATACAACTCAAATCACTTTTTAATGAAGATCACATCGTGTATAATCAAATCCGAAATCCAAATAAGACACGTGAGAGTCTCCTAGTGATTGAATCTTCTAGGTTGATTGTGTTTTAGTTTCGTGGGGTTTCTGAGAGAGAAATCAAACGACTGAAGTCATGTTTGTTATTGAGGCTAACCTAGATGTGAAACGAGGTCTAGCAACACAAACACATAGTTCTCACAAAGTTACTAGCCAACATTCACATCGTTTGTAAAGGAAAGATCGTGGTTGAGGAAACTAGATGAACGGAGTGTTACGAATAGAGGTGGTCATGACGTGGTACACATTGAAAGGGGGAAGAAGCCATGACGTGTCTATCATTGCAAGGAAGCCAACGTAAAACAAATTTCAAAACAGCCAAAACGGAAAAATCAATCTAGTCGAAAACTCCTATACGGATTCCAAACGTAATTCGAGCATGACACAACTCAAATCACTTTGCAATGAAGATCACATGGTGTATAATCAAATCTGAAATCCAAATAAGACATGTGAGAGTCTCCTAGTGATTGAATCTTCTAGGTTGATTTTGTGTTAGTTTCCTGGAGTTTCTAAGAGAGAAATCAAACGACTGAAGTCATGTTTGTTATTGAGGCTAAACTAGATGTGAAACGAGGTCTAGCAACACAAACACATAGTTCTCACAAAGTTACTAGCCAACTTTCACATCGTTTGTAAAGGAAAGATCGTGGTTGAGGAAACTAGATGAACGGAGTGTTACGAATAGAGGTGGGCATGACGTGGTACACATTGACACGGGGACGAAGCCATGACGTGTCTATCATAGCTTGGAAGCCAACGTAAAAGAACTTTCAATACAGCCAAAAAGGAAAAATCAATCTAGTCCAAAACTGCTATACGGATTCCAAACGTAATTCGAGCATGATAGAACTCAAATCACTTTGCAATGAAGATCACATGGTGTATAATCAAATCTGAAATCCAAATAAGACACGTGAGAGTCTCCTAGTGATTGAATCTTCTAGGTTGATTGTGTTTTAGTTTCGTGGGGTTTCTGAGAGAGAAATCAAACGACTGAAGTCATGTTTGTTATTGAGGCTAAACTAGATGTGAAACGAGGTCTAGCAACACAAACACATAGTTCTCATAAAGTTACTAGCCAACATTCACATCGTTTGTAAAGGAAAGATCGTGGTTGAGGAAACTAGATGAACGGAGTGTTACGAATAGAGATGGGCATGACGTGGTACACATTGACAGGGGGAAGAAGCCATGACGTGTCTATCATAGCAAGGAAGCCAACGTAAAACAAATTTCAAAATAGCCAAAACGAAAAAATCAATCTAGTCAAAAACTCCTATACGGATTCCAAACGTAATTCGAGCATGATACAACTCAAATAACTTTGTAATGAAGATCATATGGTGTATAATCAAATCCAAAATCCAAATAAGACACATGAGAGTCTCCTAGTGATTGAATCTTCTAGGTTGATTGTGTTTTAGTTTCGTGGCTAAGAGAGAAATCGAATGAGTGAAGTCATGTTTGTTATTGAGGCTAAACTAGATGTGAAACGAGGTCTAGCAACACAAACACATAGTTCTCATAAAGTTACTAGCCAACATTCACATCGTTTGTATAGGAAAGATCGTGGTTGAGGAAACTAGATGAACGGAGTATTACGAATAGAGGTGGCCATGACGTGGTACACATTGATAGGGGGAAGAAGCCATGATGTGTCTATAATAGCTTGGAATCCAACGTAAAACAACTTTCAAAACAGCCAAAACGGAAAAATTAATCTAGTCCAAAACTCCTATACGGATTCCAAACGTAATTCGAGCATGATACAACTCAAATCACTTTGCAATGAGGATCACATGGTGTATAATCAAATACGAAATCCAAATAAAACACGTGAGAGTCTCCTAGTGATTGAAACTTCTAGGTTGATTGTGTTTTAGTTTCGTTTTGTTTCTGAGAGAGAAATCAAACGACTGAAGTCATGTTTGTTATTGAGGCTAAACTAGATGTGAAACGAGGTCTAGCAACACAAACACATAGTTCTCACAAAGTTACTAGCCAACATTCACATCGTTTGTAAAGAAAAGATCGTGGTTGTGGAAACTAGATGAACGGAGTGTTACGAATAGAGGTGGGCATGACGTGGTACACATTGACAGGGGGAAGAAGCCATGACGTATCTATCATAGCTTGGAAGCCAACGTAAAACAACTTTCAAAACAGCCAAAACGGAAAAATCAATCTTGTCCAAAACTCCTATACGGATTCCAAACGTAATTCGAGCATGATACAACTCAAATCACTTTTTAATGAAGATCACATCGTGTATAATCAAATCCGAAATCCAAATAAGACACGTGAGAGTCTCCTAGTGATTGAATCTTCTAGGTTGATTTTGTTTTAGTTTCGTGGGGTTTCTGAGAGAGAAATCAAACGACTGAAGTCATGTTTGTTATTGAGGCTAACCTAGATGTGAAACGAGGTCTAGCAACACAAACACATAGTTCTCACAAAGTTACTAGCCAACATTCACATCGTTTGTAAAGGAAAGATCGTGGTTGAGGAAACTAGATGAACGGAGTGTTACGAATAGAGATGGGCATGACGTGGTACACATTGACAGGGGGAAGAAGCCATGACGTGTCTATCATAGCAAGGAAGCCAACGTAAAACAAATTTCAAAACAGCCAAAACGGAAAAATCAATCTAGTCGAAAACTCCTATACGGATTCCAAACGTAATTCGAGCATGATACAACTCAAATCACTTTGTAATGAAGATCACATGGTGTATAATCAAATCCAAAATCCAAATAAGACACATGAGAGTCTCCTAGTGATTGAATCTTCTAGGTTGATTGTGTTTTAGTTTCGTGGCTAAGAGAGAAATCGAATGAGTGAAGTCATGTTTGTTATTGAGGCTAAACTAGATGTGAAACGAGGTCTAGCAACACAAACACATAGTTTTCACAAAGTTACTAGCCAACATTCACATCTTTTGTAAAGGAAAGATCGTGGTTGAGGAAACTAGATGAACGGAGTATTACGAATAGAGGTGGCCATGACGTGGTACACATTGATAGGGGAAGAAGTCATGATGTGTCTATAATAGCTTGGAATCCAACGTAAAACAACTTTCAAAACAGACAAAACGGAAAAATCAATCTAGTCCAAAACTCTTATACGGATTCCAAACGTAATTCGAGCATGATACAACTCAAATCACTTTGCAATGAAGATCACATGGTGTATAATCAAATCCGAAATCCAAATAAGACACGTGAGAGTCTCCTAGTGATTGAATCTTCTGGGTTGATTGTGTTTTAGTTTCGTGGTGTTTCTGAGAGAGAAATCAAACGACTGAAGTCATGTTTGTTATTGAGGCTAAACTAGATGTGAAACGAGGTCTAGCAACACAAACACATAGTTCTCACAAAGTTACTAGCCAACATTCACATCGTTTGTAAAGGAAAGATCGTGGTTGAGGAAACTAGATGAACGGAGTGTTACGAATAGAGGTGGGCATGATGTGGTACACATTGACACGGGGACGAAGCCTTAGCATGTCTATAATAGCTTGGAATCCAACGTAAAACAACTTTCAAAACAGCCAAAACGGAAAAATCAATCTAGTCCAAAACTCCTATACGGATTCCAAACGTAATTCGAGCATGATACAACTCAAATCACTTTGCAATGAAGATCACATGGTGTATAATCAAATCCGAAATCCAAATAAGACACGTGAGAGTCTCCTAGTGATTGAATCTTCTAGGTTGATTGTGTTTTAGTTTCGTGGGGTTTCTGAGAGAGAAATCAAACGACTGAAGTCATGTTTGTTATTGAGGCTAAACTAGATGTGAAACGAGGTCTAGCAACACAAACACATAGTTCTCACAAAGTTACTAGCCAACATTCACATCGTTTGTAAAGGAAAGATCGTGGTTGAGGAAACTAGATGAACAGAGTGTTACGAATAGAGGTGGGCATGACGTGGTACACATTGACAGGGGGAAGAAGCCATGACGTGTCTATCATAGCTTGGAAGCCAACGTAAATGAACTTTCAAAACAGCCAAAACGGAAAAATCAATCTAGTCCAACACTGCTATACGGATTCCAAACGTAATTCGAGCATGATACAACTCAAATCACTTTGCAATGAAGATCACATGGTGTATAATCAAATCTGAAATCCAAATAAGACATGTGAGAGTCTCCTAGTGATTGAATCTTCTAGGTTGATTTTGTGTTAGTTTCCTGGAGTTTCTAAGAGAGAAATCAAACGACTGAAGTCATGTTTGTTATTGAGGCTAAACTAGATGTGAAATGAGGTCTAGCAACACAAACACATAGTTCTCACAAAGTTACTAGCCAACATTCACATCGTTTGTAAAGGAAAGATCGTGGTTGAGGAAACTAGATGAACGGAGTGTTACGAATAGAGGTGGGCATGATGTGGTACACATTGACACGGGGACGAAGCCATGACGTGTCTATCATAGCTTGGAAGCCAACGTAAAAGAACTTTCAATACAGCCAAAAAGGAAAAATCAATCTAGTCCAAAACTGCTATACGGATTCCAAACGTAATTCGAGCATGATACAACTCAAATCACTTTGCAATGAAGATCACATGGTGTATAATCAAATCCGAAATCCAAATAAGACACGTGAGAGTCTCCTAGTGATTGAATCTACTAGGTTGATTGTGTTTTAGTTTCGTGGGGTTTCTGAGAGAGAAATCAAACGACTGAAGTCATGTTTGTTATTGAGGCTAAACTTGATGTGAAACGAGGTCTAGCAACACAAACACATAGTTCTCACAAAGTTACTAGCCAACATTCACATCGTTTGTAAAGGAAAGATCGTGGTTGAGGAAACTAGATAAACGGAGTGTTACGAATAGAGATGGGCATGACGTGGTACACATTGACAGGGGGAAGAAGCCATGACCTGTCTATCATAGCAAGTAAGCCAACGTAAAACAAATTTCAAAACAGCCAAAACGGAAAAATCAATCTAGTCGAAAACTCCTATACGAATTCCAAACATAATTCGAGCATGATACAACTCAAATCACTTTGTAATGAAGATCACATGGTGTATAATCAAACCCAAAATCCAAATAAGACACATGAGAGTCTCTTAGTGATTGAATCTTCTAGGTTGATTGTGTTTTAGTTTCGTGGCTAAGAGAGAAATCGAATGAGTAAAGTCATGTTTGTTATTGAGGCTAAACTAGATGTGAAACGAGGTCTAGCAACACAAACACATAGTTCTCACAAAGTTACTAGCCAACATTCACATCGTTTGTAAAGGAAAGGTCGTGGTTGAGGAAACTAGATGAACGGAGTATTACGAATAGAGGTGGCCATGACGTGGTACACGTTGATAAGGGGAGGAAGCCATGATGTGTCTATAATAGCTTGGAATCCAACGTAAAACAACTTTCAAAATAGCCAAAACGCAAAAATCAATCTAGTCCAACACTGCTATACGGATTCCAAACGTAATTTGAGCATGATACAACTCAAATCACTTTGCAATGAAGATCACATGGTGTATAATCAATTCCGAAATCCAAATAAGACACGTGAGAGTCTCCTAGTGATTGAATCTTCTGGGTTGATTGTGTTTTAGTTTCGTGGTGTTTCTGAGAGAGAAATCAAACGACTGAAGTCATGTTTGTTATTGAGGCTAAACTAGATATACAACGAGGTCTAGCAACACAAACACATAGTTCTCACAAAGTTACTAGCCAACATTCACATCGTTTGTAAAGGAAAGATCGTGGTTGAGGAAACTAGATGAACGGAGTGTTACGAATAGAGGTGGTCATGATGTGGTACACATTGACATGGGGATGAAGCCTTAACATGTCTATCATAGCTTGGAAGCCAACGTAAAAGAACTTTCAATACAGCCAAAAAGGAAAAATCAATCTAGTCCAAAACTGCTATACGGATTCCAAACGTAATTCGAGCATGATACAACTCAAATCACTTTGTAATGAAGATCACATGGTGTATAATCAAACCCAAAATCCAAATAAGACACATGAGAGTCTCCTAGTGATTGAATCTTCTAGGTTGATTGTGTTTTAGTTTCGTGGCTAAGAGAGAAATCGAATGAGTGAAGTCATGTTTGTTATTGAGGCTAAACTAGATGTGAAACGAGGTCTAGCAACACAAACACATAGTTCTCACAAAGTTACTAGCCAACATTCACATCGTTTGTAAAGGAAAGATCGTGGTTGAGGAAACTAGATGAACGGAGTATTACGAATAGAGGTGGCTATGACGTGGTATACATTGATAGGGGGAAGAAGCCATGATGTGTCTATAATAGCTTGGAATCCAACGTAAAACAACTTTCAAAACAGCCAAAACAGAAAAATTAATCTAGTCCAAAACTCCTATACGGATTCCAAACGTAATTCGAGCATGATACAACTCAAATCACTTTGCAATGAGGATCACATGGTGTATAATCAAAGGCGAAATCCAAATAAGACACGTGAGAGTCTCCTAGTGATTGAATCTTCTAGGTTGATTGTGTTTTAGTTTCGTGGTGTTTCTGAGAGAGAAATCAAACGACTGAAGTCATGTTTGTTATTGAGGCTAAACTAGATGTGAAACGAGGTCTAGCAACACAAACACATAGTTCTCACAAAGTTACTAGCCAACTTTCACATCGTTTGTAAAGGAAAGATCGTGGTTGAGGAAACTAGATGAACGGAGTGTTACGAATAGAGGTGGCCATGACGTGGTACACATTGACACGGGGACGAAGCCATGACGTGTCTATCATAGCTTGGAAGCCAACGTAAATGAACTTTCAAAACAGCCAAAACGGAAAAATCAATCTAGTCCAACACTGCTATACGGATTCCAAACGTAATTCGAGCATGATACAACTCAAATCACTTTGCAATGAAGATCACATGGTGTATAATCAAATCCAAAATCCAAATAAAACACATGAGAGTCTCCTAGTGATTGAATCTTCTAGGTTGATTGTGTTTTAGTTTCGTGGCTAAGAGAGAAATCGAATGAGTGAAGTCATGTTTGTTATTGAGGCTAAACTAGATGTGAAACGAGGTCTAGCAACACAAACACATAGTTCTCACAAAGTTACTAGCCAACATTCACATCATTTGTAAAGGAAAGATCGTGGTTGAGGAAACTAGATGAACGGAGTATTACGAATAGAGGTGGCCATGACGTGGTACACATTGATAGGGGGAAGAAGCCATGATGTGTCTATAATAGCTTGGAATCCAACGTAAAACAACTTTCAAAACAGCGAAAACGGAAAAATCAATCTAATCCAAAACTCCTATACGAATTCCAAACGTAATTCGAGCATGATACAACTCAAATCACTTTGCAATGAAGATCACATGGTGTATAATCAAATATGAAATCTAAATAAGACATGTGAGATTCTCCTAGTGATTGAATCTTCTAGGTTGATTGTGTTTTAGTTTCGTGGAGTTTCTAAGAGAGAAATCAAACGACTGAAGTCATGTTTGTTATTGAGGCTAAACTAGATATACAACGAGGTCTAGCAACACAAACACATAGTTCTCACAAAGTTACTAGCCAACATTCACATCGTTTGTAAAGGAAAGATCGTGGTTGAGGAAACTAGATGAACGGAGTGTTACGAATAGAGGTGGTCATGATGTGGTACACATTGACATGGGGATGAAGCCTTAACATGTCTATCATAGCTTGGAAGCCAACGTAAAAGAACTTTCAATACAGCCAAAAAGGAAAAATCAATCTAGTCCAAAACTGCTATACGGATTCCAAACGTAATTCGAGCATGATACAACTCAAATCACTTTGTAATGAAGATCACATGGTGTATAATCAAACCCAAAATCCAAATAAGACACATGAGAGTCTCCTAGTGATTGAATCTTCTAGGTTGATTGTGTTTTAGTTTCGTGGCTAAGAGAGAAATCGAATGAGTGAAGTCATGTTTGTTATTGAGGCTAAACTAGATGTGAAACGAGGTCTAGCAACACAAACACATAGTTCTCACAAAGTTACTAGCCAACATTCACATCGTTTGTAAAGGAAAGATCGTGGTTGAGGAAACTAGATGAACGGAGTATTACGAATAGAGGTGGCTATGACGTGGTATACATTGATAGGGGGAAGAAGCCATGATGTGTCTATAATAGCTTGGAATCCAACGTAAAACAACTTTCAAAACAGCCAAAACGGAAAAATTAATCTAGTCCAAAACTCCTATACGGATTCCAAACGTAATTCGAGCATGATACAACTCAAATCACTTTGCAATGAGGATCACATGGTGTATAATCAAAGACGAAATCCAAATAAGACACGTGAGAGTCTCCTAGTGATTGAATCTTCTAGGTTGATTGTGTTTTAGTTTCGTGGTGTTTCTGAGAGAGAAATCAAACGACTGAAGTCATGTTTGTTATTGAGGCTAAACTAGATGTGAAACGAGGTCTAGCAACACAAACACATAGTTCTCACAAAGTTACTAGCCAACTTTCACATCGTTTGTAAAGGAAAGATCGTGGTTGAGGAAACTAGATGAACGGAGTGTTACGAATAGAGGTGGCCATGACGTGGTACACATTGACACGGGGACGAAGCCATGACGTGTCTATCATAGCTTGGAAGCCAACGTAAATGAACTTTCAAAACAGCCAAAACGGAAAAATCAATCTAGTCCAACACTGCTATACGGATTCCAAACGTAATTCGAGCATGATACAACTCAAATCACTTTGCAATGAAGATCACATGGTGTATAATCAAATCCAAAATCCAAATAAAACACATGAGAGTCTCCTAGTGATTGAATCTTCTAGGTTGATTGTGTTTTAGTTTCGTGGCTAAGAGAGAAATCGAATGAGTGAAGTCATGTTTGTTATTGAGGCTAAACTAGATGTGAAACGAGGTCTAGCAACACAAACACATAGTTCTCACAAAGTTACTAGCCAACATTCACATCATTTGTAAAGGAAAGATCGTGGTTGAGGAAACTAGATGAACGGAGTATTACGAATAGAGGTGGCTATGACGTGGTATACATTGATAGGGGGAAGAAGCCATGATGTGTCTATAATAGCTTGGAATCCAACGTAAAACAACTTTCAAAACAGCCAAAACGGAAAAATTAATCTAGTCCAAAACTCCTATACGGATTCCAAACGTAATTCGAGCATGATACAACTCAAATCACTTTGCAATGAGGATCACATGGTGTATAATCAAAGACGAAATCCAAATAAGACACGTGAGAGTCTCCTAGTGATTGAATCTTCTAGGTTGATTGTGTTTTAGTTTCGTGGTGTTTCTGAGAGAGAAATCAAACGACTGAAGTCATGTTTGTTATTGAGGCTAAACTAGATGTGAAACGAGGTCTAGCAACACAAACACATAGTTCTCACAAAGTTACTAGCCAACTTTCACATCGTTTGTAAAGGAAAGATCGTGGTTGAGGAAACTAGATGAACGGAGTGTTACGAATAGAGGTGGCCATGACGTGGTACACATTGACACGGGGACGAAGCCATGACGTGTCTATCATAGCTTGGAAGCCAACGTAAATGAACTTTCAAAACAGCCAAAACGGAAAAATCAATCTAGTCCAACACTGCTATACGGATTCCAAACGTAATTCGAGCATGATACAACTCAAATCACTTTGCAATGAAGATCACATGGTGTATAATCAAATCCAAAATCCAAATAAAACACATGAGAGTCTCCTAGTGATTGAATCTTCTAGGTTGATTGTGTTTTAGTTTCGTGGCTAAGAGAGAAATCGAATGAGTGAAGTCATGTTTGTTATTGAGGCTAAACTAGATGTGAAACGAGGTCTAGCAACACAAACACATAGTTCTCACAAAGTTACTAGCCAACATTCACATCATTTGTAAAGGAAAGATCGTGGTTGAGGAAACTAGATGAACGGAGTATTACGAATAGAGGTGGCCATGACGTGGTACACATTGATAGGGGGAAGAAGCCATGATGTGTCTATAATAGCTTGGAATCCAACGTAAAACAACTTTCAAAACAGCCAAAACGGAAAAATCAATCAAGTCCAAAACTCCTATACGGATTCCAAACGTAATTCGAGCATGATACAACTCAAATCACTTTGCAATGAAGATCACATGGTGTATAATCAAATCCGAAATCCAAATAAGACACGTGAGAGTCTCCTAGTGATTGAATCTTCTGGGTTGATTGTGTTTTAGTTTCGTGGTGTTTCTGAGAGAGAAATCAAACGACTGAAGTCATGTGTGTTATTGAGGCTAAACTAGATGTGAAACGAGGTCTAGCAACACAAACACATAGTTCTCACAAAGTTACTAGCCAACATTCACATCGTTTGTAAAGGAAAGATCGTGGTTGAGGAAACTAGATGAACGGAGTGTTACGAATAGAGGTGGGCATGATGTGGTACACACTGACACGGGGACGAAGCCTTAACATGTCTATCATAGCTTGGAAGCCAACGTAAAAGAACTTTCAATACAGCCAAAAAGGAAAAATCAATCTAGTCCAAAACTGCTATACGGATTCCAAACGTAATTCGAGCATGATACAACTCAAATCACTTTGCAATGAAGATCACATGGTGTATAATCAAATCTGAAATCCAAATAAGACACGTGAGAGTCTCCTAGTGATTGAATATTCTAGGTTGATTGTGTTTTAAGTTCGTGGGGTTTCTGAGAGAGAAATCAAATGACTGAAGTCATGTTTGTTATTGAGGCTAAACTAGATGTGAAACGAGGTCTAGCAACACAAACACATAGTTCTCACAAAGTTACTAGCCAACATTCACATCGTTTGTAAAGGAAAGATTGTGGTTGATTAAACTAGATGAACGGAGTGTTACGAATAGAGGTGGGCATGACGTGGTACACATTGATAGGGGGAAGAAGCCATGATGTGTCTATAATAGCTTGGAATCCAACGTAAAACAAATTTCAAAACAGCCAAAACAGAAAAATCAATCTAGTCGAAAACTCCTATACGGATTCCAAACGTAATTCGAGCATGAAACAACTCAAATCACTTTGTAATGAAGATCACATGGTGTATAATCAAATCCAAAATCCAAATAAGACACATGAGAGTCTCCTAGTGGTTGAATCTTCTAGGTTGATTATGTTTTAGTTTCGTGGCTAAGAGAGAATTCGAATGAGTGAAGTCATGTTTGTTATTGAGGCTAAACTAGATGTGAAACGAGGTCTAGCAACACAAACACATAGTTCTCACAAAGTTACTAGCCAACACTCACATCGTTTGTAAAGGAAAGATCGTGGTTGAGGAAACTAGATAAACGGAGTGTTACGAATAGAGATGGGCATGACGTGGTACACATTGACAGGGGGAAGAAGCCATGACGTGTCTATCATAGCAAGGAAGCCAACGTAAAACAATTTTCAAAACAGCCAAAACGGAAAAATCAATCTAGTCGAAAACTCCTATACGGATTCCAAACGTAATTCGAGCATGATACAACTCAAATCACTTTGTAATGAAGATCACATGGTGTATAATCAAATCCAAAATCCAAATAAGACACATGAGAGTCTCCTATTGGTTGAATCTTCTAGGTTGATTATGTTTTAGTTTCGTGGCTAAGAGAGAATTCGAATGAGTGAAGTCATGTTTGTTATTGAGGCTAAACTAGATGTGAAACGAGGTCTAGCAACACAAACACATAGTTCTCACAAAGTTACTAGCCAACACTCACATCGTTTGTAAAGGAAAGATCGTGGTTGAGGAAACTAGATAAACGGAGTGTTACGAATAGAGATGGGCATGACGTGGTACACATTGACAGGGGGAAGAAGCCATGACGTGTCTATGATAGCAAGGAAGCCAACGTAAAACAATTTTCAAAACAGCCAAAACGGAAAAATCAATCTAGTCGAAAACTCCTATACGGATTCCAAACGTAATTCGAGCATGATACAACTCAAATCACTTTGTAATGAAGATCACATGGTGTATAATCAAACCCAAAATCCAAATAAGACACATGAGAGTCTCCTAGTGATTGAATCTTCTAGGTTGATTGTGTTTTAGTTTCGTGGAGTTTCTAAGAGAGAAATCAAACGACTGAAGTCATGTTTGTTATTGAGGCTAAACTATATGTGAAATGAGGTCTAGCAACACAAACACATAGTTCGCACAAAGTTACTAGCCAACATTCACATCGTTTGTAAAGGAAATATCGTGGTTGAGGAAACTAGATGAACGGAGTATTACGAATAGAGGTGGCCATGACGTGGTACACATTGATAGGGGGAAGAAGCCATGATGTGTCTATAATAGCTTGGAATCCAACGTAAAACAACTTTTAAAACAGCCAAAACGGAAAAATTAATCTAGTCCAAAACTCCTATACGGATTCCAAACGTAATTCGAGCATGATACAACTCAAATCACTTTGCAATGAAGATCACATGGTGTATAATCAAATCTGAAATCCAAATAAGACATGTGAGAGTCTCCTAGTGATTGAATCTTCTAGGTTGATTTTGTGTTAGTTTCCTGGAGTTTCTAAGAGAGAAATCAAACGACTGAAGTCGTGTTTGTTATTGAGGCTAAAATAGATGTGAAACGAGGTCTAGCAACACAAACACATAGTTTTCACAAAGTTACTAGCCAACTTTCACATTGTTTGTAAAGGAAAGATCGTGGTTGAGGAAACTAGATGAACGGAGTGTTACGAATAGAGGTGGGCATGACGTGGTACACATTGACATGGGGACGAAGCCATGACGTGTCTATCATAGCTTGGAAGCCAACGTAAAAGAACTTTCAAAACAGCCAAAACGGAAAAATCAATCTAGTCCAACACTGCTATACGGATTCCAAACGTAATTCGAGCATGATACAACTCAAATCACTTTGCAATGAAGATCACATGGTGTATAATCAAATCCGAAATCCAAATAAGACACGTGAGAGTCTCCTAGTGATTGAATCTTCTAGTTTGATTGTGTTTTAGTTTCGTGGGGTTTCTGAGAGAGAAATCAAACGACTGAAGTCATGTTTGTTTTTGAGGCTAAACTAGATGTGAAACGAGGTCTAGCAACACAAACACATAGTTCTCACAAAGTTACTAGCCAACATTCACATCGTTTGTAAAGGAAATATCGTGGTTGAGGAAACTAGATGAAAGGACTGTTACGAATAGAGATGGGCATGACGAGGTACACATTGATAGGGGGAAGAAGCCATAACGTGTCTATCATAGCAAGGAAGCCAACGTAAAACAAATTTCAAAACAGCCAAAACGGAAAAATCAATCTAGTCGAAAACTCCTATACGGATTCCAAACGTAATTCGAGCATGATACAACTCAAATCACTTTGTAATGAAGATTACATGGTGTATAATCAAATCCAAAATCCAAATAAGTCACACGAGAGTCTCCTAGTGATTGAATCTTCTAGGTTGATTGTGTTTTAGTTTCGTGGCTAAGAGAGAAATCGAATGAGTGAAGTCATGTTTGTTATTGAGGCTAAACTACATGTGAAACGAGGTCTAGCAACACAAACACATAGTTCTCACAAAGTTACTAGCCAACATTCACATCGTTTGTAAAGGAAAGATCGTGGTTAAGGAAACTAGATGAACGGAGTATTACGAATAGAGGTGGCCATGACGTGGTACACATTGATGGGGGGAAAAAGCCATGATGTGTCTATAATAGTTTGGAATCCAACGTAAAACAACTTTCAAAACAGCCAAAACGGAAAAATCAATCTATTCCAAAACTCCTATACGGATTCCAAACGTAATTCGAGCATGATACAACTCAAATCACTTTGCAATGAAGATCACATGGTGTATAATCAAATCCAAAATCCAAATAAGACACATGAGAGTCTCCTAGTGATTAAATCTTCTGGGTTGATTGTGTTTTAGTTTCGTGGTGTTTCTGAGAGAGAAATCAAACGACTGAAGTCATGTTTGTTATTGAGGCTAAACTAGATGTGAAACGAGGTCTAGCAACACAAACACATAGTTCTCACAAAGTTACTAGCCAACATTCACATCGTTTGTAAAGGAAAGATCGTGGTTGAGGAAACTAGATGAATGGAGTGTTACGAATAGAGATGGGCATGACGTGGTACACATTGACAGGGGGAAGAAGCCATGACGTGTCTATCATAGCAAGGAAGCCAACGTAAAACAAATTTCAAAAACAGCCAAAGCGGAAAAATCAATCTAGTCGAAAACTCCTATACGGATTCCAAACGTAATTCGAGCATGATACAACTCAAATCACTTTGCAATGAAGATCACATGGTGTATAATCAAATCCGAAATCCAAATAAGACACGTGAGAGTCTCCTAGTGATTGAATCTTCTTGGTTGATTGTGTTTTAGTTTCGTGGTGTTTCTGAGAGAAATCAAACGACTGAAGTCATGTTTGTTATTGAGGCTAAACTAGATGTGAAACGAGGTCTAGCAACACAAACACATAGTTCTCACAAAGTTACTAGCCAACATTCACATCGTTTGTAAAGGAAAGATCGTGGTTGAGGAAACTAGATGAACGGAGTGTTACAAATAGAGATGGGCATGACGTGGTACACATTGATAGGGGGAAGAAGCCATGATGTGTCTATAATAGCTTGGAATCCAACGTAAAACAACTTTCAAATCAGCCAAAACGGAAAAATCAATCTTGTCCAAAACTCCTATACGGATTCCAAACGTAATTCGAGCATGATACAACTCAAATCACTTTGCAATGAAGATCACATGGTGTATAATCAAATCCAAAATCCAAATAAGACACATGAGAGTCTCCTAGTGATTGAATCTTCTGGGTTGATTGTGTTTTAGTTTCGTGGTGTTTCTGAGAGAGAAATCAAACGACTGAAGTCATGTTTGTTATTGAGGCTAAACTAGATGTGAAACGAGGTCTATCAACACAAACACATAGTTCTCACAAAGTTACTAGCCAACATTCACATCGTTTGTAAAGGAAATATCGTGGTTGAGGAAACTAGATGAACGGAGTGTTACGAATAGAGATGGGCATGACGTGGTACACATTGACAGGGGGAAGAAGCCATGACGTGTCTATCATAGCAAGGAAGCCAACGTAAAACAAATTTCAAAAACAGCCAAAGCGGAAAAATCAATCTAGTCGAAAACTCCTATACGGATTCCAAACGTAATTCGAGCATGATACAACTCAAATCACTTTGCAATGAAGATCACATGGTGTATAATCAAATCCGAAATCCAAATAAGACACGTGAGAGTCTCCTAGTGATTGAATCTTCTTGGTTGATTGTGTTTTAGTTTCGTGGTGTTTCTGAGAGAAATCAAACGACTGAAGTCATGTTTGTTATTGAGGCTAAACTAGATGTGAAACGAGGTCTAGCAACACAAACACATAGTTCTCACAAAGTTACTAGCCAACATTCACATCGTTTGTAAAGGAAAGATCGTGGTTGAGGAAACTAGATGAACGGAGTGTTACAAATAGAGATGGGCATGACGTGGTACACATTGATAGGGGGAAGAAGCCATGATGTGTCTATAATAGCTTGGAATCCAACGTAAAACAACTTTCAAATCAGCCAAAACGGAAAAATCAATCTTGTCCAAAACTCCTATACGGATTCCAAACGTAATTCGAGCATGATACAACTCAAATCACTTTGCAATGAAGATCACATGGTGTATAATCAAATCCAAAATCCAAATAAGACACATGAGAGTCTCCTAGTGATTGAATCTTCTGGGTTGATTGTGTTTTAGTTTCGTGGTGTTTCTGAGAGAGAAATCAAACGACTGAAGTCATGTTTGTTATTGAGGCTAAACTAGATGTGAAACGAGGTCTAGCAACACAAACACATAGTTCTCACAAAGTTACTAGCCAACATTCACATCGTTTGTAAAGGAAAGATCGTGGTTAAGGAAACTAGATGAACGGAGTGTTACGAATAGAGGTGGGCAAGACGTGGTACACATTGACAGGGGGAAGAAGCCATGACGTGTCTATCATAGCTTGGAAGCCAACGTAAAAGAATTTTCAAAACAGCCAAAACAGAAAAATCAATCTAGTCCAAAACTCCTATACGGATTCCAAATGTAATTCGAGCATGATACAACTCAAATCACTTTGTAATGAAGATCACATGGTGTATAATCAAATCCAAAATCCAAATAAGACACATGAGAGTCTCCTAGTGTTTGAGTCTTCTAGGATGATTGTGTTTTAGTTTCGTGGAGTTTCTAAGAGAGAAATCGAACGACTGAAGTAATGTTTGTTATTGAGGCTAAACTAGATGTGAAATGAGGTCTAGCAAAATAAACACATAGCTCTCACTAAATTACTAGCCAACATTCACATCGTTTGTAAAGGAAAGATTGTGGTTGAGGAAACTAGATGAACGGAGTGTTACGAATAGAGGTGGGCAAGACGTGGTACACATTGACAGGTGGAAGAAGCCATGACGTGTCTATCATAGTTTGGAAGCCAACGTAAAACATCTTTCAAAACAGCCAAAACGGAAAAATCAATCTAGTCCAAAACTCCTATACGGATTCCAAACGTAATTCGAGCATGATACAACTCAAATCACTTTGTAATGAAGATCACATGGTGTATAATCAAATCCAAAATCCAAATAAGACACATGAGAGTCTCCTAGTGATTGAATCTTCTAGGTTGATTGTGTTTTAGTTTCGTGTAGTCTCCGAGAGAGAAATCGAACGACTGAAGTCATGTTCGTTATTGAGGCTAAACTAGATGTTAAACGAGGTCTAGCAAAACAAACACATAGTTCTCACTAAGTTACTAGCCAACATTCACATCGTTTGTAAAGGAAAGATCGTGGTTGAAAAAACTAGATGAACGGAGTTTTACGAATAGAGGTGGGCAAGACGTGGTACACATTGACAGGGGGAAGAAGCCATGACGTGTCTATCATAGCTTGGAAGCCAACGTAAAACAACTTTCAAAACAGCCAAAACGGAAAAATTAATCTAGTCCGAAACTCCTATACGGATTCCAAACGTAATTCGAGCATGATACAACTCAAATCACCTTGCAATGAAGATCACATGGTGTATAATCAAATCCAAAATCCAAATAAGACACGTGAGAGTCTCCTAGTGATTGAATCTTCTAGGTTGATTGTGTTTTAGTTTCGTGGAGTTTCTAAGAGAGAAATCGAATGACTGAAGTCATGTTTGTTATTGAGGCTAAACTAGATGTGAAACGAGGTCTAGCAACACAAACACATAGTTCTCACAAAATTACTAGCCAACATTCACATCATTTGTAAAGGAAAGATTGTGGTTGAGGAAACTAGATGAACGAAGTGTTACGAATAGAGGTGGGCAAGACGTGGTACATATTGACAGGGGGAAGAAGCCACGACGTGTCTATCATAGCTTGGAAGCCAACGTAAAACAACTTTCAAAACAGCCAAAACAGAAAAATCAATCTAGTCCGAAACTCCTATACGGATTCCAAACGTAATTCGAGCATGATACAACTCAAATCACTTTGTAATGAAGATCACATGGTGTATAATCAAATCCAAAATCCAAATAAGACACATGAGAGTCTCCTAGTGATTGAATCTTCTAGGTTGATTGTGTTTTAGTTTCGTGTAGTTTCTGAGAGAGAAATCGAACGACTGAAGTCATGTTTGTTATTGAGGCTAAACTAGATGTGAAACGAGGTCTAGCAACACAAACACATAGTTCTCACAAAGTTACTAGCCAACATTCACATCGTTTGAAAAGAAATGATCGTGGTTGAGGAAACTAGATGAACAGAGTGTTACGAATAGAGGTGGGCAAGACGTGGTACATATTGACAGGGGGAAGAAGCCACGACGTGTCTATCATAGCTTGGAAGGCAACGTAAAACAACTTTCAAAACAGCCAAAATGGAAAAATCAATCTAGTCCGCAACTCCTATACGGATTCCAAACGTAATTCGAGCATGATACAACTCAAATCACTTTGTAATGAAGATCATATGGTGTATATTCAAATCCAAAATCCAAATAAGACACATGAGAGTCTCCTAGTGATTGAATCTTCTAGGTTGATTGTGTTTTAGTTTCGTGTAGTTTCTGAGAGAGAAATCGAACGACTGAAGACATGTTTGTTATTGAGGCTAAACTAGATGTGAAACGAGGTCTAGCAACACAAACACATAGTTCTCACAAAGTTACTAGCCAACATTCACATCGTTTGTAAAGAAAAGATCGTGGTTGAGGAAACTAGATGAACGGAGTGTTACGAATAGAGGTGGGCAAGACGTGGTACATATTGACAGGGGGAAGAAGCCACGACGTGTCTATCATAGCTTGGAAGGCAACGTAAAACAACTTTCAAAACAGCCAAAATGGAAAAATCAATCTAGTCCGCAACTCCTATACGGATTCCAAACGTAATTCGAGCATGATACAACTCAAATCACTTTGTAATGAAGATCATATGGTGTATAATCAAATCCAAAATCCAAATAAGACACATGAGAGTCTCCTAGTGATTGAATCTTCTAGGTTGATTGTGTTTTAGTTTCGTGTGGATTCTGAGAGAGAAATCGAACGACTGAAGTCATGTTTGTTATTGAGGCTAAACTAGATGTGAAACGAGGTCTAGCAAAACAAACAAATAGTTCTCACTAAGTTACTAGCCAACATTCACATCGTTTGTAAAGGAAAGATCGTGGTTGAGGAAACTAGATGAACGGAGTGTTACGAATAGAGGTGGGCAAGACGTGGTACACATTGACAGGGGGAAGAAGCCATGACGTGTCTATCATTGCTTGGAAGGCAACGTAAAACAACTTTCAAAATAGCCAAAATGGAAAAATCAATCTAGTTCGCAACTCCTATACGGATTCCAAACGTAATTCGAGCATGATACAACTCAAATCACTTTGTAATGAAGATCATATGGTGTATAATCAAATCCAAAATCCAAATAAGACACATGAGAGTCTCCTAGTGATTGAATCTTCTAGGTTGATTGTGTTTTAGTTTCGTGTAGTTTCTGAGAGAGAAATCGAATGACTGAAGTCATGTTTGTTATTGAGGCTAAACTAGATGTGAAATGAGGTCTAGCAAAATAAACACATAGCTCTCACTAAATTACTAGCCAACATTCACATCGTTTGTAAAGGAAAGATTGTGGTTGAGGAAACTAGATGAACGGAGTGTTACGAATAGAGGTGGGCAAGACGTGGTACACATTGACAGGTGGAAGAAGCCATGACGTGTCTATCATAGTTTGGAAGCCAACGTAAAACATCTTTCAAAACAGCCAAAACGGAAAAATCAATCTAGTCCAAAACTCCTATACGGATTCCAAACGTAATTCGAGCATGATACAACTCAAATCACTTTGTAATGAAGATCACATGGTGTATAATCAAATACAAAATCCAAATAAGACACATGAGAGTCTCCTAGTGATTGAATCTTCTAGGTTGATTGTGTTTTAGTTTCGTGTAGTCTCCGAGAGAGAAATCGAACGACTGAAGTCATGTTCGTTATTGAGGCTAAACTAGATGTTAAACGAGGTCTAGCAAAACAAACACATAGTTCTCACTAAGTTACTAGCCAACATTCACATCGTTTGTAAAGGAAAGATCGTGGTTGAAAAAACTAGATGAACGGAGTTTTACGAATAGAGGTGGGCAAGACGTGGTACACATTGACAGGGGGAAGAAGCCATGACGTGTCTATCATAGCTTGGAAGCCAACGTAAAACAACTTTCAAAACAGCCAAAACGGAAAAATTAATCTAGTCCGAAACTCCTATACGGATTCCAAACGTAATTCGAGCATGATACAACTCAAATCACCTTGCAATGAAGATCACATGGTGTATAATCAAATCCAAAATCCAAATAAGATACGTGAGAGTCTCCTAGTGATTGAATCTTCTAGGTTGATTGTGTTTTAGTTTCGTGGAGTTTCTAAGAGAGAAATCGAATGACTGAAGTCATGTTTGTTATTGAGGCTAAACTAGATGTGAAACGAGGTCTAGCAACACAAACACATAGTTCTCACAAAATTACTAGCCAACATTCACATCGTTTGTAAAGGAAAGATTGTGGTTGAGGAAACTAGATGAACGAAGTGTTACGAATAGAGGTGGGCAAGACGTGGTACATATTGACAGGGGGAAGAAGCCACGACGTGTCTATCATAGCTTGGAAGCCAACGTAAAACAACTTTCAAAACAGCCAAAACAGAAAAATCAATCTAGTCCGAAACTCCTATACGGATTCCAAACGTAATTCGAGCATGATACAACTCAAATCACTTTGTAATGAAGATCACATGATGTATAATCAAATCCAAAATCCAAATAAGACACATGAGAGTCTCCTAGTGATTGAATCTTCTAGGTTGATTGTGTTTTAGTTTCGTGTAGTTTCTGAGAGAGAAATCGAACGACTGAAGTCATGTTTGTTATTGAGGCTAAACTAGATGTGAAACGAGGTCTAGCAACACAAACACATAGTTCTCACAAAGTTACTAGCCAACATTCACATCGTTTGAAAAGAAATGATCGTGGTTGAGGAAACTAGATGAACAGAGTGTTACGAATAGAGGTGGGCAAGACGTGGTACATATTGACAGGGGGAAGAAGCCACGACGTGTCTATCATAGCTTGGAAGTCAACGTAAAACAACTTTCAAAACAGCCAAAATGGAAAAATCAATCTAGTCCGCAACTCCTATACGGATTCCAAACGTAATTCGAGCATGATACAACTCAAATCACTTTGTAATGAAGATCATATGGTGTATATTCAAATCCAAAATCCAAATAAGACACATGAGAGTCTCCTAGTGATTGAATCTTCTAGGTTGATTGTGTTTTAGTTTCGTGTAGTTTCTGAGAGAGAAATCGAAAGACTGAAGTCATGTTTGTTATTGAGGCTAAACTAGATGTGAAACGAGGTCTAGCAACACAAACACATAGTTCTCACAAAGTTACTAGCCAACATTCACATCGTTTGTAAAGAAAAGATCGTGGTTGAGGAAACTAGATGAACGGAGTGTTACGAATAGAGGTGGGCAAGACGTGGTACATATTGACAGGGGGAAGAAGCCACGACGTGTCTATCATAGCTTGGAAGGCAACGTAAAACAACTTTCAAAACAGCCAAAATGGAAAAATCAATCTAGTCCGCAACTCCTATACGGATTCCAAACGTAATTCGAGCATGATACAACTCAAATCACTTTGTAATGAAGATCATATGGTGTATAATCAAATCCAAAATCCAAATAAGACACATGAGAGTCTCCTAGTGATTGAATCTTCTAGGTTGATTGTGTTTTAGTTTCGTGTGGATTCTGAGAGAGAAATCGAACGACTGAAGTCATGTTTGTTATTGAGGCTAAACTAGATGTGAAACGAGGTCTAGCAAAATAAACACATAGCTCTCACTAAATTACTAGCCAACATTCACATCGTTTGTAAAGGAAAGATTGTGGTTGAGGAAACTAGATGAACGGAGTGTTACGAATAGAGGTGGGCAAGACGTGGTACACATTGACAGGGGGAAGAAGCCATGACGTGTCTATCATAGTTTGGAAGCCAACGTAAAACATCTTTCAAAACAGCCAAAACGGAAAAATCAATCTAGTCCAAAACTCCTATACGGATTCCAAACGTAATTCGAGCATGATACAACTCAAATCACTTTGTAATGAAGATCACATGGTGTATAATCAAATCCAAAATCCAAATAAGACACATGAGAGTCTCCTAGTGATTGAATCTTCTAGGTTGATTGTGTTTTAGTTTCGTGTAGTTTCTGAGAGAGAAATCGAACGACTGAAGTCATGTTTGTTATTGAGGCTAAACTAGATGTGAAACGAGGTCTAGCAACACAAACACATAGTTCTCACAAAGTTACTAGCCAACATTCACATCGTTTGTAAAGAAAAGATCGTGGTTGAGGAAACTAGATGAACAGAGTGTTACGAATAGAGGTGGGCAACACGTGGTACATATTGACAGGGGGAAGAAGCCACGACGTGTCTATCATAGCTTGGAAGGCAACGTAAAACAACTTTCAAAACAGCCAAAATGGAAAAATCAATCTAGTCCGCAACTCCTATACGGATTCCAAACGTAATTCGAGCATGATACAACTCAAATCACTTTGTAATGAAGATCATATGGTGTATATTCAAATCCAAAATCCAAATAAGACACATGAGAGTCTCCTAGTGATTGAATCTTCTAGGTTGATTGTGTTTTAGTTTCGTGTAGTTTCTGAGAGAGAAATCGAACGACTGAAGTCATGTTTGTTATTGAGGCTAAACTAGATGTGAAACGAGGTCTAGCAACACAAACACATAGTTCTCACAAAGTTACTAGCCAACATTCACATCGTTTGTAAAGAAAAGATCGTGGTTGAGGAAACTAGATGAACGGAGTGTTACGAATAGAGGTGGGCAAGACGTGGTACATATTGACAGGGGGAAGAAGCCACGACGTGTCTATCATAGCTTGGAAGGCAACGTAAAACAACTTTCAAAACAGCCAAAATGGAAAAATCAATCTAGTCCGCAACTCCTATACGGATTCCAAACGTAATTCGAGCATGATACAACTCAAATCACTTTGTAATGAAGATCATATGGTGTATAATCAAATCCAAAATCCAAATAAGACACATGAGAGTCTCCTAGTGATTGAATCTTCTAGGTTGATTGTGTTTTAGTTTCGTGTAGTTTCTGAGAGAGAAATCGAATGACTGAAGTCATGTTTGTTATTGAGGCTAAACTAGATGTGAAATGAGGTCTAGCAAAATAAACACATAGCTCTCACTAAATTACTAGCCAACATTCACATCGTTTGTAAAGGAAAGATTGTGGTTGAGGAAACTAGATGAACGGAGTGTTACGAATAGAGGTGGGCAAGACGTGGTACACATTGACAGGTGGAAGAAGCCATGACGTGTCTATCATAGTTTGGAAGCCAACGGAAAACATCTTTCAAAACAGCCAAAACGGAAAAATCAATCTAGTCCAAAACTCCTATACGGATTCCAAACGTAATTCGAGCATGATACAACTCAAATCACTTTGTAATGAAGATCACATGGTGTATAATCAAATCCAAAATCCAAATAAGACACATGAGAGTCTCCTAGTGATTGAATCTTCTAGGTTGATTGTGTTTTAGTTTCGTGTAGTTTCTGAGAGAGAAATCGAACGACTGAAGTCATGTTTGTTATTGAGGCTAAACTAGATGTGAAACGAGGTCTAGCAACACAAACACATAGTTCTCACAAAGTTACTAGCCAACATTCACATCGTTTGTAAAGAAAAGATCGTGGTTGAGGAAACTAGATGAACAGAGTGTTACGAATAGAGGTGGGCAACACGTGGTACATATTGACAGGGGGAAGAAGCCACGACGTGTCTATCATAGCTTGGAAGGCAACGTAAAACAACTTTCAAAACAGCCAAAATGGAAAAATCAATCTAGTCCGCAACTCCTATACGGATTCCAAACGTAATTCGAGCATGATACAACTCAAATCACTTTGTAATGAAGATCATATGGTGTATATTCAAATCCAAAATCCAAATAAGACACATGAGAGTCTCCTAGTGATTGAATCTTCTAGGTTGATTGTGTTTTAGTTTCGTGTAGTTTCTGAGAGAGAAATCGAACGACTGAAGTCATGTTTGTTATTGAGGCTAAACTAGATGTGAAACGAGGTCTAGCAACACAAACACATAGTTCTCACAAAGTTACTAGCCAACATTCACATCGTTTGTAAAGAAAAGATCGTGGTTGAGGAAACTAGATGAACGGAGTGTTACGAATAGAGGTGGGCAAGACGTGGTACATATTGACAGGGGGAAGAAGCCACGACGTGTCTATCATAGCTTGGAAGGCAACGTAAAACAACTTTCAAAACAGCCAAAATGGAAAAATCAATCTAGTCCGCAACTCCTATACGGATTCCAAACGTAATTCGAGCATGATACAACTCAAATCACTTTGTAATGAAGATCATATGGTGTATAATCAAATCCAAAATCCAAATAAGACACATGAGAGTCTCCTAGTGATTGAATCTTCTAGGTTGATTGTGTTTTAGTTTCGTGTAGTTTCTGAGAGAGAAATCGAATGACTGAAGTCATGTTTGTTATTGAGGCTAAACTAGATGTGAAATGAGGTCTAGCAAAATAAACACATAGCTCTCACTAAATTACTAGCCAACATTCACATCGTTTGTAAAGGAAAGATTGTGGTTGAGGAAACTAGATGAACGGAGTGTTACGAATAGAGGTGGGCAAGACGTGGTACACATTGACAGGTGGAAGAAGCCATGACGTGTCTATCATAGTTTGGAAGCCAACGTAAAACATCTTTCAAAACAGCCAAAACGGAAAAATCAATCTAGTCCAAAACTCCTATACGGATTCCAAACGTAATTCGAGCATGATACAACTCAAATCACTTTGTAATGAAGATCACATGGTGTATAATCAAATCCAAAATCCAAATAAGACACATGAGAGTCTCCTAGTGATTGAATCTTCTAGGTTGATTGTGTTTTAGTTTCGTGTAGTTTCTGAGAGAGAAATCGAACGACTGAAGTCATGTTTGTTATTGAGGCTAAACTAGATGTGAAACGAGGTCTAGCAACACAAACACATAGTTCTCACAAAGTTACTAGCCAACATTCACATCGTTTGTAAAGAAAAGATCGTGGTTGAGGAAACTAGATGAACGGAGTGTTACGAATAGAGGTGGGCAAGACGTGGTACATATTGACAGGGGGAAGAAGCCACGACGTGTCTATCATAGCTTGGAAGGCAACGTAAAACAACTTTCAAAACAGCCAAAATGGAAAAATCAATCTAGTCCGCAACTCCTATACGGATTCCAAACGTAATTCGAGCATGATACAACTCAAATCACTTTGTAATGAAGATCATATGGTGTATATTCAAATCCAAAATCCAAATAAGACACATGAGAGTCTCCTAGTGATTGAATCTTCTAGGTTGATTGTGTTTTAGTTTCGTGTAGTTTCTGAGAGAGAAATCGAACGACTGAAGTCATGTTTGTTATTGAGGCTAAACTAGATGTGAAACGAGGTCTAGCAACACAAACACATAGTTCTCACAAAGTTACTAGCCAACATTCACATCGTTTGTAAAGAAAAGATCGTGGTTGAGGAAACTAGATGAACGGAGTGTTACGAATAGAGGTGGGCAAGACGTGGTACATATTGACAGGGGGAAGAAGCCACGACGTGTCTATCATAGCTTGGAAGGCAACGTAAAACAACTTTCAAAACAGCCAAAATGGAAAAATCAATCTAGTCCGCAACTCCTATACGGATTCCAAACGTAATTCGAGCATGATACAACTCAAATCACTTTGTAATGAAGATCATATGGTGTATAATCAAATCCAAAATCCAAATAAGACACATGAGAGTCTCCTAGTGATTGAATCTTCTAGGTTGATTGTGTTTTAGTTTCGTGTAGTTTCTGAGAGAGAAATCGAATGACTGAAGTCATGTTTGTTATTGAGGCTAAACTAGATGTGAAATGAGGTCTAGCAAAATAAACACATAGCTCTCACTAAATTACTAGCCAACATTCACATCGTTTGTAAAGGAAAGATTGTGGTTGAGGAAACTAGATGAACGGAGTGTTACGAATAGAGGTGGGCAAGACGTGGTACACATTGACAGGTGGAAGAAGCCATGACGTGTCTATCATAGTTTGGAAGCCAACGTAAAACATCTTTCAAAACAGCCAAAACGGAAAAATCAATCTAGTCCAAAACTCCTATACGGATTCCAAACGTAATTCGAGCATGATACAACTCAAATCACTTTGTAATGAAGATCACATGGTGTATAATCAAATCCAAAATCCAAATAAGACACATGAGAGTCTCCTAGTGATTGAATCTTCTAGGTTGATTGTGTTTTAGTTTCGTGTAGTTTCTGAGAGAGAAATCGAACGACTGAAGTCATGTTTGTTATTGAGGCTAAACTAGATGTGAAACGAGGTCTAGCAACACAAACACATAGTTCTCACAAAGTTACTAGCCAACATTCACATCGTTTGTAAAGAAAAGATCGTGGTTGAGGAAACTAGATGAACGGAGTGTTACGAATAGAGGTGGGCAAGACGTGGTACATATTGACAGGGGGAAGAAGCCACGACGTGTCTATCATAGCTTGGAAGGCAACGTAAAACAACTTTCAAAACAGCCAAAATGGAAAAATCAATCTAGTCCGCAACTCCTATACGGATTCCAAACGTAATTCGAGCATGATACAACTCAAATCACTTTGTAATGAAGATCATATGGTGTATATTCAAATCCAAAATCCAAATAAGACACATGAGAGTCTCCTAGTGATTGAATCTTCTAGGTTGATTGTGTTTTAGTTTCGTGTAGTTTCTGAGAGAGAAATCGAACGACTGAAGTCATGTTTGTTATTGAGGCTAAACTAGATGTGAAACGAGGTCTAGCAAAATAAACACATAGCTCTCACTAAATTACTAGCCAACATTCACATCGTTTGTAAAGGAAAGATTGTGGTTGAGGAAACTAGATGAACGGAGTGTTACGAATAGAGGTGGGCAAGACGTGGTACACATTGACAGGGGGAAGAAGCCATGACGTGTCTATCATAGTTTGGAAGCCAACGTAAAACATCTTTCAAAACAGCCAAAACGGAAAAATCAATCTAGTCCAAAACTCCTATACGGATTCCAAACGTAATTCGAGCATGATACAACTCAAATCACTTTGTAATGAAGATCACATGGTGTATAATCAAATCCAAAATCCAAATAAGACACATGAGAGTCTCCTAGTGATTGAATCTTCTAGGTTGATTGTGTTTTAGTTTCGTGTAGTTTCTGAGAGAGAAATCGAACGACTGAAGTCATGTTTGTTATTGAGGCTAAACTAGATGTGAAACGAGGTCTAGCAACACAAACACATAGTTCTCACAAAGTTACTAGCCAACATTCACATCGTTTGTAAAGAAAAGATCGTGGTTGAGGAAACTAGATGAACAGAGTGTTACGAATAGAGGTGGGCAACACGTGGTACATATTGACAGGGGGAAGAAGCCACGACGTGTCTATCATAGCTTGGAAGGCAACGTAAAACAACTTTCAAAACAGCCAAAATGGAAAAATCAATCTAGTCCGCAACTCCTATACGGATTCCAAACGTAATTCGAGCATGATACAACTCAAATCACTTTGTAATGAAGATCATATGGTGTATATTCAAATCCAAAATCCAAATAAGACACATGAGAGTCTCCTAGTGATTGAATCTTCTAGGTTGATTGTGTTTTAGTTTCGTGTAGTTTCTGAGAGAGAAATCGAACGACTGAAGTCATGTTTGTTATTGAGGCTAAACTAGATGTGAAACGAGGTCTAGCAACACAAACACATAGTTCTCACAAAGTTACTAGCCAACATTCACATCGTTTGTAAAGAAAAGATCGTGGTTGAGGAAACTAGATGAACGGAGTGTTACGAATAGAGGTGGGCAAGACGTGGTACATATTGACAGGGGGAAGAAGCCACGACGTGTCTATCATAGCTTGGAAGGCAACGTAAAACAACTTTCAAAACAGCCAAAATGGAAAAATCAATCTAGTCCGCAACTCCTATACGGATTCCAAACGTAATTCGAGCATGATACAACTCAAATCACTTTGTAATGAAGATCATATGGTGTATAATCAAATCCAAAATCCAAATAAGACACATGAGAGTCTCCTAGTGATTGAATCTTCTAGGTTGATTGTGTTTTAGTTTCGTGTAGTTTCTGAGAGAGAAATCGAATGACTGAAGTCATGTTTGTTATTGAGGCTAAACTAGATGTGAAATGAAGTCTAGCAAAATAAACACATAGCTCTCACTAAATTACTAGCCAACATTCACATCGTTTGTAAAGGAAAGATTGTGGTTGAGGAAACTAGATGAACGGAGTGTTACGAATAGAGGTGGGCAAGACGTGGTACACATTGACAGGTGGAAGAAGCCATGACGTGTCTATCATAGCTTGGAAGCCAACGTAAAACAACTTTCAAAACAGCCAAAACGGAAAAATTAATCTAGTCCGAAACTCCTATACGGATTCCAAACGTAATTCGAGCATAATACAACTCAAATCACCTTGCAATGAAGATCACATGGTGTATAATCAAATCCAAAATCCAAATAAGACACGTGAGAGTCTCCTAGTGATTGAATCTTCTAGGTTGATTGTGTTTTAGTTTCGTGGAGTTTCTAAGAGAGAAATCGAATGACTGAAGTCATGTTTGTTATTGAGGCTAAACTAGATGTGAAACGAGGTCTAGCAACACAAACACATAGTTCTCACAAAATTACTAGCCAACATTCACATCGTTTGTAAAGGAAAGATTGTGGTTGAGGAAACTAGATGAACGAAGTGTTACGAATAGAGGTGGGCAAGACGTGGTACATATTGACAGGGGGAAGAAGCCACGACGTGTCTATCATAGCTTGGAAGCCAACGTAAAACAACTTTCAAAACAGCCAAAACAGAAAAATCAATCTAGTCCGAAACTCCTATACGGATTCCAAACGTAATTCGAGCATGATACAACTCAAATCACTTTGTAATGAAGATCACATGATGTATAATCAAATCCAAAATCCAAATAAGACACATGAGAGTCTCCTAGTGATTGAATCTTCTAGGTTGATTGTGTTTTAGTTTCGTGTAGTTTCTGAGAGAGAAATCGAACGACTGAAGTCATGTTTGTTATTGAGGCTAAACTAGATGTGAAACGAGGTCTAGCAACACAAACACATAGTTCTCACAAAGTTACTAGCCAACATTCACATCGTTTGAAAAGAAATGATCGTGGTTGAGGAAACTAGATGAACAGAGTGTTACGAATAGAGGTGGGCAAGACGTGGTACATATTGACAGGGGGAAGAAGCCACGACGTGTCTATCATAGCTTGGAAGTCAACGTAAAACAACTTTCAAAACAGCCAAAATGGAAAAATCAATCTAGTCCGCAACTCCTATACGGATTCCAAACGTAATTCGAGCATGATACAACTCAAATCACTTTGTAATGAAGATCATATGGTGTATATTCAAATCCAAAATCCAAATAAGACACATGAGAGTCTCCTAGTGATTGAATCTTCTAGGTTGATTGTGTTTTAGTTTCATGTAGTTTCTGAGAGAGAAATCGAACGACTGAAGTCATGTTTGTTATTGAGGCTAAACTAGATGTGAAACGAGGTCTAGCAACACAAACACATAGTTCTCACAAAGTTACTAGCCAACATTCACATCGTTTGTAAAGAAAAGATCGTGGTTGAGGAAACTAGATGAACGGAGTGTTACGAATAGAGGTGGGCAAGACGTGGTACATATTGACAGGGGGAAGAAGCCACGACGTGTCTATCATAGCTTGGAAGGCAACGTAAAACAACTTTCAAAACAGCCAAAATGGAAAAATCAATCTAGTCCGCAACTCCTATACGGATTCCAAACGTAATTCGAGCATGATACAACTCAAATCACTTTGTAATGAAGATCATATGGTGTATAATCAAATCCAAAATCCAAATAAGACACATGAGAGTCTCCTAGTGATTGAATCTTCTAGGTTGATTGTGTTTTAGTTTCGTGTGGATTCTGAGAGAGAAATCGAACGACTGAAGTCATGTTTGTTATTGAGGCTAAACTAGATGTGAAACGAGGTCTAGCAAAATAAACACATAGCTCTCACTAAATTACTAGCCAACATTCACATCGTTTGTAAAGGAAAGATTGTGGTTGAGGAAACTAGATGAACGGAGTGTTACGAATAGAGGTGGGCAAGACGTGGTACACATTGACAGGGGGAAGAAGCCATGACGTGTCTATCATAGTTTGGAAGCCAACGTAAAACATCTTTCAAAACAGCCAAAACGGAAAAATCAATCTAGTCCAAAACTCCTATACGGATTCCAAACGTAATTCGAGCATGATACAACTCAAATCACTTTGTAATGAAGATCACATGGTGTATAATCAAATCCAAAATCCAAATAAGACACATGAGAGTCTCCTAGTGATTGAATCTTCTAGGTTGATTGTGTTTTAGTTTCGTGTAGTTTCTGAGAGAGAAATCGAACGACTGAAGTCATGTTTGTTATTGAGGCTAAACTAGATGTGAAACGAGGTCTAGCAACACAAACACATAGTTCTCACAAAGTTACTAGCCAACATTCACATCGTTTGTAAAGAAAAGATCGTGGTTGAGGAAACTAGATGAACAGAGTGTTACGAATAGAGGTGGGCAACACGTGGTACATATTGACAGGGGGAAGAAGCCACGACGTGTCTATCATAGCTTGGAAGGCAACGTAAAACAACTTTCAAAACAGCCAAAATGGAAAAATCAATCTAGTCCGCAACTCCTATACGGATTCCAAACGTAATTCGAGCATGATACAACTCAAATCACTTTGTAATGAAGATCATATGGTGTATATTCAAATCCAAAATCCAAATAAGACACATGAGAGTCTCCTAGTGATTGAATCTTCTAGGTTGATTGTGTTTTAGTTTCGTGTAGTTTCTGAGAGAGAAATCGAACGACTGAAGTCATGTTTGTTATTGAGGCTAAACTAGATGTGAAACGAGGTCTAGCAACACAAACACATAGTTCTCACAAAGTTACTAGCCAACATTCACATCGTTTGTAAAGAAAAGATCGTGGTTGAGGAAACTAGATGAACGGAGTGTTACGAATAGAGGTGGGCAAGACGTGGTACATATTGACAGGGGGAAGAAGCCACGACGTGTCTATCATAGCTTGGAAGGCAACGTAAAACAACTTTCAAAACAGCCAAAATGGAAAAATCAATCTAGTCCGCAACTCCTATACGGATTCCAAACGTAATTCGAGCATGATACAACTCAAATCACTTTGTAATGAAGATCATATGGTGTATAATCAAATCCAAAATCCAAATAAGACACATGAGAGTCTCCTAGTGATTGAATCTTCTAGGTTGATTGTGTTTTAGTTTCGTGTAGTTTCTGAGAGAGAAATCGAATGACTGAAGTCATGTTTGTTATTGAGGCTAAACTAGATGTGAAATGAGGTCTAGCAAAATAAACACATAGCTCTCACTAAATTACTAGCCAACATTCACATCGTTTATAAAGGAAAGATTGTGGTTGAGGAAACTAGATGAACGGAGTGTTACGAATAGAGGTGGGCAAGACGTGGTACACATTGACAGGTGGAAGAAGCCATGACGTGTCTATCATAGTTTGGAAGCCAACGTAAAACATCTTTCAAAACAGCCAAAACGGAAAAATCAATCTAGTCCAAAACTCCTATACGGATTCCAAACGTAATTCGAGCATTATACAACTCAAATCACTTTGTAATGAAGATCACATGGTGTATAATCAAATCCAAAATCCAAATAAGACACATGAGAGTCTCCTAGTGATTGAATCTTCTAGGTTGATTGTGTTTTAGTTTCGTGTAGTCTCCGAGAGAGAAATCGAACGACTGAAGTCATGTTCGTTATTGAGGCTAAACTAGATGTTAAACGAGGTCTAGCAAAACAAACACATAGTTCTCACTAAGTTACTAGCCAACATTCACATCGTTTGTAAAGGAAAGATCGTGGTTGAAAAAACTAGATGAACGGAGTTTTACGAATAGAGGTGGGCAAGACGTGGTACACATTGACAGGGGGAAGAAGCCATGACGTGTCTATCATAGCTTGGAAGCCAACGTAAAACAACTTTCAAAACAGCCAAAACGGAAAAATTAATCTAGTCTGAAACTCCTATACGGATTCCAAACGTAATTTGAGCATGATACAACTCAAATCACCTTGCAATGAAGATCACATGGTGTATAATCAAATCCAAAATCCAAATAAGACACGTGAGAGTCTCCTAGTGATTGAATCTTCTAGGTTGATTGTGTTTTAGTTTCATGGAGTTTCTAAGAGAGAAATCGAATGACTGAAGTCATGTTTGTTATTGAGGCTAAACTAGATGTGAAACGAGGTCTAGCAACACAAACACATAGTTCTCAAAAATTACTAGCCAACATTCACATCGTTTGTAAAGGAAAGATTGTGGTTGAGGAAACTAGATGAACGAAGTGTTACGAATAGAGGTGGGCAAGACGTGGTACATATTGACAGGGGGAAGAAGCCACAACGTGTCTATCATAGCTTGGAAGCCAACGTAAAACAACTTTCAAAACAGCCAAAACAGAAAAATCAATCTAGTCCGAAACTCCTATACGGATTCCAAACGTAATTCGAGCATGATACAACTCAAATCACTTTGTAATGAAGATCATATGGTGTATATTCAAATCCAAAATCCAAATAAGACACATGAGAGTCTCCTAGTGATTGAATCTTCTAGGTTGATTGTGTTTTAGTTTCGTGTAGTTTCTGAGAGAGAAATCGAACGACTGAAGTCATGTTTGTTATTGAGGCTAAACTAGATGTGAAACGAGGTCTAGCAACACAAACACATAGTTCTCACAAAGTTACTAGCCAACATTCACATCGTTTGTAAAGAAAAGATCGTGGTTGAGGAAACTAGATGAACGGAGTGTTACGAATAGAGGTGGGCAAGACGTGGTACATATTGACAGGGGGAAGAAGCCACGACGTGTCTATCATAGCTTGGAAGGCAACGTAAAACAACTTTCAAAACAGCCAAAATGGAAAAATCAATCTAGTCCGCAACTCCTATACGGATTCCAAACGTAATTCGAGCATGATACAACTCAAATCACTTTGTAATGAAGATCATATGGTGTATATTCAAATCCAAAATCCAAATAAGACACATGAGAGTCTCCTAGTGATTGAATCTTCTAGGTTGATTGTGTTTTAGTTTCGTGTAGTTTCTGAGAGAGAAATCGAACGACTGAAGTCATGTTTGTTATTGAGGCTAAACTAGATGTGAAACGAGGTCTAGCAACACAAACACATAGTTCTCCCAAAGTTACTAGCCAACATTCACATCGTTTGTAAAGAAAAGATCGTGGTTGAGGAAACTAGATGAACGGAGTGTTACGAATAGAGGTGGGCAAGACGTGGTACATATTGACAGGGGGAAGAAGCCACGACGTGTCTATCATAGCTTGGAAGGCAACGTAAAACAACTTTCAAAACAGCCAAAATGGAAAAATCAATCTAGTCCGCAACTCCTATACGGATTCCAAACGTAATTCGAGCATGATACAACTCAAATCACTTTGTAATGAAGATCATATGGTGTATAATCAAATCCAAAATCCAAATAAGACACATGAGAGTCTCCTAGTGATTGAATCTTCTAGGTTGATTGTGTTTTAGTTTCGTGTGGATTCTGAGAGAGAAATCGAACGACTGAAGTCATGTTTGTTATTGAGGCTAAACTAGATGTGAAACGAGGTCTAGCAAAATAAACACATAGCTCTCACTAAATTACTAGCCAACATTCACATCGTTTGTAAAGGAAAGATTGTGGTTGAGGAAACTAGATGAACGGAGTGTTACGAATAGAGGTGGGCAAGACGTGGTACACATTGACAGGGGGAAGAAGCCATGACGTGTCTATCATAGTTTGGAAGCCAACGTAAAACATCTTTCAAAACAGCCAAAACGGAAAAATCAATCTAGTCCAAAACTCCTATACGGATTCCAAACGTAATTCGAGCATGATACAACTCAAATCACTTTGTAATGAAGATCACATGGTGTATAATCAAATCCAAAATCCAAATAAGACACATGAGAGTCTCTTAGTGATTGAATCTTCTAGGTTGATTGTGTTTTAGTTTCGTGTAGTTTCTGAGAGAGAAATCGAACGACTGAAGTCATGTTTGTTATTGAGGCTAAACTAGATGTGAAACGAGGTCTAGCAACACAAACACATAGTTCTCACAAAGTTACTAGCCAACATTCACATCGTTTGTAAAGAAAAGATCGTGGTTGAGGAAACTAGATGAACGGAGTGTTACGAATAGAGGTGGGCAAGACGTGGTACATATTGACAGGGGGAAGAAGCCACGACGTGTCTATCATAGCTTGGAAGGCAACGTAAAAAAACTTTCAAAACAGCCAAAATGGAAAAATCAATCTAGTTCGCAACTCCTATACGGATTCCAAACGTAATTCGAGCATGATACAACTCAAATCACTTTGTAATGAAGATCATATGGTGTATAATCAAATCCAAAATCCAAATAAGACACATGAGAGTCTCCTAGTGATTGAATCTTCTAGGTTGATTGTGTTTTAGTTTCGTGTAGTTTCTGAGAGAGAAATCGAATGACTGAAGTCATGTTTGTTATTGAGGCTAAACTAGATGTGAAATGAGGTCTAGCAAAATAAACACATAGCTCTCACTAAATTACTAGCCAACATTCACATCGTTTGTAAAGGAAAGATTGTGGTTGAGGAAACTAGATGAACGGAGTGTTACGAATAGAGGTGGGCAAGACGTGGTACACATTGACAGGGGGAAGAAGCCATGACGTGTCTATCATAGTTTGGAAGCCAACGTAAAACATCTTTCAAAACAGCCAAAACGGAAAAATCAATCTAGTCCAAAACTCCTATACGGATTCCAAACGTAATTCGAGCATGATACAACTCAAATCACTTTGTAATGAAGATCACATGGTGTATAATCAAATCCAAAATCCAAATAAGACACATGAGAGTCTCCTAGTGGTTGAATCTTCTAGGTTGATTGTGTTTTAGTTTCGTGTAGTTTCTGAGAGAGAAATCGAACGACTGAAGTCATGTTTGTTATTGAGGCTAAACTAGATGTGAAACGAGGTCTAGCAACACAAACACATAGTTCTCACAAAGTTACTAGCCAACATTCACATCGTTTGTAAAGAAAAGATCGTGGTTGAGGAAACTAGATGAACGGAGTGTTACGAATAGAGGTGGGCAAGACGTGGTACATATTGACAGGGGGAAGAAGCCACGACGTGTCTATCATAGCTTGGAAGGCAACGTAAAACAACTTTCAAAACAGCCAAAATGGAAAAATCAATCTAGTTCGCAACTCCTATACGGATTCCAAACGTAATTCGAGCATGATACAACTCAAATCACTTTGTAATGAAGATCATATGGTGTATAATCAAATCCAAAATCCAAATAAGACACATGAGAGTCTCCTAGTGATTGAATCTTCTAGGTTGATTGTGTTTTAGTTTCGTGTAGTTTCTGAGAGAGAAATCGAATGACTGAAGTCATGTTTGTTATTGAGGCTAAACTAGATGTGAAATGAGGTCTAGCAAAATAAACACATAGCTCTCACTAAATTACTAGCCAACATTCACATCGTTTGTAAAGGAAAGATTGTGGTTGAGGAAACTAGATGAACGGAGTGTTACGAATAGAGGTGGGCAAGACGTGGTACACATTGACAGGTGGAAGAAGCCATGACGTGTCTATCATAGTTTGGAAGCCAACGTAAAACATCTTTCAAAACAGCCAAAATGGAAAAATCAATCTAGTCCAAAACTCCTATACGGATTCCAAATGTAATTCGAGCATGATACAACTCAAATCACTTTGTAATGAAGATCACATGGTGTATAATCAAATCCAAAATCCAAATAAGACACATGAGAGTCTCCTAGTGATTGAATCTTCTAGGTTGATTGTGTTTTAGTTTCGTGTAGTCTCCGAGAGAGAAATCGAACGACTGAAGTCATGTTCGTTATTGAGGCTAAACTAGATGTTAAACGAGGTCTAGCAAAACAAACACATAGTTCTCACTAAGTTACTAGCCAACATTCACATCGTTTGTAAAGGAAAGATCGTGGTTGAAAAAACTAGATGAACGGAGTTTTACGAATAGAGGTGGGCAAGACGTGGTACACATTGACAGGGGGAAGAAGCCATGACGTGTCTATCATAGCTTGGAAGCCAACGTAAAACAACTTTCAAAACAGCCAAAACGGAAAAATTAATCTAGTCCGAAACTCCTATACGGATTCCAAACGTAATTCGAGCATAATACAACTCAAATCACCTTGCAATGAAGATCACATGGTGTATAATCAAATCCAAAATCCAAATAAGACACGTGAGAGTCTCCTAGTGATTGAATCTTCTAGGTTGATTGTGTTTTAGTTTCGTGGAGTTTCTAAGAGAGAAATCGAATGACTGAAGTCATGTTTGTTATTGAGGCTAAACTAGATGTGAAACGAGGTCTAGCAACACAAACACATAGTTCTCACAAAATTACTAGCCAACATTCACATCGTTTGTAAAGGAAAGATTGTGGTTGAGGAAACTAGATGAACGAAGTGTTACGAATAGAGGTGGGCAAGACGTGGTACATATTGACAGGGGGGAAGAAGCCACGACGTGTCTATCATAGCTTGGAAGGCAACGTAAAACAACTTTCAAAACAGCCAAAAAGGAAAAATCAATCTAGTCCGCAACTCCTATACGGATTCCAAACGTAATTCGAGCATGATACAACTCAAATCACTTTGTAATGAAGATCATATGGTGTATAATCAAATCCAAAATCCAAATAAGACACATGAGAGTCTCCTAGTGATTGAATCTTCTAGGTTGATTGTGTTTTAGTTTCGTGTGGATTCTGAGAGAGAAATCGAACGACTGAAGTCATGTTTGTTATTGAGGCTAAACTAGATGTGAAACGAGGTCTAGCAAAATAAACACATAGCTCTCACTAAATTACTAGCCAACATTCACATCGTTTGTAAAGGAAAGATTGTGGTTGAGGAAACTAGATGAACGGAGTGTTACGAATAGAGGTGGGCAAGACGTGGTACACATTGACAGGGGGAAGAAGCCATGACGTGTCTATCATAGTTTGGAAGCCAACGTAAAACATCTTTCAAAACAGCCAAAACGGAAAAATCAATCTAGTCCAAAACTCCTATACGGATTCCAAACGTAATTCGAGCATGATACAACTCAAATCACTTTGTAATGAAGATCACATGGTGTATAATCAAATCCAAAATCCAAATAAGACACATGAGAGTCTCCTAGTGATTGAATCTTCTAGGTTGATTGTGTTTTAGTTTCGTGTAGTTTCTGAGAGAGAAATCGAACGACTGAAGTCATGTTTGTTATTGAGGCTAAACTAGATGTGAAACGAGGTCTAGCAACACAAACACATAGTTCTCACAAAGTTACTAGCCAACATTCACATCGTTTGTAAAGAAAAGATCGTGGTTGAGGAAACTAGATGAACGGAGTGTTACGAATAGAGGTGGGCAAGACGTGGTACATATTGACAGGGGGAAGAAGCCACGACGTGTCTATCATAGCTTGGAAGGCAACGTAAAACAACTTTCAAAACAGCCAAAATGGAAAAATCAATCTAGTTCGCAACTCCTATACGGATTCCAAACGTAATTCGAGCATGATACAACTCAAATCACTTTGTAATGAAGATCATATGGTGTATAATCAAATCCAAAATCCAAATAAGACACATGAGAATCTCCTAGTGATTGAATCTTCTAGGTTGATTGTGTTTTAGTTTCGTGTAGTTTCTGAGAGAGAAATCGAATGACTGAAGTCATGTTTGTTATTGAGGTAAACTAGATGTGAAATGAGGTCTAGCAAAATAAACACATAGCTCTCACTAAATTACTAGCCAACATTCACATCGTTTGTAAAGGAAAGATTGTGGTTGAGGAAACTAGATGAACGGAGTGTTACGAATAGAGGTGGGCAAGACGTGGTACACATTGACAGGGGGAAGAAGCCATGACGTGTCTATCATAGTTTGGAAGCCAACGTAAAACATCTTTCAAAACAGCCAAAACGGAAAAATCAATCTAGTCCAAAACTCCTATACGGATTCCAAACGTAATTCGAGCATGATACAACTCAAATCACTTTGTAATGAAGATCACATGGTGTATAATCAAATCCAAAATCCAAATAAGACACATGAGAGTCTCCTAGTGATTGAATCTTCTAGGTTGATTGTGTTTTAGTTTCGTGTAGTTTCTGAGAGAGAAATCGAACGACTGAAGTCATGTTTGTTATTGAGGCTAAACTAGATGTGAAACGAGGTCTAGCAACACAAACACATAGTTCTCACAAAGTTACTAGCCAACATTCACATCGTTTGTAAAGAAAAGATCGTGGTTGAGGAAACTAGATGAACGGAGTGTTACGAATAGAGGTGGGCAAGACGTGGTACATATTGACAGGGGGAAGAAGCCACGACGTGTCTATCATAGCTTGGAAGGCAACGTAAAACAACTTTCAAAACAGCCAAAATGGAAAAATCAATCTAGTTCGCAACTCCTATACGGATTCCAAACGTAATTCGAGCATGATACAACTCAAATCACTTTGTAATGAAGATCATATGGTGTATAATCAAATCCAAAATCCAAATAAGACACATGAGAGTCTCCTAGTGATTGAATCTTCTAGGTTGATTGTGTTTTAGTTTCGTGTAGTTTCTGAGAGAGAAATCGAATGACTGAAGTCATGTTTGTTATTGAGGCTAAACTAGATGTGAAATGAGGTCTAGCAAAATAAACACATAGCTCTCACTAAATTACTAGCCAACATTCACATCGTTTGTAAAGGAAAGATTGTGGTTGAGGAAACTAGATGAACGGAGTGTTACGAATAGAGGTGGGCAAGACGTGGTACACATTGACAGGTGGAAGAAGCCATGACGTGTCTATCATAGTTTGGAAGCCAACGTAAAACATCTTTCAAAACAGCCAAAATGGAAAAATCAATCTAGTCCAAAACTCCTATACGGATTCCAAACGTAATTCGAGCATGATACAACTCAAATCACTTTGTAATGAAGATCACATGGTGTATAATCAAATCCAAAATCCAAATAAGACACATGAGAGTCTCCTAGTGATTGAATCTTCTAGGTTGATTGTGTTTTAGTTTCGTGTAGTCTCCGAGAGAGAAATCGAACGACTGAAGTCATGTTCGTTATTGAGGCTAAACTAGATGTTAAACGAGGTCTAGCAAAACAAACACATAGTTCTCACTAAGTTACTAGCCAACATTCACATCGTTTGTAAAGGAAAGATCGTGGTTGAAAAAACTAGATGAACGGAGTTTTACGAATAGAGGTGGGCAAGACGTGGTACACATTGACAGGGGGAAGAAGCCATGACGTGTCTATCATAGCTTGGAAGCCAACGTAAAACAACTTTCAAAACAGCCAAAACGGAAAAATTAATCTAGTCCGAAACTCCTATACGGATTCCAAACGTAATTCGAGCATGGTACAACTCAAATCACCTTGCAATGAAGATCACATGGTGTATAATCAAATCCAAAATCCAAATAAGACACGTGAGAGTCTCCTAGTGATTGAATCTTCTAGGTTGATTGTGTTTTAGTTTCGTGGAGTTTCTAAGAGAGAAATCGAATGACTGAAGTCATGTTTGTTATTGAGGCTAAACTAGATGTGAAACGAGGTCTAGCAACACAAACACATAGTTCTCACAAAATTACTAGCCAACATTCACATCGTTTGTAAAGGAAAGATTGTGGTTGAGGAAACTAGATGAACGAAGTGTTACGAATAGAGGTGGGCAAGACGTGGTACATATTGACAGGGGGAAGAAGCCACGACGTGTCTATCATAGCTTGGAAGCCAACGTAAAACAACTTTCAAAACAGCCAAAACAGAAAAATCAATCTAGTCTGAAACTCCTATACGGATTCCAAACGTAATTCGAGCATGATACAACTCAAATCACTTTGTAATGAAGATCACATGGTGTATAATCAAATCCAAAATCCAAATAAGACACATGAGAGTCTCCTAGTGATTGAATCTTCTAGGTTGATTGTGTTTTAGTTTCGTGTAGTTTCTGAGAGAGAAATCGAACGACTGAAGTCATGTTTGTTATTGAGGCTAAACTAGATGTGAAACGAGGTCTAGCAACACAAACACATAGTTCTCACAAAGTTACTAGCCAACATTCACATCGTTTGTAAAGAAAAGATCGTGGTTGAGGAAACTAGATGAACGGAGTGTTACGAATAGAGGTGGGCAAGACGTGGTACATATTGACAGGGGGAAGAAGCCACGACGTGTCTATCATAGCTTGGAAGGCAACGTAAAACAACTTTCAAAACAGCCAAAATGGAAAAATCAATCTAGTCCGCAACTCCTATACGGATTCCAAACGTAATTCGAGCATGATACAACTCAAATCACTTTGTAATGAAGATCATATGGTGTATATTCAAATCCAAAATCCAAATAAGACACATGAGAGTCTCCTAGTGATTGAATCTTCTAGGTTGATTGTGTTTTAGTTTCGTGTAGTTTCCGAGAGAGAAATCGAACGACTGAAGTCATGTTTGTTATTGAGGCTAAACTAGATGTGAAACGAGGTCTAGCAAAATAAACACATAGCTCTCACTAAATTACTAGCCAACATTCACATCGTTTGTAAAGGAAAGATTGTGGTTGAGGAAACTAGATGAACGGAGTGTTACGAATAGAGGTGGGCAAGACGTGGTACACATTGACAGGGGGAAGAAGCCATGACGTGTCTATCATAGTTTGGAAGCCAACGTAAAACATCTTTCAAAACAGCCAAAACGGAAAAATCAATCTAGTCCAAAACTCCTATACGGATTCCAAACGTAATTCGAGCATGATACAACTCAAATCACTTTGTAATGAAGATCACATGGTGTATAATCAAATCCAAAATCCAAATAAGACACATGAGAGTCTCCTAGTGATTGAATCTTCTAGGTTGATTGTGTTTTAGTTTCGTGTAGTTTCTGAGAGAGAAATCGAACGACTGAAGTCATGTTTGTTATTGAGGCTAAACTAGATGTGAAACGAGGTCTAGCAACACAAACACATAGTTCTCACAAAGTTACTAGCCAACATTCACATCGTTTGTAAAGAAAAGATCGTGGTTGAGGAAACTAGATGAACGGAGTGTTACGAATAGAGGTTGGCAAGACGTGGTACATATTGACAGGGGGAAGAAGCCACGACGTGTCTATCATAGCTTGGAAGGCAACGTAAAACAACTTTCAAAACAGCCAAAATGGAAAAATCAATCTAGTCCGCAACTCCTATACGGATTCCAAACGTAATTCGAGCATGATACAACTCAAATCACTTTGTAATGAAGATCATATGGTGTATATTCAAATCCAAAATCCAAATAAGACACATGAGAGTCTCCTAGTGATTGAATCTTCTAGGTTGATTGTGTTTTAGTTTCGTGTAGTTTCCGAGAGAGAAATCGAACGACTGAAGTCATGTTTGTTATTGAGGCTAAACTAGATGTGAAACGAGGTCTAGCAAAATAAACACATAGCTCTCACTAAATTACTAGCCAACATTCACATCGTTTGTAAAGGAAAGATTGTGGTTGAGGAAACTAGATGAACGGAGTGTTACGAATAGAGGTGGGCAAGACGTGGTACACATTGACAGGGGGAAGAAGCCATGACGTGTCTATCATAGTTTGGAAGCCAACGTAAAACATCTTTCAAAACAGCCAAAACGGAAAAATCAATCTAGTCCAAAACTCCTATACGGATTCCAAACGTAATTCGAGCATGATACAACTCAAATCACTTTGTAATGAAGATCACATGGTGTATAATCAAATCCAAAATCCAAATAAGACACATGAGAGTCTCCTAGTGATTGAATCTTCTAGGTTGATTGTGTTTTAGTTTCGTGTAGTTTCTGAGAGAGAAATCGAACGACTGAAGTCATGTTTGTTATTGAGGCTAAACTAGATGTGAAACGAGGTCTAGCAACACAAACACATAGTTCTCACAAAGTTACTAGCCAACATTCACATCGTTTGTAAAGAAAAGATCGTGGTTGAGGAAACTAGATGAACGGAGTGTTACGAATAGAGGTTGGCAAGACGTGGTACATATTGACAGGGGGAAGAAGCCACGACGTGTCTATCATAGCTTGGAAGGCAACGTAAAACAACTTTCAAAACAGCCAAAATGGAAAAATCAATCTAGTCCGCAACTCCTATACGGATTCCAAACGTAATTCGAGCATAATACAACTCAAATCACTTTGTAATGAAGATCATATGGTGTATAATCAAATCCAAAATCCAAATAAGACACATGAGAGTCTCCTAGTGATTGAATCTTCTAGGTTGATTGTGTTTTAGTTTCGTGTGGATTCTGAGAGAGAAATCGAACGACTGAAGTCATGTTTGTTATTGAGGCTAAACTAGATGTGAAACGAGGTCTAGCAAAATAAACACATAGCTCTCACTAAATTACTAGCCAACATTCACATCGTTTGTAAAGGAAAGATTGTGGTTGAGGAAACTAGATGAACGGAGTGTTACGAATAGAGGTGGGCAAGACGTGGTACATATTGACAGGGGGAAGAAGCCACGACGTGTCTATCATAGCTTGGAAGGCAACGTAAAACAACTTTCAAAACAGCCAAAATGGAAAAATCAATCTAGTCCGCAACTCCTATACGGATTCCAAACGTAATTCGAGCATGATACAGCTCAAATCACTTTGTAATGAAGATCATATGGTGTATATTCAAATCCAAAATCCAAATAAGACACATGAGAGTCTCCTAGTGATTGAATCTTCTAGGTTGATTGTGTTTTAGTTTCGTGTAGTTTCTGAGAGAGAAATCGAACGACTGAAGTCATGTTTGTTATTGAGGCTAAACTAGATGTGAAACGAGGTCTAGCAACACAAACACATAGTTCTCACAAAGTTACTAGCCAACATTCACATCGTTTGTAAAGAAAAGATCGTGGTTGAGGAAACTAGATGAACGGAGTGTTATGAATAGAGGTGGGCAAGACGTGGTACATATTGACAGGGGGAAGAAGCCACGACGTGTCTATCATAGCTTGGAAGGCAACGTAAAACAACTTTCAAAACAGCCAAAATGGAAAAATCAATCTAGTCCGCAACTCCTATACGGATTCCAAACGTAATTCGAGCATGATACAACTCAAATCACTTTGTAATGAAGATCATATGGTGTATATTCAAATCCAAAATCCAAATAAGACACATGAGAGTCTCCTAGTGATTGAATCTTCTAGGTTGATTGTGTTTTAGTTTCGTGTATTTTCTGAGAGAGAAATCGAACGACTGAAGTCATGTTTGTTATTGAGGCTAAACTAGATGTGAAACGAGGTCTAGCAACACAAACACATAGTTCTCACAAAGTTACTAGCCAACATTCACATCGTTTGTAAAGAAAAGATCGTGGTTGAGGAAACTAGATGAACGGAGTGTTACGAATAGAGGTGGGCAAGACGTGGTACATATTGACAGGGGGAAGAAGCCACGACGTGTCTATCATAGCTTGGAAGGCAACGTAAACCAACTTTCAAAACAGCCAAAATGGAAAAATCAATCTAGTCCGCAACTCCTATACGGATTCCAAACGTAATTCGAGCATGATACAACTCAAATCACTTTGTAATGAAGATCATATGGTGTATAATCAAATCCAAAATCCAAATAAGACACATGAGAGTCTCCTAGTGATTGAATCTTCTAGGTTGATTGTGTTTTAGTTTCGTGTAGTTTCTGAGAGAGAAATCGAATGACTGAAGTCATGTTTGTTATTGAGGCTAAACTAGATGTGAAATGAGGTCTAGCAAAATAAACACATAGCTCTCACTAAATTACTAGCCAACATTCACATCGTTTGTAAAGGAAAGATTGTGGTTGAGGAAACTAGATGAACGGAGTGTTACGAATAGAGGTGGGCAAGACGTGGTACACATTGACAGGGGGAAGAAGCCAAGACGTGTCTATCATAGTTTGGAAGCCAACGTAAAACATCTTTCAAAACAGCCAAAACGGAAAAATCAATCTAGTCCAAAACTCCTATACGGATTCCAAACGTAATTCGAGCATGATACAACTCAAATCACTTTGTAATGAAGATCATATGGTGTATAATCAAATCCAAAATCCAAATAAGACACATGAGAGTCTCCTAGTGATTGAATCTTCTAGGTTTATTGTGTTTTAGTTTCGTGTGGATTCAGAGAGAGAAATCGAACGACTGAAGTCATGTTTGTTATTGAGGCTAAACTAGATGTGAAACGAGGTCTAGCAAAATAAACACATTGCTCTCACTAAATTACTAGCCAACATTCACATCGTTTGTAAAGGAAAGATTGTGGTTGAGGAAACTAGATGAACGGAGTGTTACGAATAGAGGTGGGCAAGACGTGGTACACATTGACAGGGGGAAGAAGCCATGACGTGTCTATCATAGTTTGGAAGCCAACGTAAAACATCTTTCAAAACAGCCAAAACGGAAAAATCAATCTAGTCCAAAACTCCTATACGGATTCCAAACGTAATTCGAGCATGATACAACTCAAATCACTTTGTAATGAAGATCACATGGTGTACAATCAAATCCAAAATCCAAATAAGACACATGAGAGTCTCCTAGTGATTGAATCTTCTAGGTTAATTGTGTTTTAGTTTCGTGTAGTCTCTGAGAGAGAAATCGAACGACTGAAGTCATGTTCGTTATTGAGGCTAAACTAGATGTTAAACGAGGTCTAGCAAAACAAACACATAGTTCTCACTAAGTTAGTAGCCAACATTCACATTGTTTGTAAAGGAAAGATCGTGGTTGAGGAAACTAGATGAACGGAGTGTTACGAATAGAGGTGGGCAAGACGTGGTACACATTGACAGGGGGAAGAAGCCATGACGTGTCTATCATAGCTTGGAAGCCAACGTAAAACAACTTTCAAAACAGCCAAAACGGAAAAATTAATCTAGTCCGAAACTCCTATACGGATTCCAAACGTAATTCGAGCATGATACAACTCAAATCACCTTGCAATGAAGATCACAAGGTGTATAATCAAATCCAAAATCCAAATAAGACATGTGTGAGTCTCCTAGTGATTGAATCTTCTAGGTTGATTGTGTTTTAGTTTTGTGGAGTTTCTAAGAGAGAAATCAAACGACTGAAGTAATGTTTGTTATTGAGGCTAAACTAGATGTGAAACGAGGTCTAGCAACACAAACACATAGTTCTCACAAAGTTACTAGCCAACATTCACATCATTTGTAAAGAAAAGATCGTGGTTGAGAAACTATATGAACGAAGTGTTACGAATAGAGGTGGGCAAGACGTGGTACATATTGACAGGGGGAAGAAGCCACGACGTGTCTATCATAGCTTGGAAGCCAACGTAAAACAACTTTCAAAACAGCCAAAACGGAAAAATCAATCTAGTCCGAAACTCCTATACGGATTCCAAACGTAATTCGAGCATGATACAACTCAAATCACCTTGCAATGAAGATCACATGGTGTATAATCAAATCCAAAATCCAAATAAGACACGTGAGAGTCTCCTAGTGATTGAATCTTCTAGGTTGATTGTGTTTTAGTTTCGTGGAGTTTCTAAGAGAGAAATCAAACGACTGAAGTAATGTTTGTTATTGAGGCTAAACTAGATATGAAACGAGGTCTAGCAACACAAACACATAGTTCTCACAAAGTTACTAGCCAACATTCACATCGTTTGTAAAGAAAAGATCGTGGTTGAGGAAACTAGATGAACGGAGTGTTACGAATAGAGGTGGGCAAGACGTGGTACATATTGACAGGGGGAAGAAGCCACGACGTGTCTATCATAGCTTGGAAGGCAACGTAAAACAACTTTCAAAACAGCCAAAATGGAAAAATCAATCTAGTCCGCAACTCCTATACGGATTCCAAACGTAATTCGAGCATGATACAACTCAAATCACTTTGTAATGAAGATCATATGGTGTATATTCAAATCCAAAATCCAAATAAGACACATGAGAGTCTCCTAGTGATTGAATCTTCTAGGTTGATTGTGTTTTAGTTTCGTGTATTTTCTGAGAGAGAAATCGAACGACTGAAGTCATGTTTGTTATTGAGGCTAAACTAGATGTGAAACGAGGTCTAGCAACACAAACACATAGTTCTCACAAAGTTACTAGCCAACATTCACATCGTTTGTAAAGAAAAGATCGTGGTTGAGGAAACTAGATGAACGGAGTGTTACGAATAGAGGTGGGCAAGACGTGGTACATATTGACAGGGGGAAGAAGCCACGACGTGTCTATCATAGCTTGGAAGGCAACGTAAACCAACTTTCAAAACAGCCAAAATGGAAAAATCAATCTAGTCCGCAACTCCTATACGGATTCCAAACGTAATTCGAGCATGATACAACTCAAATCACTTTGTAATGAAGATCATATGGTGTATAATCAAATCCAAAATCCAAATAAGACACATGAGAGTCTCCTAGTGATTGAATCTTCTAGGTTGATTGTGTTTTAGTTTCGTGTAGTTTCTGAGAGAGAAATCGAATGACTGAAGTCATGTTTGTTATTGAGGCTAAACTAGATGTGAAATGAGGTCTAGCAAAATAAACACATAGCTCTCACTAAATTACTAGCCAACATTCACATCGTTTGTAAAGGAAAGATTGTGGTTGAGGAAACTAGATGAACGGAGTGTTACGAATAGAGGTGGGCAAGACGTGGTACACATTGACAGGGGGAAGAAGCCAAGACGTGTCTATCATAGTTTGGAAGCCAACGTAAAACATCTTTCAAAACAGCCAAAACGGAAAAATCAATCTAGTCCAAAACTCCTATACGGATTCCAAACGTAATTCGAGCATGATACAACTCAAATCACTTTGTAATGAAGATCATATGGTGTATAATCAAATCCAAAATCCAAATAAGACACATGAGAGTCTCCTAGTGATTGAATCTTCTAGGTTTATTGTGTTTTAGTTTCGTGTGGATTCAGAGAGAGAAATCGAACGACTGAAGTCATGTTTGTTATTGAGGCTAAACTAGATGTGAAACGAGGTCTAGCAAAATAAACACATTGCTCTCACTAAATTACTAGCCAACATTCACATCGTTTGTAAAGGAAAGATTGTGGTTGAGGAAACTAGATGAACGGAGTGTTACGAATAGAGGTGGGCAAGACGTGGTACACATTGACAGGGGGAAGAAGCCATGACGTGTCTATCATAGTTTGGAAGCCAACGTAAAACATCTTTCAAAACAGCCAAAACGGAAAAATCAATCTAGTCCAAAACTCCTATACGGATTCCAAACGTAATTCGAGCATGATACAACTCAAATCACTTTGTAATGAAGATCACATGGTGTACAATCAAATCCAAAATCCAAATAAGACACATGAGAGTCTCCTAGTGATTGAATCTTCTAGGTTAATTGTGTTTTAGTTTCGTGTAGTCTCTGAGAGAGAAATCGAACGACTGAAGTCATGTTCGTTATTGAGGCTAAACTAGATGTTAAACGAGGTCTAGCAAAACAAACACATAGTTCTCACTAAGTTAGTAGCCAACATTCACATTGTTTGTAAAGGAAAGATCGTGGTTGAGGAAACTAGATGAACGGAGTGTTACGAATAGAGGTGGGCAAGACGTGGTACACATTGACAGGGGGAAGAAGCCATGACGTGTCTATCATAGCTTGGAAGCCAACGTAAAACAACTTTCAAAACAGCCAAAACGGAAAAATTAATCTAGTCCGAAACTCCTATACGGATTCCAAACGTAATTCGAGCATGATACAACTCAAATCACCTTGCAATGAAGATCACAAGGTGTATAATCAAATCCAAAATCCAAATAAGACATGTGTGAGTCTCCTAGTGATTGAATCTTCTAGGTTGATTGTGTTTTAGTTTTGTGGAGTTTCTAAGAGAGAAATCAAACGACTGAAGTAATGTTTGTTATTGAGGCTAAACTAGATGTGAAACGAGGTCTAGCAACACAAACACATAGTTCTCACAAAGTTACTAGCCAACATTCACATCATTTGTAAAGAAAAGATCGTGGTTGAGAAACTATATGAACGAAGTGTTACGAATAGAGGTGGGCAAGACGTGGTACATATTGACAGGGGGAAGAAGCCACGACGTGTCTATCATAGCTTGGAAGCCAACGTAAAACAACTTTCAAAACAGCCAAAACGGAAAAATCAATCTAGTCCGAAACTCCTATACGGATTCCAAACGTAATTCGAGCATGATACAACTCAAATCACCTTGCAATGAAGATCACATGGTGTATAATCAAATCCAAAATCCAAATAAGACACGTGAGAGTCTCCTAGTGATTGAATCTTCTAGGTTGATTGTGTTTTAGTTTCGTGGAGTTTCTAAGAGAGAAATCAAACGACTGAAGTAATGTTTGTTATTGAGGCTAAACTAGATATGAAACGAGGTCTAGCAACACAAACACATAGTTCTCACAAAGTTACTAGCCAACATTCACATCGTTTGTAAAGAAAAGATCGTGGTTGAGGAAACTAGATGAACGGAGTGTTACGAATAGAGGTGGGCAAGACGTGGTACATATTGACAGGGGGAAGAAGCCACGACGTGTCTATCATAGCTTGGAAGCCAACGTAAAACAACTTTCAAAACAGCCAAAATGGAAAAATCAATCTAGTCTGAAACTCCTATACGGATTCCAAACGTAAATCGAGCATGATACAACTCAAATCACCTTGCAATGAAGATCACATGGTGTATAATCAAATCCAAAATCCAAATAAGACACGTGAGAGTCTCCTAGTGATTGAATCTTCTAGGTTGATTGTGTTTTAGTTTCGTGGAGTTTCTAAGAGAGAAATCAAACGACTGAAGTAATGTTTGTTATTGAGGCTAAACTAGATGTGAAACGAGGTCTAGCAACACAAACACATAGTTCTCACAAAGTTACTAGCCAATATTCACATCATTTGTAAAGGAAAGATCGTGGTTTAGGAAACTAGATGAACGGAGTGTTACGAATAGAGGTGGGCAAGACGTGGTACATATTGACAGGGGGAAGAAGCCACGACGTGTCTATCATAGCTTGGAAGCCAACGTAAAACAACTTTCAAAACAGCCAAAACGGAAAAATCAATCTAGTCCGAAACTCCTATACGGATTCCAAACGTAATTCGAGCATGATACAACTCAAATCACCTTGCAATGAAGATCACATGGTGTATAATCAAATCCAAAATCCAAATAAGACACGTGAGAGTCTCCTAGTGATTGAATCTTCTAGGTTGATTGTGTTTTAGTTTCGTGGAGTTTCTAAGAGAGAAATCAAACGACTGAAGTAATGTTTGTTATTGAGGCTAAACTAGATATGAAACGAGGTCTAGCAAAACAAACACATAGTTCTCACTAAATTACTAGCCAACATTCACATCGTTTGTAAAGGAAAGATTGTGGTTGAGGAAACTAGATGAACGGAGTGTTACGAATAGAGGTGGGCAATACGTGGTACACATTGACAGGGGGAAGAAGCCATGACGTGTCTATCATAGTTTGGAAGCCAACGTAAAACATCTTTCAAAACAGCCAAAACGGAAAAATCAATCTAGTCCAAAACTCCTATACGGATTCCAAACGTAATTCGAGCATGATACAACTCAAATCACTTTGTAATGAAGATCACATGGTGTACAATCAAATCCAAAATCCAAATAAGACACATGAGAGTCTCCTAGTGATTGAATCTTCTAGGTTAATTGTGTTTTAGTTTCGTGTAGTCTCTGAGAGAGAAATCGAACGACTGAAGTCATGTTCGTTATTGAGGCTAAACTAGATGTTAAACGAGGTCTAGCAAAACAAACACATAGTTCTCACTAAGTTAGTAGCCAACATTCACATCGTTTGTAAAGGAAAGATCGTGGTTGAGGAAACTAGATGAACGGAGTGTTACGAATAGAGGTGGGCAAGACGTGGTACACATTGACAGGGGGAAGAAGCCATGACGTGTCTATCATAGCTTGGAAGCCAACGTAAAACAACTTTCAAAACAGCCAAAACGGAAAAATTAATCTAGTCCGAAACTCCTATACGGATTCCAAACGTAATTCGAGCATGATACAACTCAAATCACCTTGCAATGAAGATCACAAGGTGTATAATCAAATCCAAAATCCAAATAAGACATGTGTGAGTCTCCTAGTGATTGAATCTTCTAGGTTGATTGTGTTTTAGTTTTGTGGAGTTTCTAAGAGAGAAATCAAACGACTGAAGTAATATTTGTTATTGAGGCTAAACTAGATGTGAAACGAGGTCTAGCAACACAAACACATAGTTCTCACAAAGTTACTAGCCAACATTCACATCATTTGTAAAGAAAAGATCGTGGTTGAGAAACTATATGAACGAAGTGTTACGAATAGAGGTGGGCAAGACGTGGTACATATTGACAGGGGGAAGAAGCCACGACGTGTCTATCATAGCTTGGAAGCCAACGTAAAACAACTTTCAAAACAGCCAAAACGGAAAAATCAATCTAGTCCGAAACTCCTATACGGATTCCAAACGTAATTCGAGCATGATACAACTCAAATCACCTTGCAATGAAGATCACATGGTGTATAATCAAATCCAAAATCCAAATAAGACACGTGAGAGTCTCCTAGTGATTGAATCTTCTAGGTTGATTGTGTTTTAGTTTCGTGGAGTTTCTAAGAGAGAAATCAAACGACTGAAGTAATGTTTGTTATTGAGGCTAAACTAGATATGAAACGAGGTCTAGCAACACAAACACATAGTTCTCACAAAGTTACTAGCCAACATTCACATCGTTTGTAAAGAAAAGATCGTGGTTGAGGAAACTAGATGAACGGAGTGTTACGAATAGAGGTGGGCAAGACGTGGTACATATTGACAGGGGGAAGAAGCCACGACGTGTCTATCATAGCTTGGAAGCCAACGTAAAACAACTTTCAAAACAGCCAAAATAGAAAAATCAATCTAGTCTGAAACTCCTATACGGATTCCAAACGTAAATCGAGCATGATACAACTCAAATCACTTTGCAATGAAGATCACATGGTGTATAATCAAATCCAAAATCCAAATAAGACACGTGAGAGTCTCCTAGTGATTGAATCTTCTAGGTTGATTGTGTTTTAGTTTCGTGGAGTTTCTAAGAGAGAAATCAAACGACTGAAGTAATGTTTGTTATTGAGGCTAAACTAGATGTGAAACGAGGTCTAGCAACACAAACACATAGTTCTCACAAAGTTACTAGCCAACATTCACATCATTTGTAAAGGAAAGATCGTGGTTTAGGAAACTAGATGAACGGAGTGTTACGAATAGAGGTGGGCAAGACGTGGTACATATTGATAGGGGGAAGAAGCCACGGCGTGTCTATCATAGCTTGGAAGCCAACGTAAAACAACTTTCAAAACAGCCAAAACGGAAAAATCAATCTAGTCCGAAACTCCTATACGGATTCCAAACGTAATTCGAGCATGATACAACTCAAATCACCTTGCAATGAAGATCACATGGTGTATAATCAAATCCAAAATCCAAATAAGACACGTGAGAGTCTCCTAGTGATTGAATCTTCTAGGTTGATTGTGTTTTAGTTTCATGGAGTTTCTAAGAGAGAAATCAAACGACTGAAGTAATGTTTGTTATTGAGGCTAAACTAGATATGAAACGAGGTCTAGCAAAACAAACACATAGTTCTCACTAAATTACTAGCCAACATTCACATCGTTTGTAAAGGAAAGATTGTGGTTGAGGAAACTAGATGAACGGAGTGTTACGAATAGAGGTGGGCAAGACGTGGTACACATTGACAGGGGGAAGAAGCCATGACGTGTCTATCATAGTTTGGAAGCCAACGTAAAACATCTTTCAAAACAGCCAAAACGGAAAAATCAATCTAGTCCAAAACTCCTATACGGATTCCAAACGTAATTCGAGCATGATACAACTCAAATCACTTTGTAATGAAGATCACATGGTGTACAATCAAATCCAAAATCCAAATAAGACACATGAGAGTCTCCTAGTGATTGAATCTTCTAGGTTAATTGTGTTTTAGTTTCGTGTAGTCTCTGAGAGAGAAATCGAACGACTGAAGTCATGTTCGTTATTGAGGCTAAACTAGATGTTAAACGAGGTCTAGCAAAACAAACACATAGTTCTCACAAAGTTACTAGCCAATATTCACATCATTTGTAAAGGAAAGATCGTGGTTTAGGAAACTAGATGAACGGAGTGTTACGAATAGAGGTGGGCAAGACGTGGTACATATTGACAGGGGGAAGAAGCCACGACGTGTCTATCATAGCTTGGAAGCCAACGTAAAACAACTTTCAAAACAGCCAAAACGGAAAAATCAATCTAGTCCGAAACTCCTATACGGATTCCAAACGTAATTCGAGCATGATACAACTCAAATCACCTTGCAATGAAGATCACATGGTGTATAATCAAATCCAAAATCCAAATAAGACACGTGAGAGTCTCCTAGTGATTGAATCTTCTAAGTTGATTGTGTTTTAGTTTCGTGGAGTTTCTAAGAGAGAAATCAAACGACTGAAGTAATGTTTGTTATTGAGGCTAAACTAGATATGAAACGAGGTCTAGCAAAACAAACACATAGTTCTCACTAAATTACTAGCCAACATTCACATCGTTTGTAAAGGAAAGATTGTGGTTGAGGAAACTAGATGAACGGAGTGTTACGAATAGAGGTGGGCAATACGTGGTACACATTGACAGGGGGAAGAAGCCATGACGTGTCTATCATAGTTTGGAAGCCAACGTAAAACATCTTTCAAAACAGCCAAAACGGAAAAATCAATCTAGTCCAAAACTCCTATACGGATTCCAAACGTAATTCGAGCATGATACAACTCAAATCACTTTGTAATGAAGATCACATGGTGTACAATCAAATCCAAAATCCAAATAAGACACATGAGAGTCTCCTAGTGATTGAATCTTCTAGGTTAATTGTGTTTTAGTTTCGTGTAGTCTCTGAGAGAGAAATCGAACGACTGAAGTCATGTTCGTTATTGAGGCTAAACTAGATGTTAAACGAGGTCTAGCAAAACAAACACATAGTTCTCACTAAGTTAGTAGCCAACATTCACATCGTTTGTAAAGGAAAGATCGTGGTTGAGGAAACTAGATGAACGGAGTGTTACGAATAGAGGTGGGCAAGACGTGGTACACATTGACAGGGGGAAGAAGCCATGACGTGTCTATCATAGCTTGGAAGCCAACGTAAAACAACTTTCAAAACAGCCAAAACGGAAAAATTAATCTAGTCCGAAACTCCTATACGGATTCCAAACGTAATTCGAGCATGATACAACTCAAATCACCTTGCAATGAAGATCACAAGGTGTATAATCAAATCCAAAATCCAAATAAGACATGTGTGAGTCTCCTAGTGATTGAATCTTCTAGGTTGATTGTGTTTTAGTTTTGTGGAGTTTCTAAGAGAGAAATCAAACGACTGAAGTAATATTTGTTATTGAGGCTAAACTAGATGTGAAACGAGGTCTAGCAACACAAACACATAGTTCTCACAAAGTTACTAGCCAACATTCACATCATTTGTAAAGAAAAGATCGTGGTTGAGAAACTATATGAACGAAGTGTTACGAATAGAGGTGGGCAAGACGTGGTACATATTGACAGGGGGAAGAAGCCACGACGTGTCTATCATAGCTTGGAAGCCAACGTAAAACAACTTTCAAAACAGCCAAAACGGAAAAATCAATCTAGTCCGAAACTCCTATACGGATTCCAAACGTAATTCGAGCATGATACAACTCAAATCACCTTGCAATGAAGATCACATGGTGTATAATCAAATCCAAAATCCAAATAAGACACGTGAGAGTCTCCTAGTGATTGAATCTTCTAGGTTGATTGTGTTTTAGTTTCGTGGAGTTTCTAAGAGAGAAATCAAACGACTGAAGTAATGTTTGTTATTGAGGCTAAACTAGATATGAAACGAGGTCTAGCAACACAAACACATAGTTCTCACAAAGTTACTAGCCAACATTCACATCGTTTGTAAAGAAAAGATCGTGGTTGAGGAAACTAGATGAACGGAGTGTTACGAATAGAGGTGGGCAAGACGTGGTACATATTGACAGGGGGAAGAAGCCACGACGTGTCTATCATAGCTTGCAAGCCAACGTAAAACAACTTTCAAAACAGCCAAAATAGAAAAATCAATCTAGTCTGAAACTCCTATACGGATTCCAAACGTAAATCGAGCATGATACAACTCAAATCACTTTGCAATGAAGATCACATGGTGTATAATCAAATCCAAAATCCAAATAAGACACGTGAGAGTCTCCTAGTGATTGAATCTTCTAGGTTGATTGTGTTTTAGTTTCGTGGAGTTTCTAAGAGAGAAATCAAACGACTGAAGTAATGTTTGTTATTGAGGCTAAACTAGATGTGAAACGAGGTCTAGCAACACAAACACATAGTTCTCACAAAGTTACTAGCCAACATTCACATCATTTGTAAAGGAAAGATCGTGGTTTAGGAAACTAGATGAACGGAGTGTTACGAATAGAGGTGGGCAAGACGTGGTACATATTGATAGGGGGAAGAAGCCACGGCGTGTCTATCATAGCTTGGAAGCCAACGTAAAACAACTTTCAAAACAGCCAAAACGGAAAAATCAATCTAGTCCGAAACTCCTATACGGATTCCAAACGTAATTCGAGCATGATACAACTCAAATCACCTTGCAATGAAGATCACATGGTGTATAATCAAATCCAAAATCCAAATAAGACACGTGAGAGTCTCCTAGTGATTGAATCTTCTAGGTTGATTGTGTTTTAGTTTCATGGAGTTTCTAAGAGAGAAATCAAACGACTGAAGTAATGTTTGTTATTGAGGCTAAACTAGATATGAAACGAGGTCTAGCAAAACAAACACATAGTTCTCACTAAATTACTAGCCAACATTCACATCGTTTGTAAAGGAAAGATTGTGGTTGAGGAAACTAGATGAACGGAGTGTTACGAATAGAGGTGGGCAAGACGTGGTACACATTGACAGGGGGAAGAAGCCATGACGTGTCTATCATAGTTTGGAAGCCAACGTAAAACATCTTTCAAAACAGCCAAAACGGAAAAATCAATCTAGTCCAAAACTCCTATACGGATTCCAAACGTAATTCGAGCATGATACAACTCAAATCACTTTGTAATGAAGATCACATGGTGTACAATCAAATCCAAAATCCAAATAAGACACATGAGAGTCTCCTAGTGATTGAATCTTCTAGGTTAATTGTGTTTTAGTTTCGTGTAGTCTCTGAGAGAGAAATCGAACGACTGAAGTCATGTTCGTTATTGAGGCTAAACTAGATGTTAAACGAGGTCTAGCAAAACAAACACATAGTTCTCACTAAGTTAGTAGCCAACATTCACATCGTTTGTAAAGGAAAGATCGTGGTTGAGGAAACTAGATGAACGGAGTGTTACGAATAGAGGTGGGCAAGACGTGGTACACATTGACAGGGGGAAGAAGCCATGACGTGTCTATCATAGCTTGGAAGCCAACGTAAAACAACTTTCAAAACAGCCAAAACGGAAAAATTAATCTAGTCCGAAACTCCTATACGGATTCCAAACGTAATTCGAGCATGATACAACTCAAATCACCTTGCAATGAAGATCAGAAGGTGTATAATCAAATCCAAAATCCAAATAAGACATGTGTGAGTCTCCTAGTGATTGAATCTTCTAGGTTGATTGTGTTTTAGTTTTGTGGAGTTTCTAAGAGAGAAATCAAACGACTGAAGTAATATTTGTTATTGAGGCTAAACTAGATGTGAAACGAGGTCTAGCAACACAAACACATAGTTCTCACAAAGTTACTAGCCAACATTCACATCATTTGTAAAGAAAAGATCGTGGTTGAGAAACTATATGAACGAAGTGTTACGAATAGAGGTGGGCAAGACGTGGTACATATTGACAGGGGGAAGAAGCCACGACGTGTCTATCATAGCTTGGAAGCCAACGTAAAACAACTTTCAAAACAGCCAAAACGGAAAAATCAATCTAGTCCGAAACTCCTATACGGATTCCAAACGTAATTCGAGCATGATACAACTCAAATCACCTTGCAATGAAGATCACATGGTGTATAATCAAATCCAAAATCCAAATAAGACACGTGAGAGTCTCCTAGTGATTGAATCTTCTAGGTTGATTGTGTTTTAGTTTCGTGGAGTTTCTAAGAGAGAAATCAAACGACTGAAGTAATGTTTGTTATTGAGGCTAAACTAGATATGAAACGAGGTCTAGCAACACAAACACATAGTTCTCACAAAGTTACTAGCCAACATTCACATCGTTTGTAAAGAAAAGATCGTGGTTGAGGAAACTAGATGAACGGAGTGTTACGAATAGAGGTGGGCAAGACGTGGTACATATTGACAGGGGGAAGAAGCCACGACGTGTCTATCATAGCTTGGAAGCCAACGTAAAACAACTTTCAAAACAGCCAAAATAGAAAAATCAATCTAGTCTGAAACTCCTATACGGATTCCAAACGTAAATCGAGCATGATACAACTCAAATCACTTTGCAATGAAGATCACATGGTGTATAATCAAATCCAAAATCCAAATAAGACACGTGAGAGTCTCCTAGTGATTGAATCTTCTAGGTTGATTGTGTTTTAGTTTCGTGGAGTTTCTAAGAGAGAAATCAAACGACTGAAGTAATGTTTGTTATTGAGGCTAAACTAGATGTGAAACGAGGTCTAGCAACACAAACACATAGTTCTCACAAAGTTACTAGCCAACATTCACATCATTTGTAAAGGAAAGATCGTGGTTTAGGAAACTAGATGAACGGAGTGTTACGAATAGAGGTGGGCAAGACGTGGTACATATTGATAGGGGGAAGAAGCCACGGCGTGTCTATCATAGCTTGGAAGCCAACGTAAAACAACTTTCAAAACAGCCAAAACGGAAAAATCAATCTAGTCCGAAACTCCTATACGGATTCCAAACGTAATTCGAGCATGATACAACTCAAATCACCTTGCAATGAAGATCACATGGTGTATAATCAAATCCAAAATCCAAATAAGACACGTGAGAGTCTCCTAGTGATTGAATCTTCTAGGTTGATTGTGTTTTAGTTTCATGGAGTTTCTAAGAGAGAAATCAAACGACTGAAGTAATGTTTGTTATTGAGGCTAAACTAGATATGAAACGAGGTCTAGCAAAACAAACACATAGTTCTCACTAAATTACTAGCCAACATTCACATCGTTTGTAAAGGAAAGATTGTGGTTGAGGAAACTAGATGAACGGAGTGTTACGAATAGAGGTGGGCAAGACGTGGTACACATTGACAGGGGGAAGAAGCCATGACGTGTCTATCATAGTTTGGAAGCCAACGTAAAACATCTTTCAAAACAGCCAAAACGGAAAAATCAATCTAGTCCAAAACTCCTATACGGATTCCAAACGTAATTCGAGCATGATACAACTCAAATCACTTTGTAATGAAGATCACATGGTGTACAATCAAATCCAAAATCCAAATAAGACACATGAGAGTCTCCTAGTGATTGAATCTTCTAGGTTAATTGTGTTTTAGTTTCGTGTAGTCTCTGAGAGAGAAATCGAACGACTGAAGTCATGTTCGTTATTGAGGCTAAACTAGATGTTAAACGAGGTCTAGCAAAACAAACACATAGTTCTCACTAAGTTAGTAGCCAACATTCACATCGTTTGTAAAGGAAAGATCGTGGTTGAGGAAACTAGATGAACGGAGTGTTACGAATAGAGGTGGGCAAGACGTGGTACACATTGACAGGGGGAAGAAGCCATGACGTGTCTATCATAGCTTGGAAGCCAACGTAAAACAACTTTCAAAACAGCCAAAACGGAAAAATTAATCTAGTCCGAAACTCCTATACGGATTCCAAACGTAATTCGAGCATGATACAACTCAAATCACCTTGCAATGAAGATCAGAAGGTGTATAATCAAATCCAAAATCCAAATAAGACATGTGTGAGTCTCCTAGTGATTGAATCTTCTAGGTTGATTGTGTTTTAGTTTTGTGGAGTTTCTAAGAGAGAAATCAAACGACTGAAGTAATATTTGTTATTGAGGCTAAACTAGATGTGAAACGAGGTCTAGCAACACAAACACATAGTTCTCACAAAGTTACTAGCCAACATTCACATCATTTGTAAAGAAAAGATCGTGGTTGAGAAACTATATGAACGAAGTGTTACGAATAGAGGTGGGCAAGACGTGGTACATATTGACAGGGGGAAGAAGCCACGACGTGTCTATCATAGCTTGGAAGCCAACGTAAAACAACTTTCAAAACAGCCAAAACGGAAAAATCAATCTAGTCCGAAACTCCTATACGGATTCCAAACGTAATTCGAGCATGATACAACTCAAATCACCTTGCAATGAAGATCACATGGTGTATAATCAAATCCAAAATCCAAATAAGACACGTGAGAGTCTCCTAGTGATTGAATCTTCTAGGTTGATTGTGTTTTAGTTTCGTGGAGTTTCTAAGAGAGAAATCAAACGACTGAAGTAATGTTTGTTATTGAGGCTAAACTAGATATGAAACGAGGTCTAGCAACACAAACACATAGTTCTCACAAAGTTACTAGCCAACATTCACATCGTTTGTAAAGAAAAGATCGTGGTTGAGGAAACTAGATGAACGGAGTGTTACGAATAGAGGTGGGCAAGACGTGGTACATATTGACAGGGGGAAGAAGCCACGACGTGTCTATCATAGCTTGGAAGCCAACGTAAAACAACTTTCAAAACAGCCAAAATAGAAAAATCAATCTAGTCTGAAACTCCTATACGGATTCCAAACGTAAATCGAGCATGATACAACTCAAATCACTTTGCAATGAAGATCACATGGTGTATAATCAAATCCAAAATCCAAATAAGACACGTGAGAGTCTCCTAGTGATTGAATCTTCTAGGTTGATTGTGTTTTAGTTTCGTGGAGTTTCTAAGAGAGAAATCAAACGACTGAAGTAATGTTTGTTATTGAGGCTAAACTAGATGTGAAACGAGGTCTAGCAACACAAACACATAGTTCTCACAAAGTTACTAGCCAACATTCACATCATTTGTAAAGGAAAGATCGTGGTTTAGGAAACTAGATGAACGGAGTGTTACGAATAGAGGTGGGCAAGACGTGGTACATATTGACAGGGGGAAGAAGCCACGACGTGTCTATCATAGCTTGGAAGCCAACGTAAAACAACTTTCAAAACAGCCAAAACGGAAAAATCAATCTAGTCCGAAACTCCTATACGGATTCCAAACGTAATTCGAGCATGATACAACTCAAATCACCTTGCAATGAAGATCACATGGTGTATAATCAAATCCAAAATCCAAATAAGACACGTGAGAGTCTCCTAGTGATTGAATCTTCTAGGTTGATTGTGTTTTAGTTTCGTGGAGTTTCTAAGAGAGAAATCAAACGACTGAAGTAATGTTTGTTATTGTGGCTAAACTAGATATGAAACGAGGTCTAGCAAAACAAACACATAGTTCTCACTAAATTACTAGCCAACATTCACATCGTTTGTAAAGGAAAGATTGTGGTTGAGGAAACTAGATGAACGGAGTGTTACGAATAGAGGTGGGCAAGACGTGGTACACATTGACAGGGGGAAGAAGCCATGACGTGTCTATCATAGCTTGGAAGCCAACGTAAAACAACTTTCAAAACAGCCAAAACGGAAAAATTAATCTAGTCCGAAACTCCTATACGGATTCCAAACGTAATTCGAGCATGATACAACTCAAATCACCTTGCAATGAAGATCACATGGTGTATAATCAAATCCAAAATCCAAATAAGACATGTGTGAGTCTCCTAGTGATTGAATCTTCTAGGTTGATTATGTTTTAGTTTTATGGAGTTTCTAAGAGAGAAATCAAACGACTGAAGTAATGTTTGTTATTGAGGCTAAACTAGATGTGAAACGAGGTCTAGCAACACAAACACATAGTTCTCACAAAGTTACTAGCCAACATTCACATCGTTTGTAAAGAAAAGATCGTGGTTGAGAAACTATATGAACGAAGTGTTACGAATAGAGGTGGGCAAGACGTGGTACATATTGACAGGGGGAAGAAGCCACGACGTGTCTATCATAGCTTGGAAGCCAACGTAAAACAACTTTCAAAACAGCCAAAACGGAAAAATCAATCTAGTCCGAAACTCCTATACGGATTCCAAACGTAATTCGAGCATGATACAACTCAAATCACCTTCCAATGAAGATCACATGGTGTATAATCAAATCCAAAATCCAAATAAGACACGTGAGAGTCTCCTAGTGATTGAATCTTCTAGGTTGATTGTGTTTTAGTTTCGTGGAGTTTCTAAGAGAGAAATCAAACGACTGAAGTAATGTTTGTTATTGAGGCTAAATTAGATGTGAAACGAGGTCTAGCAACACAAACACATAGTTCTCACAAAGTTACTAGCCAACATTCACATCGTTTGTAAAGAAAAGATCGTGGTTGAGGAAACTAGATGAACGGAGTGTTACGAATAGAGGTGGGCAAGACGTGGTACATATTGACAGGGGGAAGAAGCCACGACGTGTCTATCATAGCTTGGAAGCCAACGTAAAACAACTTTCAAAACAGCCAAAACGGAAAAATCAATCTAGTCCGAAACTCCTATACGGATTCCAAACGTAATTCGAGCATGATACAACTCAAATCACCTTGCAATGAAGATCACATGGTGTATAATCAAATCCAAAATCCAAATAAGACACGTGAGAGTCTCCTAGTGATTGAATCTTCTAGGTTGATTGTGTTTTAGTTTCGTGGAGTTTCTAAGAGAGAAATCAAACGACTGAAGTAATGTTTGTTATTGAGGCTAAACTAGATGTGAAACGAGGTCTAGCAACACAAACACATAGTTCTCACAAAGTTACTAGCCAACATTCACATCGTTTGTAAAGAAAAGATCGTGGTTGAGGAAACTAGATGAACGGAGTGTTACGAATAGAGGTGGGCAAGACGTGGTACATATTGACAGGGGGAAGAAGCCACGACGTGTCTATCATAGCTTGGAAGCCAACGTAAAACAACTTTCAAAACAGCCAAAATGGAAAAATCAATCTAGTCTGAAACTCCTATACGGATTCCAAACGTAATTCGAGCATGATACAACTCAAATCACCTTGCAATGAAGATCACATGGTGTATAATCAAATCCAAAATCCAAATAAGACACGTGAGAGTCTCCTAGTGATTGAATCTTCTAGGTTTATTGTGTTTTAGTTTCGTGTGGATTCAGAGAGAGAAATCGAACGACTGAAGTCATATTTGTTATTGAGGCTAAACTAGATGTGAAACGAGGTCTAGCAACACAAACACATAGTTCTCACAAAGTTACTAGCCAACATTCACATCGTTTGTAAAGAAAAGATCGTGGTTGAGGAAACTAGATGAACGGAGTGTTACGAATAGAGGTGGGCAAGACGTGGTACATATTGACAGGGGGAAGAAGCCACGACGTGTCTATCATAGCTTGGAAGGCAACGTAAAACAACTTTCAAAACAGCCAAAATGGAAAAATCAATCTAGTCCGCAACTCCTATACGGATTCCAAACATAATTCGAGCATGATACAACTCAAATCACTTTGTAATGAAGATCATATGGTGTATATTCAAATCCAAAATCCAAATAAGACACATGAGAGTCTCCTAGTGATTGAATCTTCTAGGTTGATTGTGTTTTAGTTTCGTGTAGTTTCTGAGAGAGAAATCGAACGACTGAAGTCATGTTTGTTATTGAGGCTAAACTAGATGTGAAACGAGGTCTAGCAACACAAACACATAGTTCTCACAAAGTTACTAGCCAACATTCACATCGTTTGTAAAGAAAAGATCGTGGTTGAGGAAACTAGATGAACGGAGTGTTACGAATAGAGGTGGGCAAGACGTGGTACATATTGACAGGGGGAAGAAGCCAAGACGTGTCTATCATAGCTTGGAAGGCAACGTAAACCAACTTTCAAAACAGCCAAAATGGAAAAATCAATCTAGTCCGCAACTCCTATACGGATTCCAAACGTAATTCGAGCATGATACAACTCAAATCACTTTGTAATGAAGATCATATGGTGTATAATCAAATCCAAAATCCAAATAAGACACATGAGAGTCTCCTAGTGATTGAATCTTCTAGGTTTATTGTGTTTTAGTTTCGTGTGGATTCAGAGAGAGAAATCGAACGACTGAAGTCATGTTTGTTATTGAGGCTAAACTAGATGTGAAACGAGTTCTAGCAAAATAAACACATAGCTCTCACTAAATTACTAGCCAACATTCACATCGTTTGTAAAGGAAAGATTGTGGTTGAGGAAACTAGATGAACGGAGTGTTACGAATAGAGGTGGGCAAGACGTGGTACACATTGACAGGGGGAAGAAGCCATGACGTGTCTATCATAGTTTGGAAGCCAACTTAAAACATCTTTCAAAACAGCCAAAACGGAAAAATCAATCTAGTCCAAAACTCCTATACGGATTCCAAACGTAATTCGAGCATGATACAACTCAAATCACTTTGTAATGAAGATCACATGGTGTATAATCAAATCCAAAATCCAAATAAGACATATGAGAGTCTCCTAGTGATTGAATCTTCTAGGTTGATTGTGTTTTAGTTTCGTGTAGTTTCTGAGAGAGAAATCGAACGACTGAAGTCATGTTTGTTATTGAGGCTAAACTAGATGTGAAACGAGGTCTAGCAACACAAACACATAGTTCTCACAAAGTTACTAGCCAACATTCACATCGTTTGTAAAGAAAAGATCGTGGTTGAGGAAACTAGATGAACGGAGTGTTACGAATAGAGGTTGGCAAGACGTGGTAGATATTGACAGGGGGAAGAAGCCACGACGTGTCTATCATAGCTTGGAAGGCAACGTAAAACAACTTTCAAAACAGCCAAAATGGAAAAATCAATCTAGTCCGCAACTCCTATACGGATTCCAAACGTAATTCGAGCATGATACAACTCAAATCACTTTGTAATGAAGATCATATGGTGTATAATCAAATCCAAAATCCAAATAAGACACATGAGAGTCTCCTAGTGATTGAATCTTCTAGGTTGATTGTGTTTTAGTTTCGTGTGGATTCTGAGAGAGTAATCGAACGACTGAAGTCATGTTTGTTATTAAGGCTAAACTAGATGTGAAACGAGGTCTAGCAAAATAAACACATAGCTCTCACTAAATTACTAGCCAACATTCACATCGTTTGTAAAGGAAAGATTGTGGTTGAGGAAACTAGATGAACGGAGTGTTACGAATAGAGGTGGGCAAGACGTGGTACATATTGACAGGGGGAAGAAGCCACGACGTGTCTATCATAGCTTGGAAGGCAACGTAAAACAACTTTCAAAACAGCCAAAATGGAAAAATCAATCTAGTCCGCAACTCCTATACGGATTCCAAACGTAATTCGAGCATGATACAACTCAAATCACTTTGTAATGAAGATCATATGGTGTATATTCAAATCCAAAATCCAAATAAGACACATGAGAGTCTCCTAGTGATTGAATCTTCTAGGTTGATTGTGTTTTAGTTTCGTGTAGTTTCTGAGAGAGAAATCGAACGACTGAAGTCATGTTTGTTATTGAGGCTAAACTAGATGTGAAACGAGGTCTAGCAACACAAACACATAGTTCTCACAAAGTTACTAGCCAACATTCACATCGTTTGTAAAGAAAAGATCGTGGTTGAGGAAACTAGATGAACGGAGTGTTATGAATAGAGGTGGGCAAGACGTGGTACATATTGACAGGGGGAAAAAGCCACGACGTGTCTATCATAGCTTGGAAGGCAACGTAAAACAACTTTCAAAACAGCCAAAATGGAAAAATCAATCTAGTCCGCAACTCCTATACGGATTCCAAACGTAATTCGAGCATGATACAACTCAAATCACTTTGTAATGAAGATCATATGGTGTATATTCAAATCCAAAATCCAAATAAGACACATGAGAGTCTCCTAGTGATTGAATCTTCTAGGTTGATTGTGTTTTAGTTTCGTGTAGTTTCTGAGAGAGAAATCGAACGACTGAAGTCATGTTTGTTATTGAGGCTAAACTAGATGTGAAACGAGGTCTAGCAACACAAACACATAGTTCTCACAAAGTTACTAGCCAACATTCACATCGTTTGTAAAGAAAAGATCGTGGTTGAGGAAACTAGATGAACGGAGTGTTACGAATAGAGGTGGGCAAGACGTGGTACATATTGACAGGGGGAAGAAGCCACGACGTGTCTATCATAGCTTGGAAGGCAACGTAAACCAACTTTCAAAACAGCCAAAATGGAAAAATCAATCTAGTCCGCAACTCCTATACGGATTCCAAACGTAATTCGAGCATGATACAACTCAAATCACTTTGTAATGAAGATCATATGGTGTATAATCAAATCCAAAATCCAAATAAGACACATGAGAGTCTCCTAGTGATTGAATCTTCTAGGTTTATTGTGTTTTAGTTTCGTGTGGATTCAGAGAGAGAAATCGAACGACTGAAGTCATGTTTGTTATTGAGGCTAAACTAGATGTGAAACGAGGTCTAGCAAAATAAACACATAGCTCTCACTAAATTACTAGCCAACATTCACATCGTTTGTAAAGGAAAGATTGTGGTTGAGGAAACTAGATGAACGGAGTGTTACGAATAGAGGTGGGCAAGACGTGGTACACATTGACAGGGGGAAGAAGCCATGACGTGTCTATCATAGTTTGGAAGCCAACGTAAAACATCTTTCAAAACAGCCAAAACGGAAAAATCAATCTAGTCCAAAACTCCTATACGGATTCCAAACGTAATTCGAGCATGATACAACTCAAATCACTTTGTAATGAAGATCATATGGTGTATAATCAAATCCAAAATCCAAATAAGACACATGAAAGTCTCCTAGTGATTGAATCTTCTAGGTTTATTGTGTTTTAGTTTCGTGTGGATTCAGAGAGAGAAATCGAACGACTGAAGTCATGTTTGTTATTGAGGCTAAACTAGATGTGAAACGAGGTCTAGCAAAATAAACACATAGCTCTCACTAAATTACTAGCCAACATTCACATCGTTTGTAAAGGAAAGATTGTGGTTGAGGAAACTAGATGAACGGAGTGTTACGAATAGAGGTGGGCAAGACGTGGTACACATTGACAGGGGGAAGAAGCCATGACGTGTCTATCATAGTTTGGAAGCCAACGTAAAACATCTTTCAAAACAGCCAAAACGGAAAAATCAATCTAGTCCAAAACTCCTATACGGATTCCAAACGTAATTCGAGCATGATACAACTCAAATCACTTTGTAATGAAGATCATATGGTGTATAATCAAATCCAAAATCCAAATAAGACACATGAAAGTCTCCTAGTGATTGAATCTTCTAGGTTTATTGTGTTTTAGTTTCGTGTGGATTCAGAGAGAGAAATCGAACGACTGAAGTCATGTTTGTTATTGAGGCTAAACTAGATGTGAAACGAGGTCTAGCAAAATAAACACATAGCTCTCACTAAATTACTAGCCAACATTCACATCGTTTGTAAAGGAAAGATTGTGGTTGAGGAAACTAGATGAACGGAGTGTTACGAATAGAGGTGGGCAAGACGTGGTACACATTGACAGGGGGAAGAAGCCATGACGTGTCTATCATAGTTTGGAAGCCAACGTAAAACATCTTTCAAAACAGCCAAAACGGAAAAATCAATCTAGTCTGAAACTCCTATACGGATTCCAAACGTAATTCGAGCATGATACAACTCAAATCACCTTGCAATGAAGATCACATGGTGTATAATCAAATCCAAAATCCAAATAAGACACGTGAGAGTCTCCTAGTGATTGAATCTTCTAGGTTTATTGTGTTTTAGTTTCGTGTGGATTCAGAGAGAGAAATCGAACGACTGAAGTCATATTTGTTATTGAGGCTAAACTAGATGTGAAACGAGGTCTAGCAACACAAACACATAGTTCTCACAAAGTTACTAGCCAACATTCACATCGTTTGTAAAGAAAAGATCGTGGTTGAGGAAACTAGATGAACGGAGTGTTACGAATAGAGGTGGGCAAGACGTGGTACATATTGACAGGGGGAAGAAGCCACGACGTGTCTATCATAGCTTGGAAGGCAACGTAAAACAACTTTCAAAACAGCCAAAATGGAAAAATCAATCTAGTCCGCAACTCCTATACGGATTCCAAACATAATTCGAGCATGATACAACTCAAATCACTTTGTAATGAAGATCATATGGTGTATATTCAAATCCAAAATCCAAATAAGACACATGAGAGTCTCCTAGTGATTGAATCTTCTAGGTTGATTGTGTTTTAGTTTCGTGTAGTTTCTGAGAGAGAAATCGAACGACTGAAGTCATGTTTGTTATTGAGGCTAAACTAGATGTGAAACGAGGTCTAGCAACACAAACACATAGTTCTCACAAAGTTACTAGCCAACATTCACATCGTTTGTAAAGAAAAGATCGTGGTTGAGGAAACTAGATGAACGGAGTGTTACGAATAGAGGTGGGCAAGACGTGGTACATATTGACAGGGGGAAGAAGCCAAGACGTGTCTATCATAGCTTGGAAGGCAACGTAAACCAACTTTCAAAACAGCCAAAATGGAAAAATCAATCTAGTCCGCAACTCCTATACGGATTCCAAACGTAATTCGAGCATGATACAACTCAAATCACTTTATAATGAAGATCATATGGTGTATAATCAAATCCAAAATCCAAATAAGACACATGAGAGTCTCCTAGTGATTGAATCTTCTAGGTTTATTGTGTTTTAGTTTCGTGTGGATTCAGAGAGAGAAATCGAACGACTGAAGTCATGTTTGTTATTGAGGCTAAACTAGATGTGAAACGAGTTCTAGCAAAATAAACACATAGCTCTCACTAAATTACTAGCCAACATTCACATCGTTTGTAAAGGAAAGATTGTGGTTGAGGAAACTAGATGAACGGAGTGTTACGAATAGAGGTGGGCAAGACGTGGTACACATTGACAGGGGGAAGAAGCCATGACGTGTCTATCATAGTTTGGAAGCCAACTTAAAACATCTTTCAAAACAGCCAAAACGGAAAAATCAATCTAGTCCAAAACTCCTATACGGATTCCAAACGTAATTCGAGCATGATACAACTCAAATCACTTTGTAATGAAGATCACATGGTGTATAATCAAATCCAAAATCCAAATAAGACATATGAGAGTCTCCTAGTGATTGAATCTTCTAGGTTGATTGTGTTTTAGTTTCGTGTAGTTTCTGAGAGAGAAATCGAACGACTGAAGTCATGTTTGTTATTGAGGCTAAACTAGATGTGAAACGAGGTCTAGCAACACAAACACATAGTTCTCACAAAGTTACTAGCCAACATTCACATCGTTTGTAAAGAAAAGATCGTGGTTGAGGAAACTAGATGAACGGAGTGTTACGAATAGAGGTTGGCAAGACGTGGTAGATATTGACAGGGGGAAGAAGCCACGACGTGTCTATCATAGCTTGGAAGGCAACGTAAAACAACTTTCAAAACAGCCAAAATGGAAAAATCAATCTAGTCCGCAACTCCTATACGGATTCCAAACGTAATTCGAGCATGATACAACTCAAATCACTTTGTAATGAAGATCATATGGTGTATAATCAAATCCAAAATCCAAATAAGACACATGAGAGTCTCCTAGTGATTGAATCTTCTAGGTTGATTGTGTTTTAGTTTCGTGTGGATTCTGAGAGAGTAATCGAACGACTGAAGTCATGTTTGTTATTAAGGCTAAACTAGATGTGAAACGAGGTCTAGCAAAATAAACACATAGCTCTCACTAAATTACTAGCCAACATTCACATCGTTTGTAAAGGAAAGATTGTGGTTGAGGAAACTAGATGAACGGAGTGTTACGAATAGAGGTGGGCAAGACGTGGTACATATTGACAGGGGGAAGAAGCCACGACGTGTCTATCATAGCTTGGAAGGCAACGTAAAACAACTTTCAAAACAGCCAAAATGGAAAAATCAATCTAGTCCGCAACTCCTATACGGATTCCAAACGTAATTCGAGCATGATACAACTCAAATCACTTTGTAATGAAGATCATATGGTGTATATTCAAATCCAAAATCCAAATAAGACACATGAGAGTCTCCTAGTGATTGAATCTTCTAGGTTGATTGTGTTTTAGTTTCGTGTAGTTTCTGAGAGAGAAATCGAACGACTGAAGTCATGTTTGTTATTGAGGCTAAACTAGATGTGAAACGAGGTCTAGCAACACAAACACATAGTTCTCACAAAGTTACTAGCCAACATTCACATCGTTTGTAAAGAAAAGATCGTGGTTGAGGAAACTAGATGAACGGAGTGTTATGAATAGAGGTGGGCAAGACGTGGTACATATTGACAGGGGGAAAAAGCCACGACGTGTCTATCATAGCTTGGAAGGCAACGTAAAACAACTTTCAAAACAGCCAAAATGGAAAAATCAATCTAGTCCGCAACTCCTATACGGATTCCAAACGTAATTCGAGCATGATACAACTCAAATCACTTTGTAATGAAGATCATATGGTGTATATTCAAATCCAAAATCCAAATAAGACACATGAGAGTCTCCTAGTGATTGAATCTTCTAGGTTGATTGTGTTTTAGTTTCGTGTAGTTTCTGAGAGAGAAATCGAACGACTGAAGTCATGTTTGTGATTGAGGCTAAACTAGATGTGAAACGAGGTCTAGCAACACAAACACATAGTTCTCACAAAGTTACTAGCCAACATTCACATCGTTTGTAAAGAAAAGATCGTGGTTGAGGAAACTAGATGAACGGAGTGTTACGAATAGAGGTGGGCAAGACGTGGTACATATTGACAGGGGGAAGAAGCCACGACGTGTCTATCATAGCTTGGAAGGCAACGTAAACCAACTTTCAAAACAGCCAAAATGGAAAAATCAATCTAGTCCGCAACTCCTATACGGATTCCAAACGTAATTCGAGCATGATACAACTCAAATCACTTTGTAATGAAGATCATATGGTGTATAATCAAATCCAAAATCCAAATAAGACACATGAGAGTCTCCTAGTGATTGAATCTTCTAGGTTTATTGTGTTTTAGTTTCGTGTGGATTCAGAGAGAGAAATCGAACGACTGAAGTCATGTTTGTTATTGAGGCTAAACTAGATGTGAAACGAGGTCTAGCAAAATAAACACATAGCTCTCACTAAATTACTAGCCAACATTCACATCGTTTGTAAAGGAAAGATTGTGGTTGAGGAAACTAGATGAACGGAGTGTTACGAATAGAGGTGGGCAAGACGTGGTACACATTGACAGGGGGAAGAAGCCATGACGTGTCTATCATAGTTTGGAAGCCAACGTAAAACATCTTTCAAAACAGCCAAAACGGAAATATCAATCTAGTCCAAAACTCCTATACGGATTCCAAACGTAATTCGAGCATGATACAACTCAAATCACTTTGTAATGAAGATCATATGGTGTATAATCAAATCCAAAATCCAAATAAGACACATGAAAGTCTCCTAGTGATTGAATCTTCTAGGTTTATTGTGTTTTAGTTTCGTGTGGATTCAGAGAGAGAAATCGAACGACTGAAGTCATGTTTGTTATTGAGGCTAAACTAGATGTGAAACGAGGTCTAGCAAAATAAACACATAGCTCTCACTAAATTACTAGCCAACATTCACATCGTTTGTAAAGGAAAGATTGTGGTTGAGGAAACTAGATGAACGGAGTGTTACGAATAGAGGTGGGCAAGACGTGGTACACATTGACAGGGGGAAGAAGCCATGACGTGTCTATCATAGTTTGGAAGCCAACGTAAAACATCTTTCAAAACAGCCAAAACGGAAAAATCAATCTAGTCCAAAACTCCTATACGGATTCCAAACGTAATTCGAGCATGATACAACTCAAATCACTTTGTAATGAAGATCATATGGTGTATAATCAAATCCAAAATCCAAATAAGACACATGAAAGTCTCCTAGTGATTGAATCTTCTAGGTTTATTGTGTTTTAGTTTCGTGTGGATTCAGAGAGAGAAATCGAACGACTGAAGTCATGTTTGTTATTGAGGCTAAACTAGATGTGAAACGAGGTCTAGCAAAATAAACACATAGCTCTCACTAAATTACTAGCCAACATTCACATCGTTTGTAAAGGAAAGATTGTGGTTGAGGAAACTAGATGAACGGAGTGTTACGAATAGAGGTGGGCAAGACGTGGTACACATTGACAGGGGGAAGAAGCCATGACGTGTCTATCATAGTTTGGAAGCCAACGTAAAACATCTTTCAAAACAGCCAAAACGGAAAAATCAATCTAGTCCAAAACTCCTATACGGATTCCAAACGTAATTCGAGCATGATACAACTCAAATCACTTTGTAATGAAGATCACATGGTGTACAATCAAATCCAAAATCCAAATAAGACACATGAGAGTCTCCTAGTGATTGAATCTTCTAGGTTAATTGTGTTTTAGTTTCGTGTAGTCTCTGAGAGAGAAATCGAACGACTGAAGTCATGTTCGTTATTGAGGCTAAACTAGATGTTAAACGAGGTCTAGCAAAACAAACACATAGTTCTCACTAAGTTAGTAGCCAACATTCACATCGTTTGTAAAGAAAAGATCGTGGTTGAGGAAACTAGATGAACGGAGTGTTACGAATAGAGGTGGGCAAGACGTGGTACACATTGACAGGGGGAAGAAGCCATGACGTGTCTATCATAGCTTGGAAGCCAACGTAAAACAACTTTCAAAACAGCCAAAACGGAAAAATTAATCTAGTCCGAAACTCCTATACGGATTCCAAACGTAATTCGAGCATGATACAACTCAAATCACCTTGCAATGAAGATCACAAGGTGTATAATCAAATCCAAAATCCAAATAAGACATGTGTGAGTCTCCTAGTGATTGAATCTTCTAGGTTGATTGTGTTTTAGTTTTGTGGAGTTTCTAAGAGAGAAATCAAACGACTGAAGTAATGTTTGTTATTGAGGCTAAACTAGATGTGAAACGAGGTCTAGCAACACAAACACATAGTTCTCACAAAGTTACTAGCCAACATTCACATCATTTGTAAAGAAAAGATCGTGGTTGAGAAACTATATGAACGAAGTGTTACGAATAGAGGTGGGCAAGACGTGGTACATATTGACAGGGGGAAGAAGCCACGACGTGTCTATCATAGATTGGAAGCCAACGTAAAACAACTTTCAAAACAGCCAAAACGGAAAAATCAATCTAGTCCGAAACTCCTATACGGATTCCAAACGTAATTCGAGCATGATACAACTCAAATCACCTTGCAATGAAGATCACATGGTGTATAATCAAATCCAAAATCCAAATAAGACACGTGAGAGTCTCCTAGTGATTGAATCTTCTAGGTTGATTGTGTTTTAGTTTCGTGGAGTTTCTAAGAGAGAAATCAAACGACTGAAGTAATGTTTGTTATTGAGGCTAAACTAGATATTAAACGAGGTCTAGCAACACAAACACATAGTTCTCACAAAGTTACTAGCCAACATTCACATCGTTTGTAAAGAAAAGATCGTGGTTGAGGAAACTAGATGAACGGAGTGTTACGAATAGAGGTCGGCAAGACGTGGTACATATTGACAGGGGGAAGAAGCCACGACGTGTCTATCATAGCTTGGAAGCCAACGTAAAACAACTTTCAAAACAGCCAAAATGGAAAAATCAATCTAGTCTGAAACTCCTATACGGATTCCAAACGTAAATCGAGCATGATACAACTCAAATCACTTTGCAATGAAGATCACATGGTGTATAATCAAATCCAAAATCCAAATAAGACACGTGAGAGTCTCCTAGTGATTGAATCTTCTAGGTTGATTGTGTTTTAGTTTCGTGGAGTTTCTAAGAGAGAAATCAAACGACTGAAGTAATGTTTGTTATTGAGGCTAAACTAGATGTGAAACGAGGTCTAGCAACACAAACACATAGTTCTCACAAAGTTACTAGCCAACATTCACATCATTTGTAAAGGAAAGATCGTGGTTTAGGAAACTAGATGAACGGAGTGTTACGAATAGAGGTGGGCAAGACGTGGTACATATTGACAGGGGGAAGAAGCCACGACGTGTCTATCATAGCTTGGAAGCCAACGTAAAACAACTTTCAAAACAGCCAAAACGGAAAAATCAATCTAGTCCGAAACTCCTATACGGATTCCAAACGTAATTCGAGCATGATACAACTCAAATCACCTTGCAATGAAGATCACATGGTGTATAATCAAATCCAAAATCCAAATAAGACACGTGAGAGTCTCCTAGTGATTGAATCTTCTAGGTTGATTGTGTTTTAGTTTCGTGGAGTTTCTAAGAGAGAAATCAAACGACTGAAGTAATGTTTGTTATTGAGGCTAAACTAGATATGAAACGAGGTCTAGCAAAACAAACACATAGTTCTCACTAAATTACTAGCCAACATTCACATCGTTTGTAAAGGAAAGATTGTGGTTGAGGAAACTAGATGAACGGAGTGTTACGAATAGAGGTGGGCAAGACGTGGTACACATTGACAGGGGGAAGAAGCCATGACGTATCTATCATAGCTTGGAAGCCAACGTAAAACAACTTTCAAAACAGCTAAAACAGAAAAATTAATCTAGTCCGAAACTCCTATACGGATTCCAAACGTAATTCGAGCATGATACAACTCAAATCACCTTGCAATGAAGATCACATGGTGTATAATCAAATCCAAAATCCAAATAAGACATGTGTGAGTCTCCTAGTGATTGAATCTTCTAGGTTGATTATGTTTTAGTTTTATGGAGTTTCTAAGAGAGAAATCAAACGACTGAAGTAATGTTTGTTATTGAGGCTAAACTAGATGTGAAACGAGGTCTAGCAACACAAACACATAGTTCTCACAAAGTTACTAGCCAACATTCACATCGTTTGTAAAGAAAAGATCGTGGTTGAGAAACTATATGAACGAAGTGTTACGAATAGAGGTGGGCAAGACGTGGTACATATTGACAGGGGGAAGAAGCCACGACGTGTCTATCATAGCTTGGAAGCCAACGTAAAACAACTTTCAAAACAGCCAAAACGGAAAAATCAATCTAGTCCGAAACTTCTATACGGATTCCAAACGTAATTCGAGCATGATACAACTCAAATCACCTTGCAATGAAGATCACATGGTGTATAATCAAATCCAAAATCCAAATAAGACACGTGAGAGTCTCCTAGTGATTGAATCTTCTAGGTTGATTGTGTTTTAGTTTCGTGGAGTTTCTAAGAGAGAAATCAAACGACTGAAGTAATGTTTGTTATTGAGGCTAAACTAGATGTGAAACGAGGTCTAGCAACACAAACACATAGTTCTCACAAAGTTACTAGCCAACATTCACATCGTTTGTAAAGAAAAGATCGTGGTTGAGGAAACTAGATGAACGGAGTGTTACGAATAGAGGTGGGCAAGACGTGGTACATATTGACAGGGGGAAGAAGCCACGACGTGTCTATCATAGCTTGGAAGCCAACGTAAAACAACTTTCAAAACAGCCAAAATGGAAAAATCAATCTAGTCTGAAACTCCTATACGGATTCCAAACGTAAATCGAGCAAGATACAACTCAAATCACTTTGCAATGAAGATCACATGGTGTATAATCAAATCCAAAATCCAAATAAGACACGTGAGAATCTCCTAGTGATTGAATCTTCTAGGTTGATTGTGTTTTAGTTTCGTGGAGTTTCTAAGAGAGAAATCAAACGACTGAAGTAATGTTTGTTATTGAGGCTAAACTAGATGTGAAACGAGGTCTAGCAACACAAACACATAGTTCTCACAAAGTTACTAGCCAACATTCACATCGTTTGTAAAGAAAAGATCGTGGTTGAGGAAACTAGATGAACGGAGTGTTACGAATAGAGGTGGGCAAGACGTGGTACATATTGACAGGGGGAAGAAGCCACGACGTGTCTATCATAGCTTGGAAGCCAACGTAAAACAACTTTCAAAACAGCCAAAATGGAAAAATCAATCTAGTCTGAAACTCCTATACGGATTCCAAACGTAAATCGAGCATGATACAACTCAAATCACTTTGCAATGAAGATCACATGGTGTATAATCAAATCCAAAATCCAAATAAGACACGTGAGAGTCTCCTAGTGATTGAATCTTCTAGGTTGATTGTGTTTTAGTTTCGTGGAGTTTCTAAGAGAGAAATCAAACGACTGAAGTAATGTTTGTTATTGAGGCTAAACTAGATGTGAAACGAGGTCTAGCAACACAAACACATAGTTCTCACAAAGTTACTAGCCAACATTCACATCATTTGTAAAGGAAAGATCGTGGTTTAGGAAACTAGATGAACGGAGTGTTACGAATAGAGGTGGGCAAGACGTGGTACATATTGACAGGGGGAAGAAGCCACGACGTGTCTATCATAGCTTGGAAGCCAACGTAAAACAACTTTCAAAACAGCCAAAACGGAAAAATCAATCTAGTCTGAAACTCCTATACGGATTCCAAACGTAATTCGAGCATGATACAACTCAAATCACTTTGTAATGAAGATCATATGGTGTATAATCAAATCCAAAATCCAAATAAGACACATGAGAGTCTCCTAGTAATTGAATCTTCTAGGTTGATTGTGTTTTAGTTTCGTGTAGTTTCTGAGAGAGAAATCGAACGACTGAAGTCATGTTTGTTATTGAGGCTAAACTAGATATGAAACGAGGTCTCGCAAAACAAACACATAGTTCTCACTAAATTACTAGCCAACATTCACATCGTTTGTAAAGGAAAGATTGTGGTTGAGGAAACTAGATGAACGGAGTGTTACGAATAGAGGTGGGCAAGACGTGGTACACATTGACAGGGGGAAGAAGCCATGACGTGTCTATCATAGCTTGGAAGCCAACGTAAAACATCTTTCAAAACAGCCAAAACGGAAAAATCAATCTAGTCCAAAACTCCTATACGGATTCCAAACGTAATTCGAGCATGATACAACTCAAATCACTTTGTAATGAAGATCACATGGTGTATAATCAAATCCAAAATCCAAATAAGACACATGAGAGTCTCCTAGTGATTGAATCTTCTAGGTTAATTGTGTTTTAGTTTCGTGTAGTCTCTGAGAGAGAAATCGAACGACTGAAGTCATGTTCGTTATTGAGGCTAAACTAGATGTTAAACGAGGTCTAGCAAAACAAACACATAGTTCTCACTAAGTTACTAGCCAACATTCACATCATTTGTAAAGGAAATATCGTGGTTGAAGAAACTAGATGAACGGAGTGTTACGAATAGATGTGGGCAAGACGTGGTACATATTGACAGGGGGAAGAAGCCACGACGTGTCTATCATAGCTTGGAAGCCAACGTAAAATAACTTTCAAAACAGCCAAAACCGAAAAATCAATCTAGTCCGAAACTCCTATACGGATTCCATACGTAAATCGAGCATGATACAACTCAAATCACTTTGCAATGAAGATCACATGGTGTATAATCAAATCCAAAATCCAAATAAGACACGTGAGAGTCTCCTAGTGATTGAATCTTCTAGGTTGATTGTGTTTTAGTTTCGTGGAGTTTCTAAGAGAGAAATCAAACGACTGAAGTAATGTTTGTTATTGAGGCTAAACTAGATGTGAAACGAGGTCTAGCAACACAAACACATAGTTCTCACAAAGTTACTAGCCAACATTCACATCGTTTGTAAAGAAAAGATCGTGGTTGAGGAAACTAGATGAACGGAGTGTTACGAATAGAGGTGGGCAAGACGTGGTACATATTGACAGGGGGAAGAAGCCATGACGTGTCTATCATAGCTTGGAAGGCAACGTAAAACAACTTTCAAAACAGCCAAAATGGAAAAATCAATCTAGTCCGAAACTCCTATACGGATTCCAAACGTAAATCGAGCATGATACAACTCAAATCACTTTGCAATGAAGATCACATGGTGTATAATCAAATCCAAAATCCAAATAAGACACGTGAGAGTCTCCTAGTGATTGAATCTTCTAGGTTGATTGTGTTTTAGGTTCGTGGAGTTTCTAAGAAAGAAATCAAACGACTGAAGTAATGTTTGTTATTGAGGCTAAACTAGATGTGAAACGAGGTCTAGCAACACAACCACATAGTTCTCACAAAGTTACTAGCCAACATTCACATCGTTTGTAAAGAAAAGATCGTGGTTGAGGAAACTAGATGAACGGAGTGTTACGAATAGAGGTGGGCAAGACGTGGTACATATTGACAGGGGGAAGAAGCCACGACGTGTCTATCATAGCTTGGAAGGCAACGTAAAACAACTTTCAAAACAGCCAAAATGGAAAAATCAATCTAGTCCGAAACTCCTATACGGATTCCAAACGTAATTCGAGCATGATACAACTCAAATCACTTTGTAATGAAGATCACATGGTGTATAATCAAATCCAAAATCCAAATAAGACACGTGAGAGTCTCCTAGTGATTGAATCTTCTAGGTTGATTGTGTTTTAGTTTCGTGGAGTTTCTAAGAGAGAAATCAAACGACTGAAGTAATGTTTGTTATTGAGGCTAAACTAGATGTGAAACGAGGTCTAGCAACACAAACACATAGTTCTCACAAAGTTACTAGCCAACATTCACATCGTTTGTAAAGAAAAGATCGTGGTTGAGGAAACTAGATGAACGGAGTGTTACAAATAGAGGTGGGCAAGACGTGGTACATATTGACAGGGGGAAGAAGCCATGACGTGTCTATCATAGCTTGGAAGGCAACGTAAAACAACTTTCAAAACAGCCAAAATGGAAAAATCAATCTAGTCCGAAACTCCTATACGGATTTCAAACGTAATTCGAGCATGATACAACTTAAATCACCTTGCAATGAAGATCACATGGTGTATAATCAAATCCAAAATCCAAATAAGACACGTGAGAGTCTCCTAGTGATTGAATCTTCAAGGTTGATTGTGTTTTAGTTTCGAGGAGTTTCTAAGAGAGAAATCGAACGACTGAAGTAATGTTTGTTATTGAGGCTAAACAAGATGTGAAACGAGGTCTAGCAACACAAACACATAGTTCTCACAAAGTTACTAGCCAACATTCACATCGTTTGTAAAGAAAAGATCGTGGTTGAGGAAACTAGATGAACGAAGTGTTACGAATAGAGGTGGGCAAGACGTGGTACATATTGACAGGGGGAAGAAGCCACGACGTGTCTATCATAGCTTGGAAGCCAACGTAAAACAACTTTCAAAACAGCCAAAACAGAAAAATCAATCTAGTCCGAAACTCCTATACGGATTCCAAACGTAATTCGAGCATGATACAACTCAAATCACTTTGTAATGAAGATCACATGGTATATAATAAATCCAAAATCCAAATAAGACACATGAGAGTCTCCTAGTGATTGAATCTTCTAGGTTGATTGTGTTTTAGTTTCGTGTAGTCTCTGAGAGAGAAATCGAACGACTGAAGTCATGTTCGTTATTGAGGCTAAACTAGATGTTAAACGAGGTCTAGCAAAACAAACACATAGTTCTCACTAAGTTACTAGCCAACATTCACATCGTTTGTAAAGGAAAATCGTGGTTGAGGAAACTAGATGAACGGAGTGTTACGAATAGAGGTGGGCAAGACGTGGTACACATTGACAGGGAGAAGAAGCCATGACGTGTCTATCATAGCTTGGAAGCCAACGTAAAACAACTTTCAAAACAGCCAAAACGGAAAAATCAATCTAGTCCGAAACTCCTATACGGATTCCAAACACAAATCGAGCATGATACAACTCAAATCACTATGCAATGAAGATCACATGGTGTATAATCAAATCCAAAATCCAAATAAGACACGTGAGAGTCTCCTAGTGATTGAATCTTCTAGGTTGATTGTGTTTTAGTTTCGTGGAGTTTCTAAGAGAGAAATCAAACGACTGAAGTAATGTTTGTTATTGAGGCTAAACTAGATGTGAAACGAGGTCTAGCAACACAAACACATAGTTCTCACAAAGTTACTAGCCAACATTCACATCGTTTGTAAAGAAAAGATCGTGGTTGAGGAAACTAGATGAACGGAGTGTTACGAATAGAGGTGGGCAAGACGTGGTACATATTGACAGGGGGAAGAAGCCACGACGTGTCTATCATAGCTTGGAAGCCAACGTAAAACAACTTTCAAAACAGCCAAAATGGAAAAATCAATCTAGTCCGAAACTCCTATACGGATTCCAAACGTAATACGAGCATGATACAACTCAAATCACTTTGTAATGAAGATCATATGGTGTATAATCAAATCCAAAATCCAAATAAGACACATGAGAGTCTCCTAGTGATTGAATCTTCTAGGTTGATTGTGTTTTAGTTTCGTGTAGTTTCTGAGAGAGAAATCGAACGACTGAAGTCATGTTTGTTATTGAGGCTAAACTAGATGTGAAACGAGGTCTAGCAAAATAAATACATAGTTCTCACTAAATTACTAGCCAACATTCACATCGTTTGTAAAGGAAAGATTGTGGTTGAGGAAACTAGATGAACGGAGTGTTACGAATAGAGGTGGGCAAGACGTGGTACACATTGACAGGGGGAGGAAGCCATGACGTGTCTATCATAGCTTGGAAGCCAACGTAAAACATCTTTCAAAACAGCCAAAACGGAAAAATCAATCTAGTCCAAAACTCCTATACGGATTCCAAACGTAATTCGAGCATGATACAACTCAAATCACTTTGTAATGAAGATCACATGGTATATAATAAATCCAAAATCCAAATAAGACACATGAGAGTCTCCTAGTGATTGAATCTTCTAGGTTGATTGTGTTTTAGTTTTGTGTAGTCTCTGAGAGAGAAATCGAACGACTGAAGTCATGTTCGTTATTGAGGCTAAACTAGATGTTAAACGAGGTCTAGCAAAACAAACACATAGTTCTCACTAAGTTAATAGCCAACATTCACATCGTTTGTAAAGGAAAGATCGTGGTTGAGGAAACTATATGAATGGATTGTTACGAATAGAGGTGGGCAAGACGTGGTACACATTGACAGGGGGAAAAAGCCATGACGTGTCTATCATAGCTTGGAAGCCAACGTAAAACAACTTTCAAAACAGCCAAAATGGAAAAATTAATCTAGTCCGAAACTCCTATACGGATTTCAAACGTAATTCGAGCATGATACAACTTAAATCACCTTGCAATGAAGATCACATGGTGTATAATCAAATCCAAAATCCAAATAAGACACGTGAGAGTCTCCTAGTGATTGAATCTTCAAGGTTGATTGTGTTTTAGTTTCGAGGAGTTTCTAAGAGAGAAATCGAACGACTGAAGTAATGTTTGTTATTGAGGCTAAACAAGATGTAAAACGAGGTCTAGCAACACAAACACATAGTTCTCACAAAGTTACTAGCCAACATTCACATCGTTTGTAAAGAAAAGATCGTGGTTGAGGAAACTAGATGAACGAAGTGTTACGAATAGAGGTGGGCAAGACGTGGTACATATTGACAGGGGGAAGAAGCCACGACGTGTCTATCATAGCTTGGAAGCCAACGTAAAACAACTTTCAAAACAGCCAAAACGGAAAAATCAATCTAGTCCAAAACTCCTATACGGATTCCAAACGTAATTCGAGCATGATACAACTCAAATCACTTTGTAATGAAGATCACATGGTATATAATAAATCCAAAATCCAAATAAGACACATGAGAGTCTCCTAGTGATTGAATCTTCTAGGTTGATTGTGTTTTAGTTTCGTGTAGTCTCTGAGAGAGAAATCGAACGACTGAAGTCATGTTCGTTATTGAGGCTAAACTAGATGTTAAACGAGGTCTAGCAAAACAAACACATAGTTCTCACTAAGTTACTAGCCAACATTCACATCGTTTGTAAAGGAAAGATCGTGGTTGAGGAAACTATATGAATGGATTGTTACGAATAGAGGTGGGCAAGACGTGGTACACATTGACAGGGGGAAAAAGCCATGACGTGTCTATCATAGCTTGGAAGCCAACGTAAAACAACTTTCAAAACAGCCAAAACGGAAAAATTAATCTAGTCCGAAACTCCTATACGGATTTCAAACGTAATTCGAGCATGATACAACTTAAATCACCTTGCAATGAAGATCACATGGTGTATAATCAAATCCAAAATCCAAATAAGACACGTGAGAGTCTCCTAGTGATTGAATCTTCAAGGTTGATTGTGTTTTAGTTTCGAGGAGTTTCTAAGAGAGAAATCGAACGACTGAAGTAATGTTTGTTATTGAGGCTAAACAAGATGTGAAACGAGGTCTAGCAACACAAACACATAGTTCTCACAAAGTTACTAGCCAACATTCACATCGTTTGTAAAGAAAAGATCGTGGTTGAGGAAACTAGATGAACGAAGTGTTACGAATAGAGGTGGGCAAGACGTGGTACATATTGACAGGGGGAAGAAGCCACGACGTGTCTATCATAGCTTGGAAGCCAACGTAAAACAACTTTCAAAACAGCCAAAACGGAAAAATCAATCTAGTCCGAAACTCCTATACGGATTCCAAACGTAATTCGAGCATGATACAACTCAAATCACTTTGTAATGAAGATCACATGGTATATAATAAATCCAAAATCCAAATAAGACACATGAGAGTCTCCTAGTGATTGAATCTTCTAGGTTGATTGTGTTTTAGTTTCGTGTAGTCTCTGAGAGAGAAATCGAACGACTGAAGTCATGTTTGTTATTGAGGCTAAACTAGATGTGAAACGAGGTCTAGCAAAACAAACACATAGTTCTCACTAAGTTACTAGCCAACATTCACATCGTTTGTAAAGGAAAATCGTGGTTGAGGAAACTAGATGAACGGAGTGTTACGAATAGAGGTGGGCAAGACGTGGTACACATTGACAGGGAGAAGAAGCCATGACGTGTCTATCATAGCTTGGAAGCCAACGTAAAACAACTTTCAAAACAGCCAAAACGGAAAAATCAATCTAGTCCGAAACTCCTATACGGATTCCAAACACAAATCGAGCATGATACAACTCAAATCACTTTGCAATGAAGATCACATGGTGTATAATCAAATCCAAAATCCAAATAAGACACGTGAGAGTCTCCTAGTGATTGAATCTTCTAGGTTGATTGTGTTTTAGTTTCGTGGAGTTTCTAAGAGAGAAATCAAACGACTGAAGTAATGTTTGTTATTGAGGCTAAACTAGATGTGAAACGAGGTCTAGCAACACAAACACATAGTTCTCACAAAGTTACTAGCCAACATTCACATCGTTTGTAAAGAAAAGATCGTGGTTGAGGAAACTAGATGAACGGAGTGTTACGAATAGAGGTGGGCAAGACGTGGTACATATTGACAGGGGGAAGAAGCCACGACGTGTCTATCATAGCTTGGAAGCCAACGTAAAACAACTTTCAAAACAGCCAAAATGGAAAAATCAATCTAGTCCGAAACTCCTATACGGATTCCAAACGTAATTCGAGCATGATACAACTCAAATCACTTTGTAATGAAGATCATATGGTGTATAATCAAATCCAAAATCCAAATAAGACACATGAGAGTCTCCTAGTGATTGAATCTTCTAGGTTGATTGTGTTTTAGTTTCGTGTAGTTTCTGAGAGAGAAATCGAACGACTGAAGTCATGTTTGTTATTGAGGCTAAACTAGATGTGAAACGAGGTCTAGCAAAATAAATACATAGTTCTCACTAAATTACTAGCCAACATTCACATCGTTTGTAAAGGAAAGATTGTGGTTGAGGAAACTAGATGAACGGAGTGTTACGAATAGAGGTGGGCAAGACGTGGTACACATTGACAGGGGGAGGAAGCCATGACGTGTCTATCATAGCTTGGAAGCCAACGTAAAACATCTTTCAAAACAGCCAAAACGGAAATATCAATCTAGTCCAAAACTCCTATACGGATTCCAAACATAATTCGAGCATGATACAACTCAAATCACTTTGTAATGAAGATCACATGGTGTATAATCAAATCCAAAATCCAAATAAGACACATGAGAGTCTCCTAGTGATTGAATCTTCTAGGTTAATTGTGTTTTAGTTTCGTGTAGTCTCTGAGAGAGAAATCGAACGACTGAAGTCATGTTCGTTATTAAGGCTAAACTAGATGTTAAACGAGGTCTAGCAAAACAAACACATAGTTCTCACTAAGTTACTAGCCAACATTCACATCGTTTGTAAAGGAAAGATCGTGGTTGAGGAAACTAGATGAACGGAGTGTTACGAATAGATGTGGGCAAGACGTGGTACATATTGACAGGGGGAAGAAGCCACGACGTGTCTATCATAGCTTGGACGCCAACGTAAAATAACTTTCAAAACAGCCAAAACCGAAAAATCAATCTAGTCCAAAAATCCTATACGGATTCCAAACGTAATTCGAGCATGATACAACTCAAATCACTTTGCAATGAAGATCACATGGTGTATAATCAAATCCGAAATCCAAATAAGACATTGATGAAATTCCTTTTACCGGTTTCAAAGATAAAACCTAGATTCACTAATCCGATGTAGAATAGGTAGGTTCGTTCAAAGTGACCAACAATACACTCTAATCCTATGGATTACAAGTTCAGCTAAGTGATCAAAGTTGTTTAAGTGTCACGATTTATCAAATCAAATAAGTGTAAATTCGGTGTAAACAATTAATGGAAAGGCGTTAGGAGAAGGGATATATCTTAGGGATTAGATCATTTAGAACCAAGCAATTATTGAGGTTATCAATTAAGAACCAATCAAGAACTCAACCATAAATTTAAGAGGACCACTTTCGTGGCATCAACTACTTCAACAATCAATCTAACACCCTAAACTGTCGTTTGAGTTTACAAAGAGTGATGAGCATTAAACGTATTGGATCGATTTGTTCACGAGTTGCCTTTACTTTAACTTTCGTTGGCTAAGGACAACTCGCCCATCTATGTTAATTCAAGCAATTCACAACACTTTTGATGAGTAAATTAAACCTAAAATCAAAGGCTAGGTGATCTAGCTAGTCTAGGCTTTAAGCACAACAATAGATGGAGATATCAAATATATTTCAAAACCTATATATGCTTAGTTCATGGATCTCTAATCCCATCGAACCCTCAACAACAAAGAGGATTAATCGCCCATAATCAAGCAAGAACAGCAGCAAGAGACATAAGAAACTTCATTGAATCAATAAAAAAGATAAGTGTTTAAAAAAACTTCAACAAAGGGTGAAGACAATCTTCAAGTCTCACAAAACAATAAAAACAAAGTATCGATCTCTCAATTCACTCTAACGATCTCTTCCTCGTGTTTTCTGCTGTGAAAAACGTGTCTTTTTAGGTCTGGGGCGGTTGAGATTTTATAGAGAAAATCCTAGGTGGCGAAAATAGGTTTAATGAAGATTTCCAAAAGTTGATCTTATGGGGAGCGGGTGCTCCTTTTCTTCAGAATCTTCAAAAAGATCCAATTTCCCTCCTTTTCTGCCAAATCTCTTCGTGAGCCTCAATCCTTCATTCCAGTCGTCTTTGGACCTAAAATGACTCAAAATAGAATGAAAGACTCGATAAAAGCCTACAAAACAAGGGTTAGAATGCGCCAAAAACGCATTATATCAATTCCCCCAAACTTAGATCATTGTTTGTCCTCAAACAAATTCAAGACCAAGTGAAGAAGAAAGGTTTGAAAACGTGGGAACTCTCTCATCCTCAGTGAACCGAGTTTAAAACATTCAATCTAGAGACCACATAATCCAAATTACGAATAGCAAAGCTTTACCAAAACTCCTCAACACATTTCTCAACCATGTCTCATTTCCCAAACACAAACTCAACGCATCAAAGTTGCGTGAGGGTCTCGCTAAAGACACCATTTAGGGTAGACGACGCTAAAGGGTTTAAGGCCATTTAGAGGTGGAGTTCAAAATGTTTAAAGTGTTTAAGGGTTATCTGATGTTTCGTAGAGGATGCAGGATATCGCACAAAATTGCAAGAGAGAATAAGTCCGTTGATATTCCACATTCTCTAAACCACTCTTTCTTCCTTCAACTCTCCAATATCTCATCTAGCCATCGTCCACCTTGGGTATACTCGCTATGCAGAGAGACACTTTCTATTTTACAGATTTACCACTCTTCATCATCTGTTTTTTTTTTTTTTTTTTGAAAGATGATGAAGAAGGTTTTGATTACAAACGTACATCTCTCAGTCACAAAGATATTCAGAGTTGTCGTACATACCCAAGTAGAGCTCATCATTGCCATCCCTTCCTTGTGGAATTTTGGGTTCTTTTCGTCCCGCCCCTTCGTAAAACCATCTTCTAAAAATAGCAACGGGTGCTCTTCCTCAAGAGCAGGTGCTCTGTTGAAAGTTGGAAGAGTGATTTAGAGGCAGTTTTGACCCAATTCTCTCCGGCCCTTTTGCGCATATGCTGCACATATGACAATGAAGTAACAAGAATGCAAGGGGCTTGAAAAGATGTAAGGGTTAAGGAGGGTACTAACTAAAAATGAGCTAGCTATTCAGGAACAACAAGAGTGATAAAAAGAATAAGGAGTCCTGAATATGATTCGTTTCCCTAATCTAGTGCCAATAGCGAGATAGTGTATCGAAGTGTTCCAGCTGGTGGTATCATCGGAGTCTTCATCAGTGATTGGCTTCTTGCATTTAGCGGAGCGTGTAGAGCGGCATGCGGATGAGGAAGGACAGGCCAAAGACAGTTGAGCAGAAGGCGGCTGAACGGGTGCTATGGAGGGCATGGTCTTTGTAGCGTCCGTTTTGGTACACTCTTTCTGGAGCATGTGCAAAATCTGGCGGAGCAAACCGTTGTTCTTCTTGGTGGAGGCCACCATCCATCGGTGGTACTCTGCGTCCTCTGGGTTGTCTAAAATGTCACCGAGCGTAAGGTTGGCGGTAGTACGCCCTGGTCTGTTGCGTCCTCCTTGTACCAGTTTCTAGATCCTCTGCCTCCTCATGGCTCAACGGAACATCTGTAGCGGGAGCGGGAGCAGGTCTGGTAGTTGAGGTGCTCTTTCTGGGTTTCGAGGTGCTCCCTTCAGGTGCTCTAGTCGAGGTGCTCCTTTCAGGAGCAGACGCTCCGGAGCAGAGATAATCTGTTCCTGGTGTGAAACCAACGTTTGCTGCAACCTCCAAGTCCGTCAGCGATGGATGCAGTAAGCTGCAAAACAGAACCCTCTTGGCCCGTGATGTAAACCGGTAAGTGGTGGCATCCTGGAGGATCTCGTAATTAATGAGAAAAGCGGTATCAATAAACTTAGTCTCCTCGATACATGTCGAGGTGCCAATATCCACTCCCAAGTGCAAAAACAATCGGGTAAGGAGACTTCCAATCCTCTCCGACCCCGCAGCAGTATTTCCCTTAGCAACCTTTGTCCGTTTGTCTGCAATAACCTCTGCAAACAATGCTCCCATGTTGACACTCACATCAATGTCACAACTCAACCCATCTTCTCCCCCAATAGCGTTCTGTACCGCGTTGTAGAGGAGAATCAACTCATCCATTCTCACCTTGGTTGGGTCATCTCGTGAGAACAAGATGGTGCTAATTGCCTTTGCCGCGATACGTAAGGCTGGGTTTCGGATTGAGGATTGCGCGGCTGAGAGAGAGAAGTAGTTGCCACTTGCTATGAAATCCCAAAACCGGTGGCCAACTGGTAGACGGTTGGGTAAGTGCACAGTCTCCTCTCTAGAGTCGAAGCCATAAAGCTCGCAAAGTTCAGGGATGGTGATCTCATATTTCTTTCCTCCAGCGAAGAAATAAAGCGCTCCCTCTAATGCAACCGGCTTGTGTGGGTCCGCGTAGACGACCTTTGCTGAAGTAAGGGATTGGCAAACCAAGTCAGGGTAAAGAGCATCAGGTTGCGTGGCTAAGTCGATCATCTGCGTACTTGCAAGCACGCTCCCCACGTCGTGAAACAGACCCAACCCCTTCAGAGTGGTTGCGCATAGGTAGCGGGTTGGCTCAACCGCAATGCTTAACCAGTTGTTGTAATGGTAAGCGTCCAATTGATCCCAAACAGCATCAGATATAACAAGGAGGCGAGCATCGGGTAGGGAAAATTGTTGGCCTTCTTCACGTGGCCAAGGGTTGCAAGTGAGATGAGAGGAGCAGGATTCGCCTTTTCCTTTAGAGGATCGCGGCGGCTTTCCAAAAGATGTCCTTGGTCCTGTCATCCTGCAATGACAACAACAACCGCAACATTCGTAAAGTCCACACAAACACATCGTAATCAAAGGAAAGTTTCCTCTTTTGGTTTCAAGATTCTATGTGTTCATATGCTAACAAGTAAATCCGACCACTTGAAACAACTCACATCCTAACAAAGGAACTCAAACCAATTCATACCTCAATTCTTCAAGATTTCAATTTCACATCCACAAATTAGGTTTTTACTTCAAAAAAAATTCCAAACCAAAATTCCACACCCCTATGTTGTCAAAATCAACAATAAACGAGTTTAGAGCAAGCCCAACTAGACATAGCATGATATGGCCAAAGATTTCACCTGTTACTCAAAAACAGCGGACTGAAAAAGGGGTTTTTCGAGGTCTTACCTTGCAAGTCTTGAGAAACAAAGTTGAGATTCAGATTAAGGCCGAAAAATCGAGTGAAATCAAGCTTTAAATCGCACAGATCGACAGAGATTTTGAGTAGTTGTGCTTGAGAGAAAAAGCTTGAACCGTTTTAATGGTGGAGGAAATAAAGAAGAAGAAGGAGGAAAACGAGAGAGAGAGAGATAGGCGCGAGAAAATATAAGGTTTTGGTTGTTCCCACAATATCAGTTATTTTCCTTTAAATAATAGGAAAATATCCCTTTTTAGCATATTTCTCGGGCCCATCAGACCTCTCTTTTTGGACTAACCTCGTGGAGGGCCTAAATTCGACTTTCAACTTACACCTAGGAGAGCAGGTGCTCCCTCTTCCAGAGCAGGTGCTCCTTTTCGTGGAGCTGGTGCTCCTTTCCTTTAGTTTGATCTCGGCAGTGGATCGGTCTAGTGGAAGGATCGATCGATCTGCTAGGGCAAGGTCGATCCTCAGATCATCTGCAAAAATGACATGTTGGAAACATCATGGTAGATCGATCGATCTGCCAAAGGAATCAATCGATCTGTCTGAAATCGATCGATACACAAGAAAACGATCGATCACAAAACTTACGGCACATTTGTGGTAAATTCGATCGATCGATCCCCTCTAGCCTGTTCTATTTTTATTTTATTTTATTTTATTTTTTTTCGAAAAACCTGAAAATTAACACTAAAAACCAAAAGTTAGTAATAAAAGAAATCAAATTCAAAAAGTTAGAAAACATACCGGTGGGTTGCTCCCACCAAGCGCTTGGTTAAAGTCTTTAGCTTGACTTGATTAGCCATTTAGGCTTTTGGTGCATCGCCTAATGGGATGACTCCACCTTCGCCTTGGTTTGTTTCGGCGAGGTACGGTTTACACCGCTGACCGTTGACTACGAACTCCTTGCCCTTGGCGTCCAGCAACACCATGGCTCCATATGATCAGACCTCCTTAGTGAGGAAAGGACCGGACCACCTAGATCGTAACTTTCCAGGAAAAAGTTTAGGGCGAGAGTTAAAGAGAAGTACCATGTCATTGGGTTGGAAGTTTCGGTTGAGAATCTTCTTGTCGTGGTACATCTTTGTCCACTCCTTGTATAGTTTCAAACTCTCATAGGCCAGGTGCCTAATCTCCTCCAACTCATTAAGTTGCATGGATCGCCTTTCAAAAGTGTGTTTGATATCGTAGTTCATTCGTTTAACAGCCCAGGCGGCCTTGTACTCAAGTTCTACCGGAAGAAGGCAGGACTTCCCATATACCAAGTGAAAGGGCGTTGTCCCCAATGGAGTTTTATAAATGGTTCGGTATGCCCATACTGCGTCGTCTAACTTAGAGGCCCAGTCTTTCCTAGTGGTGCCTACGGTCTTTTGTAGGATGTCTTTGATTTGTCGATTGCTAACCTCGACTTGGCCACTAGTCTGCGGGTGGTATGGCGTTGCAACCTTATGCTTTACACCATTCTTCCTTAAAAGGTTCTCACGCAGTCAGCTGGTTCCCGATCAGCAGCAAGGTAACTGCCTTGCAGACAGCAGCACAAAACGCTCCTGGAGCAGGTGCTCCCTTTGTAGGAGCAGGTGCTCCAGTCAGTACCGAATGTTCCAAAACACATATTCCAATAGCATACACATGTTCATCCGGTAGTGCGTCATCAAGCGGGACTGTTTCATTGACTTTCAGGGGAGATAAATGATCAGCAACTTTGTTCTCAGTACCTTTCTTATCAACAATTTGTAGATCAAACTCTTGGAGCAACAAAATCCATCTCAAGAGCCTCGGTTTCGCATCTTTCTTGGTGAGCAAATACTTCAACGCTGCGTAGTCGATATGAACAATGACCTTCGACCCCACAAGATATAATCTGAATTTCTCAAAGGCAAAGACCACTACCAGCAGTTCTTTCCCAGTCGTAGCATACCTACATTGAGCTTCATCCAACATGCGACTAGCGTAATAGATTACGTGGAGATTTTTATCTTTCCTTTGTCCTAAAACTGCTCCCACAGCGTAATCGATGTGGGATTCGAAACTAGCACAATTAGATTTGTTAGGGTTTCGAGGAAGTAGAGATTTCTAGGGTTAGCTAAGGTCACAAAGGTATGAAAAAGTAGTTTGTTATTGCTCTGTAAGATTTTGTGTACAAAGATTCTCCCCCTCCTCTCCAGGGTTTTACAACATATATATATATTATTTCTAAGGCGGCTAAGCATTCCTAAGTCTTTGCGGATTCCTTTCCTGCTAAGGTCGGTTGCATCGCAGTGGGCCTCGTATATGGGCCGGGCTTTAGACTGTCCTTGTGTCATCAGGCTGCTGGGCCGAGAGTGTGGTCGGATGCACGAGGCTCCGAAGCCATGCTCGGCGAAGCGAGGCGAGGCCGTGCTCGGCGAAGCGAGGTGAGGCCGTGCTCGACGAAGCGAAACGAGGCCGTGCTCGGATCCGAGGAGAGGTCGTGCTTGGCTCCGAGACGCGTCCATGGTGACTTGCCCCGATGCTTCCTGCTTCGCCTAGACTCTTCGCACGATTACGCATTCTGCTTTGTGGGGAGAATTAGGTGCTATTCTGCCTTGCTCGTTGAAAGTCCGGAGAGTCCATTTTTCAGCTGTCTGTCTTTGAATGTTAATGTTGAGCGGGTGAAAACCGACCCCAACAGTTAGCCCCCCAGCTCGGTAGTGTTAAAGATAACAGTACCGAGTTCAAGATGTGTTAAATATCATTATTACCGTTCAAAGTTAAGGTGTTTGACTATCCTCTGTAGTAGTAGAGGGTGACTTTATACTGGAGGTTTTAAGACTCCATGCTTTGTTTGCCGAAGGTTTTAAGACTTCGCGTTTCTTATGGAGGTTTTAAGACTCCGTGTTCTGAACACTGATGTCTATGACATCTTTGAGGATGGAAAAATGAGTTCCAGAGTCAGGGACCTACTAGAAAGATAGGTTTTCTTCTTCTTCTTCTTCTTCTTCTTCTTCTTCTTCTTCTTCTTCTTCTTCTTCTTCTTCTTCTTCTTCTTCTTCTTCTTCTTCTTCTTCTTCTTCTTCTTCTTCTTCTTCTTCTTCTTCTTCTTCTTCTTCCTCCTCCTTCCTAGGTTTTATTTTCATTTCATTTTTTCTTCTTCTTCCGCCACCGCCGCCAACCGAACACGTCCTCGCGAGCCCGCCGTCGCTGATCGTGAGCTCCGACTGCTGCCGTTCGCGAGCTCCGACCGCCATCTTCCTTTGCCTAGCCCGATCGCGTCTTTGCTTCTCTTTGGTAAGCTTCTAAAGCTTTGACCTCTTCCATGACCTTCCTTAGAAAAATTCTTTTTTTTTTTTTGAGAATCCAAAGTTCATAGATCTATATTCCTATGGAGAATAAGCTTGATTTGTTAGGAGGAAATCCTTTGAATCTTTGATTTTTATTGATCTCAAGCCTTGATTGTTGGTAGATTTGCCTTGGGTTAGATTGAATTTTGGAAATCTCCCTTGAATTTTGTTCTTTGAATGAGGCTTTCTTTGGAAGCTTTTTCTTGGTAGAAAAATCAAATCTTTTGACCTTCGATCAACTTTTTTGCTAGTTGTAGGGGAATTGGCGTTTATGGAGAGACAAGCATTCGGTTTGGTTGAGGAAATCGGTGAAGCTTCGTTTTGGGACGATCCGACCACGGCCTCGCCGGTGGATCCGACCACGACCTCGTCGGTGGATCCGACTGCGGCTTCGCCGCACATCGATCCGACACCGGCTTCGCTCCACATCGATCCGACCGCGAACTCGCTCCACGTTGATCCAACCACGGCTTCACTTCCCATCAATCTGAGCATGGCTTCACAGCACCCCGACCCGAGCTTGGCTTTGTGACACGTCGACCCGAGCATGGCTTCACTCCACGTCCTCCTGAGCACGGCTTCGCAAAATACCGACCCGAGCACGGCTTTATTTGTGGATTCGATGGCGAGCTCGGAATCTCCAAGGGCAACAAATGGTGCAACGACACGTCATGAGAGCGTTGATTTGGGGGTTCGTCACCGTGACAAACTTGCTATTCCACGGCGTTGTCTCGGCGGACCCGATGATAGCGGTGATGACGTTTTTGATGACTTGGAAGACGTTGAGGAGGATATGAGATTTAGCGGTGATGAGGATCTTATGGGCAGAGGTGGAGGTGTTAGACTCTCTTTTCCTTTCAACGATGAGGACCCGCGACTTCCTGCTGGTGAAGCCGACGCTGCTCTGTCATCAGACTTTTCCTCCACTTTTAGGTCGCTTCTTTCTGATGCTGAGGTCGGTGATGATGACTTTTTTGCTGAGGTTAACCAGCCCATGATGGTTAAGAAGAAGAAAAAAAGCGTCCGGACCCTCCGGGATCTACCCTTTCGGATGTGGAGTCGTTACATCTTCTTCGAGAGAAGTGTGAGATTTCGGATGAGATTACGCTGGTTCTCCCTGACTCTACTCAGCGAGCTGATGCTCCGCCCCCGGGGTACTTCACTTTGTATGAGAACTTCCTTGAGCAATGCCTGCTGTGGTTTCCGGTGCCCGGCTTCCTCCTCCGTTTCTTAGAGGCGAACGACATCTCTCTTGCTCAGATCAACCCTAGGGGATTGAGGCATATCATTGGTATCTACGTGCTGAGCAGGGAGTGCAATGTCGAGATTAGTACTGAGCAGTTGTCCTGCCTGCTGGATTTCTGGCCCCGTGGTCGTGCGGAGGGGCTTAGGTACCTCGTTTCCCCTGTTCAAGGCCGTATGCTCATCGACGGGTTCCCGAGTAAAGACGATCATTTTGAGGACTGATTCTTCTTTGTCGAGGTTACGGAGAAGACCGTTGAGGCAGATTGCATCTCTCTTGTTAGGACGAGCTGGGAGAAGAGAGGTAATTCTTTACTCAGAGACATTTTTCTTAGCGTATTCTTGTTTTGTGTATTGATCTCCAGATTGTTGCTCTTGTAGTGAAGCAAGCGTTCCCAGCCATCGGTCGGAGTGCTGAATGATCTCGCTGAGAGGAATCGGGTTCTTGAGGCTGACGCTGCTTCTGCGAAGAAGAAAGACGCAGAGTGGAGTAGCAAACTGGCGAAGGCGTCTTCGAGGCATGCTAAGGATAAGGAGGAGATTGCTCTGCTGAAGAGTCAGTTGAGGGCTGCTGACGATCTCCGGGTTGCTGGGATTGAGGAGGCCATTAGTGAGGCCAAAGATGAAGCGGCTCGTGGCTTCGCCGGACGAGCTAGAGAGGTTGCTAGGTTGCTCGTGGAGATTGAGGGGACGGCGAAGACCAACATGCTGAATCTTGCTGAGGTTGATGCAAACCTGGAGTTCATTGGGCATCTCCGTGGTCTTGACGGACCCACTTTGGACGCCGCAGAGCAGGACTTACTTGAGAGGCAAGTCCCGATTTACGATGCTCGCGATGTGTTTGGTGAGCTTGTTTCTAGTGTGAGGCGAGCTTTAGAGATCCCAGAGGATGAAGACGGCGACGAGGTCGACGAAGATGATGAGGCTTGATGACTAACCATCCTACCTCGCTTACGACTTAGTTTATTTCCAGTCTTTTTATGACATTGCTTTTTCCGACTTTATCGGCTTTGATGATTTTGCTATAGCATTGGATGACTTGTATCCTTGCTATTATTTTAGACCCATGCATCGTGAGAAATACAGGATGACTATGACCATGGTTTTTATTGCACGTTTAGTCTTATGATGAACCCAGAGGGTTTTTTAGAGTAGCGTACTCATTTTTAGACTTAGGAGCGCTGTGAGGCTGCTGTGCGTTTTTTGACATACACTTGCCAACGTTGTTGTTGGGCTTCGCGACTCGGTGCGTGCACTTGCCAACGCTGCTGTTGGGCTTTGTGGCTCGGTGCTGTTCTTCTGGACACGTCTGCCCGAGAAACAAGTACACCCTATGTTTTACCAGAGTGCATCCTGGGTTTACTGAATGACCGTTCAGGATACATACCGAACGAATCATCGGCAGCTGCAATTTACCAACGATGCTTGTTGGGTTTTCGAATGATCAGTTGGGTTCGTCTGCCCCGGTTATGAACATTAGTACTTATATAGCGCGCTTGGATCCGATGCTGGATGTCATTGTGTTCGTATTCCCGCATCATCACTATGGCCAGCAGTAAGGAATACGGAACGACTCTACTTGATCGAAGCTTTGAGTATCCCATGATGGACATAGCTGTTCTCGTGCTGAGGTTTTCGTCAAGTGTTTTAAGTTGTTTGGAGATGATGTAGTCAAGGAATGGAGTACGGGTACCCCACTCCCCCCTCATTAGACAAATGAAGTTGACTGAATTCGTTTAGAGACATGTTGATGGAAATGCTTAGACCCCCTCTCTGAAGGTGGAAGAGGTTAAGTGGGCTAATCCGGAGACAAGGCTGTTGAAAACGCTTACTCCCCCTCTTCTTGAGGCGGATGAGGTCGCTGGGGCTCGTCCGGAGACAAGGCTTTGTTAAGATGCTTATGCTTGCCTCGAGACAAGGCTTATGAAAATGCTTACTCCCCCCTTCTTAAGGCGGAGGAGATTGTTGGAGCTCATCCGGAGACAAGGCTTGCGAAGCGCGTAATAACCCCCCCTTTTTTCCGGAGGGGGGCAACTAAACTTGTCTGGAGACAAGCTGCCTACGTACCCTTTGGAAGGGATCAAGTCGCCCCGTAGTTCGTGTGAGCACTAACTCCTCCTTTTGTTTTGAGGAGGGACAACTGAACTCATCCGAAGACAAGCTGCCTACGTACCCTTTGTCAGGGATCAAGTCGTCTCGTAGTTCATAGTTAGAGAAGACTAGTGATAGTACTTCTTCAAGTGCTTGGCATTCCAAGAATGGAGGATTGGAGTGCCAGTGATGGTGACGAGTTCATAGACGCCAGGACGGATGACTGTTGTGATCCTATATGGGCCTTCCCAGTTAGCTCCGAGCTTGCCTGCGTTTGGCTCTGCAGTATTCTGGAACACTTCTCGCAGGACTAAGTCACCCTCGCAGAAACGTCTCTCTCTGACTTTGGAATTGTAGTACCTCGAGGCTGCGTTCTGATAGTTGGCAATCCTGACAAGTGCTTGGTCGCGTCGTTCATTGATGAAGTCCACCTCATCAAGGAGCATGGACTGGTTGATCTCTTCATTGCCAGGTAAGAGGCGACGACGTACGCCAGGAGAGGAAACCTCGGACGGGATGACGCATTCGGTTCCATAGACAAGGGCGAAAGGAGTTTCACCCGTTGCCCGACGTGGAGTGGTGCGGTGGGACCATATAACTCCTTCAAGCTCGTCGGCCCAGCGGCCCTTCTTTGCTTCCAAGCGTTTTTTAAGACCTTTGAGAATTGTCTTGTTGATTACCTCTGCTTGACCATTAACCTGAGTGTAGCGAGGCGTGGACTTGCTAAGTCTGATGTTCCATTTTGCACAGAAGCTCTCGAACCGATTGGATATGAACTATGATCCGTTGTCTGTGACAATCTCATATGGAACTCCATGTCGACATATGATGTTACGCCAGACGAAGCTTTCTACTTGGACGTCCCTAATGCTAGCGAAAGCTTCTACTTCTATCCACTTAGAAAAATAGTCTGTTAGGACCAGTAGCCAGCGTTTCTGCTTTGAGGGGTGTAGCGGCCCGACTATGTCCATAGCCCATTTCATGAACGGGTAAGGAAATGTGACGGAGGAGAGCATCTCGGTAGGCTGATGAATTTTTGGAGCGTGTCGCTGACACTTGTCACACTTAGCAGAGAACTTCATACAGTCACCAACTATAGTTGGCCAGAAGTGGCCATGTCTTTTGATCTTGATTGCTAGAGCTTTGCCTCCTGAGTGATTGCCGCAAGACCCACTATGGACTTCTTCCATTACTTGCCTTGCTTCCTTACCTTCCACACAAGTGAGCAGGGGGCCTGAGAGTCCCCATCTGAAGATGTTGCCGTCAAGTAGGGTATAACGGGCAGCTTGTTTCTGTAGCTTGCGTGTTGCCCACTTGCTGGTGGGTAGCTTCCCATCAGCAATGTATTCTCGTATTTCGCCCATCCATGGCTTGTCACAGCCGTACTCAGGTTCAACAACGTCTTCATCCATTGGGACTGCTTCGTGTTGATGAGAGCTACTAGCGGCGGTGATATCGTTGCCAAGGATGCCATCGCCATGGATGTCAACGTCTTGGGCTTCAGCAGCTTCTGCCATTTCACTATCTTCGTTGGTTGCTTCAGCAAGCGCCCTTGCTTGTTTCGCTGCTTGAGAGCGTGTTGAGATAGCGAGTGTCGTGTCTAGTTGAATGCTGGGGAGTTCAATGAACTCAACAGGAATGATTCGGTTCAAAGCAGGATCTTCTGGTGTAGCGGTGGCGGAAGCCAGATTAGCCAGTGCATTGGCGTCCATGTTCTCGCCTCTTGGAATCCTTGTGAGTGTGAACTCCTGGAAGGTAGAGGCGAGGTCTTTTACTATCCTTAGATAAGCCTCCATGCGGTCATCTTTTGCCGCATACTCACCGCTGTATTGGCTAGTAACCAGTTGAGAATCGCAGAATGCGTGGATGTGTGGGATGTGGAGTCCTTGAGCGAGCCTCATGCCAGCTATGATGGCCTCATACTCCGCTTCGTTATTGGAGGCTTTGAATCCCAGTTGGAATGATTGCTCAAGGATCTCTCCAGTTGGTGATACCAGGCGTATTCCAACTCCACACCCGTTCTTTGAGGAAGAGCCATCCACATATAGCTGCCAAATCCCGGGTTGCTCCTTCTTAGAATCCTTGTCATCTGGAAGCTCTATGAGGAAGTCTGCTAGGACCTGGGACTTATTGCATGTCCGCCCCTTGTATTATATGTCATACTCGCTGAGTTCGACAGCCCACTTAGCTAGCCTGCCAGATTGACTTGGGCTATGTAAAACTGCTCGTAGCGGGAAAGTACTAAGGACAATAATAGAGTGAGATTGGAAATAAGGCCTTAGCTTTCTTGATGCCATGAGGATGGACAATGCTAGCTTCTCCAGCTGGGGGTATCTGGTCTCGGCGTCTGTGAGCGTCTCACTTACATAGAAGATGTGCTTCTGTTCTCCCCTTTCCTCTCGTACCAAGACAGCGCTGACTGCTGTTTCTGAGACAGCAATGTAGAGAAAAAGAGGCTCTCCAGTGACTGGCTTAGCAAGGATAGGTGGCGTTGCCAAATACTCCTTAAGTTGTTTGAAGGCGTCTTCGCATTTTTCTGACCATTCAAAATGCTTGTTTCCTCGCAGGGTGTTGTAGAAGGGAAGACACTTATCCGTCGATCGTGAGATGAAGCGGTTGAGTGCAGCCACTCTCCCGGTCAATCTCTGTACCTTGCATTTGTTTTTTGGTGAAGCCATCTGGATCAGTGCATCGATCTGCTTTGGGTTGGCTTCAATACCTCGTCGAGTGACCAAGTATCCGAGGAACTCGCCAGAAGTCACGGCAAATCTGCACTTTGCCGGGTTCAGCTTCATGTTGTGGAGGTTGAGCTGATTGAAGCACTCCTCCAAATGGGAGATATGGTCTTCTTCTTCAAGAGATTTCACGAGCATGTCGTCTATGTAAACCTCCATAGTCTTCCCAAGTTGTTCCTGGAACATGCTGTTTACCAGTCTTTGATATGTTGCACTGGCATTTTTTAAGCCGAAGGGCATTACCTTGTAACAGTAGATGTCGCGGTCTGTGATAAAGGCTGTCTTCTCTCGGTCTTCAGGGTGCATTAGGATCTGGTTATAGCCTGAGAAGGCATCCATGAAGCTCAGAAGCTTGTTTCCTGATGTTGCTTCCACCAGACGGTCGATATGAGGTAGTGGGAAGCTGTCCTTTGGGCAGGCCTTGTTGAGGTCCGTGAAGTCGATGCAGACACACCACTTCCCATTCTTCTTCTTCACCACAACTGGGTTGGCAAGCCAGTCGGGGTACTTGACCTCTGTGATGGACCCAACTCTTAGAAGTCTTTCGACTTCGTCATTGACAGCTTTTTGCACGTTCAGGACCAAGCTTCCTCCTCTTTTGCTTGACCGGCTTGAATGTAGGGTCAACGTTAAGCTCGTGGCAGGCGATGTTGATGTCAACCCCAGGCATGTCCTCAGCGGCCCAGGCAAAGGTGTTGATGTTCTTCTGGAGAAACGCAACCAGTTTTCCCTTGAGCTTTTCATCAAGGGTAGCTCCCATTTCAACACATCTCTCCGGGTGTTGCTCATCAATGCACACGGAGATCACAGGTTCGCAGATGGGTCGTTCTTCCTCTGCACGACCGTCTTTAATCTGTAATTGTTATAAGAGATTGGTCAAGTCCTTGACCTGATCGGGGCTAGTTCTTGCTCTCTTCTTTTGCCCTGGGGACGTTGAATCCTCCTTCTTTTCTTCTAGGTTGCGTAGCTTGTGCTCGGCTAGAAAGCACATCCGTGAATCCTTCTGGTTTCCGAAAATTGTTTTCACGCCATCGCTGGTTGGGAATTTCAAGCACAAGTGGTATATTGATGGTACAGCCCGCATCTGGTTGAGCCATGGTGTTCCCATGATCAAATTGTAGATAGCGGGATGATCGGACACTGTGAAGTTCACCATTTTCTTGATGCCACCGGCCTGTACTGGAAGGTGTTCCCATCGTCATGGTAGTTTCACCAGAGAAACGTTATGGGCCTTGGTTGCCCTCTGATGAGTGATGGGTCGATCTTCATTTTCTCAAGTGTATTCTGAAAGATGACATCTACTGAGCTCCCGGTGTCGATGAGGACTCGGGCAATGTTGAAGTCGAAGACGGTTAAGTTGATCACCAATGGATCGTTGTGCGGATGATCAATACCTTCGGCGTCTTCTTCCTCAAAAGTGATGGGATCGCTGGTCCGCTTAGTCCTTGGAGATGTTGATATGTTAGCGCAGACCTCAGCGCGCCTTTGGTAAGCTTCAATTGCTGGAACGTTGTCTGCGCAGTACAGCGAACCTCCCATGATCATGTAAATAGTATCTTGCGGGTTACTGCTCTCTGAGTTGTCATTGCGACGTTGTCGCCTGGGATTTTCCGTTTGGTTTTCATTTGTACCCTGAGGCTTTTCTTCTGGCTTGAAGTCAAATAAGCTGATGTTGCCCTTGAGGGTACCTTCGGCGAGTTTAGCAGCAAGCTGTCGTCCCAACTCGCGGCACTTCGCAGTCGAGTGCCCAGTCGCTTTGTGGAACTCACAGTACAACTTCTCGTCATACTCCTTTGGGTCTCTGACCCATGTGAAGCTTCCTCTACCGCGTCCGCGACAGCGGCCTCGACCTCGGCCGTAGCCAGGCGATTCAACTTGATAATTGTGAGCTCCGCCTGCTCCTCCTTCGAACTGGATGAAGGCGGGATTGCCTTTCCTGGCCTTAGCAGGGGTCGGAACTTGAGCGGACTCGCTGGTCTGTTTAGCCTTCCCGCTCCTCTTGGCAAGGAGCTCTTCTTCACTTCGAGCAAAGTTAGCTGCACGGTGAAGAGCATCCTGGATTGTTGTTGGCGGATTGATGGTGAGTTCTTGCCAGAAGGGAGATGGGCATCGAATTGCTCCTCTCAAGGCCTCCAGTGCGGATGTGTTGCTGATTCCATCCACCTTCGACAGGGTGTGCTTAAACCTTGTCATAAAAGACCGCAAGCTTTCATTCTCTCCCTGCTTGTTGGTCCAAAGTTCTGCATCATAAATTTTACGTTCAGCAAAGATATTATAATGTTGAACAAACATCTCAGAAAGTTGGTGGAAGTTGTGAATCGAATTCTTCTCCAGTTTGTAGAACCACTGGAGGGCAGGTCCTTTGAGGCTTTCAACGAACAGCTTGCAGTAGCCAATGTCTTTCTCGGCTTCTTTGAAATTTGCCCTTCCTAGGGCCACCTCAAATTCCATCAGATGATCAGCAGGGTCTGAAGTCCCTTCGTAGCTCGGCAGCTTTACTCTTCCAAGATCAGAGATCTTAGCTCCCGATATGCTCTCAGCAAAGGGTGTGTTGCGTGCCTTCTCTAACACGTAAGCAACCCCTGGAGCCTTCCCCGTGCTCCGGTACATTTGCAGCTTGGTAGTTCTCAGGTCAGAGACGACCTGGTCCAGCTTGGCTTCTAACACGGCGACTTGCTCATCACGGGAGCCTCGCGGAGCCCTACGCTCCTGCTCCCTTCTGTAGATTTCGGCAAAGGAGGGATCTCCTTCTTCATCAACCCTATCGTTGTCAGCAGCGTTCTCTCGGGCGTGCCTCCGAGGAGGGTGTCGATCTTCCCGAGCCCTAGCATTCTCATTTGCTGTGTGGATTCGGGCTCTTCTCTGAGGAGGTTGATCCTCGTCCGAGTCTTCCACCACATGCTCTGAATTAAACTAACGCTAAAATATCTCGAATCAGGTATACATATTTGCTAAAGTCGGAAATATTTATTAGTAACATTGTGATCTTTAGCAAACATGTTACGAGTGAGTTGCTTAACACTCCTTTGCTTCTTGTCCAGCTATATCAAATCAAATGTGACATCTTTTATCTTTCCAACTATTATTGTCTTCAAAAGTTAGTTGAGTATCAAAGGGCTTGCGTGTAGGTCACGCGCCTGCAATGTGGCGGGTTTATCTTTGCACTCCGTTTCAACCACACCATGACCGATGGAGCCCGTCTGTCCCTCTTTTTCAAATCACTTTGCGAGTTGGCATGTGGGTTACGCGCGCCCTCGGTTCCACCCGTGTGGGACCGACATTTGCTGATTGCGAATGTCTCCGCGAGTGTGACCCACATGCACCGCGAGTATGAAAACAAGGTCGATATAGATGCAGTACCTATCGGTGTCCCTTTGGTTAGTCGGTCTTCCTTCTCCCGCCCGATCTCCATAATACTACGTTTGAAGCGTTGACTTCATTTTTGTGGCGTTGTCGGACTGTTGCATTGAATCCTGATCCTAAAAAAGGTACATTTAAAATGCTTCATTGCTTGATTCTTTGCTATGTCCTTAATATTACGCTAAATCATGAGAGATTCTTTTCAGTTTCATTTCATTTGATGTTTTCCAAGTTTTTAGGCATATTTTAAATTTTGTATTGTCACTTTTATAATTTTGCTGAATTATTTTAAATTAAATAGTAAGAGTTGTTTCAAAAAAAAATTTTAATCTTTGCTATCTTAACCCAAATAGCAAATATTTTCTACGAAATACTAGATAACATAGACATATATACGCATTCACAAAACATTACGAGTATGGTTTCAAAAAAAAAAAAATTACGAGTAATCTATTGCATAAATGGGAACCATGGACTTGTATCGAGAGTCGACACCACTAATTCTAGCTTTAGAGAAAGTAGTTATAAAGGGAGTGAGTGAGAAATAAAGGGAAATGAGAGCTAAATTAGGAGAAGTAAAGACAAGTGGACTTAATCCCAATATTCCCATTTGGGAAAAGGGGATGTATTGACGTTATTAGGAGTCATCATCGGCGAGAATAAAGTAACCGTCGGTGGTCCACCTGGTGGTGGAAGTGGCGGCTGTTTTGATGGTGGTGGGCCGTTTTTTAAATTCTCACATCAAATTATTTATCAATTGAATAGTTTTATCAAGAAAGATTTGTTTTAGTTTACATTGATCATTTTTTTATTATCAAATAGTTTAGTTCTGAATAGGGATGTTAAATATGGGTAATTACCTTATGGAGTACCCTATGTTCAAAACAGTGGATACTCTTTATTAACAAGCTCAAATAGTGCTATCCTATTGGGTTTAAGATATTTGTAGGGTTTTTTTCTTTAATAAATCAATACTTTTAAAATAATTTTATACTAAAGCATTTCAATTTTTTTTATATAATTTAACAAACCATAATTTTGTTTTTTCGAAAATAATAGAGAAATTTAGAAAAATACCACTTTTCAAAAATGCCACATTTTCAAAATCTTTGCAAAAATATCATTTTTTCAAAATTATTTATTCATTATATCATTTATGTTTGGATTAACTATGTTATATTAAGGTTTAGTTTTGAGGTTTTAGGGGTTTTAAAGGTCAAAATATTTTTTAAGGTTTAGAATTTTAAGATTTAGAGTCTAAAATTCATAATTAGAGTCATTTTTGCAAATAGTCAATCCATACCGGCAATTTTGCAAATGTATACACCAAAAATGATATTTTTGCAATTGTTCCAAAACCTGTGCGATCTGTCCGAGGCGGCAGCTCCTCGTGGCGATCCCTTCGATTGGATCGGGGCGTGGTGAAGCGGAGGCGTGTTGGACGGGCGCGAGCTCTCTTGAGCTTTGTTCTCTTGAGCGCCTGTAGCTCGCTCGTTGTTGCCTCGATGTGCTTCTCCTGATCCTGCACCTTCTTATTGAGCGTCTCAAGCATATGCTTCATCTCTCTCACGTCCGCCGGGACGTTAGTTGTGCCAGGTGCAGCGTTCTCGATGGAGTCCTCCTTCTCCTCCTCTCTCCTGTGAGGCGAGGATCCTTCGCTGCTAACGGTGTTGTTCTCAGACATGTTCTTCGATGGTGGTGTCGTGTAAACCTATCACCAAAGGACTCCTTCGTACCAAAAGGAATAGTGGAAGTCGTCACCACACGATCACATCGAGGAGTTGAAGCGTGCCTCGATCTGTTCAAGTCCTCTTTGCCAGCACTGCCTTTCTCCTTCTCTTCTCGCGAACGCATACGACTTGCTCCTGCGTGATCATCCCTTCCCCTCATGTCAGCGTGACGCCTGTGCGATGATTCAGATCCACGATCGGTGATGACAACAACATTTCGCTCTAACTCAGGACGACGCGGCCTAGGTGCAAGGGTTCCAGTAGTGCCAGCTCTGGGAACTGACGTCAACGGTCTAGCTTGTTGAGACACTCTCGTGTTCAAATCTGTCCTGGCCTCGACAGCTCTCCTCTCACGAGCAGATGGTTTCCTCGCATTGTCTGACATCTCTAGCGACGAACTCAACAAAGTAACTCCAAAGCAACGAACAAGCAACGAACAAGCAACTCAATTCTCCTCTCCGCTGCACCAATAAGCAACGATCGAAGTCAGTTTTTCTCCACAAACTTAGCCTTGTCATCGAGCCGTCGAGTCGCGAAAAAAAAAAAAAAAAAAACCCGACCGAGTTAACTCAGTGGGTCAACTCGGCCGAGTCAACTCACTGAGTCAACTCGGTCGAGTCAACTCACTGAGTCAACTCGGGCGAGTCAACTCACTGAGTCAACTCGTCCGAGTCAACCCAGTGAGTTGACTCAGTGAGTCAACTCGCGAGGTTTGAAAAGCCGCCGTTTCTTCCACCGGATCTCTCCGTGCCATCGTCTCGGCTCGTCCCCACCTCGTCGCCGCTCTCTCTCTTCTCCTCGGCGTCTCGGCTCGTCCCCACCTCGTCTGCCGTTTCTTCCACCGGATCTCTCCGTGCCATCGTCTCGGCTCGTCCCCACCTCGTCGCCGCTCTCTCTCTTCTCCTCGGCGTAGATCCACCACGACACCTCGGTTGAAGACGACGGACGTGATGATCTCTCTCTCCTTCCGTTGAAGACATGGGAGCGATGAACAGTTTTGGTGGCCAATTGTAAAACTGCTCTCTCTCTCCTTGCCGTTGCATCACGAACAAGTAGCATCGGATCTCGAACAAGCCAACCTCGTCGCTTTTCCTTTGCCGGCAGCGTAACGCGGCTCACCGAAAAACTCGATTCACTTCAATACTCTTCTCGCCGAAGACAACCTTGTGGATGCTACAGAGGAGCCTTGCCGATGCGAGGAACCACGAACCGCGAGACAGCGCCAACGGCGAAGGGAGGCGGCGGCGGTTACATATCCTCAACGAAGAAGAAACAAAAAAAAAAAAAACCTATAAAAAATAAAAACAAAACAAAAAAACACTTAAATTACCAAGCAGAAGGGAGGATGATTTTTTACCTTCTCCTGAGGGAAAGTGGTTTGATAAAAAATAATGTCCTGGGAGCAGGCTTATTTATACCTGGAAAAATTCCTAAAATCACTTTGTTTCAAGAAAAATTCTAGAAATTTTCCAACGGGCTTTAAAGCCCATTAACGCAAAAAGACCAGCAACCTCCTCAGTATCCAAAGATAATGAAAAAGACACAAATCCAGGGAAACGCGCAGGCATCAGCTCAACGCGGAATAACAGAAACTTCCCGAGTTCGATGATAAGACGTTCACGCCAGGCGATTTCGCTGTCGATCATATCGATCTCAGACTACGACAACTTCTAAGTATACTGCCAAGCTGGGGGGCTAACCATAGGGGTCAGATTTCACCCCTATGAGATCGATATAACGACAAGATCAACTTTGCAGCGTCCTAACAAAATCGGATCAAGTATGAAACAAGGAGCCCAGGAAAACATGTTAACATCGGCTCAATGCGGAATAACAGAAACTTCCCGAATTCGATGACAAGACATCCACGCCTGGTAACTCCCTCAGTCTTCTAAGTAACAGAGCAAGAAAACAAGCACATGAAAACACGCTGACGTCGACTCAATGAGGAATAACAGAGACTTCCCGAGTTCGACGATGAGACGTTCACACATGTGACTTCGCAGTCCAACATATCGATCTCAGACTTCGACAATTTTTACCTCGGCACCATCTTAACTCGATACTGCCAAGCTGGGGGCTAACTGTAGGGGTCGGATTTCACCCCTATGAGATCGATATAACGACAAGATCAACTGGGCAGCATCCTAACGAAATCGGAACAAGTCTACAAAGGCCTAGTCTGAATCTAGGCCCAAAATGACATTAAACTCATTAACAAAAATGGGCTTAATGTCATTTTGGGCCTAATTTTAATATATTGTTTAATGGGCCAGGTCCATTTATTAGCTGGCCCATTTTACTTAGAAATACTATATATAGTTCATTATCATCTCCCAAAAAGGGGATCGAATCATTTTGTAATCAGAACTTAACAGAAACAGCAATAAAACATATCTTCGACTTTTGCTTTGTGATTCATACTCAGAAGACTAAGTTTCTCTTTTCGACCTTCGACAAATTCAATTGAGTTGGTTTCGACCTCCACAAGGGTCTCTAACACGCAGACAAACGGAGATGGAAAGAGCCGTTGGAGTTTGATTGCATTTGACTCCGAAAAACGTAAGTTTGAGCTCCTTTGAATCTGTATCATCAAGTGTGGGATGGTGCACCATATGACGAATCTTGAGAGTAAATTGTAAGTATTGGAAGCCTCCAAAACGTCGTAGCTTTGAAGAAATAGCCTCTGGTCCTTTATTACTCCAAGTGTGAACACTTCTAGATATGGTAAGTTTGAAGACAAGGGGATCCGCTTGATTCTGTGGTTGCTGGTGCATGGAAAGATGCTATCTGACTCTTCTAGATGGTTAGATGTGTCCCCCTGAATGATTAGATATCTCTCCTCGTCGCCATAGTCTTGTTTGTAAGTATTTAAATGTGTGAGCTTTCAAATAAGGTAAGCTAAGAATCCTCCGGTTTAGAAGTTGAATAAATTTTAAACCATAATGAATTTTGGTATGAATCTAATTCTCCAAGCTTCTTTTTTGAACCAAAATTCCATCCCAAGTTGATTTGTAGATTAATTCTTTCTGGTTTGGCGAGAATCCTCCAATAAATTCTAGCATGTCTAAATCAGGTAAACTAGAAATCCCCTGGTTTGTAAATTGAAGAACTCCTTCGTTTGAACCCCTTTGATCTGATTCATCTTTGAGGAGATTTGTAATTGAGCTGAGAATATTATCCAAGTAGTTTCATGCGCTAAATCATCATGGTTGACATGATAGGCTTCAAACAGTGAACATATGTCCTTGTCAGGTGTGTTTAGCATTGTGCATCTGGTTTGATTGAGCTTTGGTTCAGCTGCTGGTTTGATGACCGCATCATACCCTCCTTCTTCTTCAAGTTTTGTCCTCAAAACTTGATCACCTGCACATCGATAGAGCAAGTTAGTATTGTGCATCATATGAGGGTCTAGAGAGTAACCTCGGGTCATGGTTGATATATCATGGTTTTTACCCTTTTTCGACCATGATATAAGTCCTTTTTATAGAGTCTTTGTGGTGTTTCTCGAGTCTTTTAGTGTCATTGTAGGTTGAAGATCGATTGGAGCCTAATGGAAGCTTATGGAGCTTTCTGGAGCATCGAGGAACGAAGACTGAAGATATCAAGTCGGAGTCGAGCAGAGGAGCTTGTGTCGATCGACATATGGCCTTTGTGTCGATCGACACTCTCATGCCAGACGAAGAAGAAGAGTTCCAATGGATGTTGTGTCGATCGATACACTAAAACGTGTCGATCGACATGGGCTTTTAATGAAGAAATGCTGTTCGGGCTTGAAGTTCCAGACGTTTTTATCAAGGCCCGGTCCGATTTTGCCTACTTGTATAAATAGTTTTTAGTTAGGTTTTGATGTTTTTATCTAGTTTTTAATTAAGACTTGGAGATTTAGAGCTTAGAGAAGATTTCAGACTTCTGGATTCCATCGCTTTCGATACTCTGTATCTTTTACTCTAACTTTTTAATGCAAATTATTTATTCATTGATAATGTTTACATCATCTATGTCTGAGTAGTTTGCTTGTTAGGTTTAGGGTAGTTCTAGGGTTTGATGAGAATCTGAATGAATTAAAACCCTGTTAGGATTTATCTTTGTGTTCTTCATCTAGATTGGTAAAATTCTGATTTTAGGATTGATCAACTAAAATTGGATATCATAGGTTGTTTAATAGATGCGAAAGTATTATTGATAACCTGAAATAATCTTAGATGAGCAAAATTGCCTACTCGCAAAGAAATTTGGTTTAGGAATTTTGTGAGCAATTAAACCTGAACGATAAAGCTTGATTTAATTCACTAGGTTCGCAAAGAAATTTGGAATTTAGGAATCTAATCATAGATAGTCTCTGCAACGACAGTTGATTGATTTTACATTAGTGTTTATGCTCAAGAACGGTTCTTAATAAAATCCTACGTTTTAATTACATCTGTGTCGATCGACACAGAACCTTGTGTTGATCGACACGAGTCAGTTTCGATTCATTCCTGCGAATTACCCAAGGCCTAACCTTTGTCTAAATTGAATTCTAAAACCTTGACAATCATTCATTCTGTTTACATTTGCTGTTTATTTTACTGCATTCACACTTTTGACTTAGCAAAATTTGAAATCACTAATTGATTGTGTTATTCGATTCCCTGTGGATTCGATCCCTAAGTACTACTACGATCTCTTAATTTGAGAGAGTAGCTCAGGGTAAATTTGAGCATATCAAATTTTGGCGCCGTTGCCGGGGACTCGATCTAACCAATCGATTTGTGTTATTAGAACTTTGTCTAAGTTTTTGTTTTTGTTTATTTTACTTACTTTTTCTTTTCTTTTCTTTGTTTTGTGTGTTTCAGGTTTATGCATCAGCGCGTTACCAGAGGCAATCAGAACAAAGAGCTACTTGATTTCAATCCTGAGATTGAAAGGTTAGAACGAGCCAACAGAGCAGCAACAAGGACAGCCAGAATGAATCCAATTGTGTTGATCAGAGGTGAAGATGGGCACTTGCAGGATGCTGATGGTCGCAGGCGTAACGCTCAGGGTCAGTGACTGGATGAGAACGGGGCTGTGATCCAAGAGGACCAGCAGGTCGTGCAGAGACAAGAGCCAGCAGCAGCTGTGCCTTGGCGTACTCTGGGAGAGTACAACAGGCCCGATGAGTTTTATGCCAACAGGGCAGCAATTCGTCCTCCTGCTTTCCCGAGGAACGATTTTGAGCTGAAGCCGGCCTACTTCTCACTAGTTGCCCAGCACCCATTCCATGGCCTGTCATCTGAGCACCCCATGGACCACATAGAGAGGTTTGAGGACCTCGCTTCTAGCATCAAGGCAAACGGGGTGTCTAGCGACTACCTTTTCTGCAAGCTGTTCCCATACTCCCTTAGCGGAGAAGCAGCCTACTGGCTAAAGCAGCTGGAGCCAGGCTCGCTGACTACTTGGGAGGACACCAAGAACGCTTTCCTCAACAATTTCTTTGATGAGGCGCGATCCGAGGATCTGAGGAACAAGATCTCCACCTTCAAGCAAGGTTCTACTGAAGCGTTTAAGGCTTCCTGGATTCGTTTCAAATCCTACCAGAGAGCTTGCCCTCATCACGGATTCAGTGATGTCCAGCTGTTGGGCATCTTTTTCAGAGGGATTGACTGGAGGTATCAGGTGGCCCTTGATTCAGCCTGCAATGGGAATTTTAACACCCGATATCCAGAGGATGCTCTGATTCTAATCGACAACTTAGCCTCCAGCAGTAGCACCAAAAACGCGGATTTCGAAAGGAAGAAGCTAGGGGGTAATATAGATGGGAGTCAGATTGCTGAGGTGAAAGCCAAGCTAGATACGGTACACAATCTTCTAGTGGGAAAGAAGACGGTTCAGTTTGCTCAGGAGGTGGAAACCTACATTCCGGATTCTGTGTCGATCGACACGGAAGGCATGTGTCGATCGACACATGATGCTGAGGAAGATGTCAACTACGTCAGCGGTACTGGGTTTCAGAATCAGAGGTTCCGTAATCAGCAGGGTGACAGGAACTTCAGTGGGAACAATCTGAGGTCTACATTTGTTGGGAACCCAAGCTCACCCACCTATTCTCCCAAGCACCAGTTTTAGAAGGCCGAGTATCAGAAGCCTTATCAGAGCAGTTACAATAGGAACTACGGCTCGTCTTCTTACCAAGCACCTCCTCCTCAGACAACTGAGAGCAGCGAGATGAAGTCCATGCTAGAGCAGATCATGGAAGGGCAACAAAAGATGACTGTGAGTTTTAACGGAAAGATGGATGCAATGTATCAGGATCTGAATGGGAAATTCGAGGCGTTGAATACCCACGTCAAGAAGTTAGACACTCAGTTTGCTCAGACTGCGGAGAACTCGAGGAGACAAGAGGGGTTTCTTCCATCTCGGACGGATTCAAATCCGAAACATAATGTTGCGGCTATCACCACGAGGAGTGGTAAAACGCTTGGAGAGCCAACAGTGAAGAAGGGGCTCCAGCCAGAGCAATTGGAAGAGCTCATTGAGATTGACGATGAGGAGATTTCCGCAGGAAACCATATGTCGATCGACAAGGAAGGTGCCTGTCAATCGACACCTCTCGACGAACCGGAATCTGGAAAGCATGCTCGAGGCGATGTCGATCGACATAAGGACAATGTCGATCGACACGATTCTCAGACAATCCCGATTTTGTCGAAACCTACTGCCAAGGCTGAGGAGAGGGTGTATGTGCCTAAGATACCTTATCCCCGAAGCCAGAAGAATTCTAAACAGGAGCTAGAGGATGCTCGATGCAAGGCTGTCATGGACAAACTAGTTGTGGAGCTTCCTCTGATTGACGCCATCCGAACTAGTCTAGTAATTCGTCGCTACGTGAAGAGGATGGTCACAAATAATATGGGTCTTGAAGAGGAGGTAGCTATGATTTCTGAGCAAGTCAGTGCAGTGATTCAGAACAGGGTTCCAGAAAAGCTGACAGATCCGGGAAGCTTCGTGTTGGACTGTTTGATCTTCAAGGAGAGGTTTCCGCGATCTCTTTGTGATTTGGGCTCTGGTGTCAACCTGATGCCACGATCTGTTGCTGTTGGTCTAGGGATGACCGATTTCCAGCCTACCAGGATCTCTCTTATCTTGGCCGATCGATCAGTTAGAATTCCAGATTGTGTTTTAGAGGATGTTCCAATCCGGGTTGGAGACTGTTTGATCCCTACTGACTTCGTTGTTCTGCAATACAACGAAGAGCCCAAGGACCCCCTTTTTGGGTAGACCATTTTTGGCTACTGCTGGTGCAATGATCAATTGCAAAGGAGGCAGCATTACCTTGAGCGTGGGAGACTTGGAGATGAAATTCGAGATGGATAGACTGATGAAGAGACCCACCATAGATGGTCAGACATTCTATGTTGACACGCTTACAGACATAGCACAGGAGGTTTTCAACGAGACGCATCCCATTGATCCTTTGGAACGGACTTTGGTTAACTCTGTGACAGTAGAGAACCATGCTGATGAGGTTGCTAAAGGGTATGCTAAGCTGATGGACGCTGGGAGAAAAGCGAAACAATTGACGGGTAATGCAAAACTGGTCGGTTCTTTGAAGACTCATGTCGATCGATATGAAGCTTGTGTCGATCGACACGGATCTGCAAACAGCGACTGGAGCGAACAAAAGGCTCCAACAATCGAACTCAAACAACTTCCAGCCGGGCTAAGGTATGCTTTTCTTGGTCCTAATTCAACTTACCCAGTCATTGTTAATGCTTCATTGAACAATGCAGAGCTCACCCTATTGCTAAGCAAGCTGCGCAAGTTTCGCAAAGCTCTTGGCTATTCTCTTGATGACATTTCAGGGATTTCTCCAGACTTGTGTATGCATAGGATCCACTTAGAGGATGAGTCCAAGTCCTCAATTGAGCATCAGCGGAGGCTAAATCCAAATTTGCAGGAGGTTGTCAAGAAGGAGATTCTGAAACTTCTAGAGGCTGGGATCATCTATCCCATTTCAGACAGCGTTTGGATTAGCCCAGTTCACGTGGTGCCCAAGAAAGGAGGAGTCACAGTGGTCAAAAACGAGAGGAATGAGCTGATTCCTACAAGAACGGTGAATGGACACAGGATGTGTATTGACTACCGGAAGCTGAACGCGGCTACCAGGAAAGATCACTTCCTCCTGCCTTTCATTGACCAGATGTTGGAGCGACTGGCGAATCATCCATACTACTGCTTTCTCGATGGTTACTCCGGTTTCTTTCAGATCCCCATTCATCCGGAGGACCAGGAGAAGACCACATTTACTTGTCCATATGGCACCTTTGCATACCGCAGAATGCCCTTTGGACTATGTAATGCTACAGCAACCTTCCAGAGATGCATGATGTCGATCTTCACAGATATGATTGAGGATTACATGGAAGTCTTCATGGATGACTTCTCAGTTCATGGTTCTTCATTCAAGGATTGCCTCGAAAACCTGGAGAAGGTGCTAGCTAGATGTGTGGAAAAGCATTTGGTTCTGAATTGGGAGAAATGCCACTTTATGGTGAAGGATGGCATCGTGCTTGGTCATAGAGTTTCAGCTGATGGGATTGAGGTGGATCGTGCTAAGATCGAGGTTATGACGAGTCTGCAACCACCTTCTTCAGTCAAGGAAGTTCGCAGCTTCCTAGGACACGCTGGGTTCTACCGGAGATTCATCAAGGACTTCTCCAAAATAGCCCGCCCGCTCACCAATTTGCTCTGTAAGGATGTCAAATTTCTTTTTGATACTAATTGTTTAGCTGCTTTTGAACAGATCAAACAGGCTTTGGTGAGTGCTCCAATAGTACAACCTCCGGACTGGGATTTACCTTTTGAGGTAATGTGTGATGCCAGCGATTATGCAGTTGGGGCTGTTCTGGGTCAGAAAAAGGATAAAAAGATGCATGCCATCTATTACGCTAGTAGGACACTAGACGAAGCTCAAAAGAACTATGCAACCACGGAAAAGGAATTGCTAGCAGTGTTTTTTGCCTTTGAGAAGTTTCGCCCCTACTTGATTGGAGCCAAGGTAATAGTGCACACAGATCACTCAGCACTCAAATACCTGATGCAGAAGAAGGATGCTAAGCCCAGACTGTTGAGATGGATTCTGCTTCTCCAGGAATTTGACATAGAGGTGAAGGACAAGAAAGGAGTGGAGAATGGTGTCGCGGATCACCTTTCGCGCATTCGGATAGAAGACCACGTCCCTATTGATGACTACTTCCCAGAGGAGAGCGTACACTACATAGAGACTGGTCTGCAGGCTGACGTGGAGCTGGAACCACATGTTTCCGAACTGTCACGTTTCGTATCGATCGACATGGAGGACATCTGTCGATCGACACAAGACTTAACTGTTTTGCCTCAGATTTCCGAAATGCATCTGTCAATCGACACAGACGTGTATGTCGATCGGCATGACCTCGTCTGTTCTGTCTCCGAATCGAGCAGACCTTGGTACGCTGACATTGCGAATTTCCTAGCCGCAGAGGACGTGTCTACTGATATTAAGGGGTACGAGAGGAAGAAGTTCATGAGGGAGCTAAGGAGGTATTATTGGGATGAGCCCTATCTATACAAGCACTGCTCAGACGGAATCTACAGGAGATGCATCGCAGAGAGTGTGGTACGAGATGTGTTGTACCACTGTCATGGTTCTGAGTATGCAGGTCATTTCGCCACATTCAAAACAGTCTCAAAGGTTCTGCAAGCTGGTTTCTGGTGGCCTACCATGTTTAAGGATGCGCATGCCTTCATTGCGCAATGTGATACTTGTCAGAGGAGGGGAAAGATTAGCAAAAGGAACGAGATGCCACAAAACTTCATCCTTGAGGTTGAGGTTTTTGATTGCTGGGGTATTGACTTCATGGGCCCGTTTCCATCATCTTATGGGAACAAGTACATCCTGGTAGCTGTGGATTATGTCTCCAAATGGGTAGAGGCGATTGCTAGTCCTAAGAATGATTCCGCAGTGGTGGTTAAGCTATTTAAGACCATCATTTTCCCACGGTTTGGAGTCCCCAGAGTTGTCATTAGTGATGGAGGAACACATTTTATTAACAGAATTTTTGCTAAGCTTTTGCAGAAATACGGAGTTCACCATCGCGTGGCCAGTCCCTATCACCCTCAGACGAGTGGGCAAGTCGAAGTATCCAACAGGCAAATTAAGGAGATCCTTGAGAAGACTGTGAATTCTACAAGGAAGGATTGGTCCAACAAACTGGATGATGCACTCTGGGCCTACAGGACCGCTTACAAAACACCATTGGGTACTACTCCGTTTCACCTACTCTATGGGAAGGCGTGTCACCTTCCAGTGGAGTTGGAACACAGAGCAGCATGGGCGGTGAAGCACTTCAACTTCGACATCAAGCCTGCTGCACAGAGGCGTCTGATACAGCTGAATGAACTGGATGAGATACGACATCATGCTTACGAAAGCTCTAAGATGTACAAGGAGCGGACTAAAGCATATCATGACAAGAAGATCATCTCCAGGACATTCGAACCAAATGACCAGGTTCTGCTCTATAACTCTCGTTTGCAATTATTTCCTGGTAAATTGCGTTCTCGTTGGTCAGGTCCCTTTTCCATCAAGGAAGTCCGACCACATGGAGCTGTTGTCCTGCGCAGTAAGGATGGGCAATAATTTACTGTTAACGGGCAGAGGGTGAAACACTACTGGGCAGAAGCTGAGATTCCGGAAGGGCACATTTTGCCCCTGACCGATGCATCCACTACCTAAGCCGTGCCAAAGTCAAGCTAATGACTGAAAACAAGCGCTTAGTGGGAGGCAACCCACTGGTACGTGTAAATTAAATTGATTTTTCGTTTTATTTTGCTAACATTTTGATTTTTTTTAGTATAGGTATTTTCGATAAGTGAGAAAATTTTCGGAATGGAATGAACCGTGTCGATCGACACGGACCTGTGTGTCGATCGACACGGCCCACTGACAACACGGCCCAACATGCGAAAACAGGTAAGTTTTTTTATAAACACAACCATATCGATCGATAAACTCCAAACCTTCATAACTCTCTCAAAATTCAACCGATTTGGGCGATTTTTGCTCCTAACCTGTTCGGATTTGCACCCTCTTTCCGTTTCTATCACCTATATACTCGATCTATGAAGATGTCTCAAAAGCGGCCACGCACTGATCAATCATCCGCCTCCAGTTCTCAGCATGCAGTTCCTTCTCCGTGGCCACACCCCGAAGGACAGAAAATCATTATCGCAAGGCAGTGGGAGGATGTTCTGGCGAAGGTCCTGGCTCGCAGTGATGTGATGGATAGGCCGATCACAACAGAGTGGGATGACTATGACTCCCTGCTATATAATGAATGGCTGAAGATGAAACTCGCTCCGACAAGAGTTGCACACCCGAGGATGATGAGTGGTTTAGGGATTAAGCGAGAGGTTCAGCGATTGTTGCAGACTGCAGGTCTGGGGACTGTTGCCACCCGCACTTATGACCTCTATCCTGATCTGGTATGTCAGTTTTTCGCATCCGCGCGACTTGGGTTCAGTGGCAGCGATGATGAGAGCATGGATGATATGAGGCTGTGGAGGTTGAGCTTCAAGATTAGGGGAGTCTGCCACCAAGTCACTCTCCGGGATTTCTGCAGGCTATACGGTTTTGATGAGGATCGCACTTATGCGAAGCTTCCTGAGTCTCCCCAGGACACACAGGCTTTCTGGGCGAAATTTGGGACTGGTAGATATGCTGCTGCTTCCTCCACGCACACTGACGTGCGACATCCGATTCTGCGCTATCTACTCCGTCTTTTCTCTACTACAATCCTCTACAAGTTGGAGCCCGGGAAGATGAGACTTCAGGAGTTGGCTCTGTTGTCGTATGCTCTCCGGAAGGACGTTGAGGGCACACACTGGGATGAGACTAATGACGAGAACTGGATGGAGCCTCACCCCAACATGGGGGTTGTTTTCGCACGCCATCTGCTCTCCCTGAAGAACACGCCAGTTACTGTGAAGAACACTAACAAGGCATTCGCGGCTGGTAGCCTTCTCACCCCTCTTTTCAGGTTTTGTGATATTGATACATCTGACTGCACTGTGGATTCGACATGGTGCACTGTTGATATTGACTACCTGACGAGAGCCACCTGGCTCAAGTCAGACGTGCATTGGGTTTTCCGCCCAAGACCTGGATAGCAGCGGATGGTGAAGCTACCTCTACCAGAGCCGATGGATATCTCCGCCAACCCGGCTTCGTTAGCTTTTGAGCCAGATGAGAGATTGTTGAGAGCAGTTGGAGCGGTGCGCAAGCAGATCACTCGGGGTTCTGGAGCAGCTAGTACTTCAGCCGCGAGCACTCCTAGTACTCCCCATCAGATTCCTCCACTTCCACCTGTGCCAGATCGTCCTATGGAGCAGAGCGAGTTTCAGAGTTGGGTTGTCCAGAGTCTCCAGACGATGTGGACCGCCATATCTACCTTGCCTCGTTGTGGCTGTGTTCGACCACGACCATCCACTCCGCGACCTTCATCCTCATCTGAGGAGGAGGATTAGATCACTTATCCTTTTTCTTTTATTTTCTTTTACTATCTAACTTTGAGTCTATTTTTATGTTTTTCTTTGAGTCAGTTTGTTTTGTGATTTTCTAGGATTTCTGAACTGATGGACTAATGATATTTACCTGTGTTTTCCTGTTAATCACGTTTCTGGAGTTCTATTTTGCAGCAAAATTAGCTTTGAATATGATTCAACAGTAGAAACGATGACCAATTTTGCGTCGCTGATCCGGATGAACCATATCGATCGACACAAGAATTTGTGTCGATCGACACGTTTCATTATCCTTTTGCATAACAAAAGTTTCGGTACCCATATCGATCGACACGGACCTGTGTGTCGATCGACACAGGCAAACATTTGGTAATACTTTACTCGTTTTTCACAGTTCATTATCCTTTTGATTCTCTTTGCCAACCTTAGCTTAATAACACTGGGGACAGTGTTGTTTAAGCCTGGGGGAGGTAGTTGCTAACTCTATTTTTCTTTGTTTAAGAGTCAGTCCAAAAATGTTTTATTGAGTCAAAATAGTCAGTTGGAAACAATGATCCTTTCTCTGGTTTAGTGGACTGTCTCCTTCAGTTTGTGTAACCATTTTTCTAGGATCAACTTCAGAATCAGACTAATGGGAAATCCTAGGATTGACCGGTTGACTAGAGACGTCTGCTATTTCCAGTATAATCTGACAAGTCAGAGCTACTCCACGGATCTCTTTGGGATCGATGTCCATTGAGCTTGACTCCTCATTCATACCTGACAAGTGCAACCCCTTTTTGAAAGTAATGGTACTCCTCCCCCTTTGATAATCTAAAAAAAAAAAAAAAAAAAAAAATGTTCATTTATGTTAGGATTGGGGTGAAATGATAGCTCCTGAGTACAAGACGAGGAATAAAATCCAGTGAGTCTGTACTCAAGAGGTGATCACCTAGCTCAAAAGCAGCAGTCTGAGTCCCGTAAAACGGATGAAAAAGACGAGCAATCTCACGAACCTGTCTCCTCACAAGGAACAACAGTAGTGAGTCACGACCCTGTCTCCTAACAAGGAACAACATTAGTGAAATATGCACTGCTTTGAGTTCAGCAATCATAAAAATTAGGAATAAGAAACAAAATAAGTATGGGGGAGAGGAGAAATACCAAGTGTTGTATAGGTTGATTTGTTATGGTATAGTCTGGGAATGAGTCTAGAAGGCTTTTGGCATTGAGAACATTGAGACCAAGCAATGAAGACTAACGGATTATGCTGTGAAGTTGTGGATGAATCTGGAAGGCTGCGAATGTCTGCGGAGAAGTACATGGTGGTTTGATTTTGGATTTCGTTCTGCATCATGTGGATTACTAGTTGAAGGGGATTAGTCCGGTACTCCAAAGAAAGGTAAGTTTCTGCGTTTTCAAACCTCTTTCACATTCTTAGTGCATGTTTTGCTTGAGGGCAAGCAAATGCTAAGTCTGGGGGAGTTGATATATCATGGTTTTTACCCTTTTTCGACCATGATATAAGTCCTTTTTATAGAGTCTTTGTGGTGTTTCTCGAGTCTTTTAGTATCATTGTAGGTTGAAGATCGATTGGAGCCTAATGGAAGCTTATGGAGCTTTCTGGAGCATCGAGGAACGAAGACTGAAGATATCAAGTCGGAGTCGAGCAGAGGAGCTTGTGTCGATCGACATATGGCCTTTGTGTCGATCGACACTCTCGTGCCAGACGAAGAAGAAGAGTTCCAATGGATTTGTGTCGATCGATACACTAAAACGTGTCGATCGACACGGGCTTTTAATGAAGAAATCCTGTTCGGGCTTGAAGTTCCAGACGTTTTTATCAAGGCCCGGTCCGATTTTGCCTACTTGTATAAATAGTTTTTAGTTAGGTTTTGATGTTTTTATCTAGTTTTTAATTAAGACTTGGAGATTTAGAGCTTAGAGGAGATTTCAGACTTCCGGATTCCATCGCTTTCGAAACTCTGTATCTTTTACTCTAACTTTTTAATGCAAATTATTTATTCATTGATAATGTTTACATCATCTATGTCTGAGTAGTTTGCTTGTTAGGTTTAGGGTAGTTCTAGGGTTTGATGAGAAACTGAATGAATTAAAACCCTGTTAGGATTTATCTTTGTGTTCTTCATCTAGATTGGTAAAATTCTGATTTTAGGATTGATCAACTAAAATTGGATATCATAGGTTGTTTAATAGATGCGAAAGTATTATTGATAACCTGAAATAATCTTAGATGAGCAAAATTGCCTACTCACAAAGAAATTTGGTTTAGGAATTTTGTAAGCAATTAAACCTGAACGATAAAACTTGATTTAATTCACTAGGTTCGCAAAGAAATTTGGAATTTAGGAATCTAATCATAGATAGTCTCTGCAACGACAGTTGATTGATTTTACATTAGTGTTTATGCTCAAGAACGGTTCTTAATAAAATCCTACGTTTTAATTACATCTGTGTCGATCGACACAGAACCTTGTGTCGATCGACACGAGTCAGTTTCGATTGATTCCTGCGAATTACCCAAGGCCTAACCTTTGTCTAAATTGAATTCTAAAACCTTGACAATCATTCATTCTGTTTACATTTGCTGTTTATTTTACTGCATTCACACTTTTGACTTAGCAAAATTTGAAATCACTAATTGATTGTGTTATTCGATTCCCTGTGGATTCGATCCCTAAGTACTACTACGATCTCTTAATTTGAGAGAGTAGCTCAGGGTAAATTTGAGCATATCAATGGTTCGCGTGTAGCTCGAATATGGTTGATGTTGGATATCTGGTGACTCTTCTTTGATTACAAACGAAGCAATGAATCCTCTGCTACACTCTGATTTCTTAGGCGTCATGGTTGTGTTCTTTGTGAAATATCCTATTTCGCTTTTGATCTCCTTGTTGAACTCTTCTCGTATCTCAGTATTAGAATGAGGATCCGGGGGTTTCTCCTTTGTACCTAAACCTTTCTCAAGCTCTTTTGAACACATCAAGTGCATTATCAAATCCTTTGGGTCATTAGGATCAAATTTGATCAAGTAATCACTTAGCTTTGCTTGGTGCGGTTTAATGGACTTAGATAACTCAGTGTTTGGGATTTGCCTTTGATCCGTGAATAAGGCTGGATCTTCTTCTTGATCTGCTAGCTCTCTTTTTTTATGTCATGACCTATATCAACATCCTTCGGCATAGACAAGTGTATCATACTAGCATTGGAGAATTCTAAAGCAGATTTAAACTTTTTAACTTCCTTAGAATTATCTCTTTCTGGTTCTTTCAACAAAGTGGTAACTACTTGTCTAGTAGGACACGTTCCAGCATAGTTACCTCTTATGTGACATCTATAACAAATCGTGTTATCTACCTGAGAAGGTTTAGAAGACTTACATTGCTCTGGTTTGTCGTGTTGTTCAAGTAGTGGCTTTGTACTTGGCGTTTGGGCTATGACTTGTTGCTTCAGATCTAGTTTTAATTCGTTAGCTCCAACTAGTTTCTTAGCCTTTGTCTTCTTCTCTACATTTCCTGGGAACACTTTCTTTGGCTCCAGAATTGAAGCTTTCTTTTGCTTTTGATTTGCTTTTGGATCTGACCTTGTTGCTAGAATCCATCTTCTTGGCTCGGGATTTGTATAAATCTTTATAGTGCTTTCGCAATCAGCATCCTCCACAAACTCTTTACACAACATTTGTTTCATCTTTTCCCAAGAGGCATCTGGTTCGTCGTACTCAAGCCTCAGGTACACGTCTTGTTCCCATTTCCTAAAAGCAACCTTGGTGAGAGTGTCTTCGGCATAAGATGTTTTCTCCTCCTCGGAAATTTGGTTGGATTGGAGCCAATCCTCCACGTCTCTTTCCCATCTTAAGTAAGCTTCAGGTCCTTGGTGATGACGTGCAAAACATATGTGATATGATTCAAAGTCACATTCATCATCCGTTGATTCATCACACGGTTCGGCTTGAGTGGTGGTATATATGCGCGCTATGTTATCCTTAGCCAACGACAGTTGAAGTTAAGGCGACTCGTGAACAAATCGATCATATACTTTTAATGCTCATCATTCTTTGTAATCTCAAACGACAGTTTAGGATGTTTGATTGATTGATGAAGTAGTTGATACCACGACAGTGGATCCTCTTAATCTTATGGTCGAGTTCTAGATTGGTTCTTAATTGATATCCTGAATAATTGTTTGGTTCTAGATGATCTAATCCCTGAGATATTATTCCTTGATCTAACGTCTTTTCCATTAATTGCTTACATTGAATTTACATTTATTTGCTTGATAAAATCGTGACAACTTAAACTACTTTGAATAGCTTAGTTGACCTTGTATCCCATAGAATTATAGTGTATTGCTAGTCCCTTTGAATGAACCTAACTATTCTACATCGGATTAGTAATTCTAGGTTTGAATTATAAACCGGGTAAAAAACCCTATCATCACACGTGATTTTAAGTATGAGATTGGATGGGAGCCTCAGAGATCGGGAGTTGATCTCAGGTGGTGCTGGTTGGGTTTGACCAGGAGTGTTGACCGTAGTGTGACGGTGACATGTGATGATAAGTATGAGAGACTGGAGGTGAGTCTCAGAGATTGGGAGTGATCTCAGGTGGTGCTCGTCGAGTTTGGCCAGGAGTATGGACTGTAGTATGACGGTGTTGCGTGATTCGAGGTCGAATCTGTGTTAGTGGAGGATAATTATAAAGACCGCGAACCAAAATTTGGAGAGATTAGAGTGATTTTTTAGAGGATTAAGAGAGGAGAAGGATCATTGTTGAATCTTTGTGTGTTCTTGATATGAAGCGGTTGATTTGGAGAGTTTCGGGGAGCTATAGAAACGGATTCGATGTGTGTTCTGCGGGGAGGAAGAAGGGAATCTGGTGGGAGAGAGATCCACTCTTTGATTCGCTTGTGTTCTTCGTGTTCTTCGCTCAATTTTTTTTTGAAATCGACGTGAGTGTGTGACCATGGCTTATCTGGGTAATTGGGTGTTCATAATGCATTTGATTGGGAATTGGAATGACTTGGTGGTTGAAAACTGCTTGTTAGTGTGTTTTCTCATGTTTTGAAATGATTCTTGTGCAAAGAATCGGTGTGTTTGTTGTACAAAACAAATCGTATGAGTTTAGCTTCGTGTTCTTTGATTCTGCAACATGCGTCGATCGACGTAGGGATGTGTATCGATTGACGCATGTGTCGGTATGAGTTAGTGTGTCGCGAGGACGCAGGTATCAACGAGTATTAGTGTCGGTAGACTTGCGTCGATCAACGCAAGTGACGCAAGGGGTTGCATCGTGTGGCACTCACGCGGGTTTTCTAGCACTGGTGTCGGATTGAGTGTTTAGAGTCGGTGAGTATCGGCAAGACTTGCGTCGATCGACGTAGTGTTTGGTTGACTTTTTGTGTTGACTTTTGTCGTTTTGTTCATTGTTGATTGATCGCTTGGTATTGGGGCATTCCTTTATGCATATGTGTATATTCGCTAGATTGGATGACCATCTCACTGAGTATTTGTGATAATACTCACGCATCTCTTATAACCATGTGATGCAGGTAAAAAGTAGGTGTGATCGTGGAATCATGGCTGTGAAGAGGAGATGATCTAGTATCTCATTTGTGTGTTTATATTCTTTTATGCTATTGTTTAATGAACAATTTTCCGCTGTTTGTTGAACATGATTGAGTTGTTGTCGGGAATTAGTATTTGTGGGAATACTAATTCTGGTATTAAAAAAAAAGTCTAGTTGTTTCAGTTTGTGTATGAACATAATTTACCGGATGTTCAACACTTGTTCCATGCAATAATCATGAAAGACTTAAGCATGAATTTATCAGCATTATCAAGACAAATTTCCTTTATAGGAACATCTAGAAATGTTCTCATAATTTTGATAAGTGAGTGTCTTGCAATCTTCAGGTTGCATGTTAATAATAAGGATACATGTGACCATCGAGTCCATGCATTAATTTTGATAAGGTGGGTGATCAGCCCATACAAATCTCCTTGTATACGTTATAGGAAAATTCCTAGATTCTAAATTTATCTAGCTTGTGAATCTTCAGGTCAATCCATCTCGAATTGAATCCCATCTCAGAATCAACAACATACCCAACTTAGTATGTATTATATCTTAGATCCTTAGATCACTTTCATCAAATCATTTTTGAGACGTGGGAGAATATAATACATCAATAATTTCAAATTGCATTTACATATGCAAGCATTCAATAAGCTTTATAGTTTATACTACTAGATTCTTTAATCATCATATGAGATAAAATTTTCTTGTTTGTTACCATCTATATTGTCTTACTTCTGATAAGATATGGGTTTCTCAAGAAACTTTATTGATCTTGACTTTGACCTTGGCCTTGACCTTGACCATATATGTATTACATTCATATTTACGGTCACTTCTATAGCCACTTGCTAAAACCATAGCTTCTATGGCGGTCCTTTCTTTTCTATATAAGTTGTCAAATCCACTTCAGATAATGAACCAAACATTTAGACATGATTTATAATTTTCATCTATATCTCAATATTTTGCTCAACCATAAAGAGACAAGATTAAGCTCATAATTTTTTTCTGTATGGTCTTCAGGACAACATAATGTGCATAAAGATATTGTATTTCTTCTTTACCACACATGGTTCAGTGATATTCTTTCTACATAATTCCAACTCAAAAACAGTTTAAAACATACCTGGGATTTACTTACATATTTCAAGTCTTGTATTTTAGATTAACCAATCATAAGCGGCTTTAAATAATATCACATTCTGGGGGTCATACATCTCATACATCTCTTTTAGATTGTTCCAAATAACATGTAGATTTGTATGGTCAAATACTCAATCTTAAGATTCTCACACAGGTAATGCTAAATAAATATGATCAAATGGCATATGCTATAAACAATGGTAATTGTCACAAAATAAATAATTTAATCAATCATAATCATTAACTAGTTTGTTATTGTCATGCCATTAAACTAGTTCTCAATCAATCATACAATTCACCAAACGAGCATCACAGTCATGATCAACCTATCAAAATAACAGTACTCATATATATATATATATATTGCATGATCATAATAAATCATCACTTTACCAAAATAGCTTTTAACTCAATTTGCTTATTATGGTGAACAACAATGGATTTTGAATCAATATTTAAGAATAATTTTCTTTCTATCTCACCAATCCCTATAAGAGTATTTGCTTCTTTAAATAAGTACTTTTCACATAAGAAAATCTATCTATCTTTCTAATACTTTTATAAAACATTTGTCGAACTAAAACATATATGTCTCTAATCAAAATTTATAGTTTATGTCAATAAAGCATGTTTCATTTTATAACATAATTATGCAATTAATTTATTGGTCAAATTCAAATAATATGACGAGTAAATTACACTTACGCTTCTACCTTATAAAAAAACGTAAATACGATAAAATCAAGATTTCATTTTTATAATCCTTACGAGAATAAAACAGTACTACTATATACTAATATATTTTTTTATGACTATGTATGCTTTCAATAATATTGATAGATCTACATGATCTAAATTGTGTCATAGTTTTTACGACTATACCTTTCTTTAGAGATTATCTAAAGATCTACGAAATCTATACTGTCAAATCTTCACTTTTTAGTACATCAAAAAGATGATGATTGAGCTGGGTGGTTCTTTCTATTTATTAATCGTATATTCTGGTCTTTTATAGCCAAATAGGGCTGACATCCAAATAACAATGATAAGTAATCATTTCAAATATATTTTTTCTCTTTTATAATTTAAACGAAGAACATGAATTTGAGCATGTAATATTGCAATAAACTTGTCATGAGTTAATGAACTATGTGTAACTATGTCATGAGTTAATGAGTTAATAAAATACTAGATGACTAACACACTTACCATACAAGCAAATCTAAATCGTTTCAACAAAATTATTATCAAACTTATTAGGTTTAATTAGACTCTTGTAAATGCATATATACAATAAGCTTAGCTATATGCAAACCATGTGTATTACTTGTAAACAACATGAATGATGTTTTGATATTTTGACAAGTAAATAGTAACTTCTAATAATCACTTAGTTTCATACAAAATATTGATAAAGTAGAAATATTACTTTACACCAATCAATTTCTTTGAAGGGCATCTAAAAACATATGTCGACTTTATGTTATCTAAATATTTATTTTTTATAAATACCCACGGATATATAGGTTAAGAAGAATAAGAAGGTGATTTGATATTGTATCATTTAGATTTTTGAAAAAATAATTTAATCAAACTATAACCTTTCTGATACACAAGATCCATACTTGGTTAAATAAATATATTTATTTAAGAAATACTAACATACCTTGGAAAACTCAAATAGTAGACACGTGTTGATAACATGTTATTAATAATCCAAAACATCAAAGTGAGACTTGTATTTGTTATACTGTTGTAATGTCTTGTGTTGTGTATCTTTACAAGAGATAATGGTCTCCTTTTGTAAGAAGTATACAAAGATAATAACATATATGAATTTACTAAAAGATTAGGTTACTTGTAAGGAATGTTATTAGTGGTAGATGTTACTTGATTGACATCTATCAATGGTTTCATAACAATAACCTTTTAAAATCTCCAACATTAATAATTTAAAGATGTTTTACTGTATAGTGATACAAAGAAAGAAGAAATCGTCTCAAACATCAGAGCCCGAACCACCAAGATAAGCATACACAAGAACAGTGAAATGATCTCTCCATTCACCAAATGATGCAAATGGCAAAAGACCGTTAATCACAGGAAGTACCTTATGATAATAAAAATTTATGAATGATTTTTTTTTTAAAATAAAAAAGTGATTTATGACACAATTGCCCTTCATAAAATTTGAGAATTACTCTCCACTTGCCATTAACCCTAATCTACTATCAAGTTCTTGCCAATCTCTTTTTCCTGTGTCGTTCTCTTTCTCTTCTTCTTCTTCCATTTCCAGATTCATGAAACTTAATTACATTGTCTCGCCATTTTCTTTAGTTGTTCTACGTCTCAAGATCTATTTGCTCACTTCTTCCTTTTTTTTGTTTTCATCTCTTCGTTACATATCTCGAATTCATGTTCGAAAATGAAATTTTGGAAGGTAAATTATTTTCTTAATAGATTTGTTTTTAGTGTGAAGTTTTTATATGAGGTTTGCTTAATTTAACTGTTAAATGCATCTAATTTATGGACAGTTTGTAAAAAAATGAAATTAGGGTTTATATTACGTCTGGTTCAGAAGAAATAGTACTACTAAGTAATATTTGGTATAACTAACCTTAGTATTACTTGGTACAACTAGAAACAAAAAATTGTACAACTAAGTATTACTTGGTAAAACTAAGTTTAGTATTACTTGGTACAACTAGCAAATAAACTTAGTACAACTAAGTATTACTTGGTACAACTAAGTTTAGTATTACTTGTACAACTATGCTTAGCATTCCCTAGTACAACTATGTATTCCCTAGTTCAGACGAAATTGTAAGACTAAGTATTACTTGGTACAACTAACCTTAGTATTACTTGGTACAACTAGGTTTTGTACTACTTTGTACAACTATGCTTAGTATTTCTTAATATTTTTTTGGAACAACTGAGTATTAATTGGTACAACTTCTGACTGCAAGATATCAATCCAATAACTTTGCAAAGCTCTACTAGACAACAAAATGGGAATTTTGTTATGATGTTTTGTTGTTCTATTTTATTATTGCATTGATGTATTGTGTTGATGTGTGATGCAACTGATTTTTTTATATAAATAAAAATATATTTTTTCATATATGTTTTGTACGAGAAACGGCCAATTTGGACCCAAACAATTTGTGTCATGTCGTTTTAGATCTGAAGTTTTGCCTATGGCTAATTTAAACTTAAACTCCAAATAAATTCAAATTTTATACTTGAATTAATATGTTTTGTGCCAAATTGTACATTGACCAAGATTTTGTTAGTCAAAATTAACCGAATATTGACTAAAACGGCACATAGATTAGCTAGCTCGGCTTAGTTGACTCAAAACGACATCGTTTTGTTGGTTTAGTAATATGATGTCGTTTTCATTTTGGAGAAAATTTGAAATTGAACCGTTAATTCGATAAATCCTCAAATGAAAACGACGTCATTTTATCAAATTAGGAATTTGAATGCAAGTTTTCTCTAAATGAAAACGATATTATTTTACTAAAACAACGAAACAAAGTCATTTTGAGCCAATAAAACTGAGCTAGTTAACCCACGTGTTGTTTTAGTCAATATTCCAATAATGTTGACCAACAGAATCTTGATCAAAGTACAATTCGACACAAAACTTGTTAGTTCATGTATAAATTTTGAATTTAATTGGAGTTCAGGTTTAAATTAGTCACAGTCAAAAGTTCAGGTTTAAAACAGTACGACGCAAATTGTTTGGGTCCAAATTGCTCGTTCTCCCATGCTTTGTACAACTTGGTAGTACTTGGTACAACTATAACATTTATTCTAAAAAATAACAAATAAAAATTTTGTGGATTAAAATTCAAAAATTTTAATTTTAATTTCAAAATTCAAAATTCAAATATTTTCGTAAGGGTAAAATCGGAATGAAAACCATATAAAAAACCATAAAAACTAGGATATATCAGAGACATGGTGGGAAGTTTTCAGCTACTCATGGTCGGGCGAGGAGTGTGGATATTCAAGTGGCTGCAGGGTCGATGCCAACATACATGATTATTAGCCTAGTGGAGCTGTATGATGTCATCCTGGGTCTGAATTGGCTGGATCGGTACAAAGTTCATTTTGATTGTCATCGGGGACGAGTTGTTTTTGAGCGAGAGGCGAGGAAATTGGTGTTTCAGGGAGTGAGCCGACTTCTGAGAGTCTCGTGATCTTGGAAATCCAGGCTGAGGGGATGATTGAGAAGGGCTACGAGGCGTATTTGGCGACGATTGGTATTGATATAAGATTGGAATCAAAACCAAATCTTATTGATCACAAGATGTCAAGAGTTGGCATACTTTGTTGCGGAAATGGGCGTGATGTTGAGATGGAAGGTGGTGATTTGATTGACTCTCTCAATCGATGGGGTGATTGACTCTCTCAATCGGTGAACGAACAAGTTATTTGAATCACACAAAAAACTATATTCGTAGCTTCTAAAGAATAGAAGTGAATCCCACACTTGTATTCAAAAGAAAGAACAATTCTTCAAAAAAACACACTTTGAAAGAAAAACGAAAATACTTTGATTGAATTGATTAAAAGGGTGTCCTTACAATCAAAACGAAACTGAGCTTTTATAGTCTCTAATACAACGATCCTAACGAGTAGAAAAGAGAAAAAATTGTACAATTAATGAAAATAGAGCTGTTGGTGTTTTAATGTGAAATCTGGCCAAATATGTAAAGTTATGGTGCAGCTTGTATCTGATAACTTGGGAAGGAAGTGGTGCATCCTAGGAAGTCTCTTTCTCACTTGGAGGGTCTCTAACACGCAGACAAACGGAGATGGAAAGAGCCGTTGGAGTTTGATTGCATTTGACTCCGAAAAACGTAAGTTTGAGCTCCTTTGAATCTGTATCATCAAGTGTGGGATGGTGCACCATATGACGAATCTTGAGAGTAAATTGTAAGTATTGGAAGCCTCCAAAACGTCGTAGCTTTGAAGAAATAGCCTCTGGTCCTTTATTACTCCAAGTGTGAACACTTCTAGATATGGTAAGTTTGAAGACAAGGGGATCCGCTTGATTCTGTGGTTGCTGGTGCATGGAAAGATGCTATCTGACTCTTCTGGATGGTTAGATGTGTCCCCCTGAATGATTAGATATCTCTCCTCGTCGCCATAGTCTTGTTTGTAAGTATTTAAATCTGTGAGCTTTCAAATAAGGTAAGCTAAGAATCCTCCGGTTTAGAAGTTGAATAAATTTTAAACCATAATGAATTTTGGTATGAATCTAATTCTCCAAGCTTCTTTGTTGAACCAAAATTCCATCCCAAGTTGATTTGTAGATTAATTCTTTCTGGTTTGGCGGGAATCCTCCAATAAATTCTAGCATGTCTAAATCAGGTAAACTAGAAATCCCCTGGTTTGTAAATTGAAGAACTCCTTCGTTTGAACCCCTTTTGATCTGATTCATCTTTGAGGAGATTTGTAATTGAGCTGAGAATATTATCCAAGTAGTTTCATGCGCTAAATCATCATGGTTGAGATGATAGGCTTCAAACAGTGAACATATGTCCTTGTCAGGTGTGTTTAGCATTGTGCATCTGGTTTGATTGAGCTTTGGTTCAGCTGCTGGTTTGATGACCGCATCATACCCTCCTTCTTCTTCAAGTTTTGTCCTCAAAACTTGATCACCTGCACATCGATAGAGCAAGTTAGTATTGTACATCATATGAGGGTCTAGAGAGTAACCTCGGGTCATGGTTCGCGTGTAGCTCGAATATGGTTGATGTTGGATATCTGGTGACTCTTCTTTGATTACAAACGAAGCAATGAATCCTCTGCTACACTCTGATTTCTTAGGCGTCATGGTTGTGTTCTTTGTGAAATATCCGATTTTGCTTTTGATCTCCTTGTTGAACTCTTCTCGTATCTCAGTATTATAATGAGGATCCGGGGGTTTCTCCTTTGTACCTAAACCTTTCTCAAGCTCTTTTGAACACATCAAGTGCATTATCAAATCCTTTGGATCATTAGGATCAAATTTGATCAAGTAATCACTTAGCTTTGCTTGGTGCGGTTTAATGGACTTAGATAACTCAGTGTTTGGGATTTGCCTTTGATCCGTGAATAAGGCTGTATCTTCTTCTTGATCTGCTAGCTCTCTTTTTTTATGTCATGACCTATATCAACATCCTTCGGCATAGACAAGTGTATCATACTAGCATTGGAGAATTCTAAAGCAGATTTAAACTTTTTAACTTCCTTAGAATTATCTCTTTCTGGTTCTTTCAACAAAGTGGTAACTACTTGTCTAGTAGGACACGTTCCAACATAGTTACCTCTTGTGTGACATCTATAACAAATCGTGTTATCTACCTGAGAAGGTTTAGAAGACTTACATTGCTCTGGTTTGTCGTGTTGTTCAAGTAGTGGCTTTGTACTTGGCGTTTGGGCTATGACTTGTTGCTTCAGATCTAGTTTTAATTCGTTAGCTCCAACTAGTTTCTTAGCCTTTGTCTTCTTCTCTATATTTCCTGGGAACACTTTCTTTGGCTCCGGAATTGAAGCTTTCTTTTGCTTTTGATTTACTTTTGGATTTGACCTTGTTGCTAGAATCCATCTTCTTGGCTCGGGATTTGTATAAATCTTTATATTGCTTCCGCAATCAGCATCCTCCACAAACTCTTTACACAACATTTGTTTCATCTTTTCCCAAGAGGCATCTGGTTCGTCGTACTCAAGCCTCAGGTACACGTCTTGTTCCCATTGCCTAAAAGCAACCTTGGTGAGAGTGTCTTCGGCATAAGCTGTTTTCTCCTCCTTGGAAATTTGGTTGGATTGGAGCCAATCCTCCATGTCTCTTTCCCATCTTAAGTAATTTTCAGGTCCTTGGTGATGACGTGCAAAACATATGTGATATGATTCAAGTCACATTCATCATCCGTTGATTCATCACACGGTTCGGCTTGAGTGGTGGTATATATGTGCGCTATGTTATCCTTAGCCAACGACAGTTGAAGTTAAGGCGACTCGTGAACAAATCGATCATATACTTTTAATGCTCATCATTCTTTGTAATCTCAAACGACAGTTTAGGGTGTTTGATTGATTGATGAAGTAGTTGATACCACGACAGTGGATCCTCTTAATCTTATGATCGAGTTCTAGATTGGTTCTTAATTGATATCCTGAATAATTGTTTGGTTCTAGATGATCTAATCCCTGAGATATTATCCCTTGATCTAACGCCTTTTCCATTAATTGCTTACATTGAATTTACATTTATTTGCTTGATAAAATCGTGACAACTTAAACTACTTTGAATAGCTTAGTTGACCTTGTATCCCATAGGATTATAGTGTATTGCTGGTCCCTTTGAACGAACCTAACTATTCTACATCGGATTAGTAATTCTAGGTTTGAATTATAAACCGGGTAAAAAACCCTATCATCACACGTGATTTTAAGTATGAGATTGGATGGGAGCCTCAGAGATCGGGAGTTGATCTCAGGTGGTGCTGGTCGGGTTTGACCAGGAGTGTTGACCGTAGTGTGACGGTGATAAGTATGAGAGACTGGAGGTGAGTCTCAGAGATTGGGAGTGATCTCAGGTGGTGCTCGTCGAGTTTGGCCAGGAGTATGGACTGTAATATGACGGTGTTGCGTGATTCGAGGTCGAATCTGTATTAGTGGAGGAGAATTATAAAGACCGCGAACCAAAATTTGGAGATTTTGGTTGTGCGTCGATCGACGCAGAGTGTGTGCGTCGATCGAGGCAAGGCGATGGCTGTCGGTTTTGGAGAAAAAATAAGAGAGATTAGAGTGATTTTTTAGAGGATTAAGAGAGGAGAAGGATCATTGTTGAATCTTTGTGTGTCCTTGATACGAAGCGGTTGATTTGGAGAGTTTCGGGGAGCTCTAGAAGCGGATTCGATGTGTGTTCTGCGGGGAGGAAGAAGGGAATCTGGTGGGAGAGAGATCCACTCTTTGATTCGCTTGTGTTCTTCGTGTTCTTCGCTCAATTTTTTTTTTGAAATCGACGTGAGTGTGTGACCATGGCTTATCTGGGTAATTGGGTGTTCATAATTGTGAATTGGAATGATTTGGTGGTTGAAAACTGCTTGTTAGTGTGTTTTCTCGTGTTTTGAAATGATTCTTGTGCAAGAATCGGTGTGTTTGTTGTAGAAACAAATCGTATGAGTTTAGCTTCGTGTTCTTTGATTCTGCAACATGCGTCGATCGACGTAGGGATGTGTATCGATTGACGCATGTGTCGGTATGAGTTAGTGTGTCGCGAGGACGCAGGTATCAACGAGTATTAGTGTCGGTAGACTTGCGTCGATCAACGCAAGTGACGCAAGGGGTTGCATCGTGTGGCACTCACGCGGGTTTTCTAGCACTGGTGTCGGATTGAGTGTTTAGAGTCGGTGAGTATCGGCAAGACTTGCGTCGATCGACGTAGTGTTTGGTTGACTTTTTGTGTTGACTTTTGTCGTTTTGTTCATTATTGATTGATCGCTTGGTATTGGGGCATTCCTTTATGCATATGTGTATATTCGCTAGATTGGATGACCGTCTCACTGAGTATTTGTGATAATACTCACGCATCTCTTATAACCATGTGATGCAGGTAAAGAGTAGGTGTGATCGTGGAATCATGGCTGTGAAGAGGAGATGATCTAGTATCTCATTTGTGTGTTTATATTCTTTTATGCTATTGTTTAATGAACAATTTTCCGCTGTTTGTTGAACATGATTGAGTTGTTGTCGGGAATTAGTATTTGTGGGAATACTAATTCTGGTATTAAAAAAAAAGTCTAGTTGTTTCAGTTTGTGTATGAACATAATTTACCGGATGTTCAACACTTGTTCCATGCAATAATCATGAAAGACTTAAGCATGAATTTATCAGCATTATCAAGACAAATTTCCTTTATAGGAACATCTAGAAATGTTCTCATAATTTTGATAAGTGAGTGTCTTGCAATCTTTAGGTTGCATGTTAATAATAAGGATACATGTGACCATCGAGTCCATGCATTAATTTTGATAAGGTGGGTGATCAGCCCATACAAATCTCCTTGTATACGTTATAGGAAATTACTAGATTCTTAATTTATCTAGCTTGTGAATCTTCAGGTCAATCCATCTCGAATTGAATCCCATCTCAGAATCAACAACATACCCAACTTAGTATGTATTATATCTTAGATCCTTAGATCACTTTCATCAAATCATTTTTGAGACGTGGGAGAATATAATACATCAATAATTTCAAATTGCATTTACATATGCAAGCATTCAATAAGCTTTATAGTTTATACTACTAGATTCTTTAATCATCATATGAGATAAAATTTTCTTGTTTGTTACCATCTATATTGTCTTACTTCTGATAAGATATGGGTTTCTCAAGAAACTTTATTGATCTTGACTTTGACCTTGGCCTTGACCTTGACCATATATGTATTACATTCATATTTACGGTCACTTCTATAGCCACTTGCTAAAACCATAGCTTCTATGGCGGTCCTTTCTTTTCTATATAAGTTGTCAAATCCACTTCAGATAATGAATCAAACATTTAGACATGATTTATAATTTTCATCTATATCTCAATATTTTGCTCAACCATAAAGAGACAAGATTAAGCTCATAATTTTTTTCTGTATGGTCTTCAGGACAACATAATGTGCATAAAGATATTGTATTTCTTCTTTACCACACATGGTTCAGTGATATTCTTTCTACATAATTCCAACTCAAAAACAGTTTAAAACATACCTGGGATTTACTTACATATTTCAAGTCTTGTATTTTAGATTAACCAATCATAAGCGGCTTTAAATAATATCACATTCTGGGAGTCATACATCTCATACATCTCTTTTAGATTGTTCCAAAGAACATGTAGATTTGTATGGTCAAATACTCAATCTTAAGATTCTCACACAGGTAATGCTAAATAAATATGATCAAATGGCATATGCTATAAACAAAGGTAATTGTCACAAAATAAATAATTTAATCAATCATAATCATTAACTAGTTTGTTATTGTCATGCCATTAAACTAGTTCTCAATCAATCATACAATTCACCAAACGAGCATCACAGTCATGATCAACCTATCAAAATAACAGTACTCATATATATATATATATATATATATATATTGCATGATCATAATAAATCATCACTTTACCAAAATAGCTTTTAACTCAATTTGCTTATTATGGTGAACAACAATGGATTTTGAATCAATATTTAAGAATAATTTTCTTTCTATCTCACCAATCCCTATAAGAGTATTTGCTTCTTTAAATAAGTACTTTTCACATAAGAAAATCTATCTATCTTTCTAATACTTTTATAAAACATTTGTCGAACTAAAACATATATGTCTCTAATCAAAATTTATAGTTTATGTCAATAAAGCATGTTTCATTTTATAACATAATTATGCAATTAATTTATTGGTCAAATTCAAATAATATGACGAGTAAATTACACTTACGCTTCTACCTTATAAAAAAACGTAAATACGATAAAATCAAGATTTCATTTTTATAATCCTTACGAGAATAAAACAGTACTACTATATACTAATATATTTTTTTATGACTATGTATGCTTTCAATAATATTGATAGATCTACATGATCTAAATTGTGTCATAGTTTTTACGACTATACCTTTCTTTAGAGATTATCTAAAGATCTACGAAATCTATACTGTCAAATCTTCACTTTTTAGTACATCAAAAAGATGATGATTGAGCTGGGTGGTTCTTTCTATTTATTAATCGTATATTCTGGTCTTTTATAGCCAAATAGGGCTGACATCCAAATAACAATGATAAGTAATCATTTCAAATATATTTTTTCTCTTTTATAATTTAAACGAAGAACATGAATTTGAGCATGTAATATTGCAATAAACTTGTCATGAGTTAATGAACTATGTGTAACTATGTCATGAGTTAATGAGTTAATAAAATACTAGATGACTAACACACTTACCATACAAGCAAATCTAAATCGTTTCAACAAAATTATCATCAAACTTATTAGGTTTAATTAGACTCTTGTAAATGCATATATACAATAAGCTTAGCTATATGCAAACTATGTGTATTACTTGTAAACAACATGAATGATGTTTTGATATTTTGACAAGTAAATAGTAACTTCTAATAATCACTTAGTTTCATACAAAATATTGATAAAGTAGAAATATTACTTTACACCAATCAATTTCTTTGAAGGGCATCTAAAACATATGTCGACTTTATGTTATCTAAATATTTATTTTTTATAAATACCCACGGATATATAGGTTAAGAAGAATAAGAAGGTGATTTGATATTGTATCATTTAGATTTTTGAAAAAATAATTTAATCAAACTATAACCTTTCTGATACACAAGATCCAAATTAATGGCGAGCATAGAGCATACTTGGTTAAATAAATATATTTATTTAAGAAATACTAACATACCTTGGAAAACTCAAATAGTAGACACGTGTTGATAACATGTTATTAATAATCCAAAACATCAAAGTGAGACTTGTATTTGTTATACTGTTGTAATGTCTTGTGTTGTGTATCTTTCCAAGAGATAATGGTCTCCTTTTGTAAGAAGTATACAAAAATAGTAACATATATGAATTTACTAAAAGATTAGGTTACTTGTAAGGAATGTTATTAGTGGTAGATGTTACTTGATTGACATCTATCAATGGTTTCATAACAATAACCTTTTAAAATCTCCAACATTAATAATTTAAAGATGTTTTACTGTATAGTGATACAAAGAAAGAAGAAATCGTCTCAAACATCAGAGCCCGAACCACCAAGATAAGCATACACAAGAACAGTGAAATGATCTCTCCATTCACCAAATGATGCAAATGGCAAAAGACCGTTAATCACAGGAAGTACCAACAGAATCAACCCAAAGAAGAAACTACGCCGAGCCCAATACGGAACCATAGGGCTACAACGGCTCGATTTGGTCTCTTGACTCACAGTTATTGGACCGTAGATCAGACCATACAAAGCCAATGTGAAGACATTTGCAATGAATTGCAAAAGGCAAAACATTTCCCAGAAAAACAGCCAGAGTTTACCGTTACCACCCAATGTGTCCACGCAAAACTTACCCGGTAATCCGCAAACAATACCGAGGAAAAGAACAATGAAAGTTACGGGCATTGTCTGCTTTGTGCCTAATGAGCGTTGGATTATGAAGTAAGTGAAGACGATGATCATTAAGACACCAAAGAAACTCTGAACCCATACTTGAAGCCGGCAAATCATGATGCTAAACTCTGTGTTTATCGATGAAACTTGTTTAAGAAGCCACCAAGAAGAACTTTTTTCCTCGGATGGCTCGCATGTTGAGGTAGCTTCCATGATTCTCTGTTGTGAGAAGACATAAGCTCCGTATAACATTGAAGCCAGCATGTTAAAGACACTTACGACGAGCCAGTCCATGATTTTTGTGACCATATCAGCCTTTCTTATATCTTCTAATTCAGTTTTGAATTTCTTGTCTCTGAATGCAGCTTTCGAAAGGCCCATCTCTAACTTTGATTTCCCCAGGTTGTTGGATTCGTAGCTTAGTGCTAGCTCCGTCTCTTTCAACCTTAGCTTTCTCATAGTAAGACCGATCTCCATGCTCTTTAGATCATTTGCTCGTGCTTGCTCTTCTAAAGATCTTTCGAATGTGGTCAAGGACATTTCTGAGTTTCTAGGGACACCAGAGAGTTGTCGAGTCTCTTTGTGCAGGACAATCTCATTCATCGAAGAGGTTGGTCTTGCACTGCCTTGAATCACTTCATAAGACGACGTAGCAGACGAAATTTCCTTTCCAGATAGCTCGGTGTCCGAGGATTCGTCTATTGTAGAATTAAAACTCCCAACGTTATTATTGTCTAACCGATGCGGAAATGCAGATTCGTTGATCAATTTAAGGATCCTTAGAGTACTGTTAAACGACTTCTCAAAGTTTGTCGCAAAGGAATCAAGGCTATTACCATAAACCTGTAATCACATCATCATTATAATAAAGAAAGTCTAAACCTGAAAAATGCAAAAACTAAACATAGGATTTTTGGCTTACAGTGGATAGAGACTCTGTGACAGCGGAAGCAGAAATCTGCAGAGCATAATCGGTGAAATTTGATTTGTGCTATCACTACCAAAAAACAAACTATGCCAAAGAGGGATTGAACGTGAACCGAGAAGAAATCATTTTGAATATTCACAGTACTTACCATTGCAAGATCATCAACATAAACATTCTGACCAGCGGCACTCTTTCTCTCGAGAACCTAGAGAACAAGAAAATAATAAACAGTAAGAATTACAGAGCAAATGCAAGTCAAAAACTTTGAAGGCTAAGTGGCTAAACAGCAATAAGTCAGGTTGAGATTTGGTGAAATCACAATCAGAGCGACAAATTTGTGCTGAAAGGCTCAAGCTTTGAGATAGGAGGGACGAGACAAGCCCAATTTGTCTCTGATTCAGATTTCAACAAAAACATCCTCTCTTTCCAGTTTCCAATCAATAAAACCTAAACTAAAAGACTTCTGTCAAGTACTGTTAGATTTTGTTCCCTCAAGATGCGAACTTTCAGGACATAAACTAAATCTCAAGCAAGGTTAACTATAATAACAAAAGTGAAACCAAACCCATAACAGGAAACGATAAATCAAAAGCCGATTTCGTACCGAAAGAGCAATAAACAGAGCCATGTGATATAAAAGAGATCGCGAGAGAGGAAGAGAGATTTAATGTTTGGAAACTGAATCAAACCAGATTAGCAAAAGCCGCAAATGACATGCCCAGAGGAAGCGCCAAGGCTTCGGCTTGTCGTTCTCCAACGCTTCGTCGAGCAATACCTATTCGAACCGTTGGGTTTCGCAATCGACGAGCCACTATCGAAATCCTTTTAGTAGAATTGAGATTAGAGGTACAAGATGAAGAACAAGAGGAAGAAGAATCTTCGTCGTTCTCTTTCTTCTTTGCCTTATTAATAAGCTTTCTCTTTCCTAAAGTCGATGGCTTCGTCGTCTTCTTCTTCATCATTTCGTTATTGAGTTCGTCGCCGATTGTATTCGCCGGATCGGAAATTTGATTTTGGGGTTGCGGCGAAGGAGGGAGGAGGAGGGCGTCCATATCATAAAAACAAAAAACTTACTCAGGTCAATTTGGACGTTTCATATCTTCTACTATATTTTAAAGAAAACTGGATTTTTTTTATTTGAGAAATTAGCATGTATATTACGGTATATTGTTACATATAATTGAATTATTTAATATTTGTTAAAATATATTTAAGCATCTAACAATTAATGTACACAAAATTCCGATTTTAGCATTACTAACTTAACAAGTGTTTTTGTTTTCATTTAAAAAAAACAAAAAATAATAAATAATAAACCGAATTTAAATGGATTTGGGGTGAAATAAGCGTTTAATGTTCATTATGTGAATAAATAAACGTTTAATGTTTATTTCATGGGGAAATAAGCGTTTAATGTTTATTCTGTGGAAAAATTATATAAAATTAGTTATCCGGATCTATCTAGGACTATATGAAACTTTTGAGGGGGAATTAGTACGTTTTCCTAAAAAAATAAAAAAAAGTTTTGTTGAAATCTTAAGTTAACCTAGTTAGATTAATAAAGAAAAACTCTTCTTCTTCTTCTTCACGTAGACTTCTTCTTCTTTTCACATTCGGATCCTCCTCCTAATCATCGAATTTCCAATCAGTAATTAGGATGATTATTCTCCTTGTCCATTAAACTCTCCATCATCATCGTCTCTCTTGCTCATACTAAGTCACCGATAGAGATTGACATAGTTGACTATATTCCAAAATCAGTATAATAGGTAATAATTATTTTTATTTTAATATGTAACTATATTTCTGATAATAGTTAACTATGTATGTTATTTTTTTTGTTATGCAAACTATAGTACGTATCTAGGTTAAAAACATAGTTGACTATATCTCTAAACGTAGTTAACTATGTTGTTTAAATAAGTGACTATTAAAACAATATTTTCGTGTAGTCAACTATACTCTAAAAATGGTAACCTATGTTTTTAAATTGGTAACTATTTCCTAAAAATAGTTAACTATGTTTTAAAATTGGTAACCATTTTGTGAATATAGTTAACTATGTTTTTAGAAAGTTTGAAATAGTGTAATGTAGTTAACTATGTTCTAAAATCAATTAAGTATATAGTTAGGAAATAGTTAACTATGTTAAATAGTAAATTACTGCAACATATTCGATTTTTCTGACCCAATTTTTTTTACAGAAAATGGATCTGCGTTTTTTGGAGCAACAATTATTTATGAGATGAGATCAAATGAAAAAATTTAGAGACTCTTTTTCTTTATTTTTACCTTAATTATAAGGGAAATTAAGTTATATATTAATTTACCGTAATTATAGTTATAAGGGTAATTTTATCATAATTTTATTTCTCTCTGCTAGTTTCCTAATTATATTTTGGTTATGTTAGTTTCTTAATTATATGTACCAAAAATAATATTAACCTAATTAACCCTTTTTTTTTTGTCTCATCAAAAATTTTGGTTCAAATTCTCTCATAACCCTTAAAATTAAACTGAAATAACCAAAACCTTTTTTTTAATCGTCTAGATTTATTATTATTATTCTATTACAAATTATGAGAACTGTTACATCGACGATTCTACAACGGACAAGTCTTTTGCCTTGATCCACGCCAATCTATGTTATCTTGTCCCACATTGAAGATCTCATGTAAGTTTATCTCTATTAATTTGCATCAATATTAATAAATCGCATCTTCTGGGTTCGAACCCCAAACCTCCTGGTGTAGAAGCATTAACGAACCCTTAATCGAACTACTAGGCTAAGGGGGTTCCACTAACAAAAGCCCTTATGATAATAAAAATTTATGAATGATTTTTTTTTTAAAATAAAAAAGTGATTTATGACACAATTGCCCTTCATAAAATTTGAGAATTACTCTCCACTTGCCATTAACCCTAATCTACTATCAAGTTCTTGCCAATCTCTTTTTCCTGTGTCGTTCTCTTTCTCTTCTTCTTCTTCCATTTCCAGATTCATGAAACTTAATTACATTGTCTCGCCATTTTCTTTAGTTGTTCTACGTCTCAAGATCTACTTGCTCACTTCTTCCTTTTTTTTGTTTTCATCTCTTCGTTACATATCTCGAATTCATGTTCGAAAATGAAATTTTGGAAGGTAAATTATTTCCTTAATAGATTTGTTTTTAGTGTGAAGTTTTTATATGAGGTTTGCTTAATTTAACTGTTAAATGCATCTAATTTATGGACAGTTTGTAAAAAAATGAAATTAGGGTTTATATTACGTCTGGTTCAGAAGAAATAGTACTACTAAGTAATATTTGGTATAACTAACCTTAGTATTACTTGGTACAACTAGAAACAAAAAATTGTACAACTAAGTATTACTTGGTAAAACTAAGTTTAGTATTACTTGGTACAACTAGCAATTAAACTTAGTACAACTAAGTATTACTTGGTACAACTAAGTTTAGTATTACTTGTACAACTATGCTTAGCATTCCCTAGTACAACTATGTATTCCCTAGTTCAGACGAAATTGTACGATTAAGTATTACTTGGTACAACTAACCTTAGTATTACTTGGTACAACTAGGTTTTGTACTACTTTGTACAACTATGCTTAGTATTTCTTAATTTTTTTTTTGTACAACTGAGTATTAATTGGTACAACTTCTGACTGCAAGATATCAATCCAATAACTTTGCAAAGCTCTACTAGACAACAAAATGGGAATTTTGTTATGATGTTTTGTTGTTCTATTTTATTATTGCATTGATGTATTGTGTTGATGTGTGGTGCAACTGATTTTTTATATAAATAAAAATATATTTTTTCATATATGTTTGGTGCAACTGATTTTTTACATAAATAAAAATATCATGTCGTTTTAGATCTGAAGTTTTGCCTATGGCTAATTTAAACTTAAACTCCAAATAAATTCAAATTTTATACTTGAATTAATATGTTTTGTGCCAAATTGTACATTGACCAAGATTTTGTTAGTCAAAATTAACCGAATATTGACTAAAACGGCACATAGATTAGCTAGCTCGGCTTAGTTGACTCAAAACGACATCGTTTTGTTGTTTTAGTAATATGATGTCGTTTTCATTTTGGAGAAAATTTGAAATTGAACCGTTAATTCGATAAATCCTCAAATGAAAACGACGTCATTTTATCGAATTAGGAATTTGAATGTAAGTTTTCTCTAAATGAAAACGATATTATTTTACTAAAACAACGAAACAAAGTCATTTTGAGACAATAAAACAGAGCCAGTTAACCCACGTGTTGTTTTAGTCAATATTCCAATAATGTTGACCAACAGAATCTTGATCAAAGTACAATTCGACACAAAACTTGTTAGTTCATGTATAAATTTTGAATTTAATTGGAGTTCAGGTTTAAATTAGTCACAGTCAAAAGTTCAGGTTTAAAACAGCACGACGCAAATTGTTTGGGTCCAAATTGCTCGTTCTCCCATGCTTTGTACAACTTGGTAGTACTTGGTACAACTATAACATTTATTCTAAAAAATAACAAATAAAAATTTTGTGGATTAAAATTCAAAAATTTTAATTTTAATTTCAAAATTCAAAATTCAAATATTTTCGTAAGGGTAAAATCGGAATGAAAACCATATAAAAAACCATAAAAACTAGGATATATCAGAGACATGGTGGGAAGTTTTCAGCTACTCATGGTCGGGCGAAGAGTGTGGATATTCAAGTGGCTGCAGGGTCGATGCCAACATACATGATTATTAGCCTAGTGGAGCTGTATGATGTCATCCTGGGTCTGAATTGGCTGGATCGGTACAAAGTTCATTTGGATTGTCATCGGGGACGAGTTGTTTTTGAGCGTGAGGCGAGGAAATTGGTGTTTCAGGGAGTGAGCCGACTTCTGAGAGTCTCGTGATCTTGGAAATCCAGGCTGAGGGGATGATTGAGAAGGGCTACGAGGCGTATTTGGCGACGATTGGTATTGATATAAGATTGGAATCAAAACCAAATCTTATTGATCACAAGATGTCAAGAGTTGGCATACTTTGTTGCGGAAATGGGCGTGATGTTGAGATGGAAGGTGGTGATTTAATTGACTCTCTCAATCGATGGGGTGATTGACTCTCTCAATCGGTGAACGAACAAGTTATTTGAATCACACAAACAACTATATTCGTAGCTTCTAAAGAATAGAAGTGAATCCCACACTTGTATTCAAAAGAAAGAACAATTCTTAAAAAAAACACACTTTGAAAGAAAAACGAAAATACTTTGATTGAATTGATTAAAAGGGTGTCCTTACAATAAAAATGAAACTGAGCTTTTATAGTCTCTAATACAACGATCCTAACGAGTAGAAAAGAGAAAAAATTGTACAATTAATGAAAATAGAGCTGTTGGTGTTTTAATGTGAAATCTGGCCAAATATGTAAAGTTATGGTGCAGCTTGTATCTGATAACTTGGGAAGGAAGTGGTGCATCCTAGGAAGTCTCTTTCTCACTTGGAGGGTCTCTAACACGCAGACAAACGGAGATGGAAAGAGCCGTTGGAGTTTGATTGCATTTGACTCCGAAAAACGTAAGTTTGAGCTCCTTTGAATCTGTATCATCAAGTGTGGGATGGTGCACCATATGACGAATCTTGAGAGTAAATTGTAAGTATTGGAAGCCTCCAAAACGTCGTAGCTTTGAAGAAATAGCCTCTGGTCCTTTATTACTCCAAGTGTGAACACTTCTAGATATGGTAAGTTTGAAGACAAGGGGATCCGCTTGATTCTGTGGTTGCTGGTGCATGGAAAGATGCTATCTGACTCTTCTGGATGGTTAGATGTGTCCCCCTGAATGATTAGATATCTCTCCTCGTTGCCATAGTCTTGTTTGTAAGTATTTAAATCTGTGAGCTTTCAAATAAGGTAAGCTAAGAATCCTCCGGTTTAGAAGTTGAATAAATTTTAAACCATAATGAATTTTGGTATGAATCTAATTCTCCAAGCTTCTTTGTTGAACCAAAATTCCATCCCAAGTTGATTTGTAGATTAATTCTTTCTGGTTTGGCGGGAATCCTCCAATAAATTCTAGCATGTCTAAATCAGGTAAACTAGAAATCCCCTGGTTTGTAAATTGAAGAACTCCTTCGTTTGAACCCCTTTTGATCTGATTCATCTTTGAGGAGATTTGTAATTGAGCTGAGAATATTATCCAAGTAGTTTCATGCGCTAAATCATCATGGTTGAGATGATAGGCTTCAAACAGTGAACATATGTCCTTGTCAGGTGTGTTTAGCATTGTGCATCTGGTTTGATTGAGCTTTGGTTCAGCTGCTGGTTTGATGACCGCATCATACCCTCCTTCTTCTTCAAGTTTTGTCCTCAAAACTTGATCACCTGCACATCGATAGAGCAAGTTAGTATTGTGCATCATATGAGGGTCTAGAGAGTAACCTCGGGTCATGGTTCGCGTGTAGCTCGAATATGGTTGATGTTGGATATCTGGTGACTCTTCTTTGATTACAAACGAAGCAATGAATCCTCTGCTACACTCTGATTTCTTAGGCGTCATGGTTGTGTTCTTTGTGAAATATCCGATTTTGCTTTTGATCTCCTTGTTGAACTCTTCTCGTATCTCAGTATTAGAATGAGGATCCGGGGGTTTCTCCTTTGTACCTAAACCTTTCTCAAGCTCTTTTGAACACATCAAGTGCATTATCAAATCCTTTGGATCATTAGGATCAAATTTGATCAAGTAATCACTTAGCTTTGCTTGGTGCGGTTTAATGGACTTAGATAACTCAGTGTTTGGGATTTGCCTTTGATCCGTGAATAAGGCTGGATCTTCTTCTTGATCTGCTAGCTCTCTTTTTTTTATGTCATGACCTATATCAACATCCTTCGGCATAGACAAGTGTATCATACTAGCATTGGAGAATTCTAAAGCAGATTTAAACTTTTTAACTTCCTTAGAATTATCTCTTTCTGGTTCTTTCAACAAAGTGGTAACTACTTGTCTAGTAGGACACGTTCCAACATAGTTACCTCTTGTGTGACATCTATAACAAATCGTGTTATCTACCTGAGAAGGTTTAGAAGACTTACATTGCTCTGGTTTGTCGTGTTGTTCAAGTAGTGGCTTTGTACTTGGCGTTTGGGCTATGACTTGTTGCTTCAGATCTAGTTTTAATTCGTTAGCTCCAACTAGTTTCTTAGCCTTTGTCTTCTTCTCTATATTTCCTGGGAACACTTTCTTTGGCTCCGGAATTGAAGCTTTCTTTTGCTTTTGATTTACTTTTGGATTTGACCTTGTTGCTAGAATCCATCTTCTTGGCTCGGGATTTGTATAAATCTTTATATTGCTTCCGCAATCAGCATCCTCCACAAACTCTTTACACAACATTTGTTTCATCTTTTCCCAAGAGGCATCTGGTTCGTCGTACTCAAGCCTCAGGTACACGTCTTGTTCCCATTGCCTAAAAGCAACCTTGGTGAGAGTGTCTTCGGCATAAGATGTTTTCTCCTCCTTGGAAATTTGGTTGGATTGGAGCCAATCCTCCACGTCTCTTTCCCATCTTAAGTAAGTTTCAGGTCCTTGGTGATGACGTGCAAAACATATGTGATATGATTCAAGTCACATTCATCATCCGTTGATTCATCACACGGTTCGGCTTGAGTGGTGGTATATATGTGCGCTATGTTATCCTTAGCCAACGACAGTTGAAGTTAAGGCGACTCGTGAACAAATCGATCATATACTTTTAATGCTCATCATTCTTTGTAATCTCAAACAACAGTTTAGGGTGTTTGATTGATTGATGAAGTAGTTGATACCACGACAGTGGATCCTCTTAATCTTATGATCGAGTTCTAGATAGGTTCTTAATTGATATCCTGAATAATTGTTTGGTTCTAGATGATCTAATCCCTGAGATATTATCCCTTGATCTAACGCCTTTTCCATTAATTGCTTACATTGAATTTACATTTATTTGCTTGATAAAATCGTGACAACTTAAACTACTTTGAATAGCTTAGTTGACCTTGTATCCCATAGGATTATAGTGTATTGCTGGTCCCTTTGAACGAACCTAACTATTCTACATCGGATTAGTAATTCTAGGTTTGAATTATAAACCGGGTAAAAAACCCTATCATCACACGTGATTTTAAGTATGAGATTGGATGGGAGCCTCAGAGATCGGGAGTTGATCTCAGGTGGTGCTGGTCGGGTTTGACCAGGAGTGTTGACCGTAGTGTAACGGTGACATGTGATGATAAGTATGAGAGACTGGAGGTGAGTCTCAGAGATTGGGAGTGATCTCAGGTGGTGCTCGTCGAGTTTGGCCAGGAGTATGGACTGTAGTATGACGGTGTTGCGTGATTCGAGGTCGAATATGTATTAGTGGAGGAGAATTATAAAGACCGCGAACCAAAATTTGGAGATTTTGGTTGTGCGTCGATCGACGCAGAGTGTGTGCGTCGATCGAGGCAAGGCGATGGCTGTCGGTTTTGGAGAAAAAATAAGAGAGATTAGAGTGATTTTTTAGAGGATTAAGAGAGGAGAAGGATCATTGTTGAATCTTTGTGTGTCCTTGATACGAAGCGGTTGATTTGGAGAGTTTCGGGGAGCTCTAGAAGCGGATTCGATGTGTGTTCTGCGGGGAGGAAGAAGGGAATCTGGTGGGAGAGAGATCCACTCTTTGATTCGCTTGTGTTCTTCGTGTTCTTCGCTCAATTTTTTTTTTGAAATCGACGTGAGTGTGTGACCATGGCTTATCTGGGTAATTGGGTGTTCATAATTGTGAATTGGAATGATTTGGTGGTTGAAAACTGCTTGTTAGTGTGTTTTCTCGTGTTTTGAAATGATTCTTGTGCAAAGAATCGGTGTGTTTGTTGTAGAAACAAATCGTATGAGTTTAGCTTCGTGTTCTTTGATTCTGCAACATGCGTCGATCGACGTAGGGATGTGTATCGATTGACGCATGTGTCGGTATGAGTTAGTGTGTCGTGAGGATGCAGGTATCAACGAGTATTAGTGTCGGTAGACTTGCGTCGATCGACGCAAGTGACGCAAGGGGTTGCATCGTGTGGCACTCACGCGGGTTTTCTGGCACTGGTGTCTGATTGAGTGTTTAGAGTCGGTGAGTATCGGCAAGACTTGGGTCGATCGACGTAGTGTTTGGTTGACTTTTTGTGTTGACTTTTGTCGTTTTGTTCATTGTTGATTGATCGCTTGGTATTTGGGCATTCCTTTATGCATATGTGTATATTCGCTAGATTGGATGACCGTCTTACTGAGTATTTGTGATAATACTCACGCATCTCTTATAACCATGTGATGCAGGTAAAGAGTAGGTGTGATCGTGGAATCATGGCTGTGAAGAGGAGATGATCTAGTATCTCATTTGTGTGTTTATATTCTTTTATGCTATTGTTTAATGAATAATTTTTCGCTGTTTGTTGAACATGATTGAGTTGTTGTCGGGAATTAGTATTTGTGGGAATACTAATTCGGGTATTAAAAAAAAAAGTCTAGTTGTTTCAGTTTGTGTATGAACATAATCTACCGGATGTTCAACACTTGTTCCATGCAATAATCATGAAAGACTTAAGTATGAATTTATCAGCATTATCAAGACAAATTTCCTTTATAGGAACATCTAGAAATGTTCTCATAATTTTGATAAGTGAGTGTCTTGCAATCTTCAGGTTGCATGTTAATAATAAGGATACATGTGACCATCGAGTCCATGCATTAATTTTGATAAGGTGGGTGATCAGCCCATACAAATCTCCTTGTATACGTTATAGGAAATTACTAGATTCTAAATTTATCTAGCTTGTGAATCTTCAGGTCAATCCATCTCGAATTGAATCCCATCTCAGAATCAACAACATACCCAACTTAGTATGTATTATATCTTAGATCCTTAGATCACTTTCATCAAATCATTTTTGAGACGTGGGAGAATATAATACATCAATAATTTCAAATTGCATTTACATATGCAAGCATTCAATAAGCTTTATAGTTTATACTACTAGATTCTTTAATCATCATATGAGATAAAATTTTCTTGTTTGTTACCATCTATATTGTCTTACTTCTGATAAGATATGGGTTTCTCAAGAAACTTTATTGATCTTGACTTTGACATTGGCCTTGACCTTGACCATATATGTATTACATTCATATTTACGGTCACTTCTATAGCCACTTGCTAAAACCATAGCTTCTATGGCGGTCCTTTCTTTTCTATATAAGTTGTCAAATCCACTTCAGATAATGAAACAAACATTTAGACATGATTTATAATTTTCATCTATATCTCAATATTTTGCTCAACCATAAAGAGACAAGATTAAGCTCATAATTTTTTTCTGTATGGTCTTCAGGACAACATAATGTGCATAAAGATATTGTATTTCTTCTTTACCACACATGGTTCAGTGATATTCTTTCTACATAATTCCAACTCAAAAACAGTTTAAAACATACCTGGGATTTACTTACATATTTCAAGTCTTGTATTTTAGATTAACCAATCATAAGCGGCTTTAAATAATATCACATTCTGGGAGTCATACATCTCATACATCTCTTTTAGATTGTTCCAAAGAACATGTAGATTTGTATGGTCAAATACTCAATCTTAAGATTCTCACACAAGTAATGCTAAATAAATATGATCAAATGGTATATGCTATAAACAAAGGTAATTGTCACAAAATAAATAATTTAATCAATCATAATCATTAACTAGTTTGTTATTGTCATGCCATTAAACTAGTTCTCAATCAATCATACAATTCACCAAACGAGCATCACAGTCATGATCAACCTATCAAAATAACAGTACTCATATATATATATATATATATATTGCATGATCATAATAAATCATCACTTTACCAAAATAGCTTTTAACTCAATTTGCTTATTACGGTGAACAACAATGGATTTTGAATCAATATTTAAGAATAATTTTCTTTCTATCTCACCAATCCCTATAAGAGTATTTGCTTCTTTAAATAAGTACTTTTCACATAAGAAAATCTATCTATCTTTCTAATACTTTTATAAAACATTTGTCGAACTAAAACATATATGTCTATAATCAAAATTTATAGTTTATGTCAATAAAGCATGTTTCATTTTATAACTTAATTATGCAATTAATTTATTGGTCAAATTCAAATAATATGACGAGTAAATTACACTTACGCTTCTACCTTATAAAAAAACGTAAATACGATAAAATCAAGATTTCATTTTTATAATCCTTACGAGAATAAAACAGTACTACTATATACTAATATATTTTTTTATGACTATGTATGCTTTCAATAATATTGATAGATCTACATGATCTAAATTGTGTCATAGTTTTTACGACTATACCTTTCTTTAGAGATTATCTAAAGATCTACGAAATCTATACTGTCAAATCTTCACTTTTTAGTACATCAAAAAGATGATGATTGAGCTGGGTGGTTCTTTCTATTTATTAATCGTATATTCTGGTCTTTTATAGCCAAATAGGGCTGACATCCAAATAACAATGATAAGTAATAATTTCAAATATATTTTTTCTCTTTTATAATTTAAACGAAGAACATGAATTTGAGCATGTAATATTGCAATAAACTTGTCATGAGTTAATGAACTATGTGTAACTATGTCATGAGTTAATGAGTTAATAAAATACTAGATGACTAACACACTTACCATACAAGCAAATCTAAATCGTTTCAACAAAATTATCATCAAACTTATTAGGTTTAATTAGACTCTTGTAAATGCATATATACAATAAGCTTAGCTATATGCAAACTATGTGTATTACTTGTAAACAACATGAATGATGTTTTGATATTTTGACAAGTAAATAGTAACTTCTAATAATCACTTAGTTTCATACAAAATATTGATAAAGTAGAAATATTACTTTACACCAATCAATTTCTTTGAAGGGCATCTAAAACATATGTCGACTTTATGTTATCTAAATATTTATTTTTTATAAATACCCACGGATATATAGGTTAAGAAGAATAAGAAGGTGATTTGATATTGTATCATTTAGATTTTTGAAAAAATAATTTAATCAAACTATAACCTTTCTGATACACAAGATCCAAATTAATGGCGAGCATAGAGCATACTTGGTTAAATAAATATATTTATTTAAGAAATACTAACATACCTTGGAAAACTCAAATAGTAGACACGTGTTGATAACATGTTATTAATAATCCAAAACATCAAAGTGAGACTTGTATTTGTTATACTGTTGTAATGTCTTGTGTTGTGTATCTTTCCAAGAGATAATGGTCTCCCTTTGTAAGAAGTATACAAAGATAGTAACATATATGAATTTACTAAAAGATTAGGTTACTTGTAAGGAATGTTATTAGTGGTAGATGTTACTTGATTGACATCTATCAATGGTTTCATAACAATAACCTTTTAAAATCTCCAACATTAATAATTTAAAGATGTTTTACTGTATAGTGATACAAAGAAAGAAGAAATCGTCTCAAACATCAGAGCCCGAACCACCAAGATAAGCATACACAAGAACAGTGAAATGATCTCTCCATTCACCAAATGATGCAAATGGCAAAAGACCGTTAATCACAGGAAGTACCAACAGAATCAACCCAAAGAAGAAACTACGCCGAGCCCAATACGGAACCATAGGGCTACAACGGCTCGATTTGGTCTCTTGACTCACAGTTATTGGACCGTAGATCAGATCATACAAAGCCAATGTGAAGACATTTGCAATGAATTGCAAAAGGCAAAACATTTCCCAGAAAAACAGCCAGAGTTTACCGTTACCACCCAATGTGTCCACGCAAAACTTACCCGGTAATCCGCAAACAATACCGAGGAAAAGAACAATGAAAGCTACGGGCATTGTCTGCTTTGTGCCTAATGAGCGTTGGATTATGAAGTAAGTGAAGACGATGATCATTAAGACACCAAAGAAACTCTGAACCCATACTTGAAGCCGGCAAATCATGATGCTAAACTCTGTGTTTATCGATGAAACTTGTTTAAGAAGCCACCAAGAAGAACTTTTTTCCTCGGATGGCTCGCATGTTGAGGTAGCTTCCATGATTCTCTGTTGTGAGAAGACATAAGCTCCGTATAACATTGAAGCCAGCATGTTAAAGACACTTACGACGAGCCAGTCCATGATTTTTGTGACCATATCAGCCTTTCTTATATCTTCTAATTCAGTTTTGAATTTCTTGTCTCTGAATGCAGCTTTCGAAAGGCCCATCTCTAACTTTGATTTCCCCAGGTTGTTGGATTCGTAGCTTAGTGCTAGCTCCGTCTCTTTCAACCTTAGCTTTCTCATAGTAAGACCGATCTCCATGCTCTTTAGATCATTTGCTCGTGCTTGCTCTTCTAAAGATCTTTCGAATGTGGTCAAGGACATTTCTGAGTTTCTAGGGACACCAGAGAGTTGTCGAGTCTCTTTGTGCAGGACAATCTCATTCATCGAAGAGGTTGGTCTTGCACTGCCTTGAATCACTTCATAAGACGACGTAGCAGACGAAATTTCCTTTCCAGATAGCTCGGTGTCCGAGGATTCGTCTATTGTAGAATTAAAACTCCCAACGTTATTATTGTCTAACCGATGCGGAAATGCAGATTCGTTGATCAATTTAAGGATCCTTAGAGTACTGTTAAACGACTTCTCAAAGTTTGTCGCAAAGGAATCAAGGCTATTACCATAAACCTGTAATCACATCATCATTATAATAAAGAAAGTCTAAACCTGAAAAATGCAAAAACTAAACATAGGATTTTTGGCTTACAGTGGATAGAGACTCTGTGACAGCGGAAGCAGAAATCTGCAGAGCATAATCGGTGAAATTTGATTTGTGCTATCACTACCAAAAAACAAACTATGCCAAAGAGGGATTGAACGTGAACCGAGAAGAAATCATTTTGAATATTCACAGTACTTACCATTGCAAGATCATCAACATAAACATTCTGACCAGCGGCACTCTTTCTCTCGAGAACCTAGAGAACAAGAAAATAATAAACAGTAAGAATTACAGAGCAAATGCAAGTCAAAAACTTTGAAGGCTAAGTGGCTAAACAGCAATAAGTCAGGTTGAGATTTGGTGAAATCACAATCAGAGCGACAAATTTGTGCTGAAAGGCTCAAGCTTTGAGATAGGAGGGACGAGACAAGCCCAATTTGTCTCTGATTCAGATTTCAACAAAAACATCCTCTCTTTCCAGTTTCCAATCAATAAAACCTAAACTAAAAGACTTCTGTCAAGTACTGTTAGATTTTGTTCCCTCAAGATGCGAACTTTCAGGACATAAACTAAATCTCAAGCAAGGTTAACTATAATAACAAAAGTGAAACCAAACCCATAACAGGAAACGATAAATCAAAAGCCGATTTCGTACCGAAAGAGCAATAAACAGAGCCATGTGATATAAAAGAGATCGCGAGAGAGGAAGAGAGATTTAATGTTTGGAAACTGAATCAAACCAGATTAGCAAAAGCCGCAAATGACATGCCCAGAGGAAGCGCCAAGGCTTCGGCTTGTCGTTCTCCAACGCTTCGTCGAGCAATACCTATTCGAACCGTTGGGTTTCGCAATCGACGAGCCACTATCGAAATCCTTTTAGTAGAATTGAGATTAGAGGTACAAGATGAAGAACAAGAGGAAGAAGAATCTTCGTCGTTCTCTTTCTTCTTTGCCTTATTAATAAGCTTTCTCTTTCCTAAAGTCGATGGCTTCGTCGTCTTCTTCTTCATCATTTCGTTATTGAGTTCGTCGCCGATTGTATTCGCCGGATCGGAAATTTGATTTTGGGGTTGCGGCGAAGGAGGGAGGAGGAGGGCGTCCATATCATAAAAACAAAAAACTTACTCAGGTCAATTTGGACGTTTCATATCTTCTACTATATTTTAAAGAAAACTGGATTTTTTTTATTTGAGAAATTAGCATGTATATTACGGTATATTGTTACATATAATTGAATTATTTAATATTTGTTAAAATATATTTAAGCATCTAACAATTAATGTACACAAAATTCCGATTTTAGCATTACTAACTTAACAAGTGTTTTTGTTTTCATTTAAAAAAAACAAAAAATAATAAATAATAAACCGAATTTAAATGGATTTGGGGTGAAATAAGCGTTTAATGTTCATTATGTGAATAAATAAACGTTTAATGTTTATTTCATGGGGAAATAAGCGTTTAATGTTTATTCTGTGGAAAAATTATATAAAATTAGTTATCCGGATCTATCTAGGACTATATGAAACTTTTGAGGGGGAATTAGTACGTTTTCCTAAAAAAATAAAAAAAAGTTTTGTTGAAATCTTAAGTTAACCTAGTTAGATTAATAAAGAAAAACTCTTCTTCTTCTTCTTCACGTAGACTTCTTCTTCTTTTCACATTCGGATCCTCCTCCTAATCATCGAATTTCCAATCAGTAATTAGGATGATTATTCTCCTTGTCCATTAAACTCTCCATCATCATCGTCTCTCTTGCTCATACTAAGTCACCGATAGAGATTGACATAGTTGACTATATTCCAAAATCAGTATAATAGGTAATAATTATTTTTATTTTAATATGTAACTATATTTCTGATAATAGTTAACTATGTATGTTATTTTTTTTGTTATGCAAACTATAGTACGTATCTAGGTTAAAAACATAGTTGACTATATCTCTAAACGTAGTTAACTATGTTGTTTAAATAAGTGACTATTAAAACAATATTTTCGTGTAGTCAACTATACTCTAAAAATGGTAACCTATGTTTTTAAATTGGTAACTATTTCCTAAAAATAGTTAACTATGTTTTAAAATTGGTAACCATTTTGTGAATATAGTTAACTATGTTTTTAGAAAGTTTGAAATAGTATAATGTAGTTAACTATGTTCTAAAATCAATTAAGTATATAGTTAGGAAATAGTTAACTATGTTAAATAGTAAATTACTGCAACATATTCGATTTTTCTGACCCAATTTTTTTTACAGAAAATGGATCTGCGTTTTTTGGAGCAACAATTATTTATGAGATGAGATCAAATGAAAAAATTTAGAGACTCTTTTTCTTTATTTCTACCTTAATTATAAGGGAAATTAAGTTATATATTAATTTACCTTAATTATAGTTATAAGGGTAATTTTATCATAATTTTATTTCTCTCTGCTAGTTTCCTAATTATATTTTGGTTATGTTAGTTTCTTAATTATATGTACCAAAAATAATATTAACCTAATTAACCCTTTTTTTTTGTCTCATCAAAAATTTTGGTTCAAATTCTCTCATAACCCTTAAAATTAAACTGAAATAACCAAAACTTTTTTTTTTTAATCGTCTAGATTTATTATTATTATTCTATTACAAATTATGAGAACTGTTACATCGACGATTCTACAACGGACAAGTCTTTCGCCTTGATCCACGCCAATCTATGTTATCTTGTCCCACATTGAAGATCTCATGTAAGCTTATCTCTATTAATTTGCATCAATATTAATAAATCGCATCTTCTGGGTTTCGAACCCCAAACCTCCTGGTGTAGAAGCATTAACGAACCCTTAATCGAACTACTAGGCTAAGGGGGTTCCACTAACAAAAGCCCTTATGATAATAAAAATTTATGAATGATTTTTTTTTTAAAAATAAAAAAGTGATTTATGACACAATTGCCCTTCATAAAATTTGAGAATTACTCTCCACTTGCCATTAACCCTAATCTACTATCAAGTTCTTGCCAATCTCTTTTTCCTGTGTCGTTCTCTTTCTCTTCTTCTTCTTCCATTTCCATATTCATGAAACTTAATTACATTGTCTCGCCATTTTCTTTAGTTGTTCTACGTCTCAAGATCTACTTGCTCACTTCTTCCTTTTTTTTGTTTTCATCTCTTCGTTACATATCTCGAATTCATGTTCGAAAATGAAATTTTGGAAGGTAAATTATTTTCTTAATAGATTTGTTTTTAGTGTGAAGTTTTTATATGAGGTTTGCTTAATTTAACTGTTAAATGCATCTAATTTATGGACAGTTTGTAAAAAAATGAAATTAGGGTTTATATTACGTCTGGTTCAAAAGAAATAGTACTACTAAGTAATATTTGTTATAACTAACCTTAGTATTACTTGGTACAACTAGAAACAAAAAATTGTACAACTAAGTATTACTTGGTAAAACTAAGTTTAGTATTACTTGGTACAACTAGCAATTAAACTTAGTACAACTAAGTATTACTTGGTACAACTAAGTTTAGTATTACTTGTACAACTATGCTTAGCATTCCCTAGTACAACTATGTATTCCCTAGTTCAGACGAAATTGTACGACTAAGTATTACTTGGTACAACTAACCTTAGTATTACTTGGTACAACTAGGTTTTGTACTACTTTGTACAACTATGCTTAGTATTTCTTAATATTTTTTTTGTACAACTGAGTATTAATTGGTACAACTTCTGACTGCAAGATATCAATCCAATAACTTTGCAAAGCTCTACTAGACAACAAAATGGGAATTTTGTTATGATGTTTTGTTGTTCTATTTTATTATTGCATTGATGTATTGTGTTGATGTGTGATGCAACTGATTTTTTATATAAATAAAAATATATTTTTTCATATAAGTTTTGTACGAGAAAACGGCCAATTTGGACCCAAAAAATTTGTGTCGTGCCATTTTAGATCTGAAGTTTTGCCTATGGCTAATTTAAACCTAAACTCCAAATAAATTCAAATTTTATACTTGAATTAATATGTTTTGTGCCAAATTGTACATTGACCAAGATTTTGTTAGTCAAAATTAACCGAATATTGACTAAAACGGCACATAGATTAGCTAGCTCGGCTTAGTTGACTCAAAATGACATCGTTTTGTTGTTTTAGTAATATGATGTCGTTTTCATTTAGAGAAAATTTGAAATTGAACCGTTAATTCGATAAATCCTCAAATGAAAACGACGTCATTTTATCGAATTAGGAATTTGAATGCAAATTTTCTCTAAATGAAAACGACATTATTTTACTAAAACAACGAAACGAAGTCATTTTGAGCCAATAAAACCGAGACAGTTAACCCACGTGTTGTTTTAGTCAATATTCCAATAATGTTGACCAACATAATCTTGGTCAAAGTACAATTCGACACAAAACTTGTTAGTTCAGGTATAAATTTTGAATTTAATTGGAGTTCAGGTTTAAATTAGTCACAGTCAAAAGTTCAGGTTTAAAACAGCACGACGCAAATTGTTTGGGTCCAAATTGCTCGTTCTCCCATGCTTTGTACAACTTGGTATTACTTGGTACAACTATAACATTTATTCTAAAAAATAACAAATAAAAATTTTGTGGGTTAAAATTCAAAAATTTTAATTTTAATTTCAAAATTCAAAATTCAAATATTTTCGTAAGGGTAAAATCGGAATGAAAACCATATAAAAAACCACAAAAACTAGGATATATCAGAGACATGGTGGGAAGTTTTCAGCTACTCATGGTCGGGCGAGGAGTGTGGATATTCAAGTGGCTGCAGGGTCGATGCCAACAGACATGATTATTAGCCTAGTGGAGCTGTATGATGTCATCCTGGGTCTGAATTGGCTGGATCGGTACAAAGTTTATTTGCATTGTCATCGGGGACGAGTTGTTTTTGAGCAAGATGCGAGGAAATTGGTGTTTCAGGGAGTGAGCCGACTTCTGAGAGTCTCGTGATCTTGGAAATCCAGGCTGAGGGGATAATTGAGAAGGGCTACGAGGCGTATTTGGCGATGATTTGTATTGATATAAGATTGGAATCCACCAAATCTTATTGATCACAAGATGTCAAGAGTTGGCATGCTTTGTTGCGGAAATGGGCGTGATGTTGAGATGGAAGGTGGTGATTTGATTGACTCTCTCAATCGATGGGGTGATTGACTCTCTCAATCGGTGAACGAATAAGTTATTTGAATCACACAAACAACTATATTCGTAGCTTCTAAAGAATAGAAGTGAATCCCACACTTGTATTCAAAAGAAAGAACAATTCTTCAAAGAAACACACTTTGAAAGAAAAACAAAAATACTTTGATTGAATTGTTTGAAAGGGTGTCCTTACAATCTGTAACGCCCGTGAACGGAAAGTGGATTTTGGTTGGGTGTGTCGATCGACACAGGCGTGTTGTCGATCGACACAGGCGTGTTGTCGATCGACACGAGGGTTTTTGACTTGTGTGAAGTCGGATGTTGGACGGGTGTCGATCGACACAGGTGGTGTGTGTCGATCGACACGAGTTAAAAATCAGACCGATGGTCTCGGTTTCTGATTGCCGGATTGTGGGCCAGTTTCGGAAAAACCCTAGGTTTCGGGTATTTAAAGGATCAGACACGTTTTCTCTCCTTTTTGGCCAAAAATCAGAAGTTCTGAGAGAAAAGTGAGTTCTTGAGAGGATTGAGTATTTTATCAAGGGATTCTTGTGGATTTCTCCTTGAATTCTCAATCCTACAGCGTAGAGATTTCGTGGAGAGGTTATAGAACGTGGGGGAATCGTTTTGGTGGCTGATTTTGGATCGAAATCAGTGTTTTGGTGATTAGGGTTCCAGCGTTCCTTGTGTTATTCGTCTTTCCTCTTCAGAAATCAGGTGAGTGCGTGATCGTAGGCTTTCATAGGTTGAGAATCTGATGGAATGCGATTGATTGTTGTTTGTGGATGGATTCGTGATGTGTATTGATGTTTTTGTGCAGGTTTCGACGAGTTCTAGAATTGAGGATTCGATCTAGGTGAGGATTTGATCGAAGTCTCGGTTCTAGGAACTCGTGTCGATCGACAGAGGGTGCGTCGATCGACACCGTTGGTGGCGTGTCGATCGACACTCCGGGAGCTGTGTCGCTCGACACAGAGTGTTATGAGCTGAGTCTCATTTGATTGTTCTTGTGCATTTTTGTGTGTTCACCCTGGTATTGTATCTTGTTCTTTATCTATGGATATATAGCCTGTTGACGGGATGACCGCGTCACTGAGTATTTTTTATAATACTCACGCAACTCTTGTAACCATGTGTTGCAGGTAAAGAGAAGATGTGATCGTGGAATCAAGGCGAGGAAGAGGAGATGATCTAGAGTCTCGATTGAGTGGTGTTGTTATAAAATTGCTAGGGTGATAGTAATTCTGGATTGTGGAACTTGTAGAATGATTAAGTTGTCTGGTTTATTGATTCAAAATTTGATTATTGGTTTAATAGAATTTGATTGGTTAATTGTTCTTGTGTTTGATTTCCGTTGGTTGTTTAATTGTGGCATGATTGGATATTGAGGATTATCATTTATGGGAATGATAATCTGATCCAATGTAAAAAAAAATATAGGGTCGGGTTGTTTCATTTTGGTATCAGAACCCTTACGGTTCTAGGGCAGGAGAACTTAGTAATTGCTTGTATTGCTGATTGCGTGGAATGGTGTTAATTGATTATGTGAGTTAGTCAATTGATTGTTGCTTGGGGTTTGGAGTCCTGGATCATCTTCTCCGAGCCTTCAATGAGATTCCACGGTATGTGTGTTTTTGTGACTTTCTGTTTTCTAATGTAGTAGTCTGCTGTTGGTAGTGCAGCGTGTGATGGCTAGAGGTATTAGAGGCAGAGGTCGTGGTGCCCGTGGTGGTAGAGGACGTGGTCGTGGACGTGACCGGAGATTAGCTGATGTGAGTATGTCAGTTGAGGGCATGCAGGAGCAGGCTGCAGCGTCGCAGATGCCTCAGGGGTCAGTGAGTGTGGATACCGCGAGTGCCAGTGTGACTAGTGGCGTGCAGGCTCCGGGAGGGGGTGCTGGCACAGGTGGTGGAGCTCAGGGCCGAGAGGATCAGTTGGCGGGCTTGCTGCAGATGATCTTGGAGAGGTTGCCAGTAGGGGTGCCGGCTCCGGGTCAGGCTCCAGTGGTGCAGCCAGGTGTGGCTGGTGGTGAGCCGGTAGCGGTTCAGGTTCAGCCGGTAGTGGCTGGTGTGCAGCCAGGTGTGGCGGCTGCGGAGGAGCTCCCATTCTATCTGAGGATGTTGGAGCAGATGTAGAGGATTGGCACCGGGTTCTTCTCGGGCGGTGCCAAGCCTAAGGAGGCTGATATGTGGAGGTGTAGACTAGAGCGTAACTTCCAGTCGCTGAGGTGTCCAGAGGGATATAGGGTGGACCTTGCGGTTCACTATTTGGATGGTGACGCGTATCTCTGGTGGAGAGGCGTGGCGAGTAGGTGAGCTCAGGCTGGTATGAGCTGGGCAGATTTCTTGGCAGAGTTTAATACCAAGTATTTCACGCAGGAGGCGGTGGACCGGATGGAGACTCAGTTTCTGCAGTTGACGCAGGGATAGCGTTCAGTGCGGGAGTATGATGAGGTTTTTGGTAGACTGTCGGGAGTTTGGGAGCGAGGAGGCTCAGATCAGGAGGTTCATGCATGGACTTCAACCAGTGCTGAGGACACGGTGCAGGCCGTGTAAGTACGCCACGAGGGCGAATTTGGTTGAGACTGCGGCTCAGATCGAGGAGGATTTAAGAGCTGAGCAGGCTATGGTGGTGAGTCCACCGGTGCAGCAGCAGCAGAGGAGGTCGCAGCCTCAGCAGTCAGGTTCGAGCAGGGGCGGCAGGCCGGCTCAGGGGCAGAAGAGGAAGTGGGAAGGTACTTCCGGTTCAGGGCAGAGGATCCGGGGTGGTTCAGGGTGCTTCGAGTGTGGGAGCTTGGATAATTGTGTGGCTAGCTTTCCGAGGAAGGCGGTGGTCACCGCGCCTAGCGCACCTATTGCACCTAAGGTGTGCTACCATTGTGGAGAGGCGGGGCACATTAAGCCCAGGTGCCCTAAGCTTCAGATGGCGGTGGCGGTTGTGCAGCCAGTGCAGGAGGTGGCGAGAGATGTGCAGCCGTTGCATCAGTTGACGGCTCCGCGGGCTTACACTTTGGTGGAGGCAGGAGGCACTAGCGCCAGGCCGATCACATGTATCTTTTAATTCCTAACTTTGTGAATTCTAATGTGTGGTGTTTGTCATTCATTTTGGAATTGTGTATCTGTGATAATACTTTAGGGCTCTTGGGCACATGAATTGTGTAGGGACCTTAGTAGTAGGCGGATGTGAGACTTATGTCCTGTTTGATTCTGGAGTTTCGAATAGCTTCATTACACCGGAGTGCGTGGAGAGCAGTGGGATCGAGAGTGATTCTGGGGAGTTGCCGGGAGTAGTGCGAGTGGCTGGAGGGAGGACCCTGGCTACTTTCGGGTGGGCTCGTGGAGTAGACATTCTGGTGGCTGGGGAATTGATGCCAGCAGATCTTGTCATCAGTCCAATGGAGCTGTATGATGTGATTTTGGGGATGGACTGGTTAGAGCGGTACAAGGTCCATCTGGATTGCCATCGAGGACGAGTGGTGTTTGAACGAGAGGCTGGGAGGTTGGTTTATGAGGGAATACGGCCGACTTCCGGGAGTTTGGTGATTTCTTTGATTCAGGCCGAGCAGATGATTGAGAAGGGTTGCGAGGCGTATTTGTTGACGATTGTGATGCCAGAGTCTGTTGGGGGAGTTTGCAGTGGCAGATATCCGGGTTGTTCAGGAATTCCAGGATGTGTTTCAGTCGTTGCAGGGGTTACCGCCGTCACGGTCTGATCCCTTCGCAATTAAGTTGGAGCCTAGAACGACATCGATGGCTCTGGCAGAGATGATGGCTCTGGCAGAGATGGCAGAGCTGAAGAAGCAGCTGGATGATCTATTGAGTAAGGGTTTCATCCGGCCGAGTAGTTCACCATGGGGAGCGCCGGTATTGTTTGTGAAGAAGAAGGATGGGAATTTCAAGTTGTGCATCGATTACCGGGGACTTAACCGAGTCACTGTAAAGAACAGGTATCCTCTGCCGCGGATTGATGAGCTGTTGGATCAGTTGCAAGGGGCTACTTGGTTCTCCAAGATTGATTTGGCTTTGGGTTACCATCAGATACCGATACAGGAGTCCGATGTGAGGAAAACGGCTTTCAGGACGAGGTATGGGCACTACGAGTTCGTGGTAATGCCGTTTGGGTTGACGAATGCGCCAGCAGCATTCATGAGGTTGATGAACGGGGTGTTTCATGAGTACTTGGATCAGTTTGTTATCATCTTCATTGATGACATTTTGGTGTATTCGAGGACTCCTGAGGAACATGAGGCTCACCTAAGGTTGGTTTTGGAGAAGCTGCGGGAACAGAAATTGTACGCGAAGCTGAGTAAGTGCAGTTTTTGGCAGCGAGAGATGGGTTTTCTGGGGCATGTTGTGTCTACTGAGGGAGTTTCAGTGGATCCAGCTAAGATCGAGGCCATCAGAAATTGGCCTAGGCCGAGGAATACGACGGAGTTCAGGAGTTTCCTTGGTTTATCTGGGTATTATCGGAGGTTCGTCAAGGGTTTTGCGAGTATGGCGCAGGCGATGACGAAGTTGACTGGGAAAGATGTTCTGTTTGTTTGGTTTGCAGGTTGTGAGGAGAGCTTCGAGAAGCTGAAGGAGATGCTGACTAGTACACCAGTGTTGGCGTTGCCTGATCCGGGTGAGCCATATGTGGTGTATACGGATGCATCTGGTGTTGGTCTGGGTTGTGTTCTGATGCAGCAAGGGAAGGTTATTGCTTATGCTTCGAGGCAGTTGAGGAAGCACGAGTGCAATTACCCTACTCATGACTTGGAGTTAGCTGCAGTGATCTTCGCCTTAAAGATTTGGCGTTCTTTTCTTTATGGCGGGAAGGTCTAGGTGTTCACAGAGCACACGAGTCTGGAGTACTTCTTCACTCAGCCAGAGCTGAACTTGAGACAGACGCGCTGGATGGAGTTGGTAGCTGATTATGATCTGGAGATCGAGTACCATCCGGGTAAGGCTAATCTGGTTGCAGATGCGTTGAGTCGGAAGAGGGTTGCTTCAGACCAGGAGCGTGATATAGAGGAGTTGGTGAGTGAGTTGAGCACATTGAGGTTGTGTGTTATCTCACAGGAGTCGTTGGGGTTAGAGGCTTGTAATGATGGTCTCGACTACAATCTGGTGGTTTTGGCTCAAACTCTTCTCCGTTTGGTTCATCTTCATATCCATAACTTAAGTAGTCATCTCCTGTCCACAGTGGGGCATCATAATTACCTTCCTCATCAGAAAAGGCAAGGCTATCTTCCCCTTGTTTCCATTGGTCCTCATTGGTTTGGTGTTGGCGTTTTAATGTGAAATCTGGCCAAATATGTAAAGTTATGGTACAGCTTGTAATGATCGTGAACCAAATTTTGTGAGGTTTGTTCGTGTGTCGATCGACACAAGTGGTGTGTGTCGATCGACACAAGCTACAGTTAAACCAATAGGTTCTGTTTTGAAGCAAATGGTGTACGGTTTTGGTTAAGGAAAACCGAGAGACTTGCCTATATAAGGAGGTATTGTGTATGTGTTCTTGAGGAGAGAAGAACAGATAGAGATTGAGAGGATTGAGAGGGTGAAGTTGTGTGTTTGAGGTTGTGGAGGCAAGTTCTGTTCGGGTTTTGGGGGAGACGAACGACTAAAAAGATCAGATCGGTTCGGAGTGAAACTTTCAGGGTAAGTTCTCCACTCTCTGATCTTGATATAGGAGAAAACCGTTTGTCAATCGGTTGTGTATTCTTTGAGTTATGATCGTTTTAATGGGGGAGGTTTGTGCAGCTTTGTTGCTGCGATTAGTCCACTTCGAGGGAGGATTCACGTCGAGCCAGAAGGACACAGAAGGCGATCTACATACCGTTGTGTAGCTCGTTATGTCTAGTTTCCAGAACAGGTTTCCGATCTTGTTTTTGAGGAGGTTTTGGCGAGTTATTCGATTCTGAATTAAGGTAAGTGCATGACCAAGGCTTATCTGGGTAATTGGGTGTTCGTAATGCGTTTGATTGTGATTTGGGTTGATTTCATGGTTGAAAATTGCTTGTATGAGTGTGTACTCGATTATTGATGTGTTTGTTTTGTGAAAGAATCGGTATGTTTGTCGTAGAAACGAATCATATGAGTTTAGGTTCATGTTCTTCGCTTCTGTGATATTGATCGATACAGGGGTGTGTATCGATCGACACATGTGTCGGTATGGGTTGGTATGTTGCGATAACGCAGGTTTTGACAAGTTTTAGTGTCGGCAGACTTGTGTCGATCGACACAACTGGTGTGTGTTGATCGACACAAGTGACGCAAGGGAGTGCGTTGTGTGGCACTCAGACGCGGCTTTTGGGGAATTGTGGGTCGGCTGAGTGGGGAGCGTTGGTGTGTGTTGGCAGACCATGTATCGATCGACACAAGTAGGCTGTGTCGATCGACACATAGTCTGTTGACTTTTTATGTTGACTTTTGGTCGTTTTGTTCCGTGTTGACTGTTCGTTTGGTGTTATGGTATCCCTTTATGCATTTGTGTATAGTCGTTAGATGAGATGACCGTCTCACTGGGTATTTATGATACTACTCACGCATCTCATTTTTCCAAGTGATGCAGGTAAAGAGAAGGTGTGATCGTGGAATCATGGCTGTGAAGAGGAAATGATCTTTGGTCTCGTGTGTGTGTTTATATTTATTCCGCTGTTGTTATTTGTGTTTAATGTGTTGAATTTGCATTGAGAATTAGTATTTATGGGAATACTTATTCTGGTGTTTAAGTTGCTTTCGGGTCTAAAAAAAAGAGTTTGGTTGTTTCATTTTGGTATCAGAGCCTTAGCAGTTCTAGGGCGGGGGAACCCTTACAGTTTTAGGGCGGGTGATTTGATTTGACCATGTGGATTTAGTCAATTTTTTGTGAGTTTGGAGTCCTAGATCATCTTTTTCGAGCCTTCAATGAGAATCCACGGTTTGTGTTTTTGTGATATTTTTGGTTTTCTAGTATTCTTAATATCTTTTGTTGGTAGTGGCCGTCGCGGTCGTGGAGGTCATGGTGGTTGTGGACGTGGACGTGAGTGCGGGCGGGGACGTGTGAGTGAGTCTGCTGTGAGTTTAGCCCAGGTTCCACGTATGAGCGGGTGGCGGATTCGCAGACGTTTCAAGAGGGATCAGTGGGTTTGGCTAGTATAAGTAGTAGTGTGAGGACTGGTGGGACTGGGGTGACGGTGGGCCCATGAGTGGGTGCTACCGCATGTGTAGCCCATGACCGAGATAATCGTATGGCAGGATTGCTACAGCTACTTTTGGAGCAGTTACCAAGAGGGGTGTTGGCTCAGGATCAAGCTCCGATAGAGCCGGGTGTAGCTGGTGTCCAACCGGGTATGGCTGGTGTCCAGCCGGGTGTGGCTGGTGTCCAGCCGGGTATGGCTGATGTGGCTAGTGTGCAACCGGGTGGGGCTGGTGTGCAGCTGGATGTGGCTGTTGTGCAGCCAAGTGTGGCTGATGTGTGTTGGGGTCGGATTTCACTCGCTCAACGTTAACGTTCAAAGTTTAATGTACACAGCGGACATACACTGCGTTAGGGTCCATAGGTCATGAAGCTCCTTAGTCGTCAGCGTTGGGGTACGTCCCCTCCGATCATAAGTCTTCTCCGCGTGCGAGGTGAAATCATCTAAGTGCTCCTTTCAAGCAGAAGAGAACAACAGCGCAGGAGGGGGTCACTGATGATCCTGTTGGGAAATGACGCCGAAGACTCCAATGGAGAAGGGCCACTGATGACCCTATCGGGAAACGATGCCGAGGACTCCAATGGAGAGCGCCACCGAAGACCCCTGCCTTCGCCTCGTGGAAATGACTCTGTCTTTGTCCTGCAAGAGAGACCCGAGGGCTTCCCACGCTGGGCTTCAGGCCTTAATTGGTTGAAAGGGCAAACCCAGACATCTCCAGAGGATAAACATAGTGGCTGCAAGACGACGACGTAACAACTACGGGAGCTTGAAGTCTCAACACTGAAGCCCAGTCTAGTCGCGAAGCCCACTTCGGCGTAACCAATGTGGACAAAGAGGAAATCCGCAAAGACTTAGGGAGCTGAGGATAATCTCTTACGGGAAGGCTTAGCCGACTTAGGAGCGCTATATATATCCATGTAAAACCCCTTGTAAAGGTATACGCAACTTTGTTCACAAAAGCATACACAGCAATAAACGCGTTCTCTTTGCTCATCGCTTCCTTCGTAGATTAACTTAGAAATCTCTGATTCCTCTCGAAACCCTTACCAATCTAATTGTGCTAGTATCGACTCCCACAATTTGGCGTCGTCTAAGGGTACATAGAGAATTTCTGATACAAAAAGCTACGCCACACACCAGATCTGGGAAGATGAGCAGCAACAACAACAAATCAAGCAGCGGTAGCAGTGAGGAGTCCTCATATCACAAAAGCAAACAGGAAAAGGAGAACTCCGTTCAATCCCCCGCGACCAACACCGCTGCTAACCCAGCGGACATGACGGAGGTCAAACAGATACTGGAAATGCTCCTTAGAGAGACGCAGGAGCAAAAGAAGTTCAACGAGGCAACAACAAACGAGCTGCAAGCGCTCTCGCGAAGAAAGCGCAAGAGATCCGAAACCGCCGGACTCAGGGGCCGCTTCAACCTGCATCGCCTCAACTTCTCCACGCCTCGAACCACATGAAGGAATCCAGGCCACTTGGTTACGCCACTGCCGTGATGGGAATCTGACAGAACTCTCGAACGCGCTATGGAGATCTCGGACGAGGAATAACCGGCTCCTCGGAGGCGTGCGCGAGTCGATACCACAGGCAGCAACCCACGAGAGCCGCGAGTGTCAGGGAGTCAGACTGCGTCATCATACTCATGGACGGCGACCATGCAAGATACTTCGGGGTACGACGATTACCCCAATGCCAACGACGAAGGAGGACCCTCCAAAGCAGAGCAGCACAAGAGGGAACAAGAACGTAGGGTGCTAAAACGCTCCCGAGATGATAAGATCGCTGCAATAAAATCCCAGATAAACCGGTCATCTCCGACCTGAGGACTACCCAGTCGCAGATGCACCGAAGCTCGGGGAAATCACCTAGTGTCGCCTATGTGCTCGAAAAGGAACGGAACACGCCCTTCGCTGAGAGTATCGCAAGAGCAAAAATCTCCGATCCAAGAAGAATCAAGCTTCCAATCTACGAGAGAACCACGGACCCTTCGGACCATTGATGGAGTTCAAGGTGGCTTTAGGGAGGAGAAACTTCAAAGAAGACAAAAAGGACATCGGCTACTGCAAGCTGTTTGTGGAGAGCCTCAAAGAGCCTTCTTCCAATGGTTCTACAAGTTGGAGAAGAACTCAATCCACACCTTCCATCAACTCTCATAGATGTTTGTGCAGCATTACAACATCTTTGCGGAACGGAAGATCTATGACGCGGAGTTATAGACGAATCGACAGGGAGAAAATGAAGTCTTCGGTGTTTCATGACAAGTTTTAGGACGGTATCAGCAACACGTGCTGGAGGCCTTGAGAGAAGCGTCTGATGCCCGTCTCCTTTCTAGGAGGAATTGACTATAACCCCGCCGACAACAATTCAAGACACTCTTTGGTCGAAGCGAAGAAGAAGTCTACGCCAAAAGGGGCGGAAAAGCTAAGTAAACAAGCAAACCCACTCTAGCTACGATCCCCGCTACACCAAAGAAAGGCAATCCCGCCTTCATCCAGTATGAAGGAGGATCCGCAGGAGCTCATAACTTCCTAGTGGAATTATCGGGTTATGGCCGAGGTCGAGGCTGCGGACGAGGTCGCGGCAGAGGAAACTATACATGGGTCATAGATCCAAAGGAGTACGACGAGAAGCTATAATGCGAGTTCCACAAGGCCAGCGTACACTCGACTGCGAAGTGCCGCGAGTTGGGAAGGCAGCTGATAGCTAAACTCACTGGCGGCACTCTAAAGGGCGACGTCAGCCTGTCAGACTTCAAGCCAGAGGAGGTGAAGGCTCCTGCTAACACCGAACCACAGACAGAACCCCAAGCGCCAACGCAGCGATGACAACCTAGAAAACGGGAATCCTCAAGATACCATCTACATGATAATGGGGGGGATCGTAGTACTGTGCTGACAACATTCCCACGATCAAAGTATACCAGCGACGCGTTGAGGTTTGCGCCAACATATCTTCATCTGAAAAGCCGAAGCTCGCCAGCGACCCTATCACCTTCGACGAGCAAGACGCTGAGGGTCTCGACCATCCACACAACGACCCTCTTATGATCAACCTGACTGTCTTTGACTTTAATATTGCTCGCGTCCTCATTGATTCCGGCAGCTCAGTGGACGTCATCTTCAAGGATACGCTGGAACGAATGAAGGTCGATCTATCCACAATCAGAGGACAACCAAAACCAATAATAGGCTTCTCTGGTGAGACAACCATGACAATGGGGATAATTCACCTACCCGTCCAAGCTAGCAACGTCAAGAAGATGGTTGATTTCACAGTATCTGACCACCCTGCCATCTTCAACATGATTATGGGTACCCCCTGGCTCAATCAGATGAGAGTTGTACCTTCAACATACCACCTATGCCTCAAGTTTCCGACAAACCACAGAATAAAAACAATATGGGGAAACCAGAAGGATTCTCGCATGTGCTTCCTAGCTGAGCACAAGCTGCGTAACCTCGAAAACAAGAAGGACGACGACTCTGCATCATAGGGGCAGCGAAAAAGAGCGATAACTAGCCCTTCTCAGGTCAAAGACCTGACCAACCTCCTATAGCAGTTACAGATTGCAGATGGCCGCGTAGACAAAGAGCGACCTACCTGCAAACCTGTAGTTTCTGTATGTATAGACGAGCAACACCCAGAGAGACGTGTCGAAATCAGAGCTGCCCTTGACGAAGAACTTAAAAAGCAGCTAGTAACTTTCCTTCAGAGGAACGTCAATACCTTCGCCTGGGCCGCAGAGGACATGCATGGGATAGATATCAACATTGCTAGCCATGAACTCAATGTTGACCCAACATTCAAACCGGTGAAGTAGAAGAGGAGGAAGCTAGGACCGGAATGAGCCAAAGCAGTGCAAGACGAAGTCGAAAGACTTCTCTGAGTTGGGTCAATAACCGAAGTCAAATACCCCGACTGGCTTGCCAACCCAATCGTGGTAAAGAAGAAGAATGGGAAGTGGCGTGTCAGCGTGGACTTCATGGATCTTAACAAAGCATGCCCAAAAGACAGTTTCCCTCTACCTCATATCGACCGCTTAGTGGAAGTAATGGAGGGAAACAAGCTTTTAAGCTTCATGGACGCCTTCTCCGGATACAATAAGATTTCGATGGCTTGTTAAGACCGCGAGAAGAGAGCATTTATCACAGTTTGCGACATCTACTGCTATAAGGTGATGCCATTTGGCCTGAAGAACGCTGGTGCAACATATCAAAGACTCGTAAACAGAATGTTCAAGGATCAGCTTGGGAAGACTATGGAGATCTATATCGATGATATGCTAGTGAAGTCCTTCGAAGAGAAAGACCACGTCTCTCACCTGGAAGAGTGTTTCAACCAGTTGAACCTTCACAATATGAAGCTGAACCCGATGAAGTGCTGATTCGCTGTAATTTCTGGAGAATTCTTTGGATATCTGGTTACTCATCGGGGTATTAAAGTTAACCCGAAATAGATCAACGCACTCATCCAGATGGCGTCACCAAAGAACAAACGCGAGGTGCAGAGGTTGACTGGGAGAGTGGCTGCGCTCAATCAGTTCATCTCATGTTCCACTGACAAGTGCCTTTCTTTCTATAACACGCTGTACAAAAACAAACAGTTTGAGTGGTTAGAGAAGTTTGAAGATGCTTTCCAGCAGCTAAAGGAATACTTGGCAACACCGCCTATCCTCGCCAAGCCAGTGACTGGGGAACCACTTTTCCTCTACATCGCCGTCTCCGAAACAGCTGTCAGCGTCGTGCTCGTGCGAGAGGAACGAGGCGAGCAGAAGCCTGTCTTCTACATCAGCAAGATGCTTATTGATGCTGAGACAAGATATCTTCAACTAGAGAAGCTGGCACTGTCCGTCCTCATGGCATCACGAAAGCTAAGGCCTTACTTCCTCTCTCACTCTATCATTATCCTTAGCACCTTCCCGTTGCGTTCAATTTTACATAGCCCAAGTGAATCTGGCAGGTTGGCTAAGTGGGCTGTTGAGCTCAGTGAGTATGACATCGAGTACAAAGGGCGAACTTGCAACAAATCACAAGTATTGGCGGACTTCCTCATCGAACTCCCAGAGGACAAAGATTCAAAGAAAGTACAACCTAGGATCTGGGAATTACACGTCGACGACTCGTCTTCAAAAAACGGGTATAGAGTAGGAATACGCTTAGCCTCACCGACAGGGGAGATCCTTGAACAGTCATTTCGTCTAGACTTCAAAGCTTCTAACAATGAAGCAGAATATGAGGCCCTCATCGCGGGCATGCGACTTGCTCAAGGACTCCGAATTGAGCAAATTCGCGCGTTTTACGATTAACAACTGGTTACTTGCCAGTTCAGCGGCGAGTATGCAACGAAAGACGATCGCATGAAAGCTTATTTGAAGATAGTAAAGGAATTGGCCTCAACGTTCAAGGAGTTTACACTTACACAAATTCCCAGAGGAAAAAACGTTGACGTAGATGAATTGGCCAACCTTGCCTCCGCTTCCACTCCCCCAGGAGATCCGGCTTTGAAACGAGTCATTCCCGTCGAGTTCATCGAACTCCCCAGCATTCAGCCAGACGCAATGCTCGCTATCTCTACACGGTCTCAGGTTGCTAAACGAGCAAGCGCCATCGTAGACATCGAAATGACAGATGTCGCCGAAGACGCAGAACCTGTGCATCTGCCCGCGACGGCATCCGCATTTGATCCACGAGGACCGACGGCTACCAAAGTCTCCGCCACCGATGCCTCTTTTACCGATGGTGCAGGTCACCACAGAGACATCCCGGTCGGTCCCGAAGTCTAGGACATTCCTAGTCCAATGGACGAAGATCTAGGACATTCCTAGTCCAATGGACAAAGACGTCGAGGAACCCGAGTATGGCTGCGACCGGGTTTGGACGGAACCGATACGCGAATACATTGCCGATGGAAAACTACCCAGTAGCAAGTGGGAAGCCCGCAAATTACAGAAGCAAGCTGCTCGATATGTCATACTTGACGGTAACATCTTCAGATGGGGGTTCTCTAGCCCCCTACTTACCTGCGTGGAAGGAAAGGAAGCAAGACAGATAATGGAGGAAATCCACAATGGGTCTTGTGGCAATCACTCGGGAGGCAAAGCATTGGCAATTAAGATCAAGCGACATGCTCCAAAGATTCATCAGCCGACCGAAATGCTTTCTTCTGTCACTTCTCCCTATCCATTCATGAGATGGGCCATGGATATTGTTGGACCATTGCATCCCTCAAAGCAGATGTGTTTCTTACTTGTGCTAACGGATTAGTTTTCAAAATGGGTGGAAGCCGAAGCCTTTGCGAGTATCAAGGATGCTCAAGTTGAGAGTTTTATCTGGAGAAACATCATATGTCGTCATGGGGTCCCTTACGAAATCGTTACAGATAATGGTTCCCAGTTCGTCTCTAACCAGTTCGAGACCTTTTATGTGAAATGGAAGATTCATCTTAGCAAACGCCCTACTGCCCTCAAGGCAATAGTCAGGCGGAAGCAATCAACAAGATAATTCTCGATGGCCTTAAGAAACGCTTAGATGAAAAGAAAGGGCGCTGGGCCAATGAGCTTGAAGGTGTCTTATGGTCCCACCGCACCACTCTCCGCCGAGCAATGAGCGAAACCCCGTTCGCGCTTGTCTATGGGACCAAATGCGTGATTCTATCGGAGGTCCGTTCACCTTGAGTTGGATTTCATTAACGAAAGACGTGATCAAGCGCTCATAAGGATAACCAACTATCAAAACACAGCCTCCAGATATTACAACTCCAGAGTCCGCGAGAGACGTTTCCGCGAGGGTGACTTAGTCTTGCGCGAAGTGTTCCAGAATACAGCTGAGCGGAACGCCGTCAAATTCAGAGCTAACTGGGAAGGACCTTACAAAGTCACCACTATCATCCGCCCAGGTGTCTACGAACTAGCCACCATGGCAGGAATACCATCCTCCACTCTTGGAACACAAAGCACATGAAGAGATACTATCACTAGTTCTCATTCACGGCTCTTGCCATGAACTACGAAGCGACTTGATCCTTGCAAAGGGTACGTAGGCAGCTTATTTCTGGACGAGTGTAGTTGCCCCCTCCGTCAAAGGGGGGGGGGAGTATGTGCTTTCATAGCTTGTCTTCGTACGAGTTCAAATTTTCCTCCTTCGTCAAAAGGAGGGGTATGTGTTATCACAGCTTGTCTTCGGACGAGTTTAAATTTTCCTCCTTCGTCAAAAGGGGGTATGTGTTGTCGCAGCTTGTCTCCGGACGAGTTCATTTGCCTCCTCCGTCCAAAGGAGGGGGGAGTGGGATACCCATACTCCTATATTTCGCAAATTATTTGCTGCAAACGTCCGACACGTGACACAAGTCTCATTACTGACTTAGTCACCTACACCTTCGACGGGCTGTTCAAAGCTGACACCAGCAAATTCATTCCGCGATCGTTGCTGCTAGCCACATCAACGATGTGTGAACTCGAACACCATAACATCCATCATCGGATCCCAAGCGCGCTATATAAGTACTAATGTTCAGCATCAGGGCGGACGAACCCGACTGATCATTCAAAAACCTAACAACATTGTTGGTAAAAAGCAGCTGCCAATGATTGCTCAGTTTGTAGACTGTGTACTCATTCTGAAAACCCGACAACACGTTGGTCAAAACAACCGGTGTGTTTGCCCTCGGACAGATGTGTTCAGAGAGCAGCACCATTCCACAAACCCAATAGCAACGCTGGTAATAGCAAGGCGCAAACATAATCACGGCATGAATACAAACCATCCAACGCCACTAATAAAAGTCATGGGTAACAACAGCCAAAAATCTAGTGAATGTCATAAGCAAAAATCGCAAAAAATAAGCTAAGTTTGAAACAGAAGGTTCACTCATCGATCCCTTCATCATCCACATCGTCACCCTCGTCGTCAGTGGCGGCTGCCGCGCTATCTTCACCGGCAGCGGCGAAAGCTGCAGGGGTCCCCAGTACCTTCTTCGCTTTCGCAACGAGATCCGCAAACACACTGTAGGCGTCCTAAATCGGGGCTTATCGCTGGTACAGATCCTTGATCTCATCTTTTAGAACTGGTGTATCTGGTTTTTGAAGGAGTCCAATGAACTCCAGATTCGCATCAATCTCGGTGAGGTATAACATGTCCTCTTTGGCTTTCCCGTCAATCTTCGCAAGTAGCATGGAGAGTTCGTTGACGCGTCCATCGAAGTTACAAGTCATCTTGTCTCTTGCCTTGGCAATAACCTCATCGATTCTAGCATCTTGGTGAGCATAAGCAAAGTCCAGCTGACTCTTCAACAAAGCCATTTTGGCCTTGTCCTTGGCACGCCCCGACTTGACCTCCGCCAACTTTATACCCAACTCCTTTTCACTACTCTTCACAGAGAGAATGCCACTCTCGAGATCCTCGTTCCGTTGGGCGAGCTCATCCAAATTTGACTGCAAGGCGATGTTGGCCTCTTTGGTGCGAACATCCTTGTCATAGTCGCAACCAGTTGGTTTAGATGGAGAAGGAGCTGCTCAAAGAAAAGAAAGGAAATGAGATGTAATGTCAAGACAAAAGAGGCTAAGTCATGAATAACACATTATATGGGAAAGGAGTCGGAACCTTAGAAGCCTTGGACTTTGTTAACGAGTAGGCCTCCTCGCGAAGCAATCCGCCGGCAGGCGGAAAGACGCACTTAGGAGCCGAAAGCCTGACAAAAGGCCGCGGCATCATTTCCAACCGGTGCTGCCGTCTTGGCCCAGGGGGCGTACCCACTCCCGGCCTCATCGGGGGAGTGTCTTAGGAGACATTTTCCCATTTGCCTCTGGTGAGACGAGCTCTCTTCAGTGACTGGTCTTGCCGTCTTGCAATCTCATCCGGAGTAAGGGAAGAAGAAGGGGGACGCGAGACCGACACGGCGTGCGTCCTCGGTGCTTCACTCGTCGGGGCTCTCACCCGTGACAATGACGTCACCGGCGCCGCAGTCGTCGGTGTTACAGTCTTCGCCTTTGCCATCGTTGCCACAGTCTTCGCCTTTGCCATCTCCGCTCTCTAACGAGATGATAATCTCTTCTTGCCCCGATCGAGAATCTTTTCTGGAACGACCGCGACGGAAAGCACCCTCTCAATCCTCTGGGGGCTAAACGACCCGCGCTAATGGCCTTTTCCAGTGGAAAGAACTCTATGCACGGTGGCAGCAACGCTGGCATCAATCGCGGGAAGCACCGGCTTCACTGCAAAAACCAATATGTGAGGTACACGTGTAAAAAAAAATCTTATCCTTTAAAAAAAATGGGGAGCTTCTCTCTCTTCCCCATCTCACTAGCGGGTCCCGAATTCACTAGCGACGTTGTCATGTCAAAAATCATTTTTCCCGTCGCCAAAGACATCGGTAACGTCTTCACCGGAACGCGAAGTCTTAAAATCTGCAGCAAAAAAAAGAAAAGAAATTTCATCATTGTTCTACAGCAACGCAGTCAGCAAGCGAAGCAAGAAGTCTTAAAATCTTCGTAAAAAAAGAAAAAAAAACGGAGTCTTGAAATCTCCAAAGAGAAAAAAAAAGAAGAAATTGTTCTCCATGACAATAATAATGACTCCAACAGTTAAGGCACTGCGTTTGCAGAATCGGCGCACACTAACAACTCAAGGCAACAACGTCACACTAAACAGCTCAAGGCAACATCGTCACACCAAACTTCGAACAATAACATCTCGACATTCTATAGTCTCTAACTCGGTACTGTTAACACTAATATTATCGAGCTGGGGGCTAACTGTTGGGGTCGGATTTCACTCGCTCAACGTTAATGTTCAAAGTCTGAAGTACACAACAGACGTACACTACGTTAGCGTCCATAGGTCATGAAGCTCTTAAGTCGTCGGCGTTATGGTATGTCCCCTCCGATCATAAGTCTTCTCCGCGTGCGAGGCGAAATCATCTAAGTGCTCTTTTCAAGCAGAAGAGAACAGCAGCGCAGGAGGGTGTCGCCGATGACTCTGTCATCGGTGCCACCGATGACCCTGTCAGGAAATGACGCCGAGGACTCTAATGGAGAAGGGCCACCGATGACCCTGTCAGGAAACGACGCCGAAGATTCCAACGGAGAGGGCCACCAAAGATCCCTGCCTTCGCCTCGCGGAAATGACTATGTCTTTGTCCTGCAAGAGAGACCTGAGGGCTTCCTGCGCTGGGCTTCGGCCCTTAATCGGTTGAGAGGGCAAGCCTAGACATCTCCAGAGGATAAACATAGTGGCTGAAAGACGACGACGTAACAACTACGGGAGCTTGAAGTCTCAACACTGAAGCCCAATCCAGTCGCGAAGCCCACTTCGGCGTAACCAATGTGGACAAAGAGGAAATCCACGAAGACTTAGGGAGCTGAGGATAATCTCTTACGGGAAGGCTTAGCCGACTTTGGAACGCTATATATATCCATGTAAAAACCCTTGTAAAGGTATCCGCAACTTTGTTCACAAAAGCATACATAGCAATAGACGCTTTCTCTTTGCTCATCGCTTCCTTCGTAGCTTAACGTAGAAATCTCTGATTCCTCTCGAAATCCTTACCAATCTAATTGTGCTAGTTTCGACTCCCACAATGTGCAGCTGGGTGTGGCGGTTCCAGAGGGGCTCCTATCCTACCTTAGGATGATGGAGTAGATGCATAGGATTGGCTTGAAGTTTTTCTCTAGGGGTGCCAAGCCTATGGAGGCCGATGAGTGGCGGATGAGATTAAAACGTAATTTTTGCTCTATGAGGTGTCCAAAGGGATACCGGGTGGAATTGGCAGTATATTACTTAGATGGTGATGCGCATCTCTAGTGAAGGGGTGTGGGTGCCATGACAGTTCAGACAGAGATAGTCTGGGAGGACTTTGTGGCTGAGTTCAACACCAAGTTCTTTCCGTAGGAGGCGGTGGATTCATTGGAGTTGAGGTTCTTGGTGTTGGCTCAGGGTGATCGGTCGTTCCAGGAGTTTGAGCGACTTCTGGTACTTGCCGGTAGAGACATGGAGGGCGAGCAGGCCCAGATTAAGAGATTCATGAGGGGACTTTGACCGAATTTGAGGATACACTGTAGAGTAGATGGTGTATATCTGAGGGAGCGGACGGTGGTGGTTAATCTGCCTGTTCAGCAGCAGAGGAGGTCGCATCGGTCGGTGGTTCTTGGCAATGGCGGCAAGACTGCGCAGGGACCAAATAAGAAGTGGGAGGGCACTTCGGGATTGAGTCAAAGAGGACAGGGTGGTCCGAGATGCTTCGGCTGCGAAAGCATAGAGTGACGAGGGACGAGGCCCGGGATGGTCAGGGTGGTGAGGGATGCTTCGGGTGCGGGAGCATGGATCACAGAGTGACGAGCTGTCTGAAGCGGGATCAGGCTCGGGATACTCGGGTGTGTTTTCACTGCAGGGAGCCAGGGCATATTAAGCCAAAATATCCCAAGCTACATCAGATGGCAGTGGCGGCAGGTGGCTCGAGCGCCGGGCGGATCATAGGTATATTTCAAAACTTGACTTGTAAATTTTGGAGTTATTGAATTTTGCCTGTTTTGGGATTTGTGTGTCGGTGATGGAATGTTTGGGTTATTTGGCACATGGGATTTTGTTTGATTTTAGAGCTACGAATTGCTTCATTACTCGGGGTGTGCGGAGGGCAGCGGTATCTAGAGCGATTCTGGAGAGCAACCGAGAGTAGTTACGGTTACTGGTGGGCAGTCTTTAGCTACTCTTGGGCGGGCTCGAGGTGTTGACATTCAGGTGCTGGTGAGTCTATGTCAGCGGATCTGATTATCATTCTGGTGGAGCTGTACGATGTTATTCTGGGTTTGGATTAGTTGGATCGGTACATGATTCATTTGGATTGTCATCGGAGATGAGTTGTGTTTGAGCGGGAGGTAAGGAGGTTGGTTTATCAGGGTGTGAGACTGACTTCTGGGAGTCTCGTGATTTTGACAATTCTGGCTGAGGAGTTGATTGAGAAGGGCTGCGAGGCGTACTTGGCGACGATAGTGATGTCAGAGTCTGTTGGAGAGGTTGCAGTTGGGGATATTCGAGTTGTTCGGAATTTCCAAGATGTTTTCCAGTCGTTGGAGGGATTACCACTGTCTCTGTCTGATTTCACGATTGAGTTGGAACCTTGGACGACTCCGATATCTAAGGTACCATACCGTTTGGCTCCAGCAAAGATGGCAGAGCTGAAGAAGCAGCTGGATGATCTTTTGTGAAAGGGATTTAAATGACCTAACAGTTCACCGTGGGGAGCACCGGTGTTATTTGTGAAAAAGAAAGATGGGAGTTTCCGGTTGTGTATTGATTACCGGGGACTTAACCAAGTCACTGTAAAGAACAAGTATCCTTTGCCGTGGATTGGTGAGTTGTTGGATCAGTTGCGAGGGGCTACTTGGTTCTCCAAGATTGATTTGGCTTCGGGTTACCATCAGATTCCTATTTATGAGGCAGACGTGAGGAAGACTGCTGTCAGGACGAGATATGAGCATTTTGAGTTTGTGGTGATGCTTTTCGGTTTGACCAATGCACCAGCAGCGTTCATGAGGTTGATGAACGAGGTTTTCCAGAAGTATCTGGATGAGTTTGTGATCATCTTTATTGATGATATACTGGTGTATTCAAGGAGTCCTGAGGAGCACGAGGTTCATCTGAGAGTGGTTCTGGAGAAACTGCAAGAGCAGAAGCTGTATGCTAAGTTGAGCTAACGCAGTTTTTGGCAGCGGGAGATGGGTTTTCTCGGTCATGTGGTGTTTGCAGAGGGAGTTTCTATGGATCCGGCCAAGATAGAGGCTATCAGAGAGTGGCCTAGACCGAGGAATGCCACTGAGATCAGGATTCTTATCGGGTTGACATGTTACTACAGAAGATTCGTCAAGGGGTTTGCGGGTATGGCAGAGTTGATGACGAAGCTGATAGGGAAGGATGTCCCTTTTATGTGGTCTTCAGCTTGCGAAGAGAGTTTTGCAAGGCTAAAGGAGATGTTAACTAGTACACCAGTGTTGGCGTTACCCGAGCCAGCTGAGCCATTTGTGGTGTATACGGATGCTTCATGAGTTGGTCTGGGTTGTGTGTTGATGCAGCAGGGAAAGGTAATTGCTTATGCTTCGAGGCAGTTGAGGAAGCACGAGAGTAACTACCCTACCCATGATCTTGAGTTGGATGCGGTGATTTTCGCTTTAAAGATTTGGAGATCTTATCTTTATGGCAGAAAGGTTCAGGTGTTCGCATATCATAAGAGCCTGAAGTATATGTTTACGTAGCCAGAGCTGAACCAGAGGCAGAGGCGTTGGATGGAGTTGGTAGAAGATTATGATCTAGAGATTGGATACTATCTGGATAAGGCTAATCTGGTTGCAGATGATTTGAGTCGGAAGAGGGTTGCTTCGGCTCAGGAGCGGGATATGGAGGCTTTGATGTGTGAGATTAGCACTTTGAGGTTATGTTTTATATCACATAAGCCATTGGGGTTAGAGGCAGCTACCCAGGCAGACTTGCTGAGCAGGATTGGAGTAGCTCAAGAGAGGGATCAGGGATTGGTTGATGCTTATAAGGTTGCAGGTTCTGAGTATCTGGTCTCTGTGAATGGGACGATACTTGTGAACGAGAGAGTTTGTGTGCCTAGGGATGAGGATCTAAGGCAGGAGATTCTGAGTGAGGCACATGCGAGCATGTTATCTATTCATCCGGGTGTGACTAAGATGTACCATAATTTGAAACGGTAATATCACTGGGTTGGGATAAAGAAGGATGTCGCAAATTGGGTTGCAGCATGCAACATGTGCTAGTTAGTGAAGGCTGAGCATCAGATTCCGAGTGGCTTGTTGCAGAGTTTACCCTTTCCAGAGTGGAAGTGGGATATGATTACCATGGATGTTGTGGTAGGATTACCGGTTTCTCGGACCTATGATGCTATCTGGGTGATTGTGGATCGTTTGACTAAGTCAGCACATTTTATAGCAATTAAGAAAACCGATGGAGTGGCAGTTTTGGCTAGGAAATATGTGCGGGAGATAGTGAGACTGCACAGGGTGCCAGCGAGTATCGTGTCAGACAGAGATCCGAGGTTTACTTCTGAGTTTTGGAGAGCATTCCAGGCTGAGATGGGCACTAAGATGCATATGAGTACTGCTTATCATCCTCAGACAAATGGGCAATCTGAGAGGATGATTCAGACACTCGAGGATTTATTGAGGATGTGTGTGTTGGATTATGGTGGTCATTGGGTTGATCATCTGTTGGATTATGATTCAGACACTTGCATATAATAATAGTTACTAGGCGAGTATTGGGATGACTCCATATGAGGCTCTGTATGGGAGGCTATGTCGTACACCATTATGTTGGACTCAAGTGGGGGAAATGAGCATGTTTGGTGCGGATTTTGTTCAGGAGACGATGGAGAAGATCCGTGTCTTGAGGCTGAACATGAGAGAGGCTTAAGATCGGCAAAAGGGTTTGAGTTGGGAGATCAGGTGTATCTCAAGGCAGCGATGTTGAGGGGTCCTAACAGATCAATATCAAAGAATAAGCTAAGTCCGAGGTTTATTGGACCGTTCAGGGTTGTGGAACAGGTTAGACCGGTGGCTTATCGGTTAGAGTTACCTCAGGGTATGAAAGTTTTTCATAAAGTCTTCCATATGTCGATACTGAGGAAGTGTCTGCATGAGTCTGAGCAAGTGTTGGCTAGGATTCCGGAGGATCTTCAGCCCAACTTGACATTGGAGGCGAGACATGTGAGGATTCTCGAGAGGAGAGTCAAGGTTTTGCGTCGGAAGAAGATACCATTGTTGAGAGTCATGTGGGACTGTGACGGTGTTGAGGAGGAGACTTGGGAACCAGAGTCTAAGATAAAGGCAAAGTTTTTGAAGTTGTTCGAGAAGCAAGTTGAGGCTTGAGTTTGTCTTTCCTGGTTTTCAGTTTCGGAGATAGCATGGTGCTATGAGTTATGTAATTTTTGTTTGTGTTGTAACGATTTTTACATTGGAGTTAATAAGATGAGTAGTTCTTATTATTCGAGTTGCATAAGATGAGTATTTCTTATGGTGGTGTTTTATTAGATGTGTATTCATAAGGTTTGAGATGTATATGATGGGGAGTTATTATGGTATGACTGGTGGTGTCATGAGATTGGTGTGGAGTATCTAGGAATGAAAGTTCTATGTGAGATAGGACTTGTCTATTCTCTAGATGGTGCTGGGAAATAGAAGTTTTATGTGAGTTAGAACTTGTTTATTTTCTAGGGAGAGTTTGGAAATAGAAGTTTTATGTGAGTTAAAACTTGTCTATTTCGAGGGACTCTAGTGGAGACACCCGGTGTGATGGATTGTTTCGGATGACCTAGAGATTGGTCATGGATGTGATGATATTCCGGGATAGGGGATGTCATGATGGAACCACGAGAGGTGATTTTCTGGTCAACAGGTGGTGGGTATTATATACACTGAGAGGTCAAAGGGTGGTCATTCTTAGGGTGGGAGGGGTGTATATATATATATGAGTTCAGCAATTAATGTCTGAAACATGATTGTAAGTGTGAGACTGGAGGTGAGCCTCAGAGATCGGGAGTTCAGCTCAGGTGGTGTTGGTCGGGTTTGACCAGGAGTGTTGACAATAGTGTAGCGGTGTTATGTGATTGTGAGTATGAGACTGGTGGTGAGTCTCAGAGATCGGGAGTTGATCTCAAGTGGTGCTGGTCGGGTTTTGGCCAAGAGTGTGGATCGTAGTGTGACGGTGTTGCGTGATTTGAGGACGAATCCATGTTAGTAGGGGAGAATATTAATGACCACGAACCAAATTTTGTGAGGTTTGGTCGTGTGTCGATCGTCACATGTGGTGTGTGTCGGCCGACACAAGCTACAATTAAACCGATGGGTTTGGTTTTGAAGCAAATGGTGTGCCGTTTTGGTTAAGGAAAACCGAGAGACTTGCCTATATAAGGATGTATTGTGTCTGTGTTCTTGAGGAGAGAAGAACATATAGAGATTGAGAGATTGAGAGGGTGAACTTGAGTGTTTGAGGTTTTAGAGGTAAGTTCTATTCGGGTTTTAGGGGAGACCAACGACTGGGAAGATTAGATTGGTTTGGAGTGAAACTTTCATGGTAGTTCTCCACTAACCGTTTGTCAGTCGATTATGTATTCTTTGAGTTATGATCGTTTTAATGGGGGAGGTTTGTGCAGCTTTGTTGTTGCGATTAGTCCACTTTGATGGAGGATTTCTGTCAAACCAGAAAGACTCAGAAGGCGATCTACATACCATTGTGTAGCTCGTTCTGTCTAGTTTCCAGAATAGGTTTCCGATCTTGTTTTTGAGGAGTTTGTGGCGAGTTATTCAAATTCTTAATCGAGGTGAGTGCGTGACCATGGCTTATCTGGGTAATTGGGTGTTTGTAATGCGTTTGATTGTGATTTGGGTTGATTTGATGGTTGAATACTGCTTGTATGAGTGTGTACTCGAGTATTGATGTGTTTTTATGCAAAAGAATCGGTACATTTGTTGTAGAAACGAATCGTATGAGTTTAGGTTCGTGTTTTTTGGTTCAGTGAAATGCGTCAATCGACACATGTGTCGGTATGGGTTGGTGTGCTATGAGAACGCAGGTTTCGGCTAGTTTTAGTGTCAGTAGGCATGTGTTGATCGACACAAGTGAAGCAAGGGAGTGCGTCGTGTGGCACTCAGATGGATTTTGGGGAATCATGGGTCGGCTGAGTGGGGAGACTTGGTGTGTGTCGGCAGACCTTGTGTCGATCGACACAAGAAGGCTGTGTCGATCGACACAAAGTTTCTTGACTTTTTATATTGACTTTTGGTCGTTTTGTTAGGTGTTGACTGTTCGTTTGGTGTTATGGTATCTCTTTATGCTTGTGTGTATAGTCGTTAGATGGGATGACCGTCTCACTGGGTATTTATGATAATACTCCCGCATCTCATTTTTCCATGTGATGTAGGTAAAGAAAAAAGGTGATCGTGGAATCATGGCAGTGAAGAGGAGATGGTTTAGGGTCTCGTGTGTGTGTTAATATATATTCCGCTGTTGTTATTTGTGGTTAATTTGCGTTGAGAATTAGTATTTACGAGAATACTTTTCTGGTGTTTGAGTTACTTTCGGGTCTCAAAAAAAAGTATGGTTGTTTCGTAGCTTGTATCTGGATAACTTGGGAAGGAAGTGGTGCATCCTAGGAAGTCTCTTTCTCACTTGGAGGGTCTCTAACATGCAGACAAACAGAGATGGAAAGAGCCGTTGGAGTTTGATTGCATTTGATTCCGAAAAACGCAAGTTTGAGCTCCTTTGAATCTGTATGATCAAGTGTGGGATGGTGCACCATATGAGGAATCTTGAGAGTATATTGTAAGTATTGGAAGCTTCCAAAACGTCATAGCTTTGAGGAAATAGCTGCTGGTCCTTTATTACTCCAAGTGTGAACACTTCTAGATATGGTAAGTTTGAAGACAAGGGGATCTGCTTGATCATGTGGTTGCTGGTGCATGGAAAGATGCTATCTGACTCTTCTGGATGGTTAGATGTGTCTCCTGAATGATTAGATATCTCTCCTGGTCACCATAGTCTTGTTTGTAAGTATTTAAATCCGTGAGCTTCCAAATAAGGCAAGCCAAGAATCCTCCGGTTTAGAAGTTGAATAACTTTTAAATCATAATGAATTTTGGTATGAATCCATTTCTCTAAGCTTTTTTGTTGAACCAAAATTCCATAGCAAGTTGATTTGTAGATTAACTCTTTCTGGTTTGGTGGGATTCCTCCAATAAATGCTCACATGTCTAAATCGGGTAAACTGGAAATCCCCTGGTTTGTAAATTGGATAACTCTTTTGTTTAAACTCTTTTTTATATGATTCTTCTTTGAGGAGATTTCTAATTGAGCTGAGAATATTATCCAAGTAGTTTCATGCGTTAAATCATCGTGGTTGAGCAGATAGACTTCAAACAGTGAACATATTTCCTTATCGGGTCTGTTTAGCATTGTGCATCCAGTTTGATTGAGCTTTGGTTCAGCTGCTGGTTTGATGACCTCATTAGTTATGCCAGAGGCTATTGAAGAGGTTGCTGCTAGAGATATTCAGGTTGTTCAAGACTTCGAGGATGTATTTCGGTCGTTGTAGGGATTACAGCCTTCTCGGTTTGATCCTTTTAGATTGAGTTAGAGCCGGGACAACTCTGATATCTAAAGCGCCTTATATAATGGCTCTAGCAGAGTTGGCAAACCTGAAGAAGTAGCTGGATGATATATTGGGTAATGGATTTATCCGGCCTAGCAGTTCACCGTGGGGAGCACCGGTGTTGTTTACGAAGAAGAAAGATGAGAGTTTCTGGTTATGCATTTATTACTAGGAACTTAGCCGAGTCACTTTGAGGAACAAGTATCCTCTGCCGTGGATGGATGAGTTATTAGATCAGCTAAGAGGAGCTACTTGGTTCTTCAAGATAGATTTTGCGTCGGGTTACCATCAGATTCTTATCGATGAGGCAGATGTCAGGAAGACTGCTTTCAGGACGAGATATGGGCATTTCAAGTTTGTGGTGATGCCTTTCGGCTTGACTAGCACCAGCAGCGTTCATGAGACTGATGAACGGGGTCTTTCAGGAGTATCTGGATGAGTTTATGATCATCTTTATAGATGATATTCTGGTGTATTCGAGGAATGGTTCTGGAAAAGCTATGGGAGCATAAGCTATATGCTAAGTTGAGCAAGTGCAGTTTTTGGCAACAGGAGTTGGGTTTCCTCGGTAATGTGGTTTCTGCAGATGGAGTTCTGTGAATCCAGCGAAGATAGAGGCTATCATAGAGTGGCCTAGACTGAGGAATGCCACTAAGATCTGGGGTTTTCTTTGTTTAACAGGTTACTATAGGAGATTCGTCAAGGGGTTCGCAAGTATGGCTCATTCGATGACGAAGCTGACAGGGAATGATGTTCCTTTTGTGTGGTCTTCAGCTTCCATGGAGAATTTCACGAAGCTGAAGGAGATGTTGACTAGTACACACCGGTGTTGGCATTGCCAGAGTTGGGTGAGCCTTACATGGTGTATACAAATGCTTCAAGAGTTGGTCTTGGTTGTGTGTTGATGCAGCATGGTAAGGTAATTGCTTACGCTTCGAGGCAGTTGTAGAAGCACGAAGATTTGGAGCTCTTATCTCTATGTCAGGTGTTAACAGACCATAAGAGCTTAAAGTATATCTTTACTCAGCCAGAGTTAAACCAGAGGCATAGGCGATGGATGGAGTTGGTAGCGTATTATGATCTGGAGATTGGTTACCATCCTGGTAAAGCTAATATGGTTACAGATGCTTTGAGTCAGAAGAGAGTTGCTTCGGCTCAGGAGCAGGATATGGAGACCTTGGTGAGTGAGATTAACCCTTTGAGGTTATGTGTTATCTCATACGAGCCTTTAGGGTTAGAGGCAGCTAACCAGGCAGACTTGTTAAGCAGGATTCAAGTGGCTCCGGAGAAGGATCAAAGATAGATCGATGCTTTCAAGGTTACAGGTTTGAGTATAAGGTCTCAGCGAACGGGATGATTCTTGTGAACAGGCGAGTTTGGGTGCCTAAGGATGAGGGTTTGAGGTAGGAGATTCAGAGAGGGGCTTATACGAGCATGTTGTCCATTCATCCTAGAGAGACTAAGATGTACCGTGATCTAAAGCGGTATTACCATCCTAGAGAGACTAAGATTGCCAGTTTTGCAGACTTTTGTTGCTATTTGGGTGATTGTGGATTGTCTGACTAAGTCAGGACATATACTGGTCACTAAGAAGATAGATGAATCAGCGGTGTTGGCTAAGAAATATGTGAAGGAGATAGTGAGGCTGTATGGAATGCTAGCGAGTATCGTGTCAAATAGGAATTCGAGATTTGCTTCTGATTTTTGTAGAGGCTTTTTGGCTGAGATGGGCACTGTGGGAGTCGAAACCCGCACAATCAAAACTTGTAGAGACTTTTGTAGGGAATTGAATTTCTAGGGTAAAATCGACGCAAACATTAAACCGACGCAAGCGTTAGCATACAAGTCCTGTGTATTAATTTTTGGATCCTCTTCTCAAAAGATGTGTTGGGGTCGGTTTTCACCCGCTCAACATTAAAATTCAAAGACAGACAGCTGAAAAATGGACTCTCCAGACTTTCAACGAGCAAGGCAGAATAGCACCTAAGTCTCCCCGCAAAGCAGAATGCGTAATCGTGCGAAGAGTCTAGGCGAAGTAGGAAGCATCGGGGCAAGTCACCATGGACGTATCTCAGAGCCGAGCATGACCTCTCCTCGGATCCGAGCATGGCCTCGTTTCGCTTCGCCGAGTACGGCCTCACCTCGCTTCGCCGAGCACGGCCTCGCTTCGCTTTGTCTAGCCGAGCACGGCTTCGGAGCCTCGTGTATCCGACCACACTCTCGGCCCAGCAGCCTGATGACACAAGGACAGTCCAAAGCCCGACCCAGATGCGAGGCCCACTGCGATGCAACCGACCTTAGCAAGAAAGGAATCCGCAAAGACTTAGGAATGCTTAGCCGCCTTAGATATAATATATATAGATGTTGTAAAACCCTGGAGAGGGGGGGAGAATTCTGTACACAAAATCTTACAGAGCAATAACAAACTACTTTTTCATACCTTTGTGACCTTAGCTAACCCTAGAAATCTCTACTTCCTCGAAACCCTAACAAATCTAATTGTGCTAGTTTCGACTCCCACAATTTGGCGCCGTCTAAGGGGAACAGAGAATTTCTGACACAGAATAGCTAGGTTTACACGACACCACCATCGAAGAACATGTCTGAAAACAACACCGTTAGCAGCGAAGGATCCTCGCCTCACAGGAGAGAGGAGGAGAAGGAGGACTCCGTCGAGAACGCTGCACCTGGCACAACTAACGTCCCGGCGGACGTGACAGAGATGAAGCATATACTTGAGACGCTCAATAAGAAGGTGCAGGATCAGGAGAAGCACATCGAGGCAACAACGAGCGAGCTACAGGCGCTCAAGAGAACAAAGCTCAAGAGAACTCGCGCCCGTCCAACATGCCTCCGCTTCACCGCGCCCCGATCCAATCGAAGGGATCGCCACGAGGAGCTGCCGCCTCGGACAGATCGCACAGGTCAAGAGAACCTGCCTCCACCACCACCTCGTCGGGGCTCCGACAGAACCCCTGAGCATGTGGTGGAAGACTCGGACGAGGATCAACCTCCTTAGAGAAGAGCCTGAACCCACACAGCAAATGAGAATGCTAGGGCTCGGGAAGATCGACACCCTCCTCGGAGGCACGCCCGAGAGAACGCTGCTGACAACAATAGGGTTGATGAAGAAGAAGATCCCTCCTTCGACGAAATCTACAGAAGGGAGCAGGAGCGTAGGGATCCGCGAGGCTCCCGTGATGAGCAAGTCGCTGTGTTAGAAGCCAAGCTGGACCAGGTCATCTCTGACCTGAGAACTACCAAGCTGCAAATGTACCGGAGCACGGGGAAGGCTCCAGGGGTTGCTTACGTGTTAGAGAAGGCACGCAACACACCCTTTGCTGAGAGCATATCGGGAGCTAAGATCTCTGATCTGGGAAGAGTAAAGCTGCCGAGCTATGAAGGGACTTCAGACCCTGCTGATCATCTGATGAAATTTCAGGTGGCCCTAGGAAGGAAAAATTTCAAAGAAGCCGAGAAAGACATTGGCTACTGCAAGCTGTTCGTTGAAAGCCTGAAAGGACCTGCCCTCCAGTGATTCTACAAACTGGAGAAGAATTCGATTCACAACTTCCACCAACTTTCTGAGATGTTTGTTCAACATTATAATATCTTTGCTGAACGTAAAATTTATGATGCAGAACTTTGGACCAACAAGCAGGGAGAGAATGAAAGCTTGCGGTCTTTTATGACAAGGTTTAAGCACACCCTGTCGAAGGTGGATGGAATCAGCAACACATCCGCACTGGAGGCCTTGAGAGGAGCAATTCGATGCCCATCTCCCTTCTGGCAAAAACTCACCATCAATCCGCCAACAACAATCCAGGATGCTCTTCACCGTGCAGCTGACTTTGCTCGAAGTGAAGAAGAGCTTCTTGCCAAGAGGAGCGGGAAGGCTAAACAGACCAGCGAGTCCGCTCAAGTTCCGACCCCTGCTAAGGCCAGGAAAGGCAATCTCGCCTTCATCCAGTTCGAAGGAGGAGCAGGCGAAGCTCACAATTATCAAGTTGAATCGCCTGGCTACGGCCGAGGTCGAGGCCGCGGTCGCAGACGCAGTAGAGGAAGCTTCACATGGGTCAGAGACCCAAAGGAGTATGACGAGAAGTTATACTGTGAGTTCCACAAAGCGACTGGGCACTCGACTGCGAAGTACCGCGAGTTGGGACGACAGCTTGCTGCTAAACTCGCCGAAGGTACCCTCAACGGCAACATCAGCTTATCTGACTTCAAGCCAGAAGAAAAGCCTCAGGGTACAAATGAAATCCAGACGGAAAATCCCAGGCGACAGCGTCGCAATGACAACTCAGAGAGCGGTAACCCGCAAGACACTATTTACATAATCATGGGAGGTTCGCCGTACTGCGCAGACAACGTTCCAGCAATTGAAGCATACCAAAGGCGCGCTGAGGTCTGCGCTAACATATCAACATCTCCAAGGACTAAGCGGACCAGCAATCCCATCACTTTTGAGGAAGAAGACGTCGAAGGTATTGATCATCCGCACAACGATCCATTGGTGATCAACTTAACCGTCTTCGACTTCAACGTTCCCTGAGTCCTCATCGACATCGGGAGCTCAGTAGATGTCATCTTCAAGAACACACTTAAGAAAATGAAGATCGACCCGTCACTCATCAGAGAGCAACCAAGGCCCATAACAGGTTTCTCTGGTGAAACTACCATGACGATGGGAACAATTCGCCTTCCAGTACAGGTCGGTGGCGTCAAGAAAATGGTGAACTTCACAGTGTCCGATCATCCCGCTATCTACAATTTGATCATGGGAACACCATGGCTCAACCAGATGCGGGCTGTACCATCAACATACCACTTGTGCTTGAAATTCCCAACCAGCGATGGCGTGAAAACAATTTTCGGAAACCAGAAGGATTCACGGATGTGCTTTCTGGCCGAGCTCAAGCTACGTAACCTAGAAGAAAAGAAGGAGGATTCAACGTCCCAAGGGCAAAAGAAGAGAGCAAGAACTAGCCCCGATCAGGTCAAGGACTTGACCAATCTCTTATAACAATTACAGATTGCAGACGATCGTGCAGAGGAAGAACGACCCATCTGCGAACCTCTGATCTCCGTGTGCATTGATGAGCAACACCCGGAGAGATGTGTTGAAATGGGAGCTACCCTTGATGAAAAGCTCAAGGGAAAACTGGTTGCGTTTCTCCAGAAGAACATCAACACCTTTGCTTGGGCCGCTGAGGACATGCCTGGGGTTGACATCAACATCGCCTGCCACGAGCTTAACGTTGACCCTACATTCAAGCCGATCAAGCAAAAGAGGAGGAAGCTTGGTCTTGAACGTGCAAACGCTGTCAATGACGAAGTCGAAAGACTTCTAAGAGTTGGGTCCATCACAGAGGTCAAGTACCCCGACTGGCTCGCCAACCCAGTCGTGGTGAAGAAGAAGAACGGAAAGTGGCGTATCTGCGTCGACTTCACGGACCTCAATAAGGCCTGCCCAAAGGACAGCTTCCCACCACCTCATATCGACCGTCTGGTGGAAGCAACAGCAGGAAACAAGCTTCTGAGCTTCATGGATGCCTTCTCAGACTACAACCAAATCCTAATGCACCCTGAGGACCGAGAGAAGACAGCCTTTATCACAGACCGCGGCATCCACTGTTACAAGGTAATGCCCTTCGGCTTGAAAAACGCCGATGCAACATATCAAAGACTGGTAAACAGCATGTTCCAGGAACAACTTGGGAAGACTATGGAGGTTTACATAGACGACATGCTCGTGAAATCTCTTGAAGAAGAAGACCATATCTCCCATTTGGAGGAGTGCTTCAATCAGCTCAACCTCCACAACATGAAGCTGAACCCGGCAAAGTGCAGATTTGCCGTGACTTCTGGCGAGTTCCTCGGATACTTGGTCACTCGACGAGGTATTGAAGCCAACCCGAAGCAGATCGATGCACTGATCCAGATGGCTTCACCAAAAAACAAATGCGAGGTACAGAGATTGACCGGGAGAGTGGCTGCACTCAACCGCTTCATCTCACGATCGATGGATAAGTGTCTTCCCTTCTACAACACCCTGTGAGGAAACAAGCATTTTGAATGGTCAGAAAAATGCGAAGATGCCTTCAAACAACTTAAGGAATATTTGGCAATGCCACCTATCCTTGCTAAGCCAGTCACTGGAAAGCCTCTTTTTCTCTACATTGCTGTCTCAGAAACAGCAGTCAGCGCTGTCTTGGTACGAGAGGAAAGGGGAGAACAGAAGCCCATCTTCTATGTAAGTAAGACGCTCACAGACGCCGAGACCAGATACCCCCAGCTGGAGAAGCTAGCATTGTCCGTCCTCATGGCATCAAGAAAGCTAAGGCCTTATTTCCAATCTCACTCTATTATTGTCCTTAGTACTTTCCCGCTACGAGCAGTTTTACATAGCCAAGTCAATCTGGCAGGCTAGCTAAGTGGGCTGTCGAACTCAGCGAGTATGACATAGAATACAAGGGGCGGACATGCAACAAGTCCCAGGTCCTAGCAGACTTCCTCATAGAGCTTCCAGATGACAAAGATTCTAAGAAGGAGCAACCCGGGATTTGGTAGCTATATGTGGATGGCTCTTCCTCAAAGAATGGGTCTGGAGTTGGAATACGCCTGGTATCGCCAACTGGAGAGATCCTTGAGCAATCATTCCGACTGGGATTCAAAGCCTCCAACAACGAGGCGGAGTATGAGGCCATCATAGCTGGCA